>CM045987.1:116636550-117325074 GCA_025175895.1 Wurfbainia villosa | reverse complement strand
GTTTTTATTCGTAACGAGGTGAGGTAGGCTTGTTGCCTCTTCCTCATACTTCCGGATTTTGTGATCGTTGTCTCCTACCTCCAACGAGGAGGAGACGTTATAGTGTTTTGCTTTCCGTACGCGGTCTAGGATCGATAGGGCCTTGGAGTAGCAACCGCTGGGTTGTGAACCAAGTAAAATAAACGTGTCACTTTATTTTCCACTGTGCTTACTCATTTACTTGTGTCTCAACGAACGAATTCGAACGAAAGATTTACGATCGCTATTCACCCCCCCTCTAGCGACGCTTCTCGATCCAACAATTGGTATCAGAGCGGGGGCGCTAAGATTTGGTGAAACCACCGATCTAGCACGTTTTGGTTTTCTGTTCGTATTTTTCGATTCGTATTTTTTTTTAGGTCTTTTTCCTCCCACACTACTAATCCAAGACGAAGTCTTGGTACGTTTCTTTTGGTTGTGTGCTTGCAAGTTTTCTCTCTTGGAGTAGCCGACGGTAAAACGGCCATAACTTTTCGCACAAGTGGACTCACATAACAATCTACCTACCAAATTGAAGCTCTCTGAGAGATATACATTTATTACCAGGGTTTACCCTCGTAACAAGCCATTTCCAGCCCCAAAATCCAACGTCTAATACCCTTTCGGGGACATCGAAGGTCGTAAGTTGTTAGTTTCTTATTTTTCTCATTTAATTCTGTTTATTTCTTATTTATTTCCCACATTACTAATCCAAGACCAAGTCTTGGAATTCCCTTTGGTTTTTATTCGTGTTTTGCAAGATACTTAATGGCTCACATTGAGGGGTATAGCACCACCCGACCTCCGTTCTTTAACGGAGATGATTTCCGTTATTGGAAAGGTCGGATGGAGTGTTTCTTGAAAACACAAGTCGAGACTTGGATAATAATCCAAACTGGATTTGCTCTACCCACCAATGATCAAGGAGAGCCCTTGGATTTCAACAAGTGGACAAATGCAACCAAGAGGCAAATCGAAGCCGATGCAAGAGCAACTCAAATATTACAATGTGGCTTGTCCAAGGAGGAGCTCAACTGCATCGGTCCATTCATTAGCGCCAAAGACCTCTGGAACAAATTGATTGATCTACACAAAGGGACGCCCGATGCTAAGGTATGTAAAAGAGATTTACTTTTAAATAAACTGTACAATCTAAACATGCAGGATCGCGAGACCGCCACCCAATTACATGCGCGGATCCAAGACATCGTCAACGGTCTTCACTCGATTGGGCAAGCCATAGAGAACCGAGACCTTATAAGGTATGTTTTAAATGCTTTCTCTAGGACTACCTTGTGGGCATCCATGGTCGATGTCTACAAGGTCTCTAAGGACCTTTCAAAGCTTAGGTTAGACGAATTATTTTCCGAGTTTGAACTTCATGAGCAAACTAACATGGTCCGGGCCGAGAGAGGTATTGCTCTACTTGCAGGACAAGGAAGCAAGACACCCACCAAGCAAGAACATGGACTCGAACCCGAAGACGAATCAGAGTCCGAATCCGAAAAGGTGGAAGCAATAGTGAATGTAGTGCGAAAGATCATTCAGAGGGAAAGGAGGCTACTAAAGAACCAAGAGAGGGCACAATTCAAATCAAATCAAAAGAAGTCTTTTTGTGCAACATGGGACAATGAAGAAGGCATCGGCATAGCATGCATGGCAAGACCCGAAGAGTCCAAGTCCGAGTCCGAGTCCGAGTCCGAATCCAAATCCAATTACAACACCGACTCCGAACTCGAGGACTATTTCGAGAAGCAACTCAAAGCCGGATCAAAAGAGAAAATTAAGGTTAGCCGTTCCTTAATTAGTACACTTTACAATACAATTAAAATGCTTACTAGGAAATTGACTAAGTCCGAGTCTAGGGTTGAGTCATTACTTGAGGAGGTTGAAACCCTCAAGCAAGAGGCTACTCTAACCTCTTCAACTAGTCAAGTTCAAGAGGGAAACTCAACTCAAATTGAAAAACTTAAGGAGGAGAATTCTCTTTTGAAAGACCGAGTTCAAGAGGTTGAGGATAGGTTGGAAAGGTTCACGTTGGGATCTAAGAACCTTAATCGACTACTTGGAGCCCAAAAAGTCGTGTACAACAAAGTCGGACTCGGATTTAAGTCAAAGACTACGAATAGGTCTTATATGTCTATCGTAAATCGTAGTCATCAAAGAGTCCAAGCATGGGTTCCAAAGATTTTATTGAACACACATATAAGGACTAATAAGTATTGGATTCCTCAGGATCAAGTTCATTATTTGAATAGATCATATTGGTTCAATGGTCCAGGGGGAGCTAACACTAAAATAGTATACCCGATTACTTAGCAAAATCATTGAATATTTTTCTTTAATTTTTAGAATGGCTAGATAGGAAAAATAGTTAGTCAACTCTTGACAACATAGTATCAGGACGCGGCGAGATGATAGTACGTTAGGGAAACAAAGTCTCGTGTATTCAGGCTAGATAAGGTGTATCTAGCTTGGTGCACTTGACCGAGTGGAACTAGCTGAAGCTGCCTCGTCGTATCCTAAACTAGTTAGACCAGGAAGTAACCCTAAGTGACTTAAGTGATATTTTCTTGAATTTGACTTTGTCTAAGGAAGTGGTTGTTGTTCCGATCAAAGAATGCCTCTGAGCCTCGCCACGACCTGGAAGCCAGTTTCTCGAAAAGTTACTTAACGATCTAAAGGTTAAATCCGAATCTAACCCAAGGTTGACTATCTTTAATCAATTTAAAATCATCTCACAAAACATATAAGGCGAACAAATTCTGAGACACATAGAATGGGTGAGATGTTAAGGATAATTGAAATATACTTAAAACAATCTTCAAAATACTACTTATTTTCTCAACTATTGTACTTAATGACTCTTTAGGCCAAATTTTAGCGCCCCCTACATCTCTTATACTTCATATATTTGACTAAGGGGGAAAGCAAACTAACCCTAAGGGTTATATTATAAACCTTAGATTATTGGTGCAGAGGGACACACCTCGAACCAATCTATCTAACTATTGCTAGACGCATGTTTGGACTCATAGTTGATTTATCTTGATGCATGCATATACCATATTGTCTTTAAACCCCTATTTTATATAACAAACTTCATTTTTACATAACAAACCCCAACATTTATTTTGATTTATGGCAAAAGGGGGAGAAGAGCGAAAGTTAAGGGGGAGTAACACAAAATTTATTTAATTTTGAACTAAAGTATCTCTTTCAAAACTCACCTAGGGTTAAGGGGGGAGTTTTGGTTAAGGGGGAGTTTTTGAAAATGACATTCATCATTTACTATACTTGTTTTATGCTTTTATTTCCCTTAACTTTGTGTTGGTTTGCCATAGATCAAAAAGGAGGAGATTGTTGGTGCAGGGGCACTAGATAATCGAACCTGTGTTTTGATTATGGCAAAGACACAAAGTTAAGTTTACATCGTTATCTCACGAGCTAAATCGAGTGTGCAGAAAAGTACTAAAGCTAGAGCTGAAGGCTAGCGACACCCGGAGGAAGCCGCGGTGGTCGGGCGACACTCGAGTGACTTCGGAGGGAGCCAAAGGAATCGAGTGGAAGGTCGGAAGCGAAAGCGACACAGTAAGAATCGAGGTAAGCTCGTGTGAGTGAGAGATGGTAAGGTCGTGTCTTCTGTACGGGGACGACCGTAGGCGACGATCCGACTAAGACTTCTTGTGGAAGGTCTAGGTCGAGATCGGACGGTTAGAAATCATCGTATTTATCATTTTCTGAGCTAACCTCTCATTTGCGAGGAAGTGGCGGTAGTGGTCGACATTGCTGGACATGGAAGCGGTCGTGATGCTCATCGAGTCGTGATGGTAGTCATCGGTCGTGATGGCGACAAATCGACCTTTGCGCTAGGTCGAAAAGCGGATAACGTTTGGCGTGCCGCCAGCGATAAAATTTGGACAACCGTGATCCGTTCAAAAAAAGGAGACATATTCAGAGGCCAAAATCTATAAAAGGAGGGGAGGATTCCATCTCCAAAACACATCAAGTTTATTCATCAAGTGCTCCTACAACGCCAATGCTCCAACACCGTCATAACGTCAACGCGACAACAAGCTCAGATCTTCTTCGTCGGCAACAACATCTAGTAATATATTTTAATATTGTATTCGTTGTTTTTATTCATAACGAGGTGAGGTAGGCTTGTTGCCTCATCCTCATACTTCCGGATTTTGTGATCGTTGTCTCCTACCTCTAACGAGGAGGAGACGTTATAGTGCTTTGCCCTCTGTACGCGGTCTAGGATCGATAGGGCCTTGGAGTAGCAACCGCTGGGTTGTGAACCAAGTAAAATAAACGTGTCACTTTATTTTCCGTTGTGCTTACTCGTTTACTTGTGTCTCAACGAACGAATTCGAATGAAAGATTTACGATCGCTATTCACCACCCCTCTAGCGACGCTTCTCGATCCAACAGTCATAGCCCTACCCACTCGGCTTCACCATCGCGTGTGAGGCGGCTGACTGGCGTCAGGGGTGACCATGTCATTTGCATCGCATGCATTTTGCATGGATAGCATTTGTATTGTGTTTGCTGCATTTTGATTGCTGCCTTGGATGTTGCATATGATTGACATGCATACAGGATACATTTTGTATTTGGCCTGACAACCTTATTTTTGCTAGTATGGCTCGTACTCCTATGTCAGGATAGGAGATTCAGGTATGTACAGTCTTTCCGCAGCTTTTCCTTGTATTTTTGCTATTATTGATCAGAAGACTATACTGACATGACTATTATTGTTAGATATAGCTTACTATGCATGTCGACTTGATATCTGTTGAGTTCTTTGAACTTACCTCGTTGCTTTACATCTATTTCAGGTTGAAATTGCTAGGAGAGTCCAGCTGCCAATCCCCCTCGTCGAATTGGTCTTATTTGGTCTTATGGTTTCAGTTTTTGACTAGATGACATGTTTAGGATTTGTTTTTTGATTATGTGTTAGTGGATGTTTTGGTGGTACTTGATATGTCCTTGTAGACTTTTGATTCGATTTGTTTTGGTTGTGTATTCCTGCTCAGATGGCAGAAGAGGTGAGTCTAGAGGTTGTAGATTCCTTATTTATGTTGGTTGTTGGCCTGAGGCCATTTATGATATGTATGTATAGTCTTTGTTCCGGTCGTGTTGACCGATGTATAGTAGGCCGTGTGGGCCTTGTATGCAAGCTTGGTATTGTCACCCGTATAGGGAAGATGATGTCGAATTTTTGTCTGGCGGGGACTCCCCCGGGGCGTGACAATTTATTTGGTATCAGAGTCTAGGTTTCGAGTTCCTTAGGGTCTTTGGGTTTTCGGAGTTCACCACGTTTGGCAGGTTAACTTGAGTATTTTCGGATTTGTACCGATTTTCGACGATTTTTATATTTCGGAAATTCGAGGTATTATTGACGAGGTCAATTTGGGGATTTGGCGGCGACAGGACATCTCCAGACGGCTAACAGGTGAATAAATTCTAGAATTTTTTTTTCTAGATTTAGTGCATATTTGTATTTGTTAGTTTGGTTATGCAGTTTACTTAGGTGGTATCATATTTTATCTTGTATTGTTTTAATCTTATATCTGTTAGACTGTTAGATTTTTAGGTTGCTGATTTATCGTTAACATATGGTTATTAATTGCTATTACTGCTATACGTAGCTAGTTATCATTGTGATATAAATGAATAGATATTATTGGTCGATGTTTACCTCTTAATTTTTGGACTAGTATTAGGATTGGACTAGTACTAGGATTAGACTAGTAGAATAATATGACTAAGATGGATAAATTCGTAGAAGGTATATATATAGGTTCTTTGACTCTCAGATCCTAGTGCATGATGACATGATTACATTGCTTACGTAGTTTAGAGTATATATAGGCACCTGATGCTTTATTTAGTATTGCCTTGACTTTGTTCTGGCATGACCCTTTAGTTATACCCTAATTAATTCCAGCCATTGATTGTCATTAGTATGACTATGCTGTTGTTTATTAGACAGCGTGTTATATGTTTATATGGTTATGTGTTTTTGTGGTGGATACCATGATTAAGACTAGTAGAGATAGAATAACTTAGATGAGGTTATTCTGTAAGAGCGGATCTCAGGAATGAAACAACATTAGTAGAACCCTAGGTGTTGGAACCCTAGGCGTAATAACCCGGATGTGCATATTGGTATATGTTTATCCATTTACTATTTTAGTGATATGGTGATCAGACCAGTAGAGTTCATATGATTAGGATGCGATTAATCCTTCGAGGGTATATAACGTTGTGCATATCTATCGGCTGCCAACTATATCACCCATTCGTGGTTGAGAAAAAGTTTATAGTAGTGTTTCCCTATAGGTGCTTTGTATATTGTGGTCAATCATGCCTCCTAATCATGGTTGAGATGACCTACCGTAAAGTTATACTTTCGCATTATTCGTTCGGGGTTAGTGATATTCGTATGACGTTTGTAGCTAGATAGCTACTTTACATCTTAAGTACCCACGAGATATGTTCGTGGTAGCAGGTTGGGGCATGCATGATTGAACTGGTAGGATGGTATAATTTAGGTTTAACCCTCTTGACGGGCTTGTTAGTAGATTTGTTGTCCTTATTGGCCTTGATAGACATTTCTTATTAGCTGGGACGAAACCCTAGGATCAATCGTCTCGACGTGTTTATTAGTGGACTTGTGATTTTTATCGACCTTGATAACCGATCATGTTAGAAGGGTTGGAACCCTAGACTTAACCATCTGGATGTATTTATTTATAAGTCGATGATCTTTACCGACTTTGGTAAACATTTTGTATTAGAGGTGTTGAAACCCTCGCTTGACCGCCTCAATGGGCTTAATTATAGATCGATGATCTTTATCGACATTGATAGACGTGCCATGTGAGATGTATTGGATAACCTAGGCTTAACAACCTAGGAAAGTTGACTGCCCACGCGACCCATTAGTGGTAGCATGTTGTTGTGTGCAATCAATAACTAGATATCTATATATGTTGTTTGCCCACGAGACTCATTCGTGGTAGCATGTAGTTGCCCGCAGACATTGAGTCTTTATACTGCCTGTTTACCCACGAGTCCCATTCGTGGTAGCATGTGGTTGCGCGTAGACAGTGCTGAGTATATTGATTGTCGACCCACGAGTTCCGTTCGCGGTAGCTCATAGATAGTTCCCTTTGTATTACCTCGAGAGCCACGAGGCTTTGTCGTGGTATCTGGATGTGCATTGCTTGTAGATTGCAGTGGTTGTGTATGTTACGGGTATATTTGTTATACCGTCGACTATGATAGTAGCAGACTGATATTGGTACTCTGGGGGTTGGGTTACTCTAGCTTGTTTCCTGTGACTTCCATTATGTGCATTATGATTATGCACTATTGTCTATCCATCCACTGAGTGGTTGTACTTACCTCCTCCTCACTTATCCTCTAGGTTAACTGATGGAGGACGTGTCCTGTTGACCTACCTTTGTGTCGCTCAGAGAGTTCCTTGTCGTGCTTGTCTCCCTGCATCGTCGGGATGCCACTTTATTTACTTTATCAGTATTGCATTTTGTTTATGCACTTTGGATTTTGTCGCAATTTGATTTGGTGTCATAAAACTATTTTACTTTAATTGATATATGTTTAGTCATGCATGCATGCAGTTAATAAAATACTTGTATTTCTATAATTATTTCGAGGTTTTTATCAGATCTGGTCCAAGTATTTTTGAATATTGTCACTAAGGGGCTCCTCCATCATTTGGATGACGGATATGCCCCCAGGACGTGACACTTTTATTGGTTTGCGGTTTTGGTTGTGGGTTTTGTGTTTCGAGGATTTTCTTTTCCTTGGATTTTTGGGAGTTCTTGTATTTTGGGACCAAGCAAGCTGAAGGATATCTCTGAGCTATAGGAAAAGTATTGTCTTTAGTGGTTACTATACTTTAGTGGTTAGGAAAAGTATTGACATAGTGAAATTGCCCCTACTCATGGTCGGGGATGAGGTCGATGACGTATTGACTTTGCGGAACCTAACGATGATTTCAGAAGTATGAACTCTTTAGAGATGTCGACTGATGTTGAATTAGGAAGCTAGGGTTAGGCCCGCTAGCCACCCATTGAGAGGTCAAGGAGTAACCCCTCAGAGAATATCAGTCCCTACTAATAGTGATTTGGTTATGGATAAGGCGTGTATGCCTACACTAGTCAAGACGATGAAAGATCATTTTACCTTATTATAGGAGGTGTTGGATGGGATATTTATCTATTCTAGTATTTTTCTAGAGAAGATCCGGAACTCTTTGTTAAAATAGAGATGAACCTTTGAGATTATGCATTGATTATCGATGATAGAATGCGGTAGTTGTGGAAGGAAATGAATATCCTTCATTGTAGATAGAGGATCTATTTGGATCAGCTACAGGACACCTGTACTCTAGGATTGATTTATGACTGGTGTGATGATATTGTAGTGACAGGGTGTCATACAATTATCATTGTCGTTGTGATGATTGTGATATCATTAACCTAGAGTAAAGAGAATGCAGGTGTGTAGCGATGACAATTTCATACTTGGTATGAATTGTATGAGCTTTTGATTATCTTATTAGACTTATTGGCGACTTAGTCGTCCAGGGATTTGGGAGGTCGTGTATTATGGACACGATTGGATCAGTTGTGGTCGTTGGAGTTGCATAACTTAGCCACTATTGATGGTGGTAGTTGGAATTGCGCACTCGACCACCGTAGATGGTGGTTTTTCCGGTATTGATTTGATTATTACCATAGATATGGATAGGATGCTCTAGCGGTACTACATCGCTGACTGGTTGGACCAGGAAGGTGATGGAATTTACTTGGTCTGAAGCTTGTGAAACTAGTTTTAGGGCTCAGACGATGGTTGACTTTTACGCCAGTGTTGATTAATCATTCTGGTGTGGATGGAAGGGTAGTGTACATGGATGCATCATTTCGGGGATCGGAGCGATTCCGATGCTATTGAATAAGACGTATCCTAACCTTACGACAGTTAAAGAACTACGAGATAAGCCGTCATATATATGACGTGGACTTAGCAGTGATTATGTTGTTTTGTAGAGGTGAGGAGCAATAATGCTCATGGGGTTTTGGCTAGCTACGGGATAGCTACTATAGAGTAGTTGGAACGCGAACGATTGTAACAAGGGAGTTTGGTCGCTATAGCCTCCCATGCACTTATAGAGTGTGTGGTGGAGTAGATTTTGGACTATAGATGGACTACCGTCTCTGACTCCGATGAGGATAATGGTTTTCGGAGTTGCTTTAGTTTAAGGAACAGATGCTTCAGGAAATTCCGATTTCGGAATGGAAGTGGAAGCATATTATTATGGATTTTGTGGTGGGTTTGCCTAGGACACATCAAGGCCATGACGCGATTTGGGTAGTCGTTGATCGACTAACCAAATCCGCGCACTTCTTAGCGATTCGGAAGACCGACTCTTTGGATCGTTTGATAGAGTTATATTGTCAGGATATCATCAGATTTCATGATGTTCCTTTGAGCATTATATCAGATAGAGATCCCCGGTTCACGTCCCGATTCTGGCAGAGTCTGCAGCAGGACTTAGGCACACAGCTCCGTTTTAGTACTGCATTCCATCCGCAGACAGATGGATAGTCTGAGTGGACCATTCAGACACTAGAGGACTTACTGAGGTCCTGTGTTATGGATTTCAGGGGCTACTGGGAGGACCACTTACCGTTAGTGGAATTCACCTACAACAATAGCTATCATTTGGTTATCCAAATTGCCCCATTTGAAGCATTGTATGGTAGACAGTGTCGTACACCCACCCTTTGGGAGGGGGTTGGGGAGGCCCAGTTGCTAGGACCCCATAGAGCTCAACATGAGGCAGGGTTGGTCTGTACTATCAGACGTAGGATGGCAAAGGTGCAGGATCGTCAGAAGGGTTATGCAAATCGGAGATGGAGACCTCTGGAGTTCTCTATTGGTGATCATGTATTCTTGCGAGTCTCACCCACGAAAGGGGTGAAGCGATTTGACCTCCATGGTAAGCTAGCTCCTAGATACGTTGGTCCGTTTGAGATTTTGGAGAGGACCAGAGCAGTCGCTTACCACCTAGGGATACCACCGTCCTTGGCTGGTATTCATGAGGTGTTTCATGTGTCCATGCTGAGGAAGTAAACGCCAGACCCTACACATATTCTGTTAGATGTGTCAGGTTCCATTCAACCTGATGCTACTTGCGAAGAGGTTCAGGTACGGGTTCTGGACCACAAAGAACGATAGTTGCGGAACAAGATTGTGCGACTTGTCAAGGTCGGATGGAGTCACCACATAGATGAGGAGGCTACTTGGGAGCTTGAGGAAAAAGATCATAGCTCAATACCCCCACCTGTTTACTTAAGGTATGTGAAATATTTTCAGTACTTGTGGTATCTCTTACTCATTATGTATTTGAGTAGAAAATTTGGGGACCAAATTTTTATTAGTGGGGGAGAATGTTAAATACGGAAAATTTAAAAATATAAATTTTTATGGTCAAAATTTAGGAAAAATAATCTTGGAAATTATTTTGGGATTTTTAGGGATTTTTAAGATTTTTTTCAGAATTTTTCTGGGTTAAACGGAGTTCTTATGATATTTATATAGGGAAAGAGTTAACAGCTTTTTACAAGGCTTGTTTGGATTATCTGTATTGAGGGGTTAATAAATTTTATTAACCTAAAGTTTTCTATTTTCCCTTTTCTTTTCCCGTTCGCCCGATCCCCTCTTCGCGACGGTTTCCTTGGCGAGATTTTCTTCTCGCCGCAGCCACCAATTTCCTCGCGATCTTTTCTCCACGCACCGCTTTGGTAATTGCCATCACTTCCTCCCCCGCATGTGCCTGCAGCCAGGCCAGAGGCCGACATCGCCGCCTGGGTCGTCGCCGTCAAGTGGTTAGCTGCTGCCGCCAGAAGGTTGATCCGAGGTCGATCTCCACCCCGAGCTCGTGTCGTCGCCCATCGCTGCCTACCCTAGCCAGTTGTCGCCATTCGTGGTGCCTAGGTCATCGTCGTTGGGGGTGACGGCCTCGCCGTCGCCGGGGGTGATGGCCTTGCCGTCGCCATAGCCCTCTCTGCCACCGACGCCGCCGCTCGACTTGCGGCCGCCTCCTCATTTTCGTTGCGGCTGACGTCTGTCAGGTGGGAGGTTCGGCTGGAGGGTAGAACGCCGACTGTGCAGTCGGGTGAAGGCCTTTCTTCGGGAACGAGTGTGCTGTCCTGTCCGACGGTCATAAGAACAAAAGGAACGCCAGTTGTAGATCCAACAGAGATTCGGGCGGGTACTCGGTTGGAGCATGGGTTTACCGTGGGAATTTGGTGAGCGAAGCTTATTTTCCTTGATCTCAGAAGGGATCCAACTCTGAACGCGTTTCTTTGGTGTTAGCTTAGATCTCTTTGGTGGAAAAAGACAACGACAGGGTAGAGGTGGCTGTGAAAGGGGGGTTGATGCACAACAACACTTTTCCGACGGACCGAACAAATTGGGAAGGAGTGCCACCGGCGAATAGGGCAGCTTTAGGGAAAGGGCTGCCGGTGGAGGTTCCTAAGGCTGGTAAGCTTGATCTACCCTCCTTCATCTGTTAATTGTTGGACTTTGTTAGGTATCAATGTAATGTGCATGAATGGAGGGTTCTATTTAGGAATTGCCGATTGTACGGTTGTGTGAAGAGATGTGTGGTTGTAAATAGATGTGATGATTGTGAATGGGTTAGATCTCTAATTAGTGAAATTGGGAGTTGATTTGGGTTAATTGGTTTATGTACGAAATCAGCTTTGGATTCGATTTGACGGTGGATTGTATTTTTGTGCTTAACAATAGTTATGTTGTATGCAGGTTTCGATCACGAGGCAGGTCCACGGCGTGAAGATTTACAGTATTTCGAGCATTTAATCAGGCGGGTATTTTGACTTATCTTTTTGATATTGTCACGTTGATATGCTAGTTAGTTATAGCTTGCAATAATTTTCATGTTTATCTGCCTTGTATGTTATTATGCCTACTTGATACATGCATTTGATCAGTTTATAGTTATACCTTCCCTGTTTTACTTGGATCATTGTTATGTACCTATTGGTTGTGCATATTATTCGGATATGTATTTTAGTTGGTATTACATGCTTTAGTATCATGCACCATCTTGCATGATTGCATGATGGCTGGACGGGGTTCCTTTGTAGTTGAGCCCGCAACTAGTTACATGGTCTGTACACGCTGCCACTCATGGGTTAGTGGTACATCAGGAGGGTGTGTGCAGTTGCTCTGTCAGGCTCCGCTGGTCCACTCATGGGTAACGATGAGGCAACGTGGTAGCGGGCAGGGATCCCTCCTCTGGTCTATGACACCGGGAGATGAGAGCTTTGCTCCCCCACTTTGTTTGGGGCAGGAGGATAGGTGTACTCCGATAGCATCCCCGTCCCTCTGGCCACTCAGAGCAAAGTGATGGCGAGTACACATTGTCATAGCCCTACCCACTTGGCTTCACCATCGCAGAGGCGGCCGACCGGGTGTCAGGGGTGACCATGTCATTTGCATCGCATGCATTTTGCATGGATAGCATTTGTATTGTGTTTGCTGCATTTTGATTGCTGTCTTGGATGTTGCATATGATTGACATGCATACAGGATACATTTTGTATTTGGTCTGACAACCTTATTTCTGCTAGTATGGCTCGTACTCCTATGTCAGGATAGGAGATTCATGTATGTACAGTCTTTCCGCAGCTTTTCCTTGCATTTTTGCTATTATTGATCAGGAGACTGTACTGACATGACTATTATTGTTAGATATAGCTTACTATGCATGTCAACTTGATATCTGTTGAGTTCGTTGAACTTACCCCGTTGCTTTACATCTATTTCAAGTTGAAACTGCCAGGAGAGTCCAGCTGTCAATCCCCCTCGTCGAATTGGTCTTATTTGGTCTTATGGTTTCGGTTTTTGACTAGATGACATGTTTAGGATTTGTGTTTTGATTATGTGTTAGTGGATGTTTTGGTGGTACTTGATATGTCCTTGTAGACTTTTGATTCGATTTGTTTTGGTTGTGTATTCCTACTCAGATGGCAAAAGAGGTGAGTCTAGAGGTTGTAGATTCCTTATTTATGTTGGTTGTTGGCCTGAGGCCATTTATGATATGTATGTATGGTCTTTGTTCCGGTCGTGTTGACTGATGTATAGTAGGCCGTGTGGGCCTTGTATGCAAGCTTGGTATTGTCACCCGTACAGGGGAGATACTGTCGGATTTTCATCTGGCGGGGACTCCCCCGGGGCGTGACACTATGTGAGCCCTTTGAGATTATATGTTAATCTCAGCATTTGCCCTTGTGACTATTTAGGTGTCTTCTTGAAGTTTTAATCAGGGTCTGCTACTTTAGCATGTAAACTTATTGACTATGGATGATTCGGTCTATGGAACATGACTAGGAAAGCAACTGATTAAAATGAATGGATTCACACTAAAAAGAAAGATTAAATAAATTTACATCTTTTGAGAATTATTCACTGGTCGACCCATTTCTATTATGTGTGTAAATGATTGTGAATATTGGAAATATGGAACATGCTCTTGACTTGATGGTCATGATGAGGGATTAGAGATGTTCATATTGATGTAAATGGAGAGTATTTAATCTGGGTAAATAGCAAGACATGATATCCAGGAAAACAATTATGTACCACCAGGAGAATGGTTTAGAACCACCTGGAAAAACGGCTGTGTGCCACCTGGAAGATGGCTATGTGCCATCAGGTGAATGACTATGTGTCATTCAGAGAATGATTATGAACCATTATAAGAGCAGCTAAGTTAGGCGTAACAACTTTTCTTAGCATTGATCGCTCTATGAGTAGCTATGTAAGGTGTAACAACTTTCTTAGCATTGGATTGCTCAGTGTGCTTGCTGTCGCACGAACCATTTTTTTAAGTATGAATTGGTTGTTCTAATGGTCTTTTGTGACTATTAATCTCTGTTCTATTAGTCTTTTGGGACTATGGTCTCCGACTCTATTCTAGTCTATGTGATTGGATACTTCTATTAGTCATTTGAGACTATTGACTCCGGCTCTATTTAGTATTATGACTAAATACCTCTTATTGGTCTATGTGACCATTTAGTCTATGTAGCATGCTTTAGAAAAGCAGGAGATGTAAGACGTGGAGCGGTTACTGCACAGTAACCGCGCCACTCACAGGTGCACGCACTCAAAGGAGTGAATGCATGCTGCGTTCGTATAGCGCAGCGGTAACACCCCCCTTATAAGGGGGTGTGCATCCAAGAGCAAGGGGATAGCCTAGACAGTGAAGATGCCGAAAGGCTGCTGAAAGAGGAGAGCGGAGTTTGAGTGTTCGTCGGAGAGAACAAGAAAAAAAACACCGAGGCGCGGTTGCGATCTTGGCTTGTGGAAGAAGAGGATCAATCCGTTGTGACTGATCCTTAGACGGCGAGCAGAAACATCATCTCAACAGCACCTGGACGCATGAAGAATCTGACGTTCGTTGTAAGTTTTTCATTCAATGTTTATATTTAATGTTTCTGTACTTAAATCAATTCAAAAAGATGCATAAATCACCAACAACTTTCTTGCATTATTTGTTAGCTTTTGATTTTATTTACTGTTTTATCTTATTTTTTCGTTAATTACATACAGGTTATCTTAGAGTGGTTTGGTTATTCATCTTGTTAATTCACTTTATGTTACGTGCAATGATTCATACTTTCATCAATTAGTTTCTCGTTTAGTACCTTCAAATTGAAGAAAGAAACCCCAAGACCCTCCATCACCATCTATCTTAAACTATTGACCCCTATTGCGATCCTCGAGAGATGATCCAGATCAATCCTATATTGCATAAGAATATGGAGAGTTTGGTAAATTTGCACTGTGGTATGACACACGAGTGATCACTGAGCACTTAACAGATGGAAAATCTAAGTGGATCAATTAAATTAGATATTTAGCATTGGAGAAGTCCAACAAATGTTTAGGGTCATGGTTAACTTGGGGTTACTTAAGTGGGAACTCTTGATAGGTGAAGGTTGACATATGTACAGGGTGGATCAACAAGTACCGTAGACATGGGGTATTTTGGCGCAGTATGGATCCAATCTTAGTGTGACTGGAATTAGATTATTAGTCAACTGATGAAATTAAAATCATGAAGTTGGAGTTAATTTGGTAAGATTTAGGGGTCAAGTAGTTCACTGATATGGGTAAATAGTTAATTGATAGTCCAATATCAACAAATGATTCCCCCAGGGCTACGGTGTAGTGGTAGAGCATCCAACTTAGTTTCCAGTTCCTACGGTTCGATTCCCAACTATGGTGCATTTGTAAGATTTTCTTTTAAATGAGATAACAAACTAAGGACGCTGCAGCTGTTGAGGTTGTCAATGTGAGCATTTCTTGATTTATCTGGTACTCGGTGAAATATATCTTGTCTAGAGATTACTTACTGCCCTGTTAGAAATTCATGGGGTAGGGCTGACCATCCTCAAGATTAGTCAGGCCGAAGGTCTAGATATTTGATGCTAGTAAAAAAAAAAAGTAAAACAAAAGATTCAATTAGTAATTAATTAATGCAATTGCCTTAAATTCAACTTCAATTGACTCAATTATTAGTTGATTGGTTAACCAATCAATAGATAAAGAAGTTCAGTCAATTGAGTTGATTGATGTACTAATCAACAAATGAACATGTCAAGATCTAGGTGAAATGGAGGACCAATCAATTGATGAATTATTTTCAATCGACTAATGACTAATAGTTAATTGATATGTTACAATCGATAATTTCTAAACTCGAAAATGAGGCTTATAAAGCTAATTTCATAGAGATTTCATAAAACAATATTCATATTTCAGTCGACTGATGAACCAGTCAATAGATTAATAGATTTAGATCTAGACAAAATAAAAGACTAGTCAATTGATAAAATTTTCTAATCGACTAATGATTCATAGTCGGTTGATATGTTATAATCATTTGACTAATGATATTGCTATTACCTCTTATCTATGAACTGGGTAAGAGGGCTCGCGGGTAAGACACTATCCGAACCAAATAATCGGTTCGGCAGAAAAAGCAAGGTAGAATGGTCCGGGCGTAACCATCTGAGATAATTGGAACGGGATGATAAGTTGAGATAATCGACACGGCGAAGTGATGGTGGAGAACGCTTCGATAGGAGATGAACGAGAATCGGTTCGACCTAGTAGGCCCAAAGGCAGATGGAGCGGATGAAAATTGACTCGACATCGCCAGTCCGGAGATGGTTTGGTGCCGAATGAAGAGGAGTTGGTTCAGGCTGTTGGGAAGAGCCTGAGGGCTATGCCATACGTGAGCTATAAGTCTAGGTTAGTTTCACCAAAGGCAAATGGTTGAAAAGGATAGGCTAGCATATTTCCCGAAATGTAGATGAGAAGTTGTTATACAACAGAAGGGGGGGCCCTCATATAATATTCCGAGGAGCCTTCGCTCCTCGTGTCTGTAAAAAAATGATTCTCCAGATGGGCGTGGTGGCTACATGTACGATGGGGCAAGGTTGCGAGGCAACAACTGATCAGAGGGGGAGAATAAAAGGGAGGAGTAGGACAAAGGAAAGGAGAATCCGGATTATTCCAACCAGCAAGAGACGAAGACACATTGAGAGAAGGGGAGCTACCACTTCGCCGGAGAAGGAGAGTGGTGATCTTCACCTTTCGTGTACTTTTTCCTGGATCTTGACTTGACTGTAAGAGGTTTTCTCCTCCACCTCCGGAAGTTCCTCTCCGTGAAGGAGGACGTTTATAGTGAAAGTGTTTTGGCACTGCATCTGGTGAGAGAGCTCACCTCCGTGGAGTAGGAATCCTTATTCCGAACCACGTTACATCCTGTGTCTTGGTTTGTTGTCTGTGTTGGCTCGCGTGTCTTTGCTTTACATTTTCATTTTTACTGTTGCGGCCGGAGAGAACCCCTTAAGCTTCCTTCGTGCTTCATCGCATCAAGAGGAAGTCAACAGATCTTCTTCTCCCATCACCGCATCAGTTGGCGCCGTCTGTGGGAAACACTTGAGCAAGACGTAGAGATGCAGCCTGAAGAAATACAACACCCAGTTACCTCCGCTGCAGAGGAAAACCCCATTACGATACTACCATCACAACTAAGAGCCATGGTGGACAACATCGTGGCTAAGGCCCTCGCCAGAGAAAGGAGAAGGACAGGATATCTTCATCCTCATTCTGTTGAACCTTCTTCTCGTGGACCACCACCAGATATGCCCCCTCCACCTCGTACAACCATTAATATTGAAGCATTGCCTGGAGAAGGGCTAGGAGGGTGAGTACATCAGACTACTATACCCTTAACTTAGAATCGACGAGAAGAGCAGGGCGAAAGCTGGTCGACTAGGGCTCCAGAGGTTTATGAGCCCAGCCCTTTTACCATGGATATCCTTTTTGAAATCTCACCATCATACTTCCGGAATCCCTAAGTAGACAAGTACGACGACTCAACAGATCCGGAAGAACATCTATCGCAATTTGCTGGAGCGGCCTCGCTCCACTGCTATACCGACGCCCTCAAGTGCCGAGTCTTCCGGACCACCTTAACCGGTTCGGCACAAAAATGGTTCAACACCCTACCCCCGGGGTCTATCACTTGTTTTGCTGACTTTGAGGGGATGTTCCGCCAAGAGTTCGCCAGCTGCAAGGCGTACAAGCATGACGCCTCTATCCTGCTGCACATTACGCAAGGGCCCTCAGAATTACTCAGAGGGTATCTTTATCGGTTCACTTCCACCGCCAGAAGCATCCCTTCCGCGAGGTCGGATGCTTTCAGAGTAGTCATCCCGCATGGGCTGAGGGAGGGCCCCTTCCTCAGTTCCCTTTTGAGAAAGCCCGCTAACAGCTATGAGGAGTTGTTAAGCCGTGCAGAAAAATACATCAACAAGGAAGAATGACTGAAAGTCGAGGGTCGAAGAGGCCGCCATAATACCCCGCCAAAGAAATCGCCCTGCCGCCCTCGGCGCCTCCCGTGGGATACGCCGCGACCTCTTTCTTGGAGGCTCCCGAGGCCTCGCTATTGCAGGCGCAGCCATTACGGATCATGGTCGAAGGAGAGGGAGATGGAATTCTATGACTAGCAAGGTCTATTGCAGCGGCCCACGGGGTACAGGGGAATACCTCGCAATCCTCCCGTCTCATTCTTCTGCCAATATCACATGGAGTACGACCACGCTAGTGGTCGATGTTTCAAGTTGTAATAGAAACTGGAGCACCTCCGAGCCGCTTACCCACAACTGCGGCCTCAGACTGGAGGACTGACACGGCGAGGCCAACGACCCAATGTGGCTTGTCCAGGGCCATATAATCAACCACCATAAGTTACTTTCCCTCCGAACCCCCAAACTCCGTCCCAGGAGGCTATTTCTCAAGGAGGCCCATCAGGTGAGGGTCCATCATCTGATGTGAATAACGCCCCCACCCGGGGGGTTATTCACGTTATTGTGGGAGGACCCACTAACGGGGACTCCAATCGGGCGCGAAAGTCATACGCCCGTCTCATGGAGAGCCTGACTATCATCACCGACCAGACTATCCAAACCACACCGTCGGTCTCATTCGGGCTGAGAGATCTCCGAGGCGTCCTGCTGCCTAACACGGATGCCTTGGTAATTCATATTTCCCTGGCCAACTACGAAGTGGCCAGGGTATTAGTTGACTCAGGAAGCTCTGTCAATATCCTCTTCCAGGAGGCCTTTGGACAGATGCAGCTGAGAAACGCCCAGCTAGAAGACGTGGCCACACCCCTCTTCGGGTTCGCAGGACATGTGGTTCATCCTATAGGGCAGATTTCATTGCCCCTGACTCTGGGCACAAAGCCCAGTCAAAAAACCAGTATAGTCCCCTTTCTCATTGTGGACGCTCCGTCCACTTATAATGCAATTCTTGGTCGTCCTTTCCTTGCTATTTTTCAGGCGGTGGCTTCTCCGTACCACCAGAAGGTGAAATTCCCAGTCGGGCAGTTGGTGGGAGAAGTTCGAGGCGAGCAGAAAGCCGCTAGGAGCTGTTATGTGCAAATGGTCCGGGATGATCAGAAGAAGGCCCGAACCGATGACCTAAAAGGGAAGGTCATCGCAATTTCTGATGTCTGTGTCCTGGAAGAATCTCCTCCCAAGGCGGGCAAGATAGAGGAAGGAGAGCTGGTGGAGATAGCTCACGGAAAGGCCACGTGGGTGGCACAGCAGCTGGAGGCCAAGGAGGAGTTGGTGGCCTGTCTGAAGAAGAACGAAGACATCTTCGCAGGAGACGTGCATGACCTCACAGGAATTGACCCTCGCGTTGCTGAACATCACCTCAACATCACCAGAGGAGTCTGACCTATTCAACAGAAGCGACGACATTTTGGACCTGAGAAGGACAAGGTGATAGCTGAAGAAGTAGAAAAATTGTTAAAAGCGGGTCATGTGAAAGAAATTCAATTTCCTGAGTGGGTCTCCAATGTAGTCTTTGTCCCCAAGCCTTCTGGGCAGTGGAGGATGTGTATTGACTTTCGCGATTTGAATAAAGCATGCCCTAAAGACTGCTACCCCTTGCCTCGCATTGATCAGTTGGTGGATTCTGCAATAGGATATGAAGTGGTATCCTTAATGGATGCCTACTAGGGATATCATCAAATACCCCTGGCTAAAGAAGATCAGAAGAGGGTTAGTTTTGTAACGGCAGGAGGGTTATATGCTTATGTGGTAATGCTCTTCGGCCTAAAAAATGCGGGGGCTACATACCAACGGCTCATGGATAAGATCTTCGCAAAGCAAAAAGGAAAAAATGTGGAAGTTTATGTGGACGATATCCTAGTCAAATCAAAAACCACTCGGAATTTGGTTAAGGATCTAAATGAAACTTTTGCTACATTGAGACGGTATAATATGAAGTTGAACCTTAAAAAATGTCTGTTCGGGGTGAAGAGTGGGAAATTCTTGGGATATATAGTAACTGAGAAGGGACTGCAGGCTAACCCAGAGAAGGTGTAGGCATTATGCAATATGAAGTCACCCACTAACTTGCGAGAGACTCAGAAGCTAGTGGGGAGGATTGTTTCCCTATCTCGATTTATAGCCAGGTCGGCAGACAAGGGGCTGCCTTTTTTCAAGATTTTGCGTAAAACTATCAAATTTCAATGGGATGATCAATGTGAGCAGGCTTTCCAAGAGCTGAAGAAGTATCTAGCTGGACTTCCGTTATTAGCTAAACCTGTGGCAGGAGAGTCATTGTGGATGTATTTAGCCGTCTCAAAAGGAGCCATCAGCTCAGTCTTGTTGAAGCAAGAAGGTTCTCATCAGCAACTTATTTATTATACCAGCCATATTCTAAAAGGGGCTGAATCTCGTTACAATGAGTTGGAGAAGTTGGCATATATTTTAGTCTTGACAGCCCGTAAGTTGAGGCCATACTTTCTAGCTCACCCTATCACTGTTTTGACTCATAGTGAATTGGGTAAGGTGATTACTAAGCCTAATTTTTCTGGGAGATTGGCTGAATGGGTAGTAGAACTAAGTGAATATGACATTCGTTACCAACCCCGAACCGTTATCCAGGCTCAGGCTCTTGCTGATTTTTTGGCTGAGGTACTTGTTGGTTCGAAAAATAGCTCACCGACAAAAGAAGAGGGGTCAGATGCGTGGAATGTATTTGTGGATGGCTCTTCTGGATCCACAGGTAGCGGAGTTGGAGTCTTATTAATATCCCCTGAGAAAGAGGAGATGCGCATAACCGTGCGCCTGGGATATCGGACATCTAATAACGAAGCAAAGTATGAAGCTATTCTAGTGGGGTTACAGGCTGCCAAAGCTGTAGGAGCCACCTCAATTATAATCCACTCGGATTCACAGTTGATGGTATCACAACTTCAAGGATCTTTTACGGTTCGGAAAGAAAGATTGCAAAAATACTTGAAGGCTTTCGAGAAAGAAAAAGCTCACTTTCATCAAGTCCTCTTGAAGCAAATTCCCAGGGAGAACAATGGGAAGGCAGATGAATTGGCTCGGTTGGCTAGCGCTATGGAAGGGGTGAAACCACTTGAAACAGTCTGCGTGGAAATCCTTACTTCTCTGATGATATGCAATGTGGAGGAGGTCATGCCCAAGCCAGATCCGATCCTTGATTGAAGGACTGACATTATAGCTTATCTTCATCAGAGAAGAGTCCCTGAAGAAAAAGGGGCGACATCTATTTTAATGAACAGGGCCAAACCATTCACCATCCTAAATGGGGACTTATACAAAACATCTTTTGGATGGCCCCTTCTGAAGTGCTTGGGAAAGAAAGATGCTGAGTGGGTGTTGTGGGAAATCCACGAAGGTTGTTACAGCAATCATTTGGGAGGGAGAGCTCTGACGAGGAAGGCCTTATTAGCGGGATACTTTTGGTCCACCCTCCAATAAGATGCAGCTCATATAGTGCAAACCTGCTCAGCCTGTCAAAAGCATAGTAACTGGTCCGAACGACCGGCTGAATTAATGAAAGTTATTGTTGTTTCATGTCCTTTTGATCAATGGGGGATGGATATAGTGGGTCCTATGCCTGTGGCGCCATTGCAGAAAAAAAAATTTATTGGTGGCTGTGGATTATTTCTCCAAGTGGGTGGAAGCAGAGCCTCTTGCCAAAATTACTGAGAATGCTGTAATATAATTCCTGTGGAAGAACATTGTCTGCCGGTACGGTATTCCCCGAAGGTTGGTTAGTGATAATGGGCGACAGTTCCAGGGCAAGAAGATCAAAGAATGATGTCAAAGTCTTAATATCCAATAGACATTTACTTCAGTAGCCCATCCTCAAGCCAACGGGCAAGTCGAAGTCACTAATAGAATTCTTATTCAAGGATTAAAGACTAAATTGGGAGCTCAGAGAGGGAACTGGGTGGAAGAGTTTCCCGGGATCTTGTGGGCTTATCGAACCACACCAAAAACTGCAACAGGTGAAACTCCTTTCAGCTTAGTATATGGGACGGAAGCCGTTATTCCGGTGGAAGCCCTTTTAAGTAGCGCCCGCATGGAAGTTTACAAGCCAGAGCAGAACCAAATTATTCGGAGCACTGAGTTGGACTTGGTGGAAGAGAAGAGGGAAGTGGAACGGAGGCGAGCGGAGTTTTACAAGCGGAGAGTGCAGCAAGCCTTCAACAAAAAGGTGATGCCTCGAAGGTTTCAAGAGGGGGATTTGGTTCTGCGCTGGAGATCTGGGAAAGTTAGCTCCGAACTGGGAGGGGCCCTATGAAGTGACGCATCGTGTAGCAGGATCAGCGTATTATCTTAAGGATAACCACGACAAGGAATTTCCTCGACCCTGGAATGATATCCACTTGAAACATTTTTATACTGTATAAGGGATGATGGACGAAAGAAAGGAGTTGGGGGGTTCCTGGAGAAATGTATTTGACAATTTGTTATATTAATTAGATGTATGGCGAACTCAAGTCTGATTGATATATCACTTGCATCAAATACTATATTCCTTGTGACGAGTTATGAAAAGAAAATAAGATAAAAAGGGAGTCATGTCCCGAAGTAATACATCAAGTTATAACTTAAACCGATCGGGAGGATAGCGTCGGAAGTCGGCTTCCCAGTGCAAGGAGAGAGCGGGATGGTTCGTAGGGGGAAGTCCTTGGTCAACATACTGCCGAACCACCTCATTAAACCCGTCTTGATAGGTGGCCTGCATCAGGATGATCAACCGCTCTTGTTGATTCGGACGGTAAGGACTTCGGTTCTGATGAAGCCTATGAAACTTCTCTTGTAGCTCCCGAAGGGCTCGACGCATTTCACTATAACACCGGGATATTTCCATAATGGTGTCCGCCAGGACCGAGATGTCATCTTCTCGGGAAGTTTGGTCATGCTGAAGGAGACTACTCATATCCATCATGTTCTAGTGTATTGAAGCTGAAATTCCCTCTACCGCCTCTGTGTAGGATTCGATGCAGACAAGCTCATTGCCTAGTCTTTGGAGGGATGTTTCTTGCCTGCGTATACAGGCGTGAGCATGCGCCCTAGAAGTTATTAAGGAGGAGTTTTCTTGTACCTCCTTACATAGGCGAGTGCAGAGGTCCCCTATTTTTTCCTTCGCTTGCTGATATTGAACCCGCAGGTTGGCGATGATATCAGAATCCTTTTGCTTCTCCCGAAGGAGTTCTGCCACCTGCTCTCGAAGGCCTATTAATTCTTGAAAAGGGGAAGTCTCTTTGTCGATCAAGACTACCAACATCTCGCCGATGGATAGCGATTCTCAGATGAGCCGCCGTCTTGTTCGCAATGCCACTATAGTTCGACATCTTTTGATGTTGGCGAGCTACTATCACCGCTTCCCGACATCGCTTGATTGTTGCAACAAGATATGCTCGATTCGACGAGCCTCGATCCTCCCACCGTTGCTGCTCCCATTTCAGAGATTGAGCTCGATATTGCTGGAGGGAGCGATCCAATTCTTGATAATTGGTAAGGGCCTATAAGCCGTTTATCAAAAAGAAGTCATCCAATGATGAAAGTCAAAGAATTCAATTCAAGAAACATACCAATTCTAGAGCATGGCGCAAGCCTTCCATCCAGGGGACCAGTTCCTCTAAATTTAAGATCCGAAGACCTCGGAGAGAAGAGGAAGAAGAAGGAACGGATGACACCAGGGGCGAAGGCTCACTCATGATGGGGGAAGGAAAGATGAAAAAAGGAGGTTGTGTTGGAGATTCAGAAGGGAAAGAAGAAGGAGCTCCTGTAAGGAAGGTCAAAGAGATAGGTGCCGAGAGAGGAGGAGCAGAAGGGGGGGAGGGGGGTGGAAGACTTAGTGTGGTTGGTTGTGAGACGGGTATAGAAGAATCTGTAGAAGGGGATTAGTCTGGTGAGGAGTTTGGGGAGGAAGATATAGAGAGAACTGGGATGGAAAACTCTTCGCTGGGAGGGTGAAAAGAAGGACCCTGATCTGTGTTCAAAGGAGGCGAAAGGTCTTCTAAGTTATGGACCTCGGAGGAAATTGGCAATGGGGGAATATCGACTACCATGGGTTCAGGGGCGGCGAAATGTTCGGGGAAAGAGAAGGCAGGGATGCAGAAACGTCTATTGTCAATTGGCGTTGACGCACCACCTCTCTGTGTTCATCTTCTGGTTGCGATGAGAGAGGGGGCGATTTCTGGATACCCAAGGTGGAAGGGGAAAAAATGGGAGAGTTGGGGTTTATAAGTAACATTGGAGATGAGGATGGACTAGCTACCCTAGTCTCATCTGGAGCGGAGGCGACAAGGGTTTCAGGCGAAGGTGAAGGAGAAGGGAGAGATGAGACAGGTGTGGTGGTAATAGACGAAGGTAAGGGCGAAGTTGATGCTGGCGGCTGACCCTCACCTCGTTTGATTTGTGAGTAACGACTTGCTATTTCTCGGTAAAAAAAGGAATGTATCTTGCCCGCCAAAAAAAGAGGAAGAGCGCTGGAATTAATGACTGGAGCACCGGAGGAGGTGGAAAGAAGAGCGGACGAAGAAGAAGGAGGCGAAAAGGTAGAAGGAATGACGGTAACAGAAGAAAGGAAAGATGAAGCATCCCCTATAAAAGGAGGGGGGAATGGGCTTGCAGTGCCGATTGGGCTCCTAATCTATAAAAAGAGCCCCAGGAAGAAGAAAAATGATGATTTATTCCTTTGATGACCCGCTATTTGTTAGAACCCTTGCTTTCATATGAGAGGATGGACGAGGGTATAAAAGAGGAACTGGAGGTCAAGTAAGCGCACTCTTTACATAGAAGGCCTGGGTCGCTGTTATTTTATCCCCGTGCGGTGGCGGAACGGAAGAGTTGAGTTCATTCCTCAACTGTATATATTATTTTATCCCCGTGTGGTGGCGGAACGGAAGAGTTGAGTTCATTCCTCAATTGTATATTATTTTTATCCCCGTGTGGTGGCGGAACGGAAGAGTTGAGTTTATCTCTCAACTGTATATTATTTTTATCTCCGTGTGGTGGCGGAATGGAAGAGTTGAGTTTATCTCTCAACTGTATATTATTTTTATCCCCGTGTGGTGGTGGAACGGAAGAGTTGAGTTCATTCCTCAACTGTATATTATTTTTATCCCCGTGTAGTGGCGGAACGGAAGAGTTGAGTTCATTCCTCAACTATATATTATTTTATCCCCGTGTGGTGGCGGAACGGAAGAGTTGAGTTTATCTCTCAATTGTGTATTATTTTTATCCCCGTGTGGTGGCGGAACGGAAGAGTTGAGTTCATTCCTCAACTATATATTATTTTTATCCCCGTGTGGTTGCGGAACGGAAGAGTTGAGTTCATTCCTCAACTATATATTATTTTATCGCCATGTGGTGGCGGAACGGAAGAGTTGAGTTTATTTCTCAACTGTATATGTTATTTTATCCCCGTGCGGTGGCGGAACGGAAGAGTTGAGTTCATTCCTCAACTGTATATATTATTTTATCCCCGTGTGATGGCGGAAAAGAAGAGTTGAGTTTATCTCTCAACTGTATATTATTTTTATCCCCGTGTGGTGGCGGAACGGAAGAGTTGGGTTCATTTCTCAATTGTATATTATTTTTATCCCTGTGTGGTGGCAGAACGGAAGAGTTGAGTTCATTCCTCAACTATATATTATTTTATCCCTGTGTGGTGGCGGAACGGAAGAGTTGAGTTTATTTCTCAATTGTATATGTTATTTTATCCCCGTGTGGTGGCGGAACGGAAGAGTTGAGTTCATTCCTCAACTGCATATATTATTTTATCCCCGTGTGGTGGAAGAACGGAAGAGTTGAGTTTATCTCTCAAATGTATATTATTTTTATCCCTGTGTGGTGGTGGAACGGAAGAGTTGAGTTCATTCCTCAACTGTATATTATTTTTATCCCCGTGTGGTGGCGGAACGGAAGAGTTGAGTTCATTCCTCAACTATATATTATTTTATCCCCGTGTGATGGCGGAACGGAAGAGTTGAGTTTATTTCTCAACTATATATATTATTTTATTTCCGTGTGGTGGAAGAACGGAAGAGTTGAGTTTATTCCTCAACTGTATATATTATTTTATCCCCGTGTGGTGGCGGAACGGAAGAGTTGAGTTCATTCCTCAACTGCATATATTATTTTATCCCCTTGTGGTGGCGGAACGGAAGAGTTGAGTTCATTCCTCAACTATATATTATTTTATTTCCGTGTGGTGGCGGAACGGAAGAGTTGAGTTTATTTCTCAACTGTATATATTATTTTATCCCCGTGTGGTGGCGGAACGGGAGAGTTGAGTTTATTCCTCAACTGCATATATTATTTTATCTCCGTGTGGTGGCGGAATAGAAGAGTTGAGTTCATTCCTCAACTATATATTATTTTATCTCCGTGCGATGGTGGAACGGAGGAGCTGAGTATCCCCTCAGCTGTATGTCATTTTATTCTCGTGCAGTGGAAGTGTTTACGCGATTGTTGCGTAATGAAAGAGTGGAGAAGTTGTATGTTTATCTTTCGTATTACCCAAGAGAAGTGTAAAATTTGATACTGTCGGAAGAATACCGAAAGAAGAAGATGAGCGGGGAAGGATATAGGCGAAGACTTATATTGCAGAAATTTCATTACTTCGGAAAGATTACATATTACAATTCCCCCACAAAAAGAAAATAACAAAAGAAACCCTTATTTATAGGGTATTACAGTTCTTTGTTGGGAGGTACTGAAGGAGTTTCTTTGCGTGGCTGGGGGTGGCGCCACAGCTACCGAAGGTAAGATTGTTGTAGGAATATGTGCTTAGACAAGTCCTTCTGGGACACTGCTAGTTGCTGGCGCAAGGAGTAGTTACTGGTAGAAGCTTCCCTCAAGCGCCGCTGCAGATATCTCACTTGATCCTCCAAGTTAGAGATATAGCGTTGTTCGTCGGTCTTTTCCTCGGGAGGAAAAGAACTACTACCCTGTTCAGAAGTCTCTTCCATGACGAGGAGAAGAAAAGGAGAAGATGAATATTAAGAGGCGATAGTTTGGGGTCCTTATAACGGTGAAGGAAGAAGGTGCATTGACTCATGGAGAAGGTAAAAATAATAAATGCTAGTAAAGAAGGAGAAACGTAAAAACAGTGGGTGGAAGTTATTAGCACAGTAACTTTGGGAAGGACGACTTAAATTCCACGAAAGCAGTAAGGGGAAGTTTGTTCAGATGGGATGACAGTCTTTTCTGGTGGCAGTTGTCTTACATTTACAGGAAAACGACAAAGAGAAGTCTCAGTACCCTCTTTTTTCTTTTTATTAATATTTTTGATCATAGTTACATCCTTTAGGCTAACCCTTATACAAGTTTTTTAGGATTATCACTAGTAGAAGGATGGTCAGAGGGGTCCTCCGGAGGAGAAGGCGCCAAGACGACTCTGTAAATATCGCCTTGAACTGAAGGTGCAACTAGTGGAGCTCCATTAAAAGGAGGTGGGTGAATCCTCGCTGAAGGGACTGGAACAAAAGCTAGGGCCGGCGGAGCGGAGGAAGTTCAACAGAGGCTCGAGGATCTCCTATTGTGTATTCCCACATCAGGGGAGGGTTCCAGACCCGATTGCGGAAGGAAGGGAAGGGTGCTTGGAAGGACCTCCCTGCAATAGGGGTTGGAACAGTGGTTAAGGGTGGAGAAGGAAAGGGGCGAAAGGATGAAGTTGCGGTTGAACGTGTCTCAGACTCTTCAGTGTCTTCAGTGGGCCAGTCATGTAACTCAAACGAGTCTGAATCTGAAGATATCTCGATAGGGTGTTCCGCCGAAGCCATGAGAGTGAGATGGGAGGCCGAAGACATTTGGGAAGACAATTTATAATCGAGAGAGGAAGAACTGCATTTGTCCTCGGGAGGGAGAAGAAGAGGAAGAGACTAATATCATAATAGTGTCAACATAGAAAATCGTCGAGATATCATTTTCAAAGTGGCCAGGTAACTTGAGAAGATCAAGAGACCGAAGTAACTTAATTATTGGCCGAGCCAAAATTGGTTCGGGCCGGAAGAAGATCACCCGAGATATTCCGAACGGACTCCTGAGCGAAGAATGTCATCATTTCATACAAGACAGAAAATGGGCAGCAATTGCAAAAAGAAGGAAGCATGGAACCAACCTAAAATTCCTGACCCATACCAAGATATACATGATGAACAACAAAAAGCCGTGTCAATACAAATATTCTTCAACAATAAAAGAGTCATTACATGGACCACAGTGTGACAGATTATAGTTCAAGAAGTTCGGGGGGGGGGGCACTTGGATAAAGCGTCAACGGGGTTTAAATAGCTAGTGTCCATGCCGGGGGGAGGATATCCTCGTTCAACATTTAAAGTCGAGGACCCGTCAAAGCCAAGTATAAATAAATCCACCCCTTTCTTGACATAGCGCCCCTTCAGGTCGGCCTTCTGCTCCTTCAGCTGAGACTGGCAAGTAGCGAGTTGGGCTTGACACGCGGCTAGTTGGGCTTGGCTTTCAGCTAATTGGGCTGCTAGGCCATCTCTTTCTGTTGTAGCCTTCACGACCCACTGACCCATAGCTGAAAAGGCCTCGGTATATTCTCCGTGGAGTTCTTTTTGTTGCTGACCATAGCCAACAAGGCTTCGGGAAAGGTAGTCACCAATGAAGAGAGTTCTTGGCACCTCTCCGAGCAAGACTTTTGAGTGGCCTCCCATGCTTGGCGTTCTTGCCGCAACTGCTGAATTGTAGTCGAAGAATCAACAGCTTGAATAATTGCGTCCCCAAGCTGTCTCTTATACCCTGTTAGCTCGTGAGTCAGAAGATCCACCTGCTGAAGTTGGTTGGACTGCAAGAAAATTTGTTGTTCAAGGTCTTTATTCTTCCGTTGAAGCTCTTCATTCTCGCTTTGAGCCAGGGCCAGTTGGGTCATGGAATCTTCGCATTGGCTCATTAAGTCAGATTCCTTCTGCTCTTTTTCGCTTAGCTGCTGGGTGAGCTGTTTCTGGTGTGCCAGGGAGGCAAAATGACGCATCTCCATGTTGGATTGAAATTGGGCTATGTGAGTATATATGCTGAAGGTCTGAGAGCAGTTTGCTCACTTGGTCGCAGGGGCCCTGTATACCTGATTGGTTGAAAAACTTCACCTCTGAGAGGTGATGGATCTTCAGGAGGGACCCCAACGTAACCATTGAAGGGTTTGGGGAGGGAAGATCTCCCCCCGAAGGAAGAGTGGGACCGGCACGCCGAAGGGGGGCAGGAGAAGGGTGTGCTTCTAAAGGGATGGTGGCAAGGGTAGATTCGGTCGGGGAATGTGTGGGAGAGTCAAGGGAAATGGGGGATGAAACAGGAGAATGGGAAGGAGAATCTTCCCCTTAGGGAGAAGAGGATGGGGCGGCTAATGTGGTATCCCTTATCCTTGGTTCATAGATGGTTAGGCGTCGGGATTCCTGCCGATCAGAAGAGGAGGAAGGAAGAGATGAAGAGCTGGGAACTCCTTTCTTAATCATGCGCAATTTCTTTCGAGGGGAAGAAGGGGTAGCCACAGATTTACCTCTCTTTGTGGAGGTCTTCTTCTTTTTGGCTTCTTCGATCTCTTCACCTTTTACTAGAGCGCTCTGCATTAGATTATCTGCGAAATCCATGGGAAAGAAGGGTAAGTTGATTCAGATGATAAGCTATATCAAAATACTAGCACCGTCTTACCTATGGCGGCCGAAGCTGTTAGAGGGAAAGGAGACAACCTGAAGTGACAGAGGAGGGGTTGTTTCATTAGATGTTCCGAGTAGTAATGGGATTCTCCCAACACTTTACAGACCTTCGGGAAAGGACATTGGGTCCTCATTTCGCGAAAAGGAGGCAGCTCGGGAAGATCTAGCTTCCAAGTGTCCGAGTGGGGTAAAGGTGTTGGAAGCTGAGCAAAGAAATATAATTCTTTCCATCCTTTGTGGGAAGAAGGCATATTTACTAGAAGTTGGAAGTCCGTGCGGCTAGAGAGGTAAAAAAGGCATGCCTTAGAAGATTTCAGTTGGAAGAAGCAGTGGAATAGCTGGGGGGATAAAGGGAGATTCAGGTGCTGGAATATTATGATGGCCCCCGACAAGAGACGGAAGGAATTAGGGGTAAACTGATTTATGGGCAGTCCATAAAAGTCCAGGATTTCTAAATAAGAGGAAGGGACGGGTAAAAATAAGCCGTTAAGAAATTGTTCAGGGAAAAAATAGGTTAGGCTAGGGGGAGGACGATGTTGTCAGTACGTTTTTGTGTTGAAACGACATTGGATGGAAGGGTCGATGAATTGGTCCTTCATATTGAAGAAGTAATGGTCGCTGTTTAGTTGAGTAATGGTGTGCTCGTACCAAGGAGATGAGGGTAAGGTCTTAGGGGCCATAGGTACAAAACAGGGAGGAGCACTTACTTGAAGATTGAAGGATAAACGTTTGCAAAAGGGGGGACTGGGTCGCTGAAATGCTGCCGGAGAAAATCGCCAGGAAGAAGAAGCGGAAGAAACTGGATTGTTAGGCATGCTAAGTTCTGCCTAAAAGGGAAAGATGAAGATTTATATAGGGTTTCGTGTAACTGTTCGACTACCTAAGGGAAAAGGGGAAGCGGGGCCCATGGGCCCATTAAGTCGCTTCAAGTATACAGAGTAGGGCAAGGGGCAAAGAATGAATTTGAATTGGCGAGTAAAGGGGGGGGAATAGAGGTTTTATATATTGGGAAAGTCAAGCTTATAACTTCGCTTGACTATTTTTGGGGGTTGACTAATGATATTGCTATTACCTCTTATCTATGAACCGGATAAGAGGGCTCGCGGGTAAGACACTATCCGAACCAAATAATCAGTTCGGCAGAGAAAGCAAGGTAGAATGGTCCGGGCGTGACCATCTGGGACAATTGGAATGGGAGGATAAGTTGAGATAATCGGCACGGCGAAGCAATGGCGGAGAATGCTTCGCTAGGAGATGAACAAGAATCGGTTCGACCTAGTAGGCCCAAAGGCGGATGGAGCGGATGAGAATTGACTCGGCATCGCCAATCCGGAGATGGTTTGGTGCCGAATGAAGAGGGGTTGGTTTGGGATGCTGGGAAGAGCCTGAGGGCTATGCCATACGTGAGTTATAAGTCTAGGTTAGTTTCACCGAAGGCAAATGGTTGAAAAGGACAGGCTAGCGTATTTCCCGAAATGTAGATGAGAAGTTGTTATACAACAGAAGGGGGGGGCCCTCATATAATATTCCGAGGAGCCTTCGCTCCTCGTGTCTATAACAGAATGATTCTCTAGATGGGCGTGGTGGCCACGTATACGATGGGGCAAGCTTGCGAGGCAACAACTGATCAGAGGGAGAGAATAAAAGGGAGGAGCACGACAAAGGAAAGGAGGATCCGGATTATTCCAACCAGCAAGAGATGAAGACACATTGAGAGAAGGGGAGCTACCACTTCGCCGGAGAAGGAGAGTGGTGATCTTCACCTTTCGTGTACTTTTTCTTGGATCTTGACTTGACTGTAAGAGGTTTTCTCCTCCACCTCCAGAAGTTCCTCTCCGCGAAGGAGGACGTTTATAGTGAAAGTGCTTTGGCATTGCATCCGGTGAGAGAGCTCACCTCCGTGAAGTAGAAATCCTTATTCCGAACCACGTTACATCCTGTGTCTTGGTTTGTTGTCTATGTTGGCTCGCGTGTCTTTGCTTTACATTTTCATTTTTACTGTTGCGACCGGAGAGAACCCCTTAAGCTTCCTTCGTGCTTCATCGCATCAAGAGGAAGTCAACAGATCTTCTTCTCCTGTCACCGCATCAACTAATGAATAATTTCTAGACTTGAACATGAGGCTTATAAAAGCTTCTAGGACCATTTTGAGCAATTCAAAATGCACCCAAAGCAAATAAGAAATTAAAATTTTTTTAAGTGATTTTTTCTTATATTTTTTGTTCTATAATTGTATCTTTTGTATTTTTATACGTTTGCTATAAAAAACATGAATTGTAATAGGTTTAATTTTTCCGCTTCAAAGTGAAGAAAATATGGAGGTATTATTAGAATTGACCTATTGATTGATTATAGATCGTAAATAGGAACTGAGATTAAATAATTACGATTTGTGTGTTTGTTTTTCTTATATTTATTTATTTTATTTTAACTGTGCATCTAATATTGTATAAAGATTAGTGCGATTAAAAAATAATCGATTGATCACCAAATACTCGATTGACCACAGCAGTACACTGAAAAGTTTCAATTCCAACTAAACCATATCTTATCTCTTTCACTGTATATCTAACAAAAATCAACTGATTACCAAATAGTCGCGCGATTGACCACATTGAAAAGTTTCAATTTCAACTAAACAATATCTCTTCGCTAGCTGTGTATCTATCAAAAGAACAAAAATCATAGAAAATTCATCATTTTTTTCTCTGGAAAAGTAAAATAACAAAAATAATATAAAACACAAATGGTTTCTTGTTCTTTAATTTCATAGGTACATATACCTCCATATCAATGTTTATCAATAATAAAATTTTGTTCTAGTTGCACACAAGACCAAGTTCATGCCTGTTTAACTGAGAATCTATATATTGTTCATTCGTCACATCCATTCTACTTTAACCTTTGTGTTTGGTTAGCTCAACCCTCCTTACTGTCAGTGTAGCTTCTCTCACCAGTACTCCTATTAGTTTCAGTTCCAAGATCATAGAGTTTTTCAAGTTGATAGCAAAACAATTTCTCTTTTCCCAGACTCTATTTGTCTCACACTAGTAACTATGAAATCCACCCCATCATCATGTTTGCTTTTGCCTCCTGCCATTGCATCCTTTTAAAGTTTCTTTGAGTAATTATATATCCTTTGCCATGCATCCTTTGCTTGTAGATCGGCTATTCTATTCTCCACCACCAAGTGTCGAGTAAGCTTTTCTTGTATTCATCCAAGCTGATAATTCTCAGTCCCCATGCTCCTTTGACCATTGTCATCATGCATGCCCCATGCTGCCAAGCCTTTCAATCTAGGTTCTGCAATGCCGGCATTCTCCTGCCAATTAAAGAGAAGGGGCGCCCCTTCTCCTGCTAATTAAAGAGAATTCCTTCTCAACTTGTCTCTGCGGCCTGGTGGCCGTCCAGAGATCACGAGGACGTACAAGAGAAGCAACCCAAACTACGGGGCGTTTGATTTCATTTTCATTTTTCATTTTTCATTTCTATGCATTTTCTTATTTCTTAGAAAAGAACTTTTAGGCATTTTTTATTTTCCAACCAATCTCATTTTCTAAAAAAACGAATATAGAAAATGTCAACCAAATAATATTTTCTCATTTCTTAAAAAATAAAAATAAAAAGTGGTCAAACCAATGAAAATATATCCAAATCATAAACACATGCATGACTATTATCCAACATATATTATGCGGTCATATTTTATAGCCCCTTCCGTAGAGCGTCGGAGAATGGTAGGTCTTTCACGGCCACAGCAGTAAGTCATGTCAAAATGAACACGCATCAAAGGGCACCGTTAGGATTCCGATGATAGTGCTCCAATGTCTAAGTTAGACAGGACATTGATGAAAGAAAACACATTATGAGCAGTAAAAATAATGAAGAAGAAGAAGAAGCAGAAGAAGAAAGAGAGTTATCTCGTTTGTCATCGGAAGAATGCCTAGAGAAGAAAAATAGAAAGAACAAACCCTCCTTTCTAAGGGAAAAAAGGAGTCATAAGAAAAAACCACTGGGCCCCTAGGAAGAAGAAGTCCCCGTAAAGAAGACTCCTTTTCTTTTTCACCTCCCATATTATACTCCCCCTCTCCCCTTTTTCTCCCAAACCCCCCTCCCCATTAGTTGTCGCCTTCGATAGGTTGTTAGAAAATTATTACTGTACATACCCTCCTTCTCTTTCTGACATATTCTACTTTTGTCATATGTAGATGAAACAAAAATACTCATGGGAATAACCACGGGGGCAACAAATGTGCATTTTAGGAAAGACCATATATATCTTGGCAAGAGCAGCTTGAGAAGAGCTGGGAAGAGTCTGCTTGTGACTCGCAGCTCGGGAGAGACCACTCAGGTGTGCAAGGTGTAGGATCGAAATACTCCGAGAGATGGGAGTGAATCTCGGAGGTTATAATTTTTTTTAGATTTTTTAACACTTATTTTGTATATTTTGAAATCGTTAAAGAGTATGCAGCAGAAATACAATAAGATAGAGACAATCTTTTTTTACTTGGTTCACAACCCTAGGAGGGTTGCTACTCTAAGGCCCGTAGCTCTTCCGAGAGCTACCTCGATGGACAATCACTATATACCCTTCGACTCAAGAACTCTCGACTTCGGAGGGGTTCGCTTTTTACAAAAATATGAGATGAATAACACTCTACCCTCTCTTTGAAGTTAAGTACATACAAGCGAAAATAAATACAAGAAATTAAGAGCTACTTTATACCGACACTAATGGAAGTTTTGAAGTAGGCACGGAGTGTCGGAAAAGCGTCTTTGTGAGGAACCGAAGCTCTTTTGGACGAGAATGAATAGAGGCAGCACTTCGACGTAGTAGTAGTGTTCTGGTGGGAGCTAGTCGAGCATTTATTTTATAAACCTTTTCCAATCGACTGGAATGCCTTCCAGTCGACTCCACATCAGCCCGTCGATATGGAACTTCTGGTCTTCCAGTCGACTGAACACACTCTAGTCGACTCTAGGTCACCCGGCTCCGCATCAGGAATTTTGCCACTTCAGTCGATTGAAAGTCCCCAATCAACTGAAACTCTTTCCATCTGTGCTGCTAGATTTTCGATCGTTCTCCAGCTAATCTTGCCAACTAGGTATCCAGTCGACTGAACTAAACCCAGTCGACTGGAATCCATTCAGTCAACTGATCCCTACAAAATGAGATTAGCACAAATAGATAATATAAAATAGAATAGCAGTAGTAATACTACTCGATCTCGACTTCTAAGTCCCACGCGGACTCTTCGTCGGATCGACGCCTAGCTTTGTCCCCTATAGAGGACTCGACCTCACCTCTCCACTTGAGACTTACCTACCGGCTGCTCTGCCGGGCTTACCATTCTTGACATCCGATCTGACCCATCAGGACTTCCACTAGCTGTTCGGTCTACCTGACCCAGCTGGACTTTTTATCGATTGTCCTGTCTCCTGATCCAATCGGTCTCATGCCAAATGTCCGATCCACTCGACCCATCTAGACTTCATGTATGGTGTCCGATCCTCTTGATTTGTCAAGACATTTGCCTAATATCCGATCAACACGACCAACTAGGACTTCCTGTTAAGCTTGCACACTTAACACTGATATTAGAATACAAGTAAGTCCTAACTTTAACTATGGTTCATACATCAAAACCAAGGAGTGATGCTCTCTGCATCAACAATCTCCCCCTTTTTGATGTATGACAACACATTAGTTAAAGTTAGGAGAATCAAACTGCAATATCCAATTATAACATATGTCAGAAATGCATTGAGTTAAAAATGTATATTCATGAAATGCTCATATGCATAAAGAACCTTAAGGGGCCATTTGGTTTGTAGAGAATTTTCTGTTTTCTATTTTCATTCTCTCTTTTTTCAGAAAATAGAAAACGAGTTTTTTTTGTTTTCCAGTTTTCCAGAAAATGCTCTTTTATTTTTTGGAAAACGAAAATAGAAACAGAAAATGATTATTTCTCGTTTTTTAGTTTTCTAGAAAATGCTCCTTTATTTTCTGGAAAATGGAGATGGAAAACGCGAACCAAATGCATTTTCTCATTTTCGCAGAAAATGAAAATGGAAAAGGGAGAAGAAAACACCTACCAAATGCCTTTTTTAAAATTTCCTTTCTTTAAATCTCTTCTCTCTAACTTTATATCTCCTCTCTCCCCCTTTAGCCCCCAGGGCAACGGCGCGATGGTAACTCACGAGGCTCCCCTCTGCGCTTTCAGGGGTCGATTCTGCCCTGGCTATGCGCACTACGCGGGTGGAGGTGCACGATACCCCCTGTCCCAGTGTGGTCGGCCCATCTGGTGTAGCATGGGTTCAAACGTGCTCTGACAATCCGTCATCCTGATTTACCCTCATCAGTCGTTGGGAAACTTCCGTGGGGTCGGGGCGGCTGGCCATCAGGATTAGTAGGGAAGAGAAATCGTAGCTGATACTTGATGTAAATAAAAAAAAAATCAATATTAAGTTCAAAATGCCATAATTTTAAAGCTCAGAATAAAATTTTTTTTATCAAAAATGCTTAAGTTTATCAATACTCCCCCTAAATTTATTAAATAAGATTTTCTTTTAAAGATGTGATCTCCCCTTTATCTTTTGGTTTTAAAGGATTAAAACTCAATTTTTAAAATTTATCAATGCTCCTCTTAAAATGTTTTTTTTTAAAGTTTAAAATATCTTAATTTTCAAAACCTTTGATACTTCCCTTAAAATTATTCAAAATTACAATTTTCAAAAATTTCTCAAAATTTTCTAACTCCCCTTAAAAATATTTTTCAAATTTTTAATTTTCAAAATTTCTCAAAATTTTCTAACTCCCCCTTAATAAATATATTTTTCAAATTTTTAATTTTCAAAATTTTCTAACTTCCCCTTAATAAATATATTTTTCAAATTTTTAATTTTCAAAATTTCTCAAACTTTTCTAACTCTCACTTAATAAATATATTTTTCAAAATTTTAATTTTCAAAATTTCTCAAAATTTTCTAACTCCTCCCTCTTAATAAATATATTTTTCAAAATTTCTCAAAATTTTTAAATTTTTCAAAACTCCCCCAAACCTTAAAATTTTATAAAATTTTCAAAATGATACAAATGTGATAGAAAAATATGTCCAAGTATGAATTATTATTATTTATTTATTATTATTATTTTTTCAAAACTCCCCCTTAATAATAGCTAAAAATTTAAATGAACCTTAAAATTTTCAAAATATTCAAGATGATGCAAATACGTCCAAGCATGAATTCCTAGTCTACCAAGCATAATTCAAATCACAACCAAGATTTAAAAGTTATCAAATTTATTAAATAAGTTCAACTAGCATAACAATCCTAGTCAGAAGGTGGAGAAGGAGGAGGTGGATGACCCATGCTCCAAGACCTAAAAAACTCCATCATCTCTCGATGATCCTCTCTTTGCGCCTGGAACATCTACATCATCTCAAGATGACGAGCCTGATGCTGCTGCTCCTGATGCTATATCGCATCCTCTAATCTAGATAATCTCTCTACAATAGTAGGAGGTGCTGGAATCCCAAGAAACAGTGATAGATTATCGAATCCTGGGGCTTCATGATGCTCAGACTCGGAGTGGTGCTCGGGGTCAATCTCAGGCTCAGGCTCCTGCTCCGGTTCAGGCTGGGGCTGGGGCTGAGGATCATCTCTCTTCCATGCAAGGACATTATTTTCATCTAAACTTATTTTAGCTAAACCAAACTGCCTAGAACCTATCATGTCGTACTCAGTAAGTTGTTTAATGTTATCTGTGGTAACATCAAACCCTAATGTGGCTAGTAAGGATGTGATGACATGACAGTAAGACAAATGTGCCTTCCTGCTAGTAACTGACCTAGAATGATGAATGATGGAATAAAACATCTGTAAACTAATATCTAAATCTAATCTATGACTAAGTGCATAAAGTAGAAATGAATGAGAGGGACGCATCATAGCGATATCCCTAGTGGTGAGTGGAAAAATGCAGTTCACTATAACTCGATACACGGCATAGCCCTGTACTCTGAGTCTAGTGGAACTAAGGATACTCACAAATGGAGTCCTCTTCTCACCAAATAGATGCAAGTGTATCCTATCTAATGTAATGTGCGAATAGAGGTCACCATATGGTGACTCCATGGATGGAAAATATGCAACCGGACATGATGAATGCATGAGTCCTAGATGCTCTTTCAACATAGAAGGGATAAAAATAAAATCCTTACCCTGTACTCTAGTCGAATATGTAAGATCATCAATTTTACTAAAATTATTGAAAAACTCTGCACATAAGTCTATGTTAATAGAGTTTTTACAATAAACTAGTTTCTTTAATCCATAATGTGTTATGACTTCTATACTAGGTGTACATGAGTTACTAAAAAATGATCTACTAATATATCTAGTAGGCATGGGAGTATAAAGAGTGTTCTCAAATCTAATCCTATGCCCCTCAGTAGGGAACCTAATGTCCATACACGGAGTAGATGACTCAGCCTCAATGACTTTTCTTTTACCCCTAATTGAATTATAATTATTTAATATTTATTGAAAAAATAAATTAAAATTAAGGCTTAGACTTATTACCTCGGCATTATGGACGATGTTAAAGAGATATGACGACCTAGACGTTTCGAAAGGCTGAAAATAGGGGTTTTTGCAGTGGATTGAGGTGGTTATGAGTCGATTTGGCGCTGCCCTAGCGCTGTTCTTATAGACGGAATCCAATCGACTGGAAATAGGCCAGTCGACTGAATTAGAGTCGATTGGACTTGTTTCAGTCGATTGTAATTAATTTTACCATTTACTACGATGCCTAATTTTTATCTACCGTTGCATTCCAGTCGACTGAATTAGTTTCAGTCGACTGAAGTTGCATTTTTACCTTCCCGAGGCTTGGAGGCAACTGAAGCTGATTTAGTCGACTCTTCTCGAGTCGACTAAAAATGTTCCAGTCGACTGAAATCGATTAATTTTAATTTTGGTTAATTTTTCGATTTAGTTGATTTCATTATGTTAATTTCGTTGATTGACTTAATTTAATTTGATTGAATAGATTAAGTTGAGTTTATTAAATTGGGTTGAGTTTGAGTTGATTAGATTGGTTGGGTTGATAGGTTAAGTTTAAGTAAATTTGTTAAGTTAAGTTTAATTAAGTTAATTTGTTTGTAAAGTTAATTTGTATTAAACTAAATAAGCTTGATTAAATTCTAAATCATCTCACCCAAACTAGGTTTTCAATACACATTATTCCTGTGAGTTTTGTGAGATGAGGATTTTTTTTATATTAATTAAATTTAATGAGCAATTTCAAAGTTTTTAAACTTGTGTTAGATTCAGGCTTAACTTGGGCTAGTCAAGTAGGTTTTTCTAGCATTGACTTCCAGGTCGTGACGAGGCATACGACCTTCTTGGATATCGGATGGACCACTTCCTAGACAAAGTCAATGAAGGAATCAAGTATTTAATTCACTTTGGACTAAGCCTTGGTCTAACTAGTCAAAGACTTAGTGAGTTAGCTTCGGTTAGTTCCACTCGACTTAGTGTATCAGGTCGTGGCGAGGCACATGACCTTCTTGGATATCGGAACAATGACCACTTCCTAAACATGCACTTCAAAGAGCTTCCCTAACTTACTATCAATTCATTTCGTCTTAGTACTAGGTTGTTCAAGTTTAAACTACTTTGTTTCCTATCTAGTCCATTCTAAATTAAGCAAGTAAAGTAAACTAAAACATGCAAGAGTTTAACTAAACAAGGAAACAAGCAAAGAGTTAGCTAGGTTGAGTTTTGTTCACTAAGTGAACTTGACTCTTGGGAACCCAAAATTGATTTGATCCAACTTGGTTGACTAAGCTAGACTTAGGAACCCATGCTTGGACTCGATCCTTAGCGTTTCGGCTAAGTAATGACATGTATGATTTATAGGAGGATTTAGCTTTGTATCCGAGTCCGGACTTGTTGTACACGGCTCGCTGAGATCCAAGCATCATGTTGAGATACTTGGAGCCCGAAGTGAACCTTTCTAACGATCTAGTTAGATCTTCTACTTGCCTTTTTAGGACCGAGTTCTCCTCCTCAAGCTTTGCAACTTGAGCTGAGTCTCTATCCTTAGTTTGGCAAGTCGAAGTCTTTGAGTGGACTTGCTCCTTAAGTACTTGGACTTCATTAAGAAGTGAGTCGACTCGATTCTCGGACTTAGCTAACTTCCTACCTAGGCATACAATTATATTGTACAACTTATCTTCTAAGGGAGAAGTTACCTCATCTAGTCCTTCGGAAATGAATGCAGATTCGTGACTTCTCTCGGACTCGGAATCAGACTCGTACTTGGAACTTGACTCGGCTCCGGATCTTGATTCGACCATGAATGCCACAAAGCTTCTCTTCGTCTCTTCTGCGTCCGACTCTTCCGAGGAAGATTCGTCCCAAGTTGCCTTAAGTGTTTTTTTCTTCTTTTCCTTTTTTGGTTTTTCTTCCTTTTTTAGATTTGCGCACTCCAATTTGTAATGTCCCTTTCCGTTGCACTCGTAGCATGTCACTTCCGATCGGGGTCTCAGTTTGTTGTCGACGACTTTCTTAGCATCCTTCTTCGTAAACCTTTTTCTTTGGTTGAACATCTTCCGGACCATGTTTACGATTTCCTTTTCTCCATTTGGGTCCGACTCCGACTCGTCTTCGGACTCACTTTTCGCTTTTCTTTCCTTTTTGGTCGAACCCGTCACTAAAGCAATACCATTCTCGGTTTGACATGAGTTAGCTTATTCGTGTAGTTCAAGTTCGCAAAATAATTTGTCTAGTCTAATTATGGAAAGATCCCTGGAAACTTTATAGGCATCGACAATGGATGTCCATAAGGCGTTCCTCGGGAATGCCTTAAGTGTATACCTAATTACGTCCTTATTTTCTATTTGGTGTCCGATTAAATATAATCCATTTAAAATATCTTTTATTTTCATATGAAGTTGACTAGCATTTTCATTTTCGTTCATTTTATAATTAAATAGTTTATTAAGTAACATGTCCCATTTAGCTATCATAGTGTCATTTGTACCTTCATGTAATTCAATTAATTTGTCCCATAATTCCTTAGAGTTTTTGAATGGACCCACTTTATTGAGCTCTTCTTTGGTAAGTCTACATTGCAAGGTGTTAAGCGCCTTGTAATCGACTTCAGCCCGTTTCCTAATGTCTGTGGTCCATTTGGAACCTAGGGTTCCTACTCCACGGGTCAAGCTCAAATGAGCTCTAGTGATGCAAACCACCACTAATACACTCCTCTGAATAATCCGGAGGTGGAGAAACCTCGTACAAAGGATTACAACAGTAATAAGAAAATACAAGCAAATACAAAGAAATATAATATTATGTAAAGAACACTTTACAGAAGATCGCTTTGAATGCTTTACTTGTTGGTTGCTTGGATGAGCTTGAAGGACCCTAAAATGCACCAACACTTCGCCTTCAAATCGCCTCAAGAACCCCTTAAGAAACCATGACCGAAATCCTCCACTAACTGCTCCTTTTATGCCTGCATCAGGCTGATTCCACGCCTGGCAGTCGACTGCTAAAAGACCCTAGTTGACTGTCTACAGTGTCGTTATCTCACAACGGGCTTAATCCACGCATTCCAGCCAACGGATACACTTACAGTCGACTGTCATTACCAACAGTTGATTGCTAAGCTCATAACCGACTTCTCAGTCGTCTACCAAGCTTTCTGTGCTCGTATCCTCGACCAACAGTCGACTGCCCTCCATGTCAATCGACTGCTCAAGGCTATTCGATTGTCCAAAGCTGGTAGTTGACTGCCAAGGCCACGCACCCACAGTCGAACGCTAGTCGACTCCCGACCAGTCGACTGGTCATAATCCCAGTCGACTGCTCATAGTCGACTCGACTGCCAAGTGTCAAAACACTTGACCAATCAACTGATAAACCTCAATCATGAGATTTCCCTCAAGTATGATCCCCTCATACTTGCTAGACCACCCTTAGCCTAGACCTAAGCCTTCTAGCCACCTCCATCAGCCTCATGCATATCGGATCCCTTCAAATCATCCATGACTTGTTCATCTATATGCTAATCTTTAGGTGCTTCCATCGGCTATTATCATGCTAACCGAGTTTACACCACCAAAGCACATTTGGGCGTATGCTGCCAAGACACACGCTTGGACTTTACGCTAACAACCATTGGCTTATGTTGTCAAGACTACCACTTGGATTTTATGGTGCCAATATCACACCCTTGGACTTCCCTTTCCAACTCCATGTTGGACTTTCGAAATGCCAAGACCCATGCTTGGACTTTCCAATTGCCAAGACCTATGCTTGGACTTTCCATGCCAAGACTCATGATTGGACTTTCTATGCCAAGTACACAAGACTTGGATTTTACATGTGCCAAGACCCATGCTTGGACTTTTACCATTGCCAAGTACCTAAAACTTGGACTTTCCATGCCAAGTACCCAAGACTTCGACTTTTCATGACAATCACATTGTCATACATTTGTCGAAACATCAATAACAATTGCATTGTCATACATTTTGTCGAACATCAAAATACTGCTCGAGTCAAACTCGAATCTGGTTAATCGTGATCTGGGCCGATTGCACTAACATGGACTTCCTTGTCAAGATCTATTTGGACTTATGCCGCTAAGACCCATGCTTGGATTTTACGTTGCCAATCCTACATACTTGGACTTTTACATTGCCAAGATTCATTTGGACCTACATCGCCAAAACCCATGCTTGGACTTTATGCCACCAAACCTACATACTTGGACTTTCACATTGTTAAAATTTATTTGGACTTACACCGTTAAGACCTATGCTTGGACTTTACGCTGCCAAACCTACCCTTAGACTTCCTAATTGTCAAAGTTCACTTGGACTTTACTCCGCCAAAACTACATGCTTGGACATGTCGCTAAGACTATATCTTTGTACTTTACCATTGCCAAGTACCTATGATTTGGACTTTCCTTGCCAAAACCATTCTTGAACTTTCCAATTACCAAGACAATGCTTGGACTTTTCCATGTCAAGACCATTCTTGAACTTTCCATGTCAAGACCATGCTTGGACTTTCTATGCCAAGTATCCAAACTTAGACTTCCGAGGTTGATTGCTCCAACAATCTCTCCCAAATAATCTCTCCCATATGACTTTGGATATCTCTATCATCCACTAGTCATATGGTCAACATGTAATTAAACCATATAGTTAAACAATGGTCAAACTCATTGTCAATCCATTGTCAAACATCAAAACACTACTCAAGTCCCACTTGACTTTGGTCAACATTAACCTGGGCTTGTTGCGCCAACACAATATGCCTTCTGTGCTAACTTTGTGATGCATGAAAATAGCACCAAGAACAGTTCAGACTGACTCTAGTCGACTGAACCACAGTCCATTCGACTTGAATTGGTTGAGATAAAATTCGATGACGTTGGATCTAGATCTGGACGAAGTTAGAGTCTCCTAGACCCAGTCCAGGCAATTAGAAAAGTCTACAAAAGTGATTGCAGATGGAAACTCTAAAATATCATCTTCCAAGTACTTGTGCTCTCAAATCTCGACGATCTACCTCGGTGTCGTAATGCTACAACTCCGATTGCGTGCTCTACTTTCCTAATCTCATGTCGATATAATTATTATTGTGATTGTATCGTTTCTTTATGTACTTTTATTTAGAAGATGGTAAGGTTGTTACCGTTCCTCACCTTTTGTAAAGAAGCAAGTCTCTTACCTCTAACGAGGAAGAGACATTTAGTGGATTGCCCACCAATTGCGATCTTGGGTCACTGAGCCTTGGATTAGTAGTCTCGCGTCTGTGAACTAAGTAAAAAGAATTTGTGTCATTGTTTTGTATTTTTATTTTCTGCTGCGCTCTTATTTTGATTTTATAAGTTTTACAAATGATAAAGAAAAGTAAAGATTTTATGTTAGTCACCTCCTCTAGCATGTTTTAAGTCCAACAATGCCAAGGGCTTACAAATGACCTCGGTCATGCTGAGTTGCCCCTCCACTAGGGGGAAATGACACGCTGCGACTAGCGCTGAAGGCTTACGAATGGACTCCGTCGTGTCGAGTTGCCCAACGCCGAAACATTTCCTTCTCTCCTTCCCTCGTCGCCTCCACTCGGGGGAATGACATGCTGCGACTAGCATCGAGGGCTTACGAATGACCTCAGTCGTGCCGAGCTGCCTAATGCCGAAATGCTTCCTTCCCTCCTCCCCTCATTGCCTCCACTCTATTTCAGTGACCTGTTTTATCATGAATCTTTCATCTAATGACTCAACAAAATAAACACTGCTTTTACCACCTTGTGCATTCCATTTCTTGCAGTGACTCAACAAACAAATATAATCAAATTCACCTGGACAACATTTCTTCCTTAAAATGTGAAACTAATTAGCAAAGTAACAAGTAATAGAAATTTTAACTTTGTTGGAAGGAATTGAATATTTGTCATCCAAAGAGATTCTGAAATGTGTTTCCTTGCAATATGATGTTTTCGCCCGAAGACACTGAGGCACATCAAATCCACCATCAGAATGAGAATAAGGATATGATTGCTTACCTTTGGAATTTGTTATGAAATCACTTCTTTTGCCCATTATATTGGAGTCTACAATTCCATCCAAATTAGATGTGATGCCTTCGCAGTATTTTTCACATGACAGGGAATAGGATATTATACCGGTCAGTTCATCATCATAAACTGCAATTATGATGCCATCAATAACTGTTTGAGGTAGAAAGAACGGTGCACCTTCTGTTAGCTTTTCCAAAATAGGCAATAGATGTAAAGGTGTGTGATTGAGAAGATCAGTTAATCCACAAGATGCATTTGGGGAATTAAAAGAGAAGGATCTTTGCATGCTTCTAATCGGATCCTCTACCATGCTTGTAAAATTACCAGGAAATTGAGAAGCAGAAACAAAAGAATAAGCCCTTGATGGAGTCATTAAGCTCCAGCGACATGAATTTTCCATCCAAAGTCGAGATGCACCAGGTTCCAAAACATCATTTAGTTGATCCACCGATAACTGGTCAGAATCATTAAATTGCAATTCAATCTTCTCTAATAGATCAGACATAAGTGGAAATGAATTTTCCAATGCTTTAATTCTACTGTCATACCCCGTCAACCTATCATCTCCCCAGTGAATTGACTGGAGATAGAGCCGACATTACCCTCAGCTGGTTCAGAGATGTCCTTGTGACACCAAAAACTGTAGGCTGAGCTCCTCATTCTGACTCACCAACTTAGATCCTGGAGAAGTTTCTGAAAAGAGCCAGGACTTTTGTAGGAACTTCGCCAAGTATATTATGTGATGTTTCATCCACTGAAGATACTTCCACTCTCCATTGTCCAAGGTTGGTCTCAGATGGAAACTTCATAACCTTTTGATCAAGTCTAGAATACAATTTTTCTTTGGCAAATATGTTCAATAAATAGAGTCGACGATCCCACACACAAAAATCAAGTAATGCTGAACGTTTTAACCAATTAAGCTCCATAATGTCAATTGTTACCTGGGACGGTTGCATTTTTTCAGATACAACTGGTTCAAGAAGGACAAAGACCCATGTCTTTCTATTTTAAGCAAATCTTTCAGGCACATAATTTCCTTAGCTGCATCATGCTGTAGCCATTCTGGGCAAGTGAAATCCAAAAGTGCAGGTGGCAAGCAAACAAAGAATATATCTACATGAGCACAGTAAAAGGAGGCAACCATGTTTCTGCACCCATAAAAAAGAAGGCAGTCTCTTCGGAGAGAGTGACCACAACTTGCATCGCAATTAGTAGTTGCATGGTGAGAAAAGCTAAGCTTTAAGAATTTTCCAAAGGAAAGACCCCATGCAGCATCAGACATGATTATTCAGTGTGAAGATGGTGGGACTCTATCCATGTCCTTCTCACATTTGAGGCATCTCGTTGGACAGTATAACAACGAACATGTGCTTCCGTTAGCTTTTTACAAGACCGACAAGAATATGTCTCATCGAACAAATCTTTTTGAAGATATCTACCAAACGGTTCATCAAAACAACCATAGAACTTAATGCGAAAAAGTTGGGCACGCTCACAAACTATGTTTGATTCAACACTAGTGCTTGATAAAGAAACCGGTATCATATTTGCAAATTTTCCATGTGTATCATCCAATCTCAATTTCTAGTCCCTGGTTGAGTTGCTTCTGTCAAGGGTTGACTTTTCCAGTATTGAACATTGCCAATTTCAACTTTCACCCAGTAGAGAAATACAATCATCAACCTCATTCACAGGCATGGTAGCCAAAGGCTTTATTGGAGGTTTAGGAAGCATGGCACCCTCATATGCAAGAAATGGTATCTCTCGCAGTAGATGATATGCTACAAAGCTTGCATACTGAACCGCACGTTTTAAATTCTTCAATTCGTTATGGGATGCATCTCTTAAAAGAACTATACATCCTAAATGTCGTGGAAAGCCCTAGTTTATCTGGTGTAACACAATTAATGGAGGAAACAATCTGGGTGCCAGTACACCTTGATATCCTCTCTAGACCGTGTAAGGGCGGTGAAATGGATCCCTCCAGGGGTAATACTCCGAACACCTTCGAGGTTAGGGTTCAAGGAAGCTACGAACAGAGATATCTCATCGCCGAACTCGAGTCTCTGATAACGGGTCTTTATTGTGGTACCGTTACAAAATAATTACCAAATCCTCTCTACACTAATATAGCATAGTGAATGACCCGGATCATTTCCCAACGAGTGTAATCGGGAGAATAGTAATTTTAGGATTGCTAATTATTGCTTTGGATTTTCCATTTCAAATAGGGGTTTGAAATTTAAAAGACTAATCCTACTGAATGAAAGACAATGGAAGTAATTAAAACCTTAATCTAACTAAACTACGATGGTAATGAAATTAAAGAAGATATAAACTAAGAATTCAAAAACATAAAGACATTATAGGAATTTAAACAACAATTCAAATGCAGAATAACATGAGTGTAAAACAAAGCATGAAATTAAATATAACCTAACATGCCTGAGCAATTCAACCATGCACTGTATTGTCACTATACGATACAATTATTAAACAATCCTAAATAATGGTCATGACAATTAACCATGCAGAAAATCAAACTAATGAACCATTAAGCTAAGGAACCATCAAGCTAAGGAACATTTAAGCTAATGAACAACTAAGCTAATGAACAATTAACCTAATGAACAATTAAGCAAAGTTGCAACTAACCAACAATAATTTATGTAAGATACAAAAAAAAAAATTAAATAAAATAAAATACCCTTGTTAATTGAGAAATTGCCTTATATAATTTCTCAAGAGTTCACAGAAATTTTTTCAGATTCAAAAGAAATTCATACGTGGAAGATTTAAGCTGAAATGGATATTTGGGTTAGCTTTGGGTTAAACTTGAGTTAGCTCAACCAATTTGGTCAATTTAGGTTAGCTTGGCTTAACCATAAGGAGCCGATTAAAAAATCGCCCGAACCCAATCACCGCAAACGTTTTTTTTCTCTTCGTCAAAATGCCGACTCGCCGACTCCTTCCTCATTTTCCCAATCCGAGCGGAGCTGCTCCTTCTCGCCGAGAGATCTCCGCCACTCCTCCTTCCTTCAAGCATCGCCGGAGAGATCGCCACTATTTAACGCGGGCAAATTACGCATCGATTTCCTTCTTCCCGCTCGTTTTTTCCGAACCGCACCGCCGCCGACGCATTTCTTCTCCTGCTCCATCGCCGATGCCTCTCCTTCCGACTCGGCAGTAGTGAGTCGCGGCCAACATCGAGTTGTTTCTACAAGCATGGGACGATCACCGCAGCCATCGAGCCAGCTCCCCTCTATTCTGCCGGATGGTGATCTTCTCTGCCCGATCGTCGCCGGAGCAACTGGTTGATGTCGCTGTGCCAGCTGTCGCCGTTGCTGATCGACGATGTCGCCGTCCCCAGCTGATCCTTTGTTCTGAGGTCTCAGCGGTTCTTCGTGCGAGCAGATCGACGACGTTGGTGTCGCTACAGTGAGCTGCCGTCGTAGGTTTGCAATTTCTGTGTATTTTGGGTTTCGATTGTTGGTTTCTTCAAGAGACCTAGCTTCGATCGTATCTGGCATTTGTAGTTTCCTGTTCTTGCTTTGACTGTCTTTGGCCAGTTTCCTTCATAGGTAGTGTAGATCACTATGTGGAGAAGGGGCAACAGCAAATCCGGTGAACAGGACTCCATGGGTAGGCAAGATTTGCCGGTGGAGATCTAAGATCGGTAAGCTTGGTTTATTTTCTATATTGGTTGTAGATTGCTGTGAATTCTGTGGTGTGTCAATGTTATTGAGATCCGATGGGTGCTGTGAATGGAGCATCGTGTGGGGCTGTTTGGAGTGGGATCTGATTGATGTAGGTGTTGTTCAGTGGTTCAGTTGTTGTTCAGTAATCTTGGAGTTGCTGTTCGTTGCAGTTGGTGATTGGCTCAGATCAGTGAAGTTGTTTGTGCCGATTGAGTTGAGGATTGTTTAATTCGGTTTTCCTTTAATTGATTGTGTAGATGATCTGGTTATACTCATGGTTGGGTGTTACTGTAAATGATGGAGCTGCCATGGCTATGAACGATGGTGTGTGTGTGAATTGAGTGGCTATGGTGATGTTGGAGTTGTGGATCGAGTGTGAAGTGATCTGTTCCTGGCTATTGAAGAAGTTGTGATGTGTATTGGGCACAGTTGTGAGTTGGATGTTGGTGATTTATTGTGAGTTGGGTTAAGGTGTATCAGATTGGGATAGTTGAGTTTCTAACTTGTATTTGAGGAAAGAACGTGGATATAGAAATGTAGTAGTTAAGCTGTATATTTGTTAGGTGTTAGAACTTAACTGTAGTTGCTATTATGTGCAGGTTTAGGATACGAAGCTGGTCCATGACCGTGAGGATTATTCGAGCTTCGTATGGGTAATATCTACCTGGTCCGGTAGTTTTGATCAAATTATAGTGCATGAGTTTGGATATATGTTTATACCTGTTTACCTTAAATCCACTCTTATTTAATCATATGCTTGTACTGCCTTTGACCTTTGAGATATATACTTTGTTACTTCATTGATTATCTAGCACGGATAGGAACTATAAACCCTATTATGTGTTAGCTGATAGATGTTCAGTAAGTACATGTGGTTAGGGTTGTCTTTATGACCTCAGATTGAGTTACTGGGTTGCATCACTAGGTTAGGCGATGAGTCCAAATTATGGGGTCGGTCGTTGTACCGTACACATATCAGTGTGTTAGCTTGACGGATCTATTTATCTGTACATAGGTAAATAGGTTGTGATTATGGATTTGTCGTCCTTGCATGGTTGACTTTTGGTTGACTAGGTCTCCCCGTGAGTTAGGGAGTGTTGCGAGGATTTGTGTGTGAGCTATGCATCATTACATTGCATGCATACTGACGACTGGGTCTCCCTTATGGTTGAGACGGATCGTCAGTCATCCTGCCTCCCCAGCCACTCGGGGTAGTGGTTGTAGGGTTGAGGGCAGAGCATTGTTGTGCGTGCCGTTCTCGGCCACTATGGATGGTGGTAGCTGGAGATGCGCACTTGGCCACTGTGCGGAGTGGTAGTTAGCGCACTCACCCACTATAGACGGTGGTCGTGTGATGTGCAGTTGTTCTGGGTGCGGTGCTCGTCTACTCATGGGTAGGGACGAAGCGGCTAGCAGCAGGGACCCCCGTGTGAGTAGCATATAGCTCTATGGCGGCTAGCTACTGTTTCATACTACCCAACTCGGTCACTCGAGAGTGGTGGCGGCTGGAGTCGGGATAGTTGTTATGTCGTGCCACCTAGGCCACACTGGGGTCGTGGTAGCGAGTTGGGTGCGCAGGCATGACCATGCATATGCATTGTTGATATATATGTATACATGTATTTGATATATGTTTTACATATGCCTGTGAGATGCTGTATTTGATTGAACTATGATTGCTGCATATGGTTGTTCATCATGATACATGCCATCTGCATTTTATATACTGCTATGTGTTGAGCATGATACATGCGTTGATTCAGACTGGTGTATGCATTTGATTATCATCATGTCATTGTGTGGTACGGACCAGGTTGTTATTACAGGTGATTATATACTGTTCATATGTCAGAGTATTGGTCAGGTATGGGATTGATTTTGTGCGTTATATGGGTTATGTTATTGTATATCTGTTCAGGATGATATAGCTTATGGTGTTGCAGACCGGCAGATATGTTGGTACATTACTTCATGTTCAGTTGATCAATTTAGTATATACATTGAGTATGACTTTACTGTAGTTCTTGTTATTAGAATTGGATAGGACTGTATGTCTATTGGACTCATGCTGTATACCTATAGATCTTCACATGTATACTTGTAGATCTTTATATTCTTATATGTTGTTCATGCACTTTCTATATATTACCTCTGAGTTTATAACCACAGGGTTTCGTCACTCGATAACGGTAGAAGATTCCTTTGACGCTGGAGCTCATGATTGATCCCATCTCACACCGGACGAATGGATATGTTTTTTCGTATTGTTGTATTACTATGGATTGTTAGTTTGGGTTTTTACCCTGTATTGTTTCCGTATTTGTGATATACGGATGTGATATACGTATTTGGTCTTTGATTTGATTTCTGTTATGATTCTTGTCGTGTCAAGTCACTCCGGAGTGCACAGTTGGGTCTTTGTATTTTGTTTTATCTGTAGTATGTTTCCGCTGTGTTTGATATGTTGATATCTTTATGTTATATTGTTGTTGTGGGCCTACGGGCCTTGTATTAACCTGATATGTTGCCACATACAGGGGAGATGCCGTCATTTTGCTTTTCGGCACGGTATACTTTCGGGGCGTGACAATTTATGAGCTACAAATTAAACTACAACTAAGCTCCAAATTAAACTACAAGATATAAACTCCAAATCAAACATCTGAATTAAACATCCAAATTAAACTACAAATTAAACATCCTAATTAAACATCAAATTGAACTACAAATTAACTACAAATTAAACACCCACATTAAACTACAAATGAAACTACAAGATAAACTCCATAAAATTCAATGCATGAACCAAACGAACTACAATGATAAAAATTAAGGGACGATAATCAGTTCAACTCATGAACTCCAAATAAAAAGTAAACGACAATCCAAAATACTTGGAGAAGGAACCACCCTCTCTGATGAACATCGACAACTCGAACAACCCTCTCCGGCGGACGATGAAGCGAATTCCTTGTCGAAAAATATCTCCGGCAAGGGCTGAACAAGATCAAGACTGCCACTGCCCTGTGATGAAGGGAGCTGCTGAAGTGTAGGAGATTAGCACGGTGGCTGTCGAGAAGCTTCACCGACGCTAGAGTGGAGAACTATCGCCGGAATGGAAGATTAGAGGCTGTCGGAGCTGGAAATTGATGTCGCCGAACCATGACAGCGAGAAATTGATCTCAGCCTTCCAAACCACATCTAGCTGAGGCACGCCCCAGCTTCGGTGGCAGGCAATGAAGTGCTCACCATGAAGATGACTAGAATCCCTCTTGCGCACTGCGAACTGCGCTGCCAAACCACGACAGCTAGTTCTGTTGGTGTAGAGGAGAGGAGTGACTACGCTGAAGAGATCTCCAATTGGGGGGAAGAGGATGACCGCCGAAGATGGCCGCCCGAGCTATCGCCGCCGCTGCTGTGGAATCGCTGTTCGCGCAATTGGGGAAGAAGAATTCACGGCTCGAGTCGCGTGAGAGGGATTCCTGTCATCTTCATTGCAAGCACTTCATCGCCTGCCACCGGAGCTAAGACGTGCCTCATCTAGACATGGTTCAGAAGGATGAGGTCGATTTCTCACTGTCGTGGTTCGACGACATCAATTTCCAGCTCCGACAGCCTCCAATCTTCCATTCTGGCGATAGTTCTCCACTCCAACGCCGGTGAAACTTCTCGACAGCCACCGTGTCAATCTCCTTCACTTTAGCAGTTGTGGTTCAACAGCTCCCTTCATCATAGGGCAGTGGCAGTCTTGATCTTGTTCAACCCTTGCCAGAGAGATTTTTTCAACAAGGAATTCGCTTCATCGTCCGCCGGAGAGGGCTATTTGGGTTGTTGCCGAAGAGCTGGAGAGGATGGTTCCTTCTCCGGGTGTTGTGGATTGTCGTTTACTTTTTATTTGGAGTTCATAAGTTGAACTGATTATCGTCCCTTAATTTTTATCATTGTAGTTCATTGTAGTTCGTTTGGTTCATGCATTGAATTGATGGAGTTTATCTTGTAGTTTCATTTGTAGTTATCTTGTAGTTTCATTTGTAGTTTAATGTGGATGTTTAATTTGTAGTTCAATTTGATGTTTAATTAGGATGTTTAATTTGTAGTTTAATTTGGATGTTTAATTCGGATGTTTGGTTTGAAGTTTATCTTGTAGTTTAATTTGGAGCTTAGTTGTAGTTTAATTTGTAGTTCATGAATTATTGTTGGTTAGTTGCAACTTTGCTTAATTGTTCATTAAGTTAATTGTTCCTTAGCTTAGTTGTTCATTAGCTTGATGGTTCCTTAGTTTAATGGTTCATTAGTTTGATTTTCTGCATGGTTAATTATCATGACCATTACTTAGAATTGTTTAATAATTGTATCGTATAATAACAATACGGTGCATGGTTGAATTGCTCAGGCATGTTAGGTTAGATTTAATTTCATACTTTTCTTTACACTCATGTTATTCTGCATTTGAATTGTTGTTTAAATTCATGTGCTGTCTTTATGTTTTTGAATGCTTAGTTTATATCTTCTCTAATTTTATTACTATCGTAGTTTAGTTAGATTAAGGTTTTAATTACTTGCATTGTCTTTCATTCAGTAGGATTAGTCTTTTAAATTCCAAACCCTTATTTGAAATGGAAAATCCAAAGCAATAATTAGCAATCCTAAGATTATTATTCTCCCGATTACACTCGTTGGGAAACGATCTGGGCCATTCACTATGCTATATTAGCGTAGAGAGGGTTTGATAATTAATTTGTAACAGTAGCATGACAAAGACCCATTATCAAATTTTGGCGCCGTTGCCGGGGAAGAAGAGATGGCGATCGGAGGGTTGGTGGAGGAATGTAATGCCACCACCGACCTAGGTGGAAGAGAGGATTGGTCGGCGGTGCTTGGAAGAAGAAGTCATGGCAGAGCAAGGTGAGAAGGAAGAAGCTCTCACGCATTGAAGATGAAGACCTCTCCAAAATTTTTATCAAGCTCCATAATAACCCAAGTCCTAGATCTGATCCGATGGCCTAGAATGCTCCGATTTAGAATGGAAGAATCTGATCAATCTTAATGGATGATCACGATCAGCTTAATCTAGATGGAAGGTTGAGATATATAGATCTGAGTGTATGGAACGGATCTCTCCAGATCTAGATGGATGGCTCAGAATCAATCAGTTCTCATCGGACGATCAGGATTGAACATATCTGAACCCTTTGATTAAACTGCTTCTGATCTTGATTAAGAGCTCAGATTAATCCAGCTTGAAATGCCCTTTATGACCCTAGATGAAGCCATATTTGATCTAACTTGAGTCTAGTCCATTGGCTCATCTTGATCTCCTAACAATAAAGTATAAAATTTGCATATAAGTCCACACATTTAGGGGAATTTACAATAAGGTCTAAAATAAATTCGAACTCATAAAACATGCTAAGAATTAACAATTAACCACACGAGAGGATTAAAAACATCGAAATTAAGGACCAAAATAATATACTAAAATGTTATTATCAAATTCCCCCACACTTATTCTTGCACTTCTCGGGCAAGTAAAGAAAACTAAAAGTAAACTGAAGATATATTTCCTAGTAATTCCCAATCATACATAGAAATTTATGAAAAAAAATTGCCTAGGATTGTCAAATCCCAAAGACTCAAGCATTCATGGCCTCAAATCTTATATAGGTTAACAAACATGGTGACTTCAATCCATCCTGAATAGATTAAGAATGATAAAGCCTCACAAGGTAAGTGGTGGTGTCTCTCGCTCTCATAAGCATGTAATAGTGGAGTTCACTCAAGCTACTCATGGTTTATGTTGGATCGAGTGACTCGCTAGAGGAGGGGGGGGGGAGGGGTGAATAGTGAGAGCAAAACTTTCTTTTCGTTTTCGATAAACCACGAGTATTGAATGCAGCGGAAATGAAATTAAATCAAAAGCAAATGACATAATTTATTTTTAATTGGTTCACAACCAAACGGTTGCTACTTTCAAAGCCCCGCGATCCTAGACCGCGTACGAAGGCTATAGAGTCTCCTCCTCGTTGGAGGTAGGAGACAACGATTACACAAAAACCAAAACTCGAGGATGAGGCAACAAGCCTACCTCACCTCGTACGATAAAAGCTCCGAGTACAAAATTAAGTACAAATGAAAGAACTAAATGAAGCTACCGACGAAGTAGAGTGGAGATCTTTGGCTTCGCGTTGGCATTACGGCGGTGTTACGGCAGTGTAGAACTTCGGCGTTGTGAGAGCACTTTGAGAGCAATTGAGATGACCTAAAGGGGTGAAACCCCCCTTCTTTTATAGCCCTCCAAGCCCCTGAATGTTGAGTCCAAGATCTGATCCAAATGGATACCTCACCCCAAGATAAGTGGTTCTTATCTTGACCTTCATCGAGCTAGACAGTTTGAATATCAGTCGACTGATGACCTTCATCAGTCGACTGCCAATAGCTAGCAGTCGACTGCCAGCTAGGTTATTCAACTACAATAACAAGTTAGCACAAGACAAATGAAAGATAGTAAATATGATAGTTCCTTATCGTTTGATCTCGACCTAGACCTTCCACTGGGAAGTCTTAGTCAGATCACTGCCTATGGTCGTCCCCATACGGAGGACACGACCTTACCATCTCTCTTTACACTCGTGCTTACCTCCGGTCCTTTTTGACCTATAGCTTAGCTTCCGGTCTTCCACCTAGGTTCCTCGACTCCACGAGGTTCTCCTGGTGTTGTTCGACCACCGCGATTTCTCGACTCGAGATTCTCTTGGTGTCGCTGACCTTCGGGTTAACTTAACCATTTCTTGCACACTTAATTCAGCTCATGAGATAACAATAAGAGCATAACTTTGAGCCTTTGCCATAATCAAAACCTAGGTTTGATTATCTGGTGACACTGCACCAACAATCTCTCCCTTTTTGATATATGACAAACCGACTCAAAGTTAAGGGAATTTAAAGCATAAAACAAATGAAGTAAATGATATGATTAAATGTTACTCCCCCTTAAGGCTACCTTTCCCTTAACCCTAGGTGAATTTTGAAAAAGATACTTTAATTTTTAAAATTCGTTCGTGTTACTCAATTCGTGTTACTCCCCCTTAACTTTGCCCTCTTCTCCCCCTTTTGCCATAAATCAAAAAACAAAGGTTGGGGGTGTATATATAAAATAGGGGTTTTTTAAAATAGAACAAAACGTTATAAGCATGCGTCTAGAATTATTAAGGAACGAAATCAAATATAAGTCCAAGCATGCATCTAGAATTAGTTAGATTGGTTCGAGGTATATACCTCTGCACCAACAATTGTAAAACTAGTTTTATGAATAATAAGTTTTTGAAACATAATTTTTATTTCGGAAATATTATAAGTTCAAAAGTTACTTTAGGAGTTTGTAATATAGCTCTGAAGGTTAGTTTGCTCTCCCCCTTAGTCAAATACATAAGGTATAAAAGATTTAGGGGGTGCTAAACTTGACCTAGAGAGTTATATATTTAGTATCGACTACACAAAATTATAATTATATGTTGGTGCAATCGACCTAGGTCACGATTGACCAGACTTGAGTTTGACTCGAGCCATGTTTTGATGTTTGACGATGAGCATGACAATGTGATTGTCATGGGAAAGTCCAACATGGTGTTGGTATGGAAAGTCCAAGCATGGGTCTTGGCAAATGGAAAGTCCAACATGGGTTGGCAGGGAAAAGTCTAAGCATGGGTCTTGGCAAGGAAAGTCCAAGTCTTGTGTACTTGGCATTTGGGAAAGTCCAAGGGTTTGATATTGGTAGCGCAAGGGTGGAGTCTTGGCAGCTTAAGTCCAATGGTTGGGGCGTAAAGTCCAAGCTTGTGTCTTGGCAGCGTAAGCCCAATGTGCCTTGGCGGTGTAGACAACATTAACATGACATAGCTGATGGAAGCACCTAAAGGCTAGCATATGGATGAACAAGTCATGAATGGCTTGGAGGGATCCGATAGGCGTGAGGCTGATGGAGGTGGCTAGAAGGCTTAGGTCTAGGCTAAGGGTGGTCTAGCAAGTATGAGGGCATCATACTTGGTGATAAACCTCATGATTGAGGTTATCAGTCGACTGATACTATGGTCAGTCGACTGATGATAGTCGATTGGAGTTCAACTAATCAATTGCGACTCGATCGATCTAGGGTATAGCGATGACTAGTGTATTATAGCGTGATCGTGATAGGGATGATCGACATCGGGTCGATGTCGTAGGGACAGAATGTTTCTGAGTTGACTGCTAGGGTTTGACACTTGACTGGAGGCATTATCAGTCGACTGATGGTCATGATCAGTCGATTGATGTGGATCTATTTGACTTATCCAATTTGGATCATGCCATTGTGAGACAACGGCTACAGGAGCAGTCGACTGGAGGTCACGATCAGTCGACTGATCGGCGCAAAAATAGCCCGAGTGCAAGTTATAAAGGCAGCTCAAATCGAAGGTTTTGGCAGCGATTTTCTTGGGCGATTTGAAGGGGATAGTTAGTGCTTTCCAGTCCTTCAAGGCTAGTCCAAGACAATCAAAGATCAAGCAATCAAAGTTCTCTTGTAAAGTGATTTCCTTTACTTGTATAGCATTTCATATTTGTAATTGCTTGTGTCTTTTGTATTACTTAGTGTAATCTCTTGTACGAGGTTTCTCCGCCTCCAGATTATTTCGAGAAGGAGTTTATTGATTAGTGGTGTGTGTTTGCATCGCTAGGGCTCATTTGAGCCCAATCCGTGGAGTAGGAACCTTGAGGTTCTGAATCATATTATATCTTATCTTGTGCTTGTGTTCTTATTGTATTTGTTTTATTATTGTATATTCCGCTGCGTACTAACATTGTGTAGCAAGTGCGATCGAATTCCATCAATGTACGAGCACCTCGCTATTTACCCCCCTCTAGCGATGATCAATTCCGTAAGCCATGAAACTCAGCATGCGTATAGGCGCTCTGCTCCTCCCATCGCTACCTTTGCGTCTTCTGCTCAGCATATATGTCATCGAGGCCCGATCAAAACTTAGAGAAATCGTAGGCGGATGTACCTGTATCCTGCTCAAAAGTAGAAAAAGATGGTGGTGTAGGTGCAGGCTCTCTGTGTGGACTAGGTGGGCTCCTATACCTATGTGGACTCGAAGGAGAGTGATGTACAGGGGGAGAGATGGGTGCCGAAGTGGAGGGCCCCTCATATGGTGGGGACTCCACTATAAGGTCCAAATGCCAGTTGGCGCTGTTGGTGATGGTGGTACGATCGGGGTCAGGGAGCCTAAGGGATGATATGTCACGCCCTGGGGGAGTCCCCGCCAGACGAAAATCCGACAGCATCTCCCCTGTATGGGTGATAATATGAAACTTGCATACAAGGCCTACACGACCACTGTACATCGGTCAACACGATCGGAACAAAAACTACACATACAGATAATAAATTGGCCTCAGGCCATCAATCCAGGTAAATAGCAACAGTCTACTATATCTAGACTTACCATTTCTGCCATCTGAGCAGGAATATACAACCAAACCAATTGAATAGTCCATAAGGACACAACAAATATCTCCAAACCTCCACAAGTACATAACCAAAACAAACACAAATCCTACACACTTCATCTAGTTAAAAACCAAAACCATAAGACCAATAAAACCTATCCATTTCGACGAGGGGGGATTGACAGCTGGACTCTCCTGGCAGTTTCAACCTGAAACAGATGTAAAGCAACGGGGTAAGTTCAAAGAACTTAGCGGATAATAGTCGATATGCATAGCAAGATATAGCTAACAATAAGAATCATGCCAGTACAGTCTCATATAAATAGGGTATGCAAGCAAGAAATACAAAAGGACTGTACTTACCTGAATCTCCTGCCCTGATACAGGAGCATGTGTCATACTATAAGAGATAAAGTCATCACCATATACAAATATGAATCCTGTATGCATGACAATCATATGCAACATCCAAGGCATCAATAAAAATGCAGCAAACACAATACAAATGCTATCCATGCAAAGTGTATGTATGGTCACCCCGACGCTACCACCTCACATCGATGGTGAAGCCGAGTGGGTAGGGCTATGACAATGTGCACTCGCCATCATTTGCTCAGTGACCGAGTGAACAGGATGCTGTCGGAGTACACCTATCCTCCTGCCCCAAACAGAGTGGGGGAGCTAAGCTCTCATCTCCCGGTGTCATAGACCAGAGGAGGGATCCCTGCCCGCTACCACGCTGCCTCATCGCTACCCATGAGCGGACCAGCGGAGCCTGACAGAGCAACTGCACACACCCTCCTGATGTACCACTAACCCATGAGTGGAAGTGTGTGCAGGCCATGTAACTGGCTGCGGGCTCAACTATAAAGGAACCCTGTCCAGCTAGCATGCATTCATGCAAGATGGTGCATGACACTAAAGCATGTAAATCCAACTAAAATGCATAACCGAATAATATGCACAACCAATAAGTGCATATCCATGATCCGAGTAAAACAGGGAAGATATAATCATAACCAATCCAATGCATGTATCAAGTAGGCACAAAAACATACTAGGCATATAAACATGAAAATTATTGCAAGCTATCCTAACTAGCATATCAACATGACTATATCTAGGAGATAAGTCAAAATACCCGCCTGCTATGAAGAATACCAATTGTCTTAACGCCCGTGGACTTGTCATGTGACCGAAACCTACAAACAACATCAATTATGATTAATTTCAAGCACATGACAACATGCTAACTAAATTATACATCGATTCTGTATTCACTTAATCTACTGAATACGAGTACAACACCTCGATACACCCCCCAAACACATCCAACCCAAAGACCTTTCCATTCCAAATCAACTCCAGCTCCTACAAGCTCATTCACAACCTTAAACAACCCATCACAACTGAGATCGAGCTACTCCAACCTATTAACAGCCCCCGTACAGATCACAAACAACCCTGCACAGCCTTCACAACCGTTCACAGTCGACAATTCCATCGACAGAACCCTCCATTCACAACCCCTCTAATTCACACTGCCGCCACCACCATTTACAACCCATACAAGTTTCCTCCTCTCACTCACAGCCATGCAAAACTCATAACGAACTCATAACTAAACCCCACAGCCAACCTTACATGAAAATCAGCCCAAATTGACCACAACTCTGGCCCACTAGCACGACACCCCCAAATAAAACCCTCACAACCCCTCTCAGCTGGCCCCAATTCCTTCCCTACTGCCCTATTCACCGGAACCATCAACACTCACCGATCACTGCCCAAAATCACAGATTCACTACAGCAACATAACCTGCATAGACAGGAAACAAGAGGAAGCTAGGTATTTACCGGAAGCTCCACTCTCATCGGCGACAGTCCTGTGGCTGCAGGCGCTGGGGAAGAAGAGGCTCTCGGATGCTCGCCGCGTGCAACTCGAATGAGCAGCGGCGGAGAGAGCGCCACTCGCGGCGGCCTGGGCACCGGGAAGGCGAGCGTCGATGCTTGGGGGAGAAGAGGTGACCGTAAGGCTCGGCGTTGGCGTCGGCGACTACAAGCAGCGGTGCAACCTCGAGGTCGGACGACAAAGAGAAGAGCGACTCACCACGACAAAGGAACGACTGGCGATCTGACGAAGGAGAAGGGAAAGGCGATGGCTGTGGCGGACGCTTGCTGTGGCGCGGTGGAGGAAAAGAAAGAGGGCGAGGCACGGGGAGAAGAAAGAAGCGGCGGTTTGATGGCTACGGGTGCAAGGAAGAAGAGGTGCTCGGCAGTTAACGGCGTGAGAGATGGGGAAATAGGAATAGAAAAAAACCCTAGGTTAATTAAACCCATTAAATAACCTAAATAGACCCTTAAAAAGCCTGTTTGTCTTATCCCCATAATTATCTCGTACATGCCCCGTTTAAATCCAGAAAAATTCCGAAAAAAATTCCTAAAATTCCCTAAAAATCCCAAAAAATATCTAGGATTATTTTCTTAATTTTTTAGCCATTAAATTTAGTATTTAAATTTTCCGTATTTAACATGATAGGTTTTTCCTTATAAAGCACAAGGAATGTCCCTCTCTCACGATCATTTTCATTGCCATACACACTCCTAGGTCGATCCTAGGGCTCCCCTCTATGCTATCTAATGTTGTGTAGTCGTACCCCATCCTATGGCAAATATGAGTAATTAAGCCTCCCAAAATAATTTCTCCCCTTGCTGCTTTGCCTATTTTCACTAGGTGTCTAATGAAATGGGACCCTACATCAATGCTACTCCTTTCTTGTAGCATGTCCCACAAGCAAAGCAGCTCACTCGCTCTCACTACACCGTCACTCTCTCCTCTCCCAAAAATCATACTTGCCATAACCCGGTGTAGGTACCGGTAGATAGGGTTTTGGAGGCGTGAGGCTTTAGCTTTAGAAGAGTCATAAGCACTCTCCCCTGTCAATTCGGACCAAAAGGTCCGAGCATTAAACCCAATCGGGGTTCTCCTCACTCCCCCACTAGGCAAGCCAAAACAATCATTCCATTGGTGTAGTGTCCATTCATGCTCAATGTTAAACAACCTAAAGGTAATCCTACCCTCTTCGCTATCTCTCCCTGTCAAGATCTCCTCTTCTAAAGAACTAAAAAATTCTAAAACTATCATAGGGTAGGTTGGGTGCCTTACCCCCATGATCTCTCCCCACCCCATTTTTGCAAATAGGGCTTGAATATCACCAAACAAACCTAGGGTTTCTAAGAGATCTTCATCTAGATACCTAGTAGCGGTGATTCTTTTAGTAGAAAGCATGTTAAATCTTTACCTATGCTCGTTATTACGAAATGCAAGAAAGGGAAGAGTTTCACCTTCCTCCGGAGCTTGTGGGGCGTCCCTTCTCCTTGTTCTTCGCTCTGAGGTAGAAGATCGGGGCGCCACTTGCCTTGTCCTCCTCATCCTTGCTTCTATTGGGCTTCCTTGAGGGTTGGAGAGGCTCCTAGGAGGTAGGGAAGATGATTTCACATGTTAGGGCAAGAAAACTTGAAGCACACGGTGGGTTTGGGGTGAAACACACGGTGTGACACCCCTTATATCTCACGCGCCACAACCGTGTGGATTCACATGGCCAGGCTGTGTGCGCCGCTGGAAGTTGGGGCACGACCGTGTGAATTCACATGGCCAGGCCGTGTACCCCTGTCACGCCCCGATGGAGTCTCCGCCAGACAAAAATCCGACAGCATCTTCCCTGTACAGGTGACAATGCCAATTTACATACAAGGCCTACACGACCACTATACATCGATCAACACAACCGGAATCCAAACACACATGCAGATAATAAAATAGGCCTATGGCCATCAACCAAAATAGATAGGTAACATCTATCACAACTAGACTTACCCCTTCTGCCATCTGGGTAGGAATACTCAACCAAAACCAATCCAAACAAAATCTGAATAAGGTCCATAAGGACGCCAAAAATCCACGAATACAAATATCAATCTCCAAACCTAAACATGTCCTCTAATCAAAATGCCCAAACCATAGAAACAAATAACAAATAAAAACTTTCACGAGTGGGGTTTGGCAGCTGTACTCTTCTGACAGCTTCATCCTGAAATAGATATAAATCAACGGGGTAAGTTCAAAGAACTCAGCGGATATAGTCGATATGCAAGTAAGATATAGCTAACAATAAAAAATTCATGCCACTACAGTCTCACATATAGGGTATGCAAGAAATAAATACAACAGGACTGTACTAACCTGAATCTCCTACCCTGATATAGGAGCATGTGCCTGACTAGAAGTAATAAAGTCCTCACCATATATATAAATATGTATCCTGTATGCATGACAATCATATGCACATCCAAGGCAGCAATAAAAATGCAGCAAACACAATACAAATGCTATCCATGCAAAATGCATGTCGTGCCAATGACATGGTCACCCCTGACGCCAGTCAGCCGCCTCACATGCGATGGTGAAGCCGAGTGGGTAGGGCTATGACAACTGTGCACTCTGCCATCACTGCTCCTGAGTTACCGAGTAGACATGATGCTGTCAGAGTACACCTATCCTCCTGCCCCAAACAGAGTGGGGGAGCTAAGCTCTCATCTCCCGGTGTCATAGACCAGAGGAGGGATCCCTGCCCGCTACCACGCTGCCTCATCGCTACCCATGAGCGGACCAGCGGAGCCTGACAGAGCAACTGCACACACCCTCCTGATGTACCACTAACCCATGAGTGACAGTGTGTGCAGGCCATGTAACTGGCTGCGGGCTCAACAATAAAGGAACCCCGTCCAGCCAGCATGCAATCATGCAAGATGGTGCATGATACTAAAGCATGTAAATCCAACTAAATACACCTATCCGAATAATATGCACAATCAATATGTACATATCCATAATCCAAGTAACTATGATCCAAACAAAACAGGGAAGGTATAATCATAACCTATCACATGCATGTATCAAGTAGGCACTAAAAGCATACTAGGCATATAAACATGAAAATTATTGCAAGCTATCCTAACTAGCATATCAACTTGACTATATCTAAAAGATAAGTCAAAATACCTGCCTGCCAAAATGTCCGCAAAAAGAACCAGATTGTCACGACCGTGAACCTGCCTAGTGATCGAAACCTGCATAATGCATAACTATTGTTAAGCACAAAATACCATTCACCGACAAATCGAATACTTAATCGATTCCTTCCATAACCAATTAATCCAAAGTAAATCCATCAAATCCAAGCACACAACAACGTGCTAAATTACTACTATGTATCACCAAGTAGACCCTCAACCCGTAGATCACAAATTGTGATTAACTCCTCAATCCAAGAACATATCCTTGCAATTAATCAAATCGAATCCTACATCGACCTCATATCTGATCCACTAGATTGATTTAATTATCCTCTTCAACCTAATCCATCCTCCACACATAATTACAGAACGGTTCAACATCACACCGAACTCAACAACCCAGATCATAAAACAAAAGTACAGACAACCACTGTCAATAACCTATAATTAAATTAAAATCATCCTGTACGTAATCCAACCAATCAATCACAGCCACCCCCATTGCAGCAATGGAATTTAACGACATCCTAAATAAATCCTTCATTTTCCTCAAGCCTAATTCACAACTCCACAACAATAAACAGAACATCTCACCGGTCAGAAATATGAATCCAACCTAACCCTAGGTGACATATACACAACTCAACCAAACCTTCAATTCACAGTCGACATCAACACGCCTGACCCCCAAACACCAATCTCATCACAAGTATCCATACACAACAACAAATAAATTCAACAGAACTCAAAAAAATAAAGCTGTAAATACCTCTTACCTTCCTTAGAAGTTCCTCGGCAGCCCCTTTCTCCTCCTATCCTCTGTTCACCGGAACAACACCCCCTACCCGCTGCCTATCACGAGAACCCACTGTAGTTACCTGGCCCCCAAGGTTATCTGCCCAATCACAGATCCAATTCAATCAAAGTAAAATCGATGCTTACCTATTCCCGATAACCACAGCTAGGACTTTCAATCTCGTCCAAGGAACAAGGAATCCAACTCCTACCTTGCTCCGGCGACCACCGGCAGGGATCGCAGCCTCCGCCCCAAATCAGCACGTAGCGGCGACTAGGCTAGCAGCAAGCGCGCGCGGGGAGGAAGGAAGAGGAGCGGCGACGTCGCTCTTTGGCAGAGGAGGCCGGCGGCGTCGTCGGTGGCAGAGGAGGCTGACGTGCGCGACTGTGGACGGCGAGCGTGCAGAGGGACGTCGGGCGGCGGAAGAACGCTGCGGTGATTGCTTCGTGCATGACACGACTGGCCGTCGTGTGGGGCTCGGTAGCGCGCGGCGCGACCTCAACGTCGGCCTCGGCGTCGGACGACGAACTGCGACGATCGCAAATCGTGGTACTTGCGGTCTATGGCTATAAGGAAGAAGAAGCGTGATGGCGGTTAGGGTGGCCGTCGGCGAGTGTGGCTCGGGCGGCAACAACGGCCGAAGGCGAGGTGGCGGAGAAGAGCTCGCGAGCGAGAAACTACAATGGCGAGTGAGGAGGAAAAGAAGAGAAAAATCGGGCGAGGCGTGGGGTGTGTGCGATGGTGAAAGAAAAACAAAAATCGAGGAAGTTTAATAAAAATTAACCTAGGTTTAATATTTATCTCACTTGGTTTAATTAATCCCATTTAACTCCTCAACCGGCTTTATCAATGCCTATTAAATCTTTCCCCACAAATTGATCATTAGAAATTCAATTTAAAGCCAACGAAATTTCTAAAAATATCTAAAAAAAATTTCATAGGGTATTTTTCCTAATTATCCAGTATTATTTATTTTTCGATATTTAACAACCCCCCTTTTTTCTCCCAGAGTGCATAACGGTCTGAATTCTCTTATACGCCCTGCCGTGTAGGCTTAAAATGATTTTTATTTTTACCTAGCAAGTTCTTCCTAGTCCTAATTCATGCTAAACAATATAAATCAAAGTTCAAATTAAACAAACGAATGCAATAAAATAGAAAGAAAAACATAAAAACTAAACTTGGATCGCCTCCCAAGAAGCGCTTTGTTTAAGGTCTTTTAGCTCGACAACACTCCATTATTTCAACTTGGCTCCGGAGGCTCAATAAACCTCCATTCATCCATCTCCAAATCTCTGTCTTCTGGTGGGGTAGTCTTTATCCTGCAGGAAGTATAACCGTCTACGAAAGGATGCTTACACTCTAATTGGTTGAATATAATGATCTCGTCATCTACTTCCAAGGAGATTTTATGTGCCTTTACGTTGATGCATGCTCCCGCAGTCGCCAGAAAGGGTCTTCCTAAAATGATGGGATTCTGAGGGTTTAGTCCTGTGTCCAGTATGATAAAATATGTGGGTATGACAAAATTCTCAACCACCATAGATACGTGTTCTAGCATGCCAACGGGCTCATTGATCGTGCCGTCTGCCATGCGAATACCTATGCCCGTCGGTTGTGTACTCCCAAGTCCCATCTCCAGGTAGAATGCGTAGGGTATCACACTAACTGATGACCCTAGATCGCACAATGCTTCATTTACTCTCTCGCCATAAATCATGCAGGGTATAACAAATTCACCAGGGTCCTCCAGCTTGGTTGGGACTTATCTTCAATTTCAGCCTAGTTTGGCAAAGTCGATATCATGGCTGCACACCCCTTTGTGAATATGTTCTTCTGACTTACTCTCTCACCACATACTTCCTCTTTCTTAGCCTAATTTTTCTCGGGTAATTGTGAAGAGCCATCCATGGTATGTGACATGGTCTGAGCTATTTGAGCCACTTGCATTTCCAGCATTTTAGTGTGGCTTGCGAGTCCATAGAAAGAGGCCTTCAACTCTCTAAGTGCCTCTTCCGATCTCTGATGTTGGCGCTGGAATTCTACATTGTCCTTCGTTTGGGTAGTAATAAAGTCTTCCATCATTAGTTCCAGTCTAGACTTGGGTGGTTGCTACTGTCCGCTGCCCTGTTGCTGCCCATATCCTCCCGATTGTTGGAAATTCTCCGAGTTATTCCTATAGGAAAAGTTCGGGTGGTTCCTCCATCTGGGATTGTAGGTACTGGAATATGGGTTGTTGGGCCTTGGATTGTGGTCACCAACCGCATCAACATGCTCAATCTTCTCGTCTAAGTTGTCCTGCCTTCCATAATAGTCCTCTTTATATGTTGCTGCCCCCTCTCCAAAGGTATTGATCGCACATGCAGAAAGAGGGTTTAGAGAGTCGAACCATCTGCTAAGTGCATCCATTCTTGCCGCTAGGTGGTCTACGGAGTTGATGGCATATCGACCCGCTGCAGGAGTTGGATGACTACGCTCGGAAGCCCATTGATGGTGGCTCTGGGCCACCTCTTCGATCAGCTCCTCTGCTTCCTCGATAGTCTTATTCATCAATGCTTCTCCTGTAGCAGAATCGAGGGACACCTTGATAGCATACATGATCCCATTGTAGAATATGTGGATCACCAGCCACCTCTCTAAACCATGATGAGGGCATTCGTAGAGCAGTCGTTTGTAGCGATTGATAGGCGAAGCCTAACAATTTAATTACCAAACCCTCTCTACGCTAATATAGCATAGTGAATGACCCGGATCATTTACCAACGAGTGTAATTGAGAGAATAGTAGTCTTTGGATTATTAATTATTGTTTTGGATTTTCTATTGAAAATAGGGGTTTGGAATTTAAAAGGCTAATCCTACAGAATAGAAGACAATGCATATAATCAAACTCTAATCTAACTAAACTACGATTGCGAAGAAATTAAACAAACATAAAGTAAGCATTCAAAAGAATAAAGGAAGTGCAGGAATTTAAACAACAATTCAAATGCTGAAAGTAAAAACTATTCTAAACAGCAATTCATCAAACACTAGGCATGCAAGTTAAACAAACAACTACACAACTAAAAATTTATCCAATATCAAGTATAAGGAATTGACAACTATCAAATTAATGCACGAAACAATAAGTAAACGATCATCCCACTGATGTATGCCCGAATAATGAACAGAAAAACCCCAATGAGTTTGACGGAGCTCAATCGAGTCTCCGGAGCGAAAGGATGGTGCGGATGGCACAAACTCCCAAATCTAGAAATCTGGTGGTGTCTCCTTGCTCCCTCGAATTCAGTGAAGCTAGGAGACTGTTGTCGAGGTGGAACTCCTCCGTGAATCCACAGAAGGAGGGGACAACCGGTTGGGAGGTGAAGAACTCGTCGGAGATTTTTGATGGAACGATTCTTCGTCGGATCCGATGAAGAAGGTGGCGGTGGAAGGGTTATGACAGTGTGTGCGAGGGATCTCGATGGGAAGATGACCGGTGACGATCTGGAAGTTGTTGGCGAACCTTGGTAAGGGAGAAGATGGCTGCCGTCGATGGAGGAAGTGATGGAGTGGCACCGGTCACCGGAGTGTTGGTGCAATCGGCCCAGGTTAGGTTGACTCGAGTTTGACTCGAGCAGTACCTTGATGATATTTTGATGATAGACAAAACTCATGACATGGGATTGTCATGGGAAAGTCCAACATGGGGTTGGCATGGAAAATCCAAGCATGGAGCTTGGTGTGGAAGTCCAAGGGGGAAGCCTTGGCATGGGAAAGTCCAAAGCATTGCGAAGCCGTGTGCTTGGTGCTTGGCATGGGAAAGTCTAAAGCATTGCGAAGCTGTGCGCTTGGTGCTTGGCATGGGAAAGTCCAAAGCATTGCGAAGCCGTGCGCTTGGTGCTTGGTGAGAAATGCATTGCGAAGCCGTGCGCTTGGTGCATTTGGGAAGTCTTGATGACTTGGTAAGTTCACTAGGCTCGGGGTCCTTGAGTCCGTGAAGTATGACATTGCAAAGCCGTGCGCTTGGTGCATCCGAGGGACCGCCGGACGGGGATCGAATGGAGTGAGCCCAAAGGGAAGCATACTTCTAGGGCATGAGACGCGAAGGATGGCGTTGCGAAGCCGTGCGCTTGGCGCATCCGAGGGACGTAGGCCGAGGGAAGAGAGCTTCGGTGGGGAACTCCATGAGGGATAAGGTGGACTTGGCCAAGTGGCTAAGACTGAGTGTCGGAGGCTCAAACATCGTTATGTTTGAGGTTTTAGCCGACATTAGTCATGTCATCGGCATAGGTGCGATCGCTCTAAATCGTATGGGTTCGACCGGTGTTATTGAATCAAGTCTGGTGATCGGTCGATCGAGGAGGCGATCATGTTGGGAGGATCGATCGCCAAGGACGGCGGTCGTGATGACCGCTGTCTGCAGACGCAGAATGGAGTCGAGCTCGCCGGCCTTTCGGTGATGGGTGCCATCGATCGATGATGTGTGATCCGTTGGAACTTAACCAGCGTGGATCCGGCGTTGTGAGACAAGCGACTACGGGACGATCGTGATGGTCACGATCGGTCGTGATGATGGGCACTGATGCGAGTTATAAAAGGAGCTCGAGTTGGAGGATTTCGCCAAGACTTTTGTGAAGCTATTGGAGGGGAATTGCTGCTGCATTCTAGACCTTCAAGAACCATCTAAAGCAAGCAACAAGCAAAGGGTTCAAAGCAAGCGTTGTAAAGTGTTCTTTACGTGTATTTCGTATTTGTCTTTGTATTGCTTGTATTTCATTACTTAGTGTAATTGCTTGTGAGAGGTTTCTCTACCTCCGATGTGTAGTCGAAAAGGAGTGTTATAGTTAGTGTCGTGCGCATAACTAGAGCTCGAGGAGCTCGCCCGTGGAGTAGGAACCATTCGGTTCCGAACCACGTATATCGTGTGTGTTTGCGTGTGCTTATTTGTTGTTAGTATTATTATTGTTTTATTGTTTCCGCTGCGCTAACGACAATCGTAGACAAGCAACGCAAGAAGAACGAACGAATTACGACATCCAACGAACGAGGGCTATTCACCCCCCTCTAGCCGGCCAATCGATCCCCAACAAGTGGTATCAGAGCCGAGGTCGCTCTTCAAGGACTAACCGCCGCGAGAGCACTACAAGATGGCCGGCTTCATCCATCCACCGAAATTCGATGGAGATTTTTCTTGGTGGAGGAAACAGATGGAGGTATATCTAGAAACCGATTTTGATTTTATGATTATCATAGAAAACGGTTTTGAATGCCTAGGGACAAGTACAACAAGCCAATTGAGAAGTCAAAATGGACCCAAGACCAAATCAAAGACTTCAAGACAAATCTCAAGGTAATCAAGTTGATTAGTGATTTGTTACCTAACATTATTTGATCTAGATTGGGTGATTATAGGGATGCAAGGGAATTATGGAATAAGGTAATGAAATTCCAAGAAAATTCCCAATCGGCACAAGTAGAGGAGAATGCCGAAGAAGAATCACCATCCACTTTTGAAGATGTGGATGACTTGGTGGAGACCTACACCTCTAGCATTGAGGGGGAGGAAAGAGTTTCTACTCCGGAGAAAGATCAAGATGAAGCTTCTACCTCCGGAAGAAGTGAAGAGGCCTCCACCACCTCCCTAGGTAACTCAAGTGTTGTAATTTTAAATAAAAATCACATAATATGCTTTGAGTGTAGAGAGAAAGGGAACTACAAGAGTAAATGCCCTAAATTGGCTAAGAAGAAGGCATCGACACCAAAAGTCAACCCAAAGTCAAACGATGCCGGTGTTCCCAAAATCAAGAGCAAAGAGCACATTGTGTGCTTCAAATGCAATCAAAAGGGACACTACCGAAGCCAATGCCCTAGGGGGAGGAAGAAAGGGCAAGAAGGTGCAACTCATGTAGGGGGAGCTCCTAAAGCTAACCCTAAGGTACATTTAGTTAATGCACCTTTAATTCCTAGAGTTAAAAAACATGCTAAGAATTATTTTTGCTCTCTTGCTATTATCAATGAAAAACATGCTAAGAGAAATAATAAGGTTTATTGCTTAGGTGCCAAGCATGTTAGTTTCTCTAAGGACAAACCTAGGACTCAAAACACTAGATCTATTTTACCTAGGGAGTCAATTAGGAGAATTGAAGAAAACTTGGGTGTTAATCCCAAGAAATCTAGGCATATGCCTAAGAAGAAGAACATTCCCCCTAAACCTAATGAAAATTCAAAATTGAGGAAATTAGAGGTGGAGAACCAAGCCTTGAGGTCAAGGCTAGAAAAATTGGAGAAGACCCTAGCAATAATATCAAACTCGGTTAAGGGGTCTAATGCCCAAAAGTCAAGACCTAAGGTTAAAAAACGGTCTAAGGGCAAGGAAGGTTTGGGTCACAAACCTAAGCCCAAGAAGACTTATCATAATGTTCCATTTAATTATGGAACTATTTCTAGGTCTAGGAAAACCAAGGCTAATAGGGAAGTCATCCCTAAGACTAGTCATGGTGTGTGCTTAGTGGCTAAGGACTTAAGGAAAACCAAGAAAGCCACTAAGAAGGTCAATGGAGGAGTCACCTCTAGAGTTGACCCAAGTAAGACCCAAAAGACTATGATTTTAAAACCAAAAAGGGTCATTAGAAAGTTATCTAGGGAAGTTATCCCTAGAGAATACCTTGTTAACCCAAGGAGCTCCAATAGATATTGGATTCCTAAAAGCGTGATCGATTCACGCTAAATGGATTAGGGTGTGTCAACCCTAAGTGGATGGGTAGTTAACCTAACCATAGTAGAGTTGACACATTAGGATGTGCCAATATGCTTGAGAAGTTTAAAATAATTTAAATTGGCACAATTAGGTCTTAGAGGTATTGGTGTGCCACTTTGGGTTTTTGGCACACTAGGGAAATGAATGACATTAAGGCAAAATGAATTTAATCCCTAGAAATGGAAAATTGATTTTAACACTTAGGTATTTTATACCTTAGTATATTTTTCTTGCCATGCTTTATTTGCCTTGCCATGTCATGACATCATTTTCATTTTTAATTATAAAAATGTCATGATAATGTTTAGACTTATGTTTGTATGTCATGTATGCTTAATTTTCATTCACATGCCATGACATCATGATTTTGGCATATGCCTTTATCTATATCATAATTATGCCATAATCATCATCATGCATAAATTAAAATGAAATTAAGGACTATGGCATAATTTGATGGGAATCAAATAATATTGCCTTAGAAATATGCATGAGAATTTAAAAGAACAAAAACCCACATCTCACTAGATTAATTGCCTTGAATGTGTTTTACACATCTAGATATTGGTGAGATGTTTAGGAAAAAGAAAATAAAGGTTTGAAAAACATTTTGAAAACATTTTGAAAAACCTTGGTGAAGCCTATCTTTTGATAGCTATCACCATTGAATGGGATGATACAAAGATGACTCTTTATTGAAGCTTTTCTAAAATTTTGAACTTTGTATCAATCTCCTAATTTAATGGGTAAAATAATTTTCCAACATTTTTCACCCATAGTGTTTAGGATAAGTAATATGCATATGAAATTTCACGATTTTTAAACTTATGTATATTTACTTATGGATTTCGAAAATCCACTGAAATCAAAATCGAATGTAGAATCACCGACTCAGAATGATACGATCGATGGTAAGTCCAATGATCGTATCTGATGGAGTCGACTGGCACAGGCTGATTTCGGGTAAACTTGATGGTTAGGCCCATGTTCAGCTGTGTTTTGGTCCCCTAACCACTCCTAACCCTAGGATATGCTTGGGAGAGCATTAGAGAGGGTGGAAATCCATTGGATATGGATTAGGAGTTGAGTTGAGGGTGAGTATCAATTTTAAGGTGGAAGAGAGTTCATTGTTGAACTTTGCCTTAATTTTGATTTGGTTAATGTTCCTATTGGCTTAGGGACTCTCCAAGGACATTGTTGGTGCAATGGTCAAGGGGGAGCAAGCCTCTAGGGGGAGGTATCCATCATGGGAAGATGGATGTATATTTTCTTATGGGAGGAAAATTGGGTTGCCTCTCTTTAAGTGATATGGGATCACTAGAAAGATGGTAGGCATGTGTTCCTCCAAGGGAGAGATTGTAAGATCTCATTGGGATATGAGACATTCATACCCTTGGGGAGGACCTTTTTGATGTAATGTCAAAAAGGGGGAGAAGTTACCAAGTTACCAATTAGGGTTCGTTGGAATTCTCATTGGGATATGAGAATTGCCAATATGGGAGAATTGGTAGACTTGAGATGGTAGTTTTGTCAATCATCAAAAAGGGGGAGATTGTTGGTGCAATCGGCCCAGGTTAGGTTGACTCGAGTTTGACTCGAGCAGTACCTTGATGATATTTTGATGATAGACAAAACTCATGACATGGGATTGTCATGGGAAAGTCCAACATGGGGTTGGCATGGAAAATCCAAGCATGGAGCTTGGTGTGGAAGTCCAAGGGGGAAGCCTTGGCATGGGAAAGTCCAAAGCATTGCGAAGCCGTGCGCTTGGTGCTTGGCATGGGAAAGTCCAAAGCATTGCGAAGCCGTGCGCTTGGTGCTTGGCATGGGAAATCCAAAGCATTGCGAAGTCGTGCGCTTGGTGCTTGGTGAGAAATGCATTGCGAAGCCGTGCGCTTGGTGCATTTGGGAAGTCTTGAGGACTTGGTAAGTTCACTAGGCTCGGGGTCCTTGAGTCGGTGAAGGATGGCATTGCGGCCGCGGCGCTTGGTGCATCCGAGGGACCGCCGGACGGGAGCGAATGGAGTGAGCCCAAAGGGAAGCATACTTCTAGGGCATGAGACGCAAGGATGGCGCTATGCCGTCGCGCTTGGCGCATCCGAGGGACGTAGGCCGAGGGAAGAGAGCTGTGGTGGGGAACTCCATGAGGGATAAGGTGGACTTGGCCAAGTGGCTAAGACAGTCGGAGGCTCAAACATTGTTATGTTTGTTGGGAGATCGTACCGCGAGGGCGACGATCAAGCGATGACAAGCGTGCGGGACGCGAGAATGGAGTCGAGCTCGCCCGGCACTTTCGATCGATGGATGATCGATCGGTGATGGGTGCCATCGATCGATGTGTGATCCGTTGGAACTTAACCAACGTGGATCCGCCGTTGTGAGACAACGACTACGGGACGATCGTGATGTCGCGATCGATCACGATGATAGGGCGAAAACAGATGCACGAGGTTATAAAAGGAGCTCGAGTTGGAGGATTTCGCCAAGACTTTTGTGAAGCTATTGGAGGGGAATTGCTGCTGCATTCCAGACCTTCAAGAGCCATCTAAAGCAAGCAACAAGCAAAGGGTTCAAAGCAAGCGTTGTAAAGTGTTCTTTACGTGTATTTCGTATTTGTCTTTGTATTGCTTGTATTTCATTACTTAGTGTAATTTCTTGTGAGAGGTTTCTCCACCTCCGACGTGTAGTCGAAAAGGAGTGTTATAGTTAGTGTCGTGCGCATAACTAGAGCTCGAGGAGCTCACCCGTGGTGTAGGAACCATTCGGTTCCGAACCACGTATATCGTGTGTGTTTGCGTGTGCTTATTTGTTGTTAGTATTATTATTGTTTTATTGTTTTCGCTGCGCTAAAGACAATCGTAGACAAGCAACGCAAGAAGAACGAACGAATTACGACATCCAACGAACGAGGGCTATTCACCCCCCTCTAGCCGGCCAATCGATCCCCAACACAGAGAAGGAGGGAATCCCCTTTCCTCTTCGACGATCGACGAGGAGGTGAAGAGTGCGGCGGAAGGAGTGTCGGCGGCATCGGGTGAAATCGCGTGAGAAGAAGATGGAAGCAGCCTCCTTGCGCGATGGAGAAGCTGTGAGATTTAACCCAAATCTTAGTTTTGATCCAACGACCAGAATTGCTTCGATTTAGAATAGACGGATTTGATGAATCTGAATGGAAGATCGTGATCAACTTGATCTGGATGGAAGGTTGAGATGTATAGATCTGAGTGTATGGATCAGATCTCTCTAGATTTAGATGGATGGCTCAGATCAATCAGATCTCATCGGGCGGTCAGGATTAAACATATCTGAACCCTTTGATTAAACTACTTTTGATCTGGATGAAGGGCTCAGATTCTTCCCGTTTAAAATGTCCTTTATGCCCCTAGATGAAGCCATATTTGAACCAACTCAAGTCTAGTCCATTGGCTCATCTCGATCTCCTACAATTGAAATGTAAAATTTGCATATAAGTCCAAAATTTAGGAGAATTTATAATAAGTTCCAAAAAAATAATTCCAACTCATAAAACATGATAATAATTGATAAATAATCACTCGAGAGGATAAAAATATTAAAATTAAGGACCAAAATAATATGATAAAATGATGGTTATCAGCGATCCCAGGCTTCGAACAAGGATTTCCCCTCCTTCTGGCGAAAGCTCGTGATAAAGTAGCACATGTGGGCAGTCTTGCTTGGTGGAAAAAAGTTTATTTAAGAACTGCTGCTCACATTGCTCCCACGTGGTGATACTTCTTGAAGGAAGGGAGTGGAGCCTTGTCTTCACCTTATCCCATAGTGAGAATGGGAATAGGCTCAGACGGATCGAATCAGCAAGCACTTCATTGAATTTCATCATCGAGCATATCTCCAAAAATGTCTCTAGGTGCCGGTTCGGATCTTCAGTTGCAGCTCCTCCAAATTGGCTTTGCTGGACCATGTGTATGAGCGCAGATTTCAGCTCAAAGTTGTTGGCCAAAATTGATGGTCCAGATATGCTCGGCCTATATCCTCTAGCACTAGGGGCTGCATAGTCTCATAGAGGCCGACTACCTAAGTTTACCACAGATGCATCTAGGTCTTCCATGCTTCTCTGCTTAGCTCTTCTGTGATGGTAAGTTCTTTCGATTTCTTGGTCTATCGGAAATAGATTTTCTGATCCTAAGTGTCTATGCATACGAAGAACCGAGCCACCAAATTAGGAGTATACCTAATGCTTAAAACCAGGAAATAAACTAGTCTAAATACTAAATCAAATGAAAAAAATTTAAACTAAAGGTTGATGAATGCAACTACTGAAATTAATCTAAACTTAATCTAGATATTGAAAATCTAAAACTAAAGTAAATAAAATAAAGCAAGTAAATAAATCTAACCTAAGTCTGATCCAACTATCCACTTCTTGATTCGATATCGAATCAATCAGTCCCTGGCAACGACGCCAAAAACTTGATGCACGCGAATGCGACCTCAAATCTCACGATGGGAACCATCGAGGACTCGAAGCGCGCACTCGCGCTCAATGCCTGCAAGTGTACGGATGTCATCAAATAATAAATAGATTATCGATCCCACAGAGACTGAGATACAAGTACCGATTGTTCGGTGGATGTTATTGTTCGGAGTTTAGTTCTAAGGGTTGTGATTACGAGGTTGATGGTGGTCCTAACTCAAGTACGGTGTCACACAGAGGAAGGAAAGGGTTGTTCAAGGTCCAAATAGGGATTGTTGGATCGATAAGCGTCGCTAGAGGGGGGAGTGAATAGCGATCGTAAAACTTTTCGACATTTTGTTCGAGTAGACAATTAAATGAGTAAACACAGTAGAAAATAAAGCGACACATTTATTTTACTTGGTTCACAACCCAGCGGTTGCTACTCCAAGGCCCTATCGATCCTAGACCGCGTACGGAGGGCAAATCACTATAACGTCTCCTCCTCGTTGAAGGTAGGAGACAACGATCACAAAATCGAAATTACGAGGATGAGGCAACAAGCCTACCTCACCTCGTTACGAATAAAAATAAATAATACAATATCAAAATATGTTACTTGCTACTGCTGCCGACGAAGAAGATCAGAACTTGTCGTCGCGTCGGCATTATGACGGCGTTGGAGCGTTGGCATTGTAGGAGCCCTTGATGAATAAACTTGATGTAATTTGGAGTTGGAATCCACCCCTCCTTTTATAGATTTTGGCCTCTGAATTTGTCTCCTCTTTTTTCGGAACAGATCATGAAGTTGTCCAAATTTTATCGCGAAGTGGCCGCATCAATTGTTATCCGTTTTGACCTAGCGCAAAAGCTGAATCGTCGCCATCAGTCGACTGCTCCATGTCCAACAGTCGACTGCCAGCTTGGCCACTTCCCTGCAATAAGAGGTTAGCTCGAAAAATGATAAATACGACGGTTTCTAACCGTCCGATCTCGACCTAGACCTTCCACAGGAAGTCTTAGTCGGATCGCCGCCTACGGTCGTCCCCGTAAAGAGGACACGACCTTACAATCTCTCACTCACACGAGCTTTTCTCGATACTTACCTTGTATCTCTCGCTTCTGGCCTTCCACTCGATTCCTTCGGCTCCCTCCGAAGTCACTCGAGTGTCTCCCGACCACCGCGTGTCGCTAGCCTTCAGCTCCAGCTTTAGTACTTTTCTACACACTCGATTTAGCTCATGAGATAATGATGTAAACTTAACTTTGTGTCTTTGCCATAATCAAAACACAGGTTCGATTATCTAGTGCCCCTGCACCAACAGGGATCCTAGGACTTCGGTTTCACTTGTGCAACATGGAACATGCTAATTAATTAAATGTTGTTTTGTTCTCTAATTAGGGTCTTGTGGAAGGGATATCATATACTTTTCCGATGAGCCTTCGCTTCGTTTGGGAACTACCTATCCTTAACAGGCTGACCTTTTCGTTAAGGTAGGATAGACGGTACGAGGATGCCAAATTAATTCCTATGAAGAGTCGGAACGCGTCCCGTTCTGTACTCCATTATACCCTTCTACCTACGATTACCGAAGATGAGAACAACCACTTGGTTCCTCCTTAGTTCCCCTAAATATTTGATACAAGGGTTGTCACCCCTTGTATCGTCTATGCACAATAGATAGAAAATCAAAACTCAATTTTCATCAAATCAAACCAACACGAACTGCGAATAGAAATTCTAAAATAGAATTTACATTCGATCTAGCATGTTCTACATACACAAGTTACTTTCTAATCCTAGAATCAAAGATTCTACTCCATAGACAGAAAAGAAAGAACACAATCCATATTAGAATAGAATATTACAATGCAGGAGATAAATAGAAAGTAAATTGCAGTACTCTTGGTTCTTCTCTTCGACGTCGGAGCGCAGGATACGATCCTCTAGTCGTCTTCTTCCTCTCCGCTATAGTCTCCCGGCTTTTAGGGTGTCTTGCAGCCGCCCTCCTCCCTAGTGTTTGGGTGTGACCTTCCTTATATAGACTTGAAGCTGGCGCTGCCCGAATCCATGAAAAAACCCTAGTCACGCCGAAAAACCCCAGCGCCACACGGCCGTGTGGATCCACATGACCAGGCTGTGTGTGGCGCTGGTCTGATGGGGCATGACCGTGTGAATACACATGGCCGGGCCGTGCCCCCCTTCGTTCCGCTTGCCGAATGCCTTCCTTTTGCTCCAAAAGTGTGCCGTTTATCCCGTAAAATGATGTTCTGCACACAAAAGCACAAAAAGTAGATCTCCAAACTAGAATAGGAAATGCATGCAAAACAAAGTATGATATGCATGAAACAAGTATAAAATGTAACGAGATGTGAGTGAGAACTACTCCTAAAATTCTATATGTTTTGCTCATAGCAACCCACATAATAGAGCCTAAAATGTCCAATCCATGAATCGAAACAACACAATAAAATGAAGCTATCAAATTCCCCCACACTTATTTTTGCACGTCCTGAGCAATAATGGAAATAAAGAAAACAAATACTCACTCATTCCCCAGACAATACCCAGATCAATAATTCAATGATAGAAAAAAATAGTTACTTAGGATCACCAAATCGATACAGATTCAAGGTATTCACAGATTCTTCTCCCACAACAGTCAACATTTATGATGATTTCCATTCAAATCAAATAGACCAAGCTTGATACAAAACCTCCCAAGGTGGATAAATGCACTGATGCTCACATAATAAATGTAGAAGTGGAGCACACTCAAAACAACATCTAATCTTGCACTACCATATGCTTGCTTATCATCTACTTCTGCACTGCTATCAATACATCTCATATATGAATCAAAAGGATTTATCAAGAATCAGAATGAGATCACAAGTAATATGCAGACGAAGCATACAAAGAGGTACATGACAAAGTTACAATGAACAGGGAACAATAGGATATTTGGAAGAATAAACCTGATGAGTTACTCTTTGAGAATACTCAGTGACACCAGCAATATGGGGTGAGGTTAGAACATTTAGAAACTTTAGAATTGGATTTTCAGGATCAAATGGCTCTATCCAACTTACAATCAAAACCCAAAACTGTAACTTCTCTGCAAAGCACAGTAGCATCCATCAACTCCACAACAAAACATATTACAATTTCCATTTGCTTGCATTACAATTGCACTTTTTTTTTAATGCAGAATTTTTTTCTTTTTTTTTGAAACATCAATGCCACTATTTTTTTTTGGTGCATAGAAAATCACGTACTGATCACAGGCAAATCCATCTCAAGACCAATGACCTCTGAAAACTATGCCTTCCATATCGTGTTTCCAACAAAACAATATAGCTCCCCCCACACTTAAAAATTTTATCCGTCTCGAACAATGCAACTCAACAAACTATTCCTCCAACATGGAAAACAATAGATATGGGAAAGATAATCCACAAAGATACGAAGACAATAGATAGTAAATGAAGAGATATGACAAGTAAGACATCAAATATGGAAGTATCAAGTGGATTAGACAAGCAAACCAAATCAGGGAAAGAACCAAGAATGAAATCTTTTATCATATTCATGTAAGTAAATGTTACTGTAGTTTCGAAAAGAATCAAAGCAAGTTTTAGAGCAACAAGTATCACAAGTGTTATCACACAAAAGTGGGTAAATGATAAGAATGACTTATAATCTCACTAGGTGAATAAAACATCAAGCTTAGTCTATCAATAAAGAGTTCACCATCATAACAAGTGACTGCATGCAAGTGAAGTCTCCTATCATACACAAAAATCCACAATTAGATGATCAAACTTAACTAATTTTTACCACTTCTGAAATGATACTAAGGCATGCATAGGGAATATTATTTAAACTCAACAAAACACTCAACCTAGATAAACAGGCGATCAAACAACCAAACAAAGCAAATTATTCTGAAACCTAAAAGGAACGAAATAAATGCAGTAAACAAACACACTCCCTTTCAAGTCGGAGAAGAAGCATCATTAAGGTCCACCTCATCACTGTAGCTCCTCTTATCCCCTCGTGAAATATCTTGAGATGGTGTCCATTCACTCTAAAGGTTTTCCCTGAAGAAGTTTCCTACACTTCAACAACACCATAGAGAAACACATTAGTAACACAAAAAGGATCATCCCATTTGGATTTCAACTTACCTCTCATTAACCTGAGACGAGAATGATACAACAAAACTCTATCACCAATATGGAACTCCTTTCTCGAAATTCTTTTGTCATGAAAATTCTTAGTCTTTTCTTTGTAAATACGGGAGTTCTCATAGGCTTCTAATTGTATCTCCTTAAGTTCTTGAAGTTAAAGTTTTCTTTCTCTCCCAGCTCTGTCAGCGTCCATGTTGCAAACTTTCACTGCCCAATAAGCCATGTGCTCAATCTCCACTGGCAAGTGACAATCTTTGCCATAAACAATCCTGTACGGGGACATGCCTATGGGAGTCTTATAGGCAGTCCTGTAAGCCCACAGAGCATCCTCAAGCTTCTTTCTCCAGACCTTCTTGTATGGCCCCACTGTCTTCTCTAGTATAGATTTGATCTCTCTATTCGACACTTCAGCTTGCCCATTTGTCTGAGGATGGTAAGGAGTAGAAATTTTGTGCAACACCCCATCCTTGCTTAACATGACCTTCATTTATCTGTTGCAAAAATGAGACCCTTGATCGCTGATGATCGCCTTGGGTAGCCCAAATCTACAAAATATGTGAGACCTAACAAAATTCACAACAACTGGAGAATTATCAATCATGGTGGGGATGACCACCACCCATTTGGAAACATAATCAACTACCAATAAAATATATGAAAATTCAAAAGATACAGGAAATGAACCCATAAAATCAATACCCCAAACATCAAAAATCTCACAGAATAGCATAGATTGTTGAGGTATTTCATTTCTACGTCCTATGTTTCCTGTTCGTTGACATCGCTCACAAGATTTATAAAATTCATAGGCATCATGAAATAAGGTGGGCTAATACAAACCAGACTCTAACACTTTCCTAGCAGTCCGCTGGGGTCCAAAATGCCCCCACAAGCCAGAGAATGACAAAAAATAAGTATGGAATGAAACTTATAATCAGATACACATAATCTAATGATCTGATCACTACAAAATTTCCAAAGGTAAGGATCATCCCATACATAATACTTAGCATCACTTTTCAATTTTTAGACTTGTGCATGAGTAAAATGCGAGGGTATAGCATGGTCAACTAGATAATTCGCAAGATCTGTATACCATGGTGACTTACCCTGCAGATGACAAAGTTGCTCATCTGGGAACGAATCCACTATGGGGGTGGGCTAGATCTCCCTCACAATCCTACTCAAATGATCTGCTACCAGGTTCTCCCTTCTGCTCTTATCACGTATCTCCACGTCGAATTCTTTAAGAAGAAGCATCCATCTAATCAGTCTCAGTTTCGCATCGATCTTCTTTAGGAGGAATTTCAAAGCTGCATGATCAGAAAAAATAACCACATGAGAATAGAGAAAATATGATCTAAATTTATCTAAAGCAAAAACAATCGATAAAAGCTCTTTTTCCATCGTGGTGTAGTTGGATTATGTAGCATCCAAAGTCTTTGAGGCATAATATATCACATGAGATGCTCCATCCACTCTCTGTCCAAGACAGCTCCCACCGCATAATTTAAAGCATCAAACATCAACTTGAATGGGAGAGTCCAATCTGGTGGTCTAAGGATCGGTGCTGATATTAGAGCTTGCTTAAGTTGATCAAATGAGTCCTTGTACCATTGGTCAAAAACCACGTCTTTCTGCAACAAATTGGTCAAGGGAAGGACAATCTTACTAAAGTCTTTGATAAAACGTCTGTAGAAACTTGCATGACCCAGAAAAGCACAAACTTCCCACACAAAAGTGGGGCAAGATAAAGAAGATATAATATTAATTTTAGCAGGATTTACTTCAATACCATTCACAGAGATGATATGACCCAAGACTATCCCATGCTCGATAATGAAATGACACATCTCGAAATTCAAAACCAAATCAGTCTCAATGCATCTATGCAAAATTCTCGACAAATTATCCAGACAAGAATCAAAAGAAGAACTATAAACCAAAAAACCATCCATAAAAACCTCCATGAAATGCTCTAATAAATCACCAAAAATACTCACCATGCATCGCCGGAATGTTCCAGGAGCGTTACAGAGTCTGAAGGGCATACGGTGATACGCAAACGTCCCGAAGGGGCAAATAAAAGTAGTCCTCTTCTAATTCTCTAGAGCAATACAAATCTGAAAATAACTAGTGTAACCATCCAATAAGCAATAATGTGACTTTCCCGCCAACTTCTCTGACATCTGATCAATAAAAGGCAGTGGGTAATGGTCTTTTCTACTGGCCTGATTAAGCTTCCAATAATCCACACAAACTCTCCAAAAATTCTGAACTATGGTGGGAATCAACTCATTCTCTACATTAGCAACCATTGTAATACCAGATTTCTTCGGAACCACCTGAACAGGGCTTACCCATTTGCTATCTGAAATAGGATAAATGATTCCAGCCTGTAAAAGCCTCGTCACTTCCTTCTTTTCCACCTCAAGAATCAGTGGGTTAAGCCGTCGCTGTGGTTGTTTGACTGGTTTTACATCCTCTTCCAAGTGAATCCTATGCATACAAATAGAAGGACTGATACCAGGGATATCTACAAGCATCCACCCAATTGCTTTTATGTGCTGCCTCAGAAGATCTACTAATATGTTCTCCTAATCTGGCTCCAGATCTCGGGCAATGATGATGGGTCGCTGCTCGTCCTCATCTAAGTACACAGACTTCAAATGATTAGGAAGAGGTTTCAATTCATGCTTCAGTGGTTGCACATCTGATGGAAATGATTCTTGGGGCATCGCCTCAAGAACGCAAGTCTCTACACATTCCATATCCCTATCAACAAAAAAGGGCCCACAGATAGGTCCTAACAACATATCATCATCAACATCAGAATCATCAGAATAAAAAAAAATCATAACAGAATGTAGAAGGTGCAGAGATATCCAAATGAAAAACAGACTCAGAAACAAAATCCATGCAGTCTAGTTCGTCAGCTATATCCACGCTAAGAATAGAATGATCCTCCATCGGGTGCTTCATAGCATCTAAAATACTAAATCGAACTATAGTATCTCCTACCTTCATAGAAAGAGTCCCTGCATACACATCAATATTGGTCTTGGCAATCTTGAGGAAAGGTCTGCCCAAATGAGTGGAGCTCTGCTATGCTGTGTATCACCCTCTATATCAAGAATATAAAAATCTACAGGAAATATAATCTCTCTCACCTTAACCAACACATCCTCTATCACCCCAGCTGGGTGAGCCTGATTGCGGTTAGCTAACTGAATCACTACTTCTGTAGGCTACAAGGGTCCAATACCAAGTGAATGAAAGACTGACCTTGACATCACATTAATCGAAGCTCCCAAATATAACATCGCATCCTCAAAAACATAGCTCCCGATAACACAAGGTACGGTGAAAACATTTGGATCCTCACACTTGTGGGGAAAAGGCTGAATACATGCTGACACATTCTTTCCTACATTGATCAACTCATTACCTTTCAGCTTCTTCTTGTGAACACACAGATCTTTATGAAACTTAGAATACTTGGGAATCTGCTCGATCATTGTCAACAAAGGAACATTGACTTCCACTTTGCTGAACAAATCTACTAGCTCCTAGAATTCCCTAGCCTTTTCTTTAACAACCCTCTTCCTAGGTTGCACTGGCCTCTGAAGGAAGGGTAATGGAACTGGCGACTCTGATCATCGCAGTTGTGGATCCTGCTCTGATCTCTGGTCTGCACTGCTAGAAACAATGACTGGATCTGAAACTGGTGCTATAGGGTCCAAAGTAACTCTGCCACTCTGCAATGTAATACACTAATGTTTCCCTTAGGATTTGGAATGGTCTGAGATGGTAGCTAACTAGACCCCTGAGATTGCAGCTGATTAGGGTTAGATGCAAGTTGGCTAATCTGCCTCTTCATGATTTGAATGGATGCAGCTATCTTCTGCTGATACTGTTGCTATCGTACCAAAAGCTGCTGCATAAGATCCTTCAATTTTGAATTTGAACTTGAACTTGAAGACTCTGCTCTGACCGACTGAACAGGTGGTCTGATCTGAACTGGGTTACTCTGAATGACCTGAGGCCTCAGGAATGCTGGCCCTAGTGGAAATGGCTACTGATGAAATGAATTCTCATACCTTAGATTCGAGTGATCTCTCCATCCCGGATTATAAGTAGTAGACATCAGATCATATCTGGGATACTGCTGCTGCTGATATTAAGGTCTAGAAGGAAACTGATTTGCTGCCACCACTTCTTCGTCCTGTTGAAGAGAAGGACATGAATCAAAAAGATGCTCTGTACTCGAACAAATACCACAAACCCTCATAGAATGCACAGGTACTGTGGAAGGTTGGCTTGCTTGATTCAAAGCCATCTGCCTGACTAACGATGTAAGCTTCTGCAAAGAATTCTTCATCTCCGCCTGATCAGTAGAAACCAGGTAAGCCTCACTCACTCCTCTAGTCACAATCGCTCTACTCCCAAACTACTATGAGTTCTCTGCCATGGTTGCAATAAGCTCTCGAGCCTCACTCAGAGTCTTGTTCACCAATGCTCCTCCACTCGCTGCATCAATCATACTTCTGTCCATGGGAAGCAATCCTTCATCGAAGTACTGAACAAGCAGCTGATCACTGATCTGATGCTGGGGGCAACTGGAACATTTCTGGAATCTCTCTCAGTACTCATACAATGTCTCTCCAGTGATTTGTTGAATACTACAGATGCTTTTCTTGATGGTGGCAATCCTGAACGCTGGGAATTTTTTTCCAGAAATGCTTTTCAACTCAAGCCAACTAGCAATGCATCCAGGTGGAAGATAATATAACCAATCCTTAGCTGCTTTTGCCAGTGAAAAAGGGAAAGCTTATAGTTTGATATCCTTTTCTGATATGCCATGTGGTTTCATAGTAGAGCATACCACATGGAACTCACACAAATATCTGTTGGGGTCTTCACCAGATAATCCATAAAACTTAGGAAGCAAATGGATTATACCTGATCTGAGTTCAAATTCACTCTCCAAGGTTGGGAAACTTATGATGAATACTGGTAAGTCACATCAGGGGCTGCAAGCTCTTTCAGAGTTCTGTTGTTATCTTCCATGACTATCTGCAACTCTGATGGACTACAGTCAAATATATCAGCTGACCTTCCCTGTGCTCTCTGCAATGCATGAAAAGTCTTATCAATCTCAGGATCTAGCTCAAGTAGATTATCACCTGAAGACCTAGTCATCATCAAAAACAACACGATAAGTAACAAATAAAAATGATAAGAAAGCCACTATAACAAAAGAAAAGCACAAACTTATTAATGACAGTTTAAAGACAAACAAACACCATTACAAGTTCCCCAAGAACAATGGCAAAATTTGGCTATCCAACGGATGTATCGTACCACCGTTCCAAATTAATTATGAAACCCCCTAACTACGCTAATGCAATATAGGATAACTCGGGTCGTCTCTCACATGAACCCAATGGTCGGATGTTTGCTTCTAAACAATAGTAAACACTGGGGATTCCTACCATCTATCAAGATAATTAATTGAAAGCTAACCTAACATGCCTAAGCAATTCAATCATGCTGAAAATCAAGCTAAGGAACAATTAACCTAATGAACACTTAGCAAAGTTACAATTAACCAACAATGATCAACAACGACCAATTCATGAACTACAACTAAAAATTAACTGACACTAATCAATTCAACTCATGAACTCCAAAATAAACTACAAATTAAACATCCAAATGAAACTACTAATTAAACTCCAAGATAAACTACAAATTAACTACCAATTAAATTGCAAATCAAACTAAACTAAACATCCAAATTCAACATCCACATTAAACTACAAACTAAACTACAATGATCAATTCAATTCAATTCATGAACTCCAAATAAAAAGGTAACCGACTATTCACAACACCCAGAGAAGGAACCACCCTCTCCGGTGAATGGCGACGACCCGAATAACCTTCTCCAGCAAATGATGAAGCGAATTCTTTGCTGAAAAATTCCTCTAGCAAGGGCTAAACTGGAAATGAGGACTACCCATTGCTCCGGCGATGAAGGGAGTTGTTGAAGGGGTTAAGCTAGAATGAGCGGAGCTATGCCTGTCGAGAAGATTCACCGACGCTGAAGTGGAGTGCTATCGCCGGAATGGAGATTAGGGCCATTGGAGCTGAAAATTGATGCCACCGAACCACGAATGCGAGAAATCAATCTCAACCTTCCGAACCACGTCCAGCTGAGGCATGTCTTAGCTCCGGTGGCAGGCGATGGAGTGCTCGCCGTGAAGATGACTGGAATCACTTCTGTACATTGTTGTGAACTGCGCTATCGAACCACCGCATCTAGTTATGTCGGTGCAGAGGAGAGGAGTGACTATGTCGAAGAGATCTCCAGCTGGAGGGAAGAAGGAGACTGTCGGAGATGGCCGTCCGGAGCTGTCATCGCCGTTGTGAAGTTGAAATCGCTGCTTGCGATTTGGGGAAGAAGGAAGGAATCATATGGTTGGCTTTTTTTTGGTTCTGTACATTAGTGTGTTTAATTTGGAATGGTGGTACGACACATCCCTCTTGTGCACTGTGAATTGCGTTGTCGAACCACGACAGCTAGTTCTGTCGATGTAAAGGAGAGGAGTGACTATGCCGAAGAGATCTCGGGAGAGGATGACCACAAAGATGGACGCCAGCCGCCGGCCACAAGCAGGAGTCAAGAAGTCGTGGCTCGGTTTGCGAGAGAGGGATTCAGATCATCTTCATGGTGAGCACTTCATCACCTACCACTGGAGCTGAGACGTGCCTCAACTGAACATGGTTTGGAAGGCTGAGGTCGATTTCTCACTACCGTGGTTCGGTGCATGGTTGAATTACTCAGGCATGTTAGGTTAGATTTAATTTCATACTTTTCTTTACACTCATGTTATTATGCATTTGGTTGTTGTTTAAATTCCTATACTGTCTTTATGTTTTTGAATGGTTAGTTTATATCTTCTTTAATTTCATTACCATTGTAGTTTAGTTAAATTAAGGTTTTAATTTCTTGCATTATCTTTCATTCACTATGATTAGTCTTTTAAATTCCAAACCCCTATTTGAAATGGAAAATCAAAAGCAATAATTAGTAATCCTAAGATTACTATTCTCCCGATTACACTCGTTGGAAAACGATCCGGGGCATTCACTATGCTATATTAGTGTAGAGAGAGTTTGGTAATTAATTTGTAATGGTACCACGACAAAGACCCGTTATCTAATTTTGGCGCCATTGTCGGGAAAGAAGAGATGGCAATCGAAGCTTTGGTGGAGGAATGGAATGCCACCGCCGGCCTAGGTGGAAGAGAGGATTGGACGGCGGTGCTTGAAAGAAGAAGCAGCGGTGGAGCAAGGTGAGAAGGAAGAAGCTCTCGTGGGTTGAAGATGAAGACCTCCCCAAAAATCTGATCAAGCTCCATAATTAGCCAAGTCCTATATCTGATCCGACAACCCAGAATGCTCCAATTTAGAATGGATGAATCTGATCAATCTGAATGGACAATCAGATCATCTTGATCTGGATAGAAGGTTGAGATGTATAGATCTGAGTGTATGGACCAGATCTCTCCAGATCTAGATGGATGGCTCAGAATCAATCAGATCTCATCGGATGGTCAGGATTGAACAGATTTGAACCCTTTGATTAAACTGCTTCTGATCTTGATTAAGGGCTCAGATTTGTTGGGTATCGGATCGTCGCTAGAGGGGGTGAATAGCGACTTGTACGTCGAAGATGGAGTTCATTCATGCTTGCTACAAAACTTATTATATGCAGAGGAATATATAATAACAAAAATAAATACACAACACAAGCACAATACACAAGATATAACGTGGTTCGGAACGTTAGGGTTCATACTCCACGGATTGAGCTCAAATGAGCTCTTGCGATGCCAATACCACCACTAATCAATAACACTCCTTCTCGACAACAAGGCGAAGGCAGAGAAACCTCGTACAAATGATTACAAAAGTAATACTAAAGAATTACAAGAAATTACAAGTGAAATACACAAAAATACGTAAAGAAAACTTTACAAATGCACTTTTGGATGCTTGTTTGTTTGGTTGCTTGAGCTACACTTGGAGACCCTGAATTGCACTAGAAAATCACCCCAAATCGCCCTAAGGAACCATGGAGAAATCTTCCTCCACGAGCTACTTTTATAACCTGCATTCGAGCTAATTTCGTGCTTGGCAGTTGACTGTCATAAGGCCCCAGTCGACTGCCAACAGTGTCGTTGTCTCACAATGGACTTAATCCACGTCAACATTTAAGCCAACGGATACACTGACAGTTGACTACCATTACCCATCAGTCGACTGATCAGTTGGCTATCGAGCGTTCTGCTCTCGCAACCTTGACCAACAGTCGATTGCCCTCCATGACAATCGACTGCTCAAGCCATCAGTCGACTGTCCAATATTGGCAGTTGACTGCCAAGGCTATTTGCTGCAGTCGAACCCCTAGTCGACTGGTCATAATCCCAGTCGACTACTATAAGTCAACTCGTCTGCAAAGTGTCAAAACACTTGACTAGTCGACTGGTCCAAAGCCAGTCGACTGATAACCTCAATCATGAGGTTGAACACCAAGTATGATACTCTCATACTTGCTAAACCACCCTTAGCCTAGACCTAAGCCTTCTAGCCACCTCCATCAGCCTCACGCCTACCGGATCCCTCCAAGTCATCCATGACTTGTTCATCCATACGCTATCCTTCAGGTGCTTCTATCGGCTATTGTCATGCTAAGATGGTCTATACCACCAAGGCACATTTGGACTTACGCTGCTAAGACTTCCGCTTGGACTTTACATCGCCAAACCATTGGACTTATGCTACCAAGACTCCCGCTTGGACTTTATGCCACCAATATCAACCCTTGGACTTCTCAAATGCCAAGTACTTATGACTTGGACTTTCCTTGCCAACCCATGTTGGACTTTCCAATTGCCAAGACTCAAGCTTGGACTTTCCCTTGCCAAGACCCATGCATGGACTTTCCCTTTCCAATACCCATGCTTGGACTTTCCTTGCCAACTCATGTTGGACTTTCCATGCCAAGTGTCCCACTTGGACTTTCCATTGCCAAGTACACAAGACTTGGACTTTCCATGCCAAGTACACAAGACTTGGACTTCTCCATTATGGTCAACCCCAAGTCAACCATCTAGTCAACTCATTGTCAAACAATGATCAACTCCTTTGTTAAACATCAATGTCAAACATCAAAATACTACTCGAGTCAAACTCGAGTCTAGTCAATCGTGACTTGGGCTGATTGCACTAATAATCTCCCCCTTTTTGATGTTTGACAAAAACCACAAACACCTTTGAGTTAGGCCACCTAACTCAAACCTCCTTACCGATTCTCCCAAATTGGTAATCTCAAATTCTCCCATCAATTCTCCCAATTGATGACATTCTCCCCCTTTTTGACATACATCAAAAAGGTTCTTTCCAAGGGTGTCAATGTCTCATATCCCAATGAGATCTTGCAATCTCCTCCTTGGTCCAAAAACATCTAGGATGCCTTCACTCTTCCTAGTGATAAGTCCCATATCACTAAAGAGAGGCACTCCTCACTTCTCCAAATTCTCCCCCTCATGAAGAAGAACACATCCATCATCCTATGATGGATAACCTCTGTTGGTGCAGTGGGCACCAAAGTCGAACCGGTATTTTGATTATGGCAAAAGGCTCAATAGTTAAGGGTATATTTGTTATCTTACGAGCTCAATTAAGTGTGCAGAAATGCTAAAGTTGAGCGGAAGGTCTGCGACACCCGGTGGGAACCGAGGTGGTCGAACGCCGAGGGACTTGGAGGAAGCCGAGGTACTCGGGTGAAGGCAGAGCGAGGCTACAAGGTAAGCTCGTGTGAAAGCGAAGCAAGGTCGTTAGCGTAGATCCGACCCAATACCTCCAATGGAAGGTCTAGGTCGAGATCGGATGGTTAGAACCATCGTACTTTATATTTTAAGCTAACTTGTATCGTCCAAAACCCTTTGACTACTCAAGTCAAGCTAGTCAAGTTCGACCTCGAGAAGAGCTCGAATTTCAAGGGGGAATTTGGACTTGACTCGTGTTTTGGTACAAAGGGTGATGTGGCATCAAGGTGGACATCAAACCATCACCAAGCTTCCTTGTGGTGGGCGCCCAAAATAAGGTGAGTTGGCACAAGATGGTTGGCTCCCATGATGTGGCACAAGTTGAATGGCTCCAACAAGTTGGCGCCCAAGGAGGTTGGAGGTGGCACAAGGTGGTTGGATGAAACACCTCATCCTTGAGTTGGCGCCCAAGGAGGTTGGAGGTGGCACAAGGTGGTTGGATGAAACACCTCATCCTCAAGTTGGCGCCCAAGGAGGTTGGAGGTGGCACAAGGTGGTTGGATGAAACACCTCATCCTTGAGTTGGCGCACAAGAAGGTTGGAGGTGGCACAAGGTGGTTGGATGAAACACCTCATCCTTGAGTTGGGATAAGAACCTCACCTTGGACACTACCTATGTCTAAATTCATAGATCAATATCCATAAATAGACATGTTCAGCCAAGCAAAGACAAGAAATCAAGAGCTCTCAACACGCCGTCGTAACGCCGCTACTACTACTCACATTTGCTACGACGAAGTGCCGCCGACAACGAAAGCTACATCTTCTACTTATAAGAGTTGTCGGTATATTTATTTAAGTTCTACTTCTTTAAATTGTCTTTGTGCTTTAATCGTAACAAGGAAAGGGGGAGTGTCCCTTTGCCTTGATTTCTTTTTGTAATCGTTGCTCCTACCTCCAACGAGGAGGAGTGGTTTTAGTGAATTGCCCTCCGTACGTGATCAAGGATCACTAGGGCCGTGGATTAGCAATCGAAAGATTGTGAACCACGTAAAAATATCTTGTCTACTTTATATTTCCGCTGTGCATTCTCTACTTGCTTTTTACTTATTGCAAAAGTTTTTAATGACACCGTATCGCTATTCACCCCCCCCTCTAGCGACACTTTCGATCCAACAATTGGTATCAGAGCCGGGGGCGCTAAGATTCGGTGAAACCACCAATCTAGCTTTGTTTTTCTTTTTTTTACAGATTTTTTATTTATTTATTTCTGTTTTCGTATAATTATTTCACTTGCTTATCTTCTCTTACATATAGAATTGCATTAGAGGCTTTAGGATCCGGATAAGGTTGTCCTTCGGGTTAGATCCCGAGTAAGGTTGTCCTCCGGAACTTCAACGACATTCGCATTTGATTGTTTATTTCTTTTTGCAAGTTACATTTTATATATATTTTTTTTACTTCCTGCACTACTAATCCAAGACGAAAGTCTTGGAATATTCTTTTCGTGTGTGTTTTGCAAGAGTCTTTTCGTCGTTCTTCTTCTTGTTTTTAAATGGCCCATCTCGAAGGGTTTAGCACACTTCCCCGTTTACAACGGTAATGACTTTCGTTATTGGAAGGGTCGGATGGAATGCTTTCTTAAAACCCAAATCGAGATGTGGATCGTAATCCAAACCGGTTTCACACTTCCTATTAATGAAGATGGTGAATCTTTGGGTTACGATCAATGGTCAAATTCCATGAAAAAACAAGTAGAAGCCGATGCCAAGGCAACTCAAATCTTGCAATGTGGGTTGTCCAAGGAAGAGCTCAACCGCGTCGGCCCCTTCATTAGTGCAAAGGACTTATGGACCAAGCTAGTGGAACTACACGAAGGCACCGACGACACGAAGGTATGTAAAAGAGATTTACTTTTAAATAAATTGTATAACTTGAAAATGCAGGAAAAAGAGACCGCAACTCAACTACATGCTCGTATCCAAGACATCGTCAACCAACTCCATGCCATCGGACAAAAGGTCGAGAATCGCGACCTTATCAGGTATTCTCTTAACTCGTTTCCTAGGACCACCTTGTGGGCATCCATGGTCGATGCCTACAAGGTCTCCAAGGACCTTTCTAAAATTAGGTTAGGCAATTGTTTGAACTTGAATTACATGAGCAAACTAACGTGGTCCAAGCCGAGAAGAGTATTGCGTTAGTTGCGAGTTCCAAGAAGAAGAAGCCCATAAAGCAAGCCACCCCAGGAAGGAAGAAGGCGAGTCCGAATCGGAAGTAGACTCGAAATAGAATCCGAACTAGTCAATCTAGTTGAAGATGATCAAGAGGCGAAAATGACCAACAACTCAAGGTAAGCCTAAACCTAATTCAAATACTTCTAATTTTAGATGCTATGAGTGCAACGAGTTCGGTCACATCAAGTCCGAGTGCCCAAAGCTAAAGAATAACGCATCAAAGACCAGAAAGCGCTAAGCTACTTGGGAGGAGTTGTCGGAGGAAGAAGGCGATATCCAAGCTCTAATGGCCAAGCCGACCGAGCACGACTCGAAAGCGAAGAAGAGTCAGTCGAATCCGATGATGAGCTTCCATTCAAGACAAGCCACGGATCCGTATCCGGTTCAAAGAATCATTAAGGGTAAGTCGTTACTTAATACTTTGTATGGTGCAATTAAATTTTTAAATAAGAAACTAGCTAAGTCCGAGTCCAAGGTCGAGACCCTAATTGAGGAGGTTAACCTCCTCAAACATGAGGTCTCCTAACCTCTTCGACTACTCGTATTCAAGAGGAGGACTCAACTCAAGTTGAAAAGCTTGAAGTTGAGAACTCGCTTTTGAAAACACAAGTCGAAGACCTTAGGAACACGTTGGAAAGGTTCACTTTGGGATCCAAGGGACTTGACCTCTTACTTGGATCACAAAGGGCCGTGTACAACAAGGCGGACTCGGGTTTAACTCAAATACAACCAATAAGTCATATATGTCTATAGTAAACCAACATAAGAAAAATGTCCAAGCATGGGTCCCTAAGACCACTTTGATTTCAACTTTAGGATCTAACATGTATTGGGTTCCCAGGACCAAATTCACTATGTGAATAGACCCACTCGATTCAATGGTCGAGGGAGCCAATACAAAATGTATTTTGTTAAGTCTTAGAAATTGCATGCTTAGTTTTTCCTTTATTTTTAGAATGGTTAGATAGGACTCATAACCAACTAAAATCCTGCGAAAAGATTGAGCCTCGGGAGCCTCTTTTCAAAAATAAACCAACTAAAATCCTACGAAAAGATTGAGCCTCGGGGAGCCTCTTTTCAAAAATAACTAGTTAGACCAAGACGTAGTCTCAAGTAAGTCGAGTTATCAATTTCTTGAAATTAGCTTTGTCTAAGGAAGTGGTCGTTGTTCCGATCAAAGAAGGCCTCTGTGCCTCGCCACGACTTGGAAGCTAATCTCTTGAAAAGATTACTTGATGAGCTTAGACTAAATCCGAATCTAACCTAATGTTGGTTAATTTAAATTCATTAAAATTAATCAAGTAAAATTGAAAGTCATCTCACAATAACACATAGGAATAACATGTTTTGATCATGTAGATATTGGTGAGATGATTTAGGTTTAAAACTTACAAACAACCCTTTAGTAATTCCAATATCCGATCCAACTACCTTATGTGTAGGATCAATGGATGTTGGGCGATGTATTACTCGACATGGACCGGATCAACTCAAATTTTGATTACGATTCAAGCGACAAGGATCGGTGTAGCCGAAATAGCGACAAGCTCAAAATCATCGGATCGGGTGATATTGAGCTCAACTCTAACTTTACAATTCAAAATGTCTTATTAGTAGAAAACTTTCAATATAATTTACTTAGTGTAAGCCAATTGTGTGATAACAATTATAAGGTCATATTTCTAGAAAATGAATGCGTAATCAAAATAAATGCAACATCTAAAATAATACTTAAAGGAACTAGGAGTAGCAACATCTACACAATAAATTTAACTCCTCAACCAAGTGTCTTATGACACAAAGAAGAGGAATCTTGGTTATGGCACGAAGACTGGACACTGCACTTTTAAGACTCGTCCACAAGATGAGTCGAGTGGCTTGGTTATAGGTTTGCCTAAACTAAACAACTTGGATAATAAAATATGTAATGCTTGTCAACAAGGTAAACAATCTAGGACACAACATCAATTAACTAATCAAGAACGAACCAAAAGTGTTCTTGAGCTCCTACACATGGATCTATTTGATTCACATGGAGCTAAGTCACTCAATGGTAGTCAATTTTGCTTAGTCATAATTGGCGACTATTCTAGATTTACTTGGGTTAGGTTTATCAAACATAAAAATGATACCTAGACCAACTAATCAATCTTTGTAGGTTAATCGAAAATCAAAAGAACCTTAAGATTAAAAGACTTAGAAGCGATCATGGTGGTGAATTCGAAAACCACAGTTTACTGATTTACGTAACCTAAGCGGATACCACCATGAGTTTTCATGTCCTAGAACCCCACAACAAAATGGGTTAGTCGAGCGGAAAAATAGAACCCTACAAGAAGCCGCTAGGACAATGTTAAGCGAGTATAACCTACTGCAGATAGATTTTGGGCGAGGCCGTTAGTACGGCTTGCTATGTCCAAAATAGGATCCTAAAGGTAAAGAGGCACCAAAAGAACTCTTACGAGATTTATCACGATAAAATACCAACATCAAGTACTTTAGGGTATTTGGATGCAAGGTACATATCTTAAACACTAAGGATTACCTAGGAAATTCAAATCCAAAACCTCTCGGAACCTTTCTAGGATACTCAACCACCGATAGAGCTTATAGAGTATACAATCACGACACTCTTAGAGTCGAAGAAACCATTAATATAGTTTTGAAGGACACGAACCGTTCAATCCTTAACCAACTAGCAAATCAACTTATAGCGACTCGATCTTGAACTTGAATATCGTCCTAACCCAAGTCATCCTATCGACCAAGTGATAGATGACTCTAACCCAAGTCAAACTAGAACTCACCCAAGTCATCCTATCGACCAAGTGATAGATGACCCTAACCCGAGTCACACTAAGACTCAAACAAATCATCCTATCAATCAAGTTATAGGTGATCCAAATTTAGGGGTTCGAACTAGAGCTTCATATCGAAACCTTAGTCAAATCTCGTTAATTTCCAAAATCGAACCCAAAACTATTGAACAAGCACTTCTTGATCCCGATTTGGATTATTGCTATGCAAGAAGAGCTAGCTCAATTCACTAGAAATGAAGTCCGGGAATTAGTACCACCACCTAAAGAAAAATCAATTATTGGAACAAGGTGGGTATTTGAAATAAACTTGATGATAAAGGTGAAGTAGTTAGAAATAAAGCTAGGTTAGTCGCAAAGGGTTTAGTCAAGTCGAAGGTTTAGATTACGATGAGACCTCGCCCCGTGTAGCAGACTAGAGTCCATCGAATGTTGTTAGCATATCTTTGCACATCGAGGTTTTAAATTGTTTCAAATGGATGTCAAGTCAGCATTTTTGAATGGATACATTAAGGAAGAAGTTTCGTCGATCAACCTCCGGATTGAAAATCTAGATAAACTGACCATGTCCTTAGACTTAAGAAAGCCCTATATGGACTCAAACAAGCCCCAAGAGCTTGAGTGCGAAGGCTTTCGATCTATCTTAAGTCCAAAGGATTCAACCAAGGTTTAGTCGACCCAACCTTATTCGTTAAAACCGTAGGAAAAGAAATCTTTATAGCCCAAATCTATGTAGATGATATAATTTTTGGAACTACCAACTCGATCTGCTAAAGCGAATTCATCTCACTTATGGAAAGTGAATTTGAAATGAATTTAGTGGGAGAGTTAAGTTTCTTCTTAGGTTTACAAATTAAACAAACTAAAGATGGAATATATTTACATCAACAAAAATATACTAAGGACTTAATAAATCGATTTGGAATGCAAGATGCTAAAATAATCAATACACCTATGGCAACTAATGTTAATATAAGCGAAGATGTAGAAGGAAAACCCGTTGACCTAAAATACTATAGGAGCGCAATAGGAAGTCTCCTATACTTAACATGAGCCGACCGACATTTTATTCGCGGTAAGTATGCGCAAGGTTACAAACCTGTGCCAGGAGTCTCACCTAACCCTAGTCAGCGTATCCTTAGATATCTAAAGGCACGCTAAGCGTAGGTATTTGGTACCTAGATCTACCGATTTTAATCTAATCGGCTACTCTTACTCCGACTATGTCGTTAGTTAACTCGATAGAAAGAGCACGTGTGGTTGTTGTCAAATACTCGGCTCGAGTCTAGTAAGTTGGTGCGATGAGAAGCGCATTGCGTTGCCTTATCTACCACCGGCCGAATCGTTGCGATGGGTGAGTGTGTCTCTCGGCTCACTGTGGATGAAGCACACTCTCCAAGACTTTAAGCTTAATCTTTAACAACATTAAAACCTACATAGATAACATTAGTTCAATTAACTTAACTAAAAATCCAATATGTCATTCTAGGACAAAACATATAGAAGTTAAACACCACTTCATTAGGGAACATGTAACTAATGGAACTATACAACTAGAGTATGTTGAGTCCAAATCAAACCTAGCGGACATCTTCACCAAACCACTACCCGAAGCCGAATTTAGTTTATTAAGACGAAAGTTAGGTATGTAAGTAATAGAGTAGGATTTAAATTTTTCTATATATGTACTCTACTTTTGCTTCTTTTTATGAAACTAGCCTAAGTCTTACCTTAGAAATCATATACCTATAGATTTAAGGAGCCAACACATCTCACAACACATAGGACTAATGTGTTTGTGTACTTAGCCACGTAGGCAGGCGTGAGATGTTAGGACCTTACTCACAGTTCCGATGTAGATTCAGGTGCATCGACATGAACCATGGAGTATAATTATTTAAAATTAATCAACTCCTTCAAGACTTATTGATCATTCTATATCAATCAAGTCCAACCGGAGTTGTACATTTTAGATGAACATATTTTCAAGCTTATTATTTAAAAAAAAAAAAATATATATATATTTATATTGGGAACTTGCTTGGACTTACAAACCCTAAAATATATTTACAAACTTTTTGAGTTAAGGCAAAAGGGGGAGAAAGTCACAAAAGTAAGGAAGAAAGTAAACAAAATTATTACCTTTTATATTAAGTAATTCCGTTTACTTAAGCAACTATTAAGGGGAGTAAAATTATTTTTCAAGAACTCACCTTCGGTCAAGGGAGGTTACCTCAAAGGGGAGAACTTGAAACAATAATATTTCTCACTCATGCTTAATCTTTATGCTAGCTCACTCATGCTTAATCTTTATGCTAGCTCATTCATACTTAATCATTATGCTAGCTCATTCATATTTAATCATTATGCTAGCTCATTCATATTTAATCTTTATGCTAGCTCATTCATATTTAATCTTTATGCTAGCTCATTCATATTTAATCTTTATGCTAGCTCATTCATATTTAATCTTTATGCTAGCTCATTCATGCTTAATCATTATGCTAGCTTCTTTATTATGCTTAATTTTTCCTTAACTTTTGTGTCGGTTTGCCATGAATCAAAGGGGAGATTGTTAGTGCAGTGGGCACCAAAGTCGAACCGTATTTTGATTATGGCAAAAGGCTCAATAGTTAAGGGTATATTGTTATCTTACGAGCTCAATTAAGTGTGCGAGAAATGCTAAAGTTGGCGGAAGGTCTGCGACACCGGTGGGAACCGAGGTGGTCGAACCGCCTTGAGGACTTGGAGGAAGCAGGTACTCGGGTGAAGGCGAAGCGAGGCTACAAGGTAGCTCGTGTGAAAGCGAAGCAAGGTCGTTAAGCGTAGATCCGACCCAATACCTCCAATGGAAGGTCTAGGTCGAGATCGGATGGTTAGAACCATCGTACTTTATATTTTAAGCTAACTTGTATCTTGCGGTCAAAACCCTTTGACTACAGTCAAGCTAGTCAAGTTCGACCTCGAGAAGAGCTCGAATTTCAAGGGGTGAATTTGGACTTGACTCGTGTTTTGGTACAAAGGGTGATGTGGCATCAAGGTGGACATCCAAACCATCACCAAGCTTCCTTGTGGTGGACGCCCAAAATAAGGTGAGTTGGCACAAGATGGTTGGCTCCCATGATGTGGCACAAGTTGAATGGCTCCAACAAGTTGGCGCCCAAGGAGGTTGGAGGTGGCACAAGGTGGTTGGATGAAACACCTCATCCTTGAGTTGGCGCCCAAGGAGGTTGGAGGTGGCACAAGGTGGTTGGATGAAACACCTCATCCTCAAGTTGGCGCCCAAGGAGGTTGGAGGTGGCACAAGGTGGTTGGATGAAACACCTCATCCTTGAGTTGGCGCACAAGAAGGTTGGAGGTGGCACAAGGTGGTTGGATGAAACACCTCATCCTTGAGTTGGGATAAGAACCTCACCTTGGACACTACCTATGTCTAAATTCATAGATCAATATCCATAAATAGACATGTTCACTCCAAGCAAATGACAAGAAATCAAGAGCTCTCAACACGCCGTCGTAACGCCGCTACTACTACTCACATTTGCTACGACGAAGTGCCGCCGACAACGAAAGCTACATCTTCTACTTATAAGAGTTGTCGGTATATTTATTTAAGTTCTACTTCTTTAAATTGTCTTTGTGCTTTAATCGTAACAAGGAAAGGGGGAGTGTCCCTTTGCCTTGATTTCTTTTTGTAATCGTTGCTCCTACCTCCAACGAGGAGGAGTGGTTTTAGTGAATTGCCCTCCGTACGTGATCAAGGATCACTAGGGCCGTGGATTAGCAATCGAAAGATTGTGAACCACGTAAAAATATCTTGTCTACTTTATATTTCCGCTGTGCATTCTCTACTTGCTTTTTACTTATTGCAAAAGTTTTTAACGACACCGTATCGCTATTCACCCCCCCCTCTAGCGACACTTTCGATCCAACAACCTCCCCCTAAAGGCTTGCTCTCCCTTGACCATTGCATCGATAATGCCCTTGGAGAATCCCTAAGCCAATAGGAATACTAAACCATCAAAATTAAGGTCAAAAGTTTAACCTTGAACTTTCACATACCTTAAAATTGATATACACCCTAAACAACTCTCCTAATCCATATCCAATGAATTTTCACCCTTTCTAATGCTTTCCAAAGCATATTCTAGGATTAGGAGCAGTTAGGGTATCCTAACATAGCTGAAACAAGGGCTAAACATCCTTGTTTACCCGAAATCATTGTTGGCAGTCGACTCTATCAGGTAGCAGTTGATTGCCCTTAACGTCAGTCGACTGCCCTAAGCAGCAGTTGACTGATTTATGTAAATGCAGAAATCAAAAATCAGAAATGATTTTTGAAAAATTATAAGTAATTATACATAATACGAAAAATCATGAAAATTCATATGTATAATACTTATACCAATCATAATGGGTGAAAAATATTTGAAAAATAAAATACCTATTAAATATGGAGATTGACACAAAGTTCAAAATCATTGAAAAGTTCAATGTTTTGACCTTACTTTGTATCAACGCTATCAATGGTGATTGCTATCAAAAAATAGACTTCAACAAGGTTTTTCAAAATGATTTTAAAATGATTTTAAAACCTTATATTGAACCATGGTTTATGGGCTCAATGCACATGACTTGTCATAAGCTTTCCTCATGATTCATCCATAGTAAAAGATGAGTTTGAGTTCATCTAGATGCAAAAACTATGCACCTTGAACTAACTCATTTCCTAGCATCTCACATGTGTCTAGGGTGTTTGAAATCACAAACATATCAATTTGATGTGAGATGTGAGTTTTGTTCATCCTAATCTTATGTCTCATGCATTTTTCTAAGGCAAGTCTATTTGATTCCCTTATATATGGGACTTCAAATCATGTCATAGTCCTTAAATCAATTTTCATTAATCCTAAATGCATGAATGATGGTTATGGCATAATTGATAGCATAAATAACCTATGTGACAATAATCATGATGTCATGGCATAATATGAACCTAAGTATACATGACATAAAAAATTAACCTAAAACATGATCATGACATTTTTATATGATAAAGATAAATATGATGTCATGACATGACATATGACAAACAAATCATGACAAATAAAATATAAAGGTATAATAATACCTAATTTTTAGTATTAATTGTCATTTGTCATTATTAAGTCCATTTTGCCATATTACAAAATTCTCCCAAGTGTGCCAAAAACCTAAAATGACACACTATCGCTCTAAGACCTAAATTGTATCAATTTGATTGATTTTTCACCATTCATAAATTATATTGGCACATCCTAAAATCCTTTAGGATTAAGATTAATACTTATTTCTAAGGTATCCCAAAACCTTGAAAATGTCCTAAAGTGTCAACTCTACTATGGTTAGGTTAACTACCCATCCATTTAAGGTTGACACACCCTAACCCATTTAGCGTGAATCGATCACGCTCCTAGGAACCCAATACCTATTGGAGCTCCTTAGGTTTACTAGGTATTCCTTAAGGATAACTTCCCTAGATACCTTCCTAATGACCCTCCTAGAATTGGTAGCCTTGGTCATTTGGGTCTTGCCTAGGTTAACTCTAGGGGTAACTCCCCTTGTAACCTTCTTAGTGGCCTCCCTAGGTTTCCTTGAAACCCTAGCCACTAGGCACACTCCATGGTTAGCCTTAGGGATGACTTCCCTAGTAACCATGACCTTCCTAGACCTAGGTTTAGTTCCATAATCAAATGGAACATGATGTACATGAACGCAACCTCAAATCTCGCGACGAAAACCATCGAGGACTCGAAGCGCGTGCTCGCGCTCAACGTTCGCAAGTGCACAAGTGTCATCAAGTAATAAATAGATTATCGATCCCACAAGGACTGAGATTCGAATACCGTCTATCCAGTGGACGTTTATTGTTCGGAGTTGTGGTGGTGAGTTTGATGGCGGTCCTACTCAGGTATAGTGTCACACGGAGGAAGGGAAGGTTGGTTCGGGGATCTTAAAAGGGATTCTAGGACTTTGGTTTCACTTGTGCATCGCAGAACATATTATCAATCAAATGTTGTCTAGATCTCTAATTATGATCTTGTGGAAGGGACATCATACACTTTCCTGATGAGCTCTCGCGTCTATCGGGAACTACCTACTCCTAACAAGTGAACCTTTCGGATCATCAGAGCTCAAGGGGTTGATACCGTTGGGAGCCCCTGTCACTAAGGTCCCTCAACCATTCTAGAGTTAATTTCTCCTACTGTGGCTGCCCTATGTGGTTAAGAAAGGATAGACGGTATGAGGATGCCAAATCAATCCCTATGAAGAGTCGGAACGTGTCCCATTTCCTACTCCATCATACCCTTCTAACTACGGTTACCGGAGAGAGGACAACCACTAGGTTCCTCCTTAGTTCTCCTAGTCACCCCTTGTATCAACTATGCACAATAGACGAAAAACCAAAACACAATCATCATCAACCCAAACAACACAAACTGTGAATATAAATCCAAAGAAGAAACGTATATTCAACTAGCATGTTCTATGCACACAAGCTACTTCCTAATCCTAGAATCAAACTATCTACTCCATATACGGAAGAGAAAAGACACAAGGCATAATTATATGATTCATTACAATGCAAGAGATGAATAAGAATTGAATTACAGTACTCTTGGTCCTTCTACTTGGAGTTGGAGCGCAGTTCACGATCCTCGAGCCACTTCCTTCCTCCCCGTTGCGAGTTGCCGGTGCTTTTTAGGGCATCAGTGTGTCGTCCCGGCCGTCGTGGCTCTCTCCTAGCATTTGGGCGTAGCTTCCTTTATATAGACATGATGCTGGATCTTCCCGAAACTTGGAAACAACTGAATTGCATCGAAATCGCCCCAGCGCCACACAACCATGTGGATTCACACGGCCAGGCCATGTGTGGCGCTGGTGTGTGATCCGGGGCTGGCCATATGGATTCACATGGCCAGGCCATGTGTCCTTCTATTCCAGCTACCAAATATCTTCCTTTTGCTCCAAAAGTGTGCTATTTTCCCCGTAGAATGTTGTCCTGCACACAAAAATACAAAGAGTGTAGGATACTTGAGGCCGCTAGAGGGGGGGTGAATAGCGTCGCGCTCTTTAGATAATGGAATTCGTTGCGTTTGTCTCTACAATTTCGTTAGCGCAGCGAAAATAGAAAACTAATAATGATAACGAAATATACAACACACAAACACAAATATTTAACGTGGTTCGGAACCAAACGGTTCTTACTCCACGGATTGGGTTCGTACGAACCCTAGCGATGCCAATCACACACCACTATGATAAACACTCCTTCTCGACACAAGTCGGAGGCGGAGAAACCCCTTACAAGCGATCTTACAATAGTAAGAAACAAAAACAAGCAATTACAACAATTAATATGAAAGACAAGTAAAGAAAAACTTTACAACACTTGCTTTTGATTGCTTGAATGCTTGGTTGTTTGATTAGCACTTGGAGACCTGATTTGCAGCAACAAATCACCCCTAAAGCTCTCAAAAATCGGATCCATTTTTCTCCATCACGAGCTCCTTTTATAGCTTCAACTCTCTTTGGAAAATGTTGATCGATCACATCCTGCTATTCTTTGTGAGACAACGGTGTAATCCATGCTGGAAAAATCCAACGGCTAGGACATCAGTCGACTGATCATACACATCAGTCGACTGATGAAGCATCACTCGACTGCTCATCCCAGCGGTCGAGTGAGACTCCATTCTGTGCCCTAAAATCCGAGCATCAGTCGACTGATCACAAGATCAGTCGACTGCTCATCTATGGCAGTCGACTGCTAGGGCAATTCCCATAGTCAAACCCTAGTTGACTACGCCAATTGACTGTCATATGACATCAGTCGACTGGCACACCTCAAACATGAGGTTTTAGCCAAGTATGGTGCCCCCATACTTGTTAGACCACCCTTAGCCTAGACCTAAGCCTTCTAGCCACCTCCATCAGCCTTACGCCTCTCGGATCCCTCCAAGTCATCCATGACTTGTTCATCCATCGCGCTAGCCTTTAGGTGCTTCCATCGGCTATGTCATGCTAACAGTGTCTACACCGCCAAGACACATTGGACTTACACCGCCAAGACTCCGCTTGAACTTTACACCGCCAATATCAAGCCCCTTGGACTTCTCAAATGCCAAGACTCAAGCTTGGACTTTCCCTTGCCAACCCATGTTGGACTTTCCATGCCAAGACCCATGCTTGGACTTTCCCAAATGCCAAGTGTCCCACTTGGACTTTCCATGCCAAGTAACCATGACTTGGACTTTCCATAACCACATGATCAACCCTAGTCAACCATCAAAGTCTCCCTCGAGTCCAGTTAACAGAACCCGAGTTGATTGTATAAACAATCTTCCCAAATTATCAACAGACATTGATGTCAAACATCAAAACATCTCTCGAGTCAAACTCGAGTCTGGTCAATCGTGACCTGGGCCGATTGCACCAACAAAGAGCAGATCTCTGAACCAGACAATAGGAAATGCATGCAAAACAAAGTGAAATATACATGAAACAAGTATAAAATATAGTGAGATGTGAGCGAAAACTACTCCTAAAATCCTATATATTTTGCTCACATCAGAACACTATGATAGGTCTCCTTGGACTTAGGTTTGTGACCCAAACCTTTCTTGCCCTTGGATGGACCTTGCTTCCTAGACCCTAGGTTTTGACTCTTGGATCTAGAGTTTGACCATTTAACTCTTGCATTTTATTTTGTATTTTCTTAAGGGCCTTTTCCAAATTTTCAAGTTTTGACCTCAAAACTTGATTTTCTATCTCTAATTGTCCAATTTTTGAATTTTCATTTGGTCTTTAGGCATTATCATTTCTTCTAGGCATATGCCTACCCTTCTTAGGGTTAATGCCTAGATGGTCTTCTATCTTCCTAATAGTTTCCCTAGGTAGGATTTTCTTAGGGTTATTAGTCTGAAATTTCTCCTTATTTCTAAAATTATAAGATTTGACACCTAAACAATAGAGCCTATTATTTCTAGCATGCTCCTTATGATTATGCACAATTGCAAGTGAATTGAAAGGATTCTTTTTAACATAAAAATTTGAAGGTGCATTATTGAATTTTACCTTAGGGTTTGCTTTTAAAGCTCCCCATACTTGTGATGCCCCTTCTTGGTCCTTCTTTCTCCCCCTAGGGCATTGCCTCCTATAATGCCCCGATTGTTGGTACTTGAAGCACACCACGTGCTCCTTGCTCTACCTAATTGGGACACCGACATCCTTGACCTTTGGTGCCAGTTCACTTTTCTTGACTTTCTTAGGGCACTTGCTCTTATAGTGTCCATATTCCCTACACTCAAAACACATAATATGTTTTTTATTTTGAATTAATGTGCTTGAGTTACCTAGGGTGGTGGTGGAATTTTGAGCTTCTTCATCTCTCCCTGATGTTGAGGCTACTTCTTGATTTTGCTCTTGTTTCGGAGTAGATGGCCTCTCCTCCCCCTCAAACCTTGAAGTGGAGGCTTCTTCCACCTCTTCTACTTCTCCTTCCTCCTTGGACGTTGAACACCTCTCGACCTCCGACTCTTCACTTCCTTGTGAGGATGAGCACTCCTCTTCGGGCTCTCTCTACTTGAGACATGAATGATTCTTTATGGAGCTTGACCAATTTATCTCATAACTCATTGGCATCTTGAAATTCACCTAACCTAGACACAATATCGTTAGGTAACAAATTTAATATCAATTGTGTTACCTTATCGTTTCTTTCAAAGGCTTGGACTTGCTCTTCGGTCCATCTTTTTCTCTTGAGGTATCCACCTTTTGGACCTCTTGGAAGTTCTCCATTCGTGCCCTCCATTGCTCAAACCCTTCTTGTCCATAGAAGGTGTATGGAATTGGGGTGTTGATGTCCCGTCCCAATTTTTCTTCAAACTCCATCTTGTTCTTAACCCTCTAGTGGTGCTCTCTTGGTGTTTAGTCCAAATGAAGAGCAGCCTCGGTCTGATACCACTTGTTGGGTATCAGAGCATCTTCTTCTTCTTAGAGCCATCGGGCTCTAATACCACTTGTTGGGTATCGGATCGTCGCTAGAGGGGGGGGTGAATAGCAACTCGTACGTCGAAGATGGAATTCGTTTGTGCTTGCTACAAAACTTATTATACGTAGTGAAATATATAATAACAAAAATAAATACACAAGCACAATACATAAGATATAACATGGTTCGAAACCTTAAGCTTCCTACTCCACGGATTGAGCTCAAATGAGCTCTAGCGATGCCAATACCACCACTAATCAATAACACTCCTTCTCGATAATAAATCGGAGGCAGAGAAACCTCGTGTTGATGCAATGAGCATCACTCCTTAGTTTTGATGTATGAACCATAGTTAAATGTTAGGATTCACCTATGGTCTAATATAAGGTTAAGTGTGCAGGCTTAACAGGAAAGTCCTAGTAGGTCATGTTGACCGGATACTAGACAAGTATCTTGACAGATCAGGAGGACCGGACACCAGGCATGAAGTCTAGATGGGTCACGTGGACCAGATATCTGGCATGAAGATCGGTTGGGTCAAGAGACCAGATAATCAGCAAAAAGTCCACCTGGGTCAGACAGACCAGACATCTGGTGGAAGCCCTGGTGGGTCAGATCGAATGTCAAGATTAGTAAGTTCGGCAGGTAGCCAGCAGGTAAGCCTTGAGTGAAGAGGTGAGGCTGAGCCCTCTGTAGGGGGACAAAACTAGGCGTCGATCCGAAGAAAAGTCTGCGTGGGACTTAGTAGTTGAGTTCGAGCAGTATTACTACTGCTATATTATATATTTGTGCTAATCTTATCTTGCAGGGATCAGTTGACTGGATAGACTCGAGTCGACTGAAGTTAAGTCGATTGGATATGGATCAGTCGACTGGATACCTATTTGGCAGGATCATCTGGTGATCGATCGAAGATCGTGCGACGCAGATGGAAAGGGTTTCAGTCGACTAAAGGGTTTCAGTCGACTGAAGAAGAAAATTTTCCGATGTGGAGCCGAGTGATGTGGAGTTGACTGAAGAGGTTTTAGTCGACTGGAAGACCACAAATTCCATATCGACGGGCTGATGTGTAGTCGACTGGAAGGCATTCCAGTCGACTGAAAAAGGTTTATAAAATATGTGCTCGACCATATCCGAACAACACATCCAATCTACGTCGAAGTGCTACCAAAATACTTGCTCGTCCATAAAATTCTCATTCCATAACAAGGCGATCTTCCGACTAGGGGTCACCACGGTTCTAAAACTGTCGGTTTTGGTTTTGGAATCGCCGGTTCCGATTTATCATCCAATGGAATCGGAACCGAACTGCTCATCAATGGTTTCAATTCCGATTTCGAAATCGCCGATTCCGATTTCTTACGGTTCGGTTTTGATTTTCGAACTGATGGTTCCGGTTCATTATCCACCGGAACCGGAACCGAACCATTAACCGACGGTTTCAGTTCCTTACAATTCAATTTCGGTTAAAACCGTTTAGAATCGAAATTTAAATTATTTAATTTTAAGTCTCTCATTTTTTTTAATAGACGATATAAGTATATTATTTTTCAATTCATTAATTCGGCTGATTTATTTTAATTTAAATTATATTTAAATTTAAATTTTATACATGGAGATCTAACTTATGTTGATTTATTTATTTATATAACTCTTTAAATCAAATATTTATCATAAAAAATTATCATTGAAATATATTTAAATAATAAATTCACATCAATAAATTAAAAAGAAAGAATATATATATTATTATTATTATTACAATATGTTACACCTCTCTTTCTTTGATTTAACACTTTAAAAAAAAAATGAAAGAATTTGAATTTAATTTATATAAATTAAGTTGTCTACGTATTCTTTTGGGGTCTAAAGGAACCAAAATCATCATAGTTCACTTACCATTTAAATATCAAATTATTTTTAAAAATTCAATTCCGATTTTAACAAAAAAAATACTCAGTTTCAGTTCCGATTTCGGTTCCGATTTGGTGCGGTTCTACTTCGGTTACGGTTCCAAAAATTTAAGAACCGGAACCGAACTATATGCCTTCGATTCTGGTTCCTGTTTCGGAATCGGAACCGAAAAAGCGATTTCGGTTCAGTTTTTGGGCCATCGGTTCCGGTTCGGTTCGCGGTTCGAATCGAACCGTGGTCACCCCTACTTTCGACACTCTGTGACTACCTCGACAATCGTTAAGTGTCGGTATAAAGTCTTGTATTTCTTTTTAATTTATTATTTCGCTTGTGTACTTAACTTTAAGAGTGGGTAGTCTGTTACCCTACTCTAATATTTATAAAAAGCGAAACCCTTCGAAGTCGAGAGTTCTCGAGTCGAAGGGTAGTTAGTGATTGTCCATCAAGGTAGCTCTCGGAAGAGCTACGGACCTTGGACTAGCAACCCAGTTAGGGTTGTGAACCAAGTAAAATAAAAAGTGTTATTATTTTCCGTCGCATACTCATAATATTTTTCAAATATTCTAAATTATTTTTAAAATTAAAATAAATTTTTAAACCTCCTAGATTCACCCCCTCTCTCGGAGAAACACGATCCTACAATTGGTATCAGAGTGGGGCCATTCCGAATTAGTGAAACCACCATCGTGAGCTTTAGATTAATTTAGATTAATTTTTATTGCTTTAGATTAATTTCTATTGCCTTAGATTAATTTTTATTGCTTTAGATTAATTTTTACTGCTTTAAAATTATTTTCTATAATTTATATTGATTAAAAATCATTTTCTACAAATTATATTAATTAAAAATCATTTTCTGCATTTTAAATTAATTAAAAACAATTTTTTACAATTTATATTAATTAAAAATCATTTTCATCAATTTAGTTTAATTAAAAATCATTTTTTGAATTTTAAATTAATTAAAAATAATTTTCTTCAATTTATATTAATTAAAAAATATTTTTCTGCAATTTATATTAATTAAAAATCATTTTCTATATTTTAGATTAATTAAAAAATATTTTATGCATTTTAGATTAATTAAAAATCATTTTCTGAATTTTAAATTAATTAAAAATTATTTTCTACATATTTAGATAATTTAATTAATTTTTTGCACTTTAGATAATTTAATTAATTTTCTGCACTTTAGATAATTTAATTAATTTTCTCCATATTTAGATAATTTAATTAATTTTCTGTACTTTAGATAATTTAATTATCTTTTTGCATATTTATATAATTTAATTAATTTTTTTTGCATATTTAGATAATTTAATTAATTTTCTATACTTTAGATAATTTAATTAATTTTTTTGCATATTTAGATAATTTGATTAATTTTCTGCATATTTAAATATTATATTTAATTTTCCTTACCTTAGAAAACATTTAATTTAATTTTTTGTACTTGAAGAATATTTCGTTAATAATGTCACACTTAAACGGATACAGCACCGTTCGCTCTCCTCTCTTCAATGGAGAGGATTTTTCCTACTGGAAAAGGCGAATGAAGTGCTACTTGAAGACCGACCTAGAGTCTAATTCTCAATTAGGAAAGGGTTCACAGCTCTGGTAGACGACTCGGGTAAGTTGTTAGAATTGAAGAAATGGACCACAGATATTAGAAAGAGCTCAAGTCGATTACAAGACACTTAATACCTTGCAATGCGAACTTACCAAAGAAGAGCTTAATAGGGTAGGTCTATTCAAAAATTCTAAGGAATTATGGGAAAATTAATTGAACTGCATGAGGGTACAAATGATACTAGGATAGCTAAACGGGACATGTTGTTAAATAAATTATTTAATTATAAAATGAATGAAAATGAAAATGCTAATCAATTTCATACTAGAATTAAAGATATATTAAATGGATTACACTTAATAGGACACCAAATAGAAAATAGGGACATAATTAGGTATACGCTTAAGGAATTCCCGAGAAATGCCTTATGGACATCGATTGTCGATGCCTATAAGGTTTCTAGGGATCTTTCTACAATTAGGCTAGACGAACTATTTTGTGAACTCGAACTACACGAACAAGCTAACTCGGGTCAAACCGAGAATGATATAGCTTTGATGGCAGGTTCGACTAAAAAGGAAAGAAAAGTGAAGAGTGAGTCCAAAGATGAGTCGAAGTCGAAAACAAACGGAAAAAAGGAGATCGTAAATATGGTCCGGAAGATGTTCAACCGGAGGAAGAGATTTACGAAGAAAGATGCCAAAAAGGTTGTCGATAACAAGCCGAGACCCCGATCAGAAGTGACGTGCTACGAATGCAACGGAAAGAGACACTACAAGTCGGAGTGCGCAAACTTTAAAAAGGAAGAAAAACCAAAAAAGGAAAAGAAGAAGAAAGCGCTTAAAGTGACATGGGATGAGTCGTCATCAGAAGAGTTGGACGCGGAAGAGACGAAGAGAAGTTTCGTCTCATTTATGGCCGAATCGAGATCCGGAGCAGAGTCAAGTTTCGAGTACGAGTCTGATTTCGAGTCTGAGAGAAGCCACGGGTCCATATCCATTTCCGAAAGTTCAAATGAGGTATCTTCTCCCTTAGAAGATAAGTTGTATAATATTATTGCATGCTTAGGTAGGAAACTAGCCAAGTCTGATGATGCGGAAATGTGTACCCAGATTTTCTTACCTTCCAATAACATTGATAAACGTCCGAAAGGTGTGGGGTTCTCTCTGGCCGCAAAAGTAATATGAAACGAGAGATAATATGGAAAAACTAAGATGCGGAATCAAGACACCAAGTTTTACGTGGTTCGGAATCGAGATTCCTACTCCACAAAGTGAGCTCTCTTCGAAGCTACGATACCAAGGCACTTTCACTATCAAGTTCCCCCTTCGTGGAAAGGATGTTTCCGAAGGTAGGGGGAAACCTCTTACAAGGTACTCTATGTACAAAGACAAAGGATGAAACTCTCTCCCTTCTCACAACCTCTTCTTCCGTCTCCGTCGTCTCCTCTCCGGCGATCTCTCTCCTTCGAGCTCTTCGATTCTCCTCCTTTGGCTAGGATCTGAATCCCCTTCTTCCTTCCCCTCTTTTCCCTTTTATACTCTCTTTACCTCCATGATAGCTGTAGCGTAACCGACCCTTTCCATCACCGTCCATGTGGCCACCCTCCTGCCCTGGAGAATCATTCAGTTAGAGAAATAAGAAGTGGAGACTCGTCCAAATATTATGTGGGGTCCTTGTTTGTTATGTAACAGACTTCTATAAGCGTTTTGGGAAATATTCCCACCTATGCTTTTCCCCTTTTCTTCTTTTGTCAAGTTAACCTAAACCTAATGCCTAGGCTTAGGTTAGCCCTTAGACTCAATACTAACCTAGCCTTGCCGAACCGATTCCTGGACTCCCTTTACCGACCTGATCTCTAGCCTTGCTTTTCCCGAGCCGACCTCCAGACCTACCTTATCGAACCGGTCTTCAGATTCACCTTGCCGAGCTGACCCCCCGACCTACCTTACCTAACCGGTCTCCAGTCTCACCTTGTCGAGCCGATCTCTGGACTTGCTTCATCGAGCTGATTTCTAGGCTCAACCAAGGCTCTCCTTATGGCCCTTTCTCACTTTACTCTCCAAGTTAGGTAGTAACAGTATCATTAGCCACCCCCTAAACATAGTCAAATGAAATGCAGAGTTTGACTTTTTAAGTGAAGACATTCTTCCTCTATCCTTCCCTTTATCAACTCTAATTCACCTCTTCCTTTTTACTTTACTCTATATACTTGACGCGACTCATTGGGCCCATGGGCCCCGCCTTTTTTCCTTTTACCTAGTAGTCAAAGAGTCACAAGAACCCTTAATAAACCTTTCCTCTCCCCTCTTTACGCATCACTTAGACTTTAGCGCCTTGACCTCTTCCTCTTCCTCTCCCCTCCCGGCGATTTTCTTCGGCGGTGGTCAGTTGCCCTAGCCTCCCTTTCCGCAAGTGTTTCCTCCTTTGCTTCCAAGTAAGTGCTCCACCTCTTCCTACACCTATGGCCCCAAAGAACCCTACATCCCTCACCTGGTACGAACATACTGTCACTCGCCTGAATAGCCACCATTACTTCTTCCACCGTAGGCACCAACATATAGACCCTTCCATACCTTGTCGTTTCGACACCGTCTCTTCCCGACCCCATCTTCCCCCACTTGGTTTCCACTATTTCTTCTCCGAACAGCTACTAAATGGCCTATACTTGCCGGTGCCCCCTGCCTATCTTGAAATACTGGACTTCAACAAACTACCCCTCAACCAGTTTACCCCAAATTCTTTTTGCATATTATCAGGGACCATTATAGTATTCCGTCATTTAGGTCTCGCCTTGTTGCCACTGCTATTCCATTGCTTCTTCCAGCTAAATTCTTCTAAGGAAGGCCTATTCTATATCTCTAGTCGCCCAGATTGTCAATTTCTAATAAACATGCTTTCTTCTCATAAGGGGTGGGAGGCCCTCTATTTTTTCACTCGACTTCCAGCTCCCCTCCCCTATTCGGATTTGTGGAAGCTGGACCTTCCCGAACTACCTTCCTTTCATACAAGTAGGACTCAGTGCCCTTTCCTGGAAGTCTACCAAATATTGAAAGAATATCACTATAACTCAGATTCTTTGCTGAAACCTCCGCTCTTTGGTCGCTATGGGCTGTCTCCTTTCCCCTTGATCGACCCGGGCATCATAGGTAGGATGCCATTTATATTCTCATACATAATATTTCCTACTGCCATCATACTATTTAACAATTGGTTGTGCAGACAATCTGATGCAGGACACGGTAATCAGAGGGGAGGAGATTATGGCAGCAAAGAAGAAGCCATCTAAGAAGCGGGACAAGGGCAAATCCCTTATCACTCCCTCTTCCCCCTGCAAGAGGCCTCACCTCGGCAAGGAAGGCGCTCCCAACTCCTCCACTCCCATCTCTTCTCCTTCCCATTCTCCTACTCCTCCTCCTCTATAGCTAACCAAGCGTCGACGCCTTACCATTTCTGAACCGATTGAAGAAGGGGCTGCTTTGATGGCCCCTACCTCTCCTTCGCAAGAAGTTTCCTCTTCCCCTTCCGTTCTTTCATCTCCTTTCTTACCTAATCGGAGAACTGACTCTCCGATCATCTCTCCTCCTCCAACAACTGGTATAGATTTACCCCCTTCTCCCCCTCATGCTCTGAATATGGATCCCTCTATACCCCCTTCACCTATAATTAAACCTTCTTCTACTGGGGGTGATATCCACCCACCACATCATCGCGCTACCACTTTGGGAGCCTCTCTCAGAATGCATAGCCTGGGAGAGGTGAAATTCTTTAATCAGTCTGGCCTGCAACGCCCCTATGACCACCTAGGCAAACTTCTGACCGAGGTAAGCTCTTCCTTTCCTTCGCCCTTAACATGTGGGTACTGGTGTTTGGTCTCGTAATACTTCCTTTCCTCCTCAGAAACTCGACACTTATAATAAAACGACACCTCGTATAGTGGACTATCAATCCAATGTGGAGGTTAGTCACTCTACTTCCCTGACCCATCAGAAAAAGCTTACCCAACAACTGAACGAGGGCAAGCAGAGGGAGTCCACTCTGACTACCCAGTGCAAAAGTCTGATGGCCCAACTGGCGGTAGCTCAGAGTGAAAAAGAGGAGCTTCAGAAAAAGAATGACGACCTCCAACAACAACTATTTCTGCAGTCCAGCCAACTCCAACAAATCATCCTCCTCACCCAAGAATTAGAGGAGCACAAAAGGCATCTAGAAGAAGCAAAAATTTAAGCTTCTGGTTCTTACGCAATTATTCTTCAGCTTCAACAAGAACGCCAGGTTTGGGAGGCCGCTCAGAAGTCCGACCGGAAGAAATGGAATAACCTTTATTCCATCGCCTCTGATTTCCCTGGAATGCTGACCTCAATGGCTGAACAACAGCGTGGGTTCCAGCAAGAGTATTCTGAAGCTTTATCTTCTTTGGGGCATCATGCGGTGGCAGCGGCCAAGGAAAAAAGATGCCTTATCTGCACAATTAGCTGAATGCCAGACCCAACTAAAAGAGCAGGAGGCAGACCTGAAAATGAGATATGCTCGTAAAGGAGTACAGTTATTCATGCTGGGCTTCGACGGATCCTCTGCTCTGAATGCAGCTGAAGGCTACCCCCACCGGGCATCGATACCAGTTACCTTAATCTCGAAGTAGCTCTGGCACGATGTCCTCCTGAGCTCTTCGAATTGTAATGACAACATTTTTCTTATGAAAATTGTAACGCCAAATATCAGTCTTTGTATCTGAACTATTTTTGCTTGGAAATCTTCAAAATCATCACTGTACTATTCCTTTGCACCTTCTGTCATTACAAATTCTCCATCCTTCAGGGTGCCAGTCGACTGATAAAATTTTCCATTCGGGAATCAGTTCGGGATGCTTTAGCCTTCACTCTCCAATGTTAGCACCTATTCAGCAAGATATCGTTCGGGAATCGGTTCGAGTTGCTTTAGCCTTCACTCTCCCAGCGTCAGAACCAATTCAACAAGATAACCGTTCAGGAATCGATTCGAGCTACTTTAGCCTTCACTCTCCCAGCATCAGAACCAATTCCCACACGATAACCGGTGACCTGAATTATCCAGCCCTGCTAATTTCTCTCCCCACGAGGAGATAATCCTTCACTTCGGAATTAACACTTGGGTTACTCCCCATACCACTGCCATTACTTCCTGCAACCCTTCGTCTTCTACTCCCTTTCCCAAGGGGGAATATGAACCTTCTCTCCTCGCTATAAAAAAGGGTTGCCGTGAGTCTTAGTTACTTCCATCGGGCACCATGAATTCTACAGGGCATCCCATCAACATACCCTTTGACTCTGAACCCTTTGAGTTGTATGATCTTGGTGCAAGGTCCCCCGAGGATTCTCCTACTCGATCCATGACCACTTCGGCGTACCGGCCTCCTCTTCCTCCGGATTCAACCGGGGTTTTAGCTTCCACAGCGAGGAGGTCTTTTCAGGCTCCTTTCCCTTCCTTCCGTAACGAGGTTTGGAACCCTCCCATGACCTAGGAGTACATGGTGGGAGACCCTCGGGCTCCAGTTGAACTTCCTCTTCTTCCTCCTTCCCTAGCTCTCCTTCCAGTCCCTCCAGAGGAGGTTCCTTCGCTTCCTTCAGCCAAAGCTCTGCCTACTTCACCTCGGGCCCGAGGTGACTTCTACAGGGTGATTTTGGCACCTCCTCTGGCAGAGGAGTTTCTACCAGCTCTAATAACCCTGTATGATGTATAACTAAACTTATGTAATTGTGAGTCTTACATATAAAAAGGAATGAAATATTTAGGTGCGTCATATGTATATTGTTTCTTCTTGCTTCAAGTAGTCAAATCAGTATGCCAGAGATCATACTTGATCTACTTTGTAGGATTGACTCTGCCTAACCACCTTAATGGATATGAACCTAAAATGATTAAACTCGAACCGAATGGGATCCGCTACATATCCGCTTGCCATGAAATTACTACCTTCATCTGCCCCCACCTACCTCTTCGTCTTCCCTGTTGGGGGATCGATTGGCCGGCTAGAGGGGGGTGAATAGCCCTCGTTCGTTGGATGTCGTAATTCGCTCGTCTACAAAAGATTAGCGCAAGCGGAATATGCAAATAAAGACAAGCAAATAGAAATTACAAGAAAACAAACGCTAACAAGAAGATGTAACGTGGTTCACGGCTACGCCGCTAATCCACGGTCCGATTCGTCCAAGGTGAATCACTCCTCCAAAACCAATCCAATATTGGTCTCTCCTTTGCACCAAGCTAGGTGGAGGTAACCTTTACAACCAAGATCACTCTTCTACAATGGAATGAAGATTAAAGCAAGTAGAGGAGTGGAAAAACGTTTAGGGCACTTTGGGAGTAGTTGGGCGTTCAAGCATTAACCCCCCAAAGCCCCATCCCCTTCCTTTTTATAGAGGAAGAGGGTTTCTTCCCATTGACACAGGAGCAGTCGACTGATGTCCCTATCAGTCGACTGGTCCTGTAGCCGTTGCCCAATAACGGCTGCTTTCCACGTTGGATTCCATCCAACGGTATTGACATCAGTCGACTGATGGCACCCATCAGTCGACTGATGTCAATCAGTCGAGTCCTCAACGAGGTCGACTCCACTCGCTGCGTGCACCATCACGATCGCCGTCTGCGTCGATTGATAGCCATCGATCGATATGCCATCGTGATCGATCAACTTGATTCAGCTGACTTAAACCAGTCGATCGACCCATCGACTCAGAGCAGTCGACTGCCATGACATGGAAGTCGACTGGTGTCGGGAAAACTCATCCGACACTTGGCCAAATGGAGTGAGCTACCCCTTCCCGGGTTACAATCGCTCACTCTCATCCCTCGGAGTCCCTCGCCTTCGAAGTTCTCTTCGTTCGCGGCCACGTCCCTCGGCAGCATCAGGCGCACGACTCTGCAATGCTCCTTCGCGTCTCTTGCCTCGAAGTCTACTTCCTTCGGCTTCACTCCAAGCTCCTCGTCCGGCGGTCCCTCGGATGCTCCAAGCGCACGGCTTCCGCAAAGCTATCCTTCACCGACTCAAGGCACGAGTCATGAGATGTGAAACTCACCATGGCTCTATGTGCGAATTACTAAGTCTTGCACGACTTCAACGCACATATCAAATCAATATTATAAACTAGCTTAAACCCTTTGCCACACACATCAAAACCTTATCATGGCAAGAGATTGCCCTAACAATCTCCCCCTTTTTGATGTGTGGCAATCCGTTTAAGTTAGGTAAAAACATTTGATATAAATTTCTAAGGTAAGAAAGCATGTAAACATAAACATTTTATAACAACATGCAACTCCCCCTTAATCCATGAAACTCCCAATATATTTCTCCCCCTAACATGATCATATCATTTCTCCCCCTAAATATATTCCCTTTTGCTTAAACATACATTTCTCTCCCTTTGACACCATCAAATAGATTAATACTAAGTTAAAAACACATGACATCAAGTCTAATAGAAAGAAAATACCACAAGTTGATTCAAAAGCGGAATTCATCCTTTACTGGTCTGATATTCAGGTGATCAGTCGACTGGTTCAGACTACCAGTCGATTGGCATGCTGTTTTCGGGATTTCTGATTTCTGGACCGAATTTCAGAAATACGTTAAAAATTCCATAAAATTCGAAAAATCATGAAATTTGGGGAACACATTTCTTTTAAGTATATCTATCAGTGAAAAATAGGTTTTCATGAAAAATCATTATATTTCCACGTATTTGCCAAAAATCCATAAGCTTTAAAAACTACTAGGTTTTTGATAATAAGAGTATCTATTTTAACACCTAGTCTTGCTTTGAATTGTTTCAAAACATGAATACTTAGATTTTAGATTAAGAAATTATTTTGAAAATATATGAAATATCCAATCATGATCTTTGGGCAATATGTCTATGAATTAAACATAAGCCTTCCCCATGATTGGTCTATTATTGCTATTTTGATACTTTAAATGACCATCTAAATGCCATAGGCATTAGTGGACATTTGTATCATCCTAACATCTCACTCATGCTAAGTTTGCAATCAAGTTAGCCTATAGTGAGTGTGAGATGCATCCTAGGGGGTATTTGTATATACTTAACCCTTGTATTCATGCAATTCTATCATGGTTAAGTATCAACCCAACAACCTACATGATCATAATGACATATATGAATTAATTTCACATTATGATCATGAAATACATGTATTCATTAAATAATAATCATGCATTAGGTATTATATGATGATAATAAACAAAGTATCACCTAAAGCATGATTCAACCCTATTTCTCATGATTGCGTGCCAAATATTAAAATCATAAATCATGATTTCAAACATACATAGCAATTACATTAATCATCATGATTTAAGCATTATTATCTATTTATGGGCACGTTATCATCACCCAACACTATTCTAAAATTGTTGTCCCGCCATCCTAAGTCAACCAAAATATGATATAGGTCAATTGCATATGGTTGACTACCCTAGGATTATCCTAACCCTTAAGGATGGATTTTGGAACCCAAAATAAGTTCTTTCCTATTGGGTTCACAAGATACTCCTTAGGGATCCATTTCCTAGCTATTGTCTTCTTCTTATCTTGACCCCTAGCTATTAGGCATTTATAGGCCTTTTCATTTTTCTTTTCTTTGTATCCTAGGCCCTTTTTGTTAAAGCTAGCTCTTTGGCTCCCTATAATCATGTTCAATGTATTGGAGCCTATTGTGAACTTTTCTAGGGCTTTGGTTAAATAATCTACTTTCTCTCTTAAAGCCCTATTTTCATCCATACATGCCTCACTAACATTAAATGGCATTTAGTTATCATGTGAGCATGCATCATCATGGCAAGAAGAAATATTTTCATTTTGATTTAAGCATGCTTTTTCTAGTATATTTTCTAAGTCCTTAATTTGATCTAGCATGCTCTTATTTTTCTTTTTCATTCCAAATAAGTCCTTAGTTAAACTAGAAATTATGAAAACTATTTTCTTAGGAGAGGCATTCGTTACCATAGTTTCCATGTCCTCTTCTTCTTCTTTGGATGAGGAGGATGTAGAAGCTGTTGGGATCTCTTTATGCAAAATAGCATATGCGCAACGGAAAAATTAGGATCCCTTCCAAGTGATCCTTGCAAAAGAAAAACTTGTACAAAAATAAATTTCTCAAAAGAAAGCCTATCTTATAGGAGAATTCTACCTTTGTTGCGTGCTCTTTGCAATCCCGTTTTTCCTTGGATGTGTTGGATCTTTTAGCACGTTCAAATGTCCGTGCCTCTATATGTATCCACACGAGCAAGCTCTTGTCTCACAAAAGAAAACTAGAAGATCTCTCCTTTACTTCTTGCTAGAGAAGTCCCTAAAGGAGAGGAAGGTAGGGAAGAAGAGAAAGGAAGAAGAAGACTACTCTTCTTGCTAGCGTACACTCACAAAACCACACAACAAAAGCCTCTCCCACCAAGCTCTCACCAAGCCTTAAGCTCCAACTCAACTCTTTTGGCCGGCCACCCCATGGGGTGTTTTATAGGATTTGAAAAACCTTTCATCTCCTATCACATTCAATGCAATCAATGGCATTGAAAGATAATTAAACAAGGAGTTATCCTCCTTGTTTTGGCCGGCCACATGTGGAGGAAATCCAAGGGTCAAAACCCTTTGTCTCCTTCCAACTCATCAAGCTTAGGTGGCATGCTGATGTGGCATTCATGGATGTTGAATTAATCTTATTAATTCAATAAGCTTATGTTATTATATTGAATTAATCTTATTAAATCAATAAGGTAACATATTGAATTAATCTTATTAAATCAATTAAGCTTAGCATATTGAATTAATCTCATTAAATCAATAAGCTAAAATTCTCATTAAGCTTAAAGTCCAAAAACCATTTTGTACTTAAGCTTATTCCCAAATTATTCTAGTCAAACTAGAATGCTCTAATTCTTCTAATCATCATGCTCTTTGTGTGTGACCCTATAGGCTGCGTTGGCGGGATCTAAACTCTTTTAGATACACAAGCAATGAGCGGCATCTAGCAATACATCATTGCTACCCAAGTTACGAGATAAGTCAAGATCCGACTAACCTTTCCGTGACTACTATAATGTATGACCATGTCCTTCTATCCTTGATATCAGATTGACCAATGAGGCATAGACCGTGTCATCCTCGATCAATCTATGTGTTTCTTGATCCCTGAGTAAACTAACTCAAACAAATGAGCTCAATATCTCATATTGACTCATTCGAGCATGGCCATGCGTTTTAGTAGTTCTACTCAATCAAGGGGCCCACAGATATCACTCCCGTCATATGGGAGGGATAGATCCCATCTACATCACTCACATCCCTCCGCATAATTTGTTATATACCCAGTAATCGCCTTTATGGTCCACCCTGTTACGGGTGACGTTTGACGATACCAAAGTACATAACTCCTTATGTAGGGAACCGTAGTGACTTCAAGTTTGAGGACTATTCATATCAATAGTCACATGAGAAAGTTTATGACACTCATATGATGATCTATGAAACTTTTTCATGGCGGGTCAGTTCAGTATATATTCTCTAATATATACCCATGTGTCAACTTGATATCATATATCCATGACTTGTGAGATCAAGTCATCAATTGACCTACATGCTAGTCTTTATGTATTAATATTGCCCTTGCATATTAATACTCGACTAGGAACATTTAGGAAAGTGTTCTCTACAGCCTCTCATAATCAATTCTGCCAATTGATGTGCTATAGATAAGAACCTACTTTTCTAGGGCATTATTATATATTTAATTTAGCTGGCACAAGCAAGACGTAAATATATAATAACCAATCCTTTGCCTTTATAGAATATGATACAAAATGTTCCCTATTCAACCATCACATGATTGGTTCTAGGGCTTTAACTAACAATCTCCTACTAGCACTAGTACCAATCACTATGATATCTAATACCTAGTGACCTAGTGTGACCATCATGCTTCCTCTGTGCCAAAGCCTTGGTCAATGGATCTACGATGTTAGCTTCTGTCGGTACTCTGCATATCCTCACATCTCCTCTATCGATGATCTCTCGAATGAGATGGAAGCGCCGCAGTATGTGTTTGGTCCGCTGATGTGATCGAGGTTCCTTAGCCTGTGCAATAGCCCCATTGTTGTCACAATAGAGGTCTATTGGATCTGCAATGCTAGGAACTACTCCAAGTTCACTGATGAACTTGCGGAGCCAAACAGCCTCCTTTCTTTGCATCGTGACGCACAATATACTGGCTTCTTGTAGAATCGAATCTATGTCTCGCTCGAACTTTTCCAGCTCACAGCTCCACCATTCAGGCAAAACACGTACCCCGATTGTGATCTATAGTCATCCTTGTCTGTTTGGAAGCTTGCATCACTGTAACCCTTTACAGCTAGCTCCTCATTGCCTCCAAATATCAGGAAATATTCTTTCGTTCTTCGTAAGTATTTAAGAATATTTTTGACTGCTATCCAGTGACTTTCACCTGGATCCGACTGGTATCTACTCGTCATGCTCAAAGCATACGAGACGTCAGGACGAGTACAAAGCATGGCGTACATGATAGACCCTATAGCAGATGCATAAGGGATCTTATCCATGCGATCTCTCTCCTCCTTAGAAGAGGGACATTGAGTCTTCGAAAGACTCACACCATGTGATAAAGGCAGAAATCCTTTCTTGGAGTTTTGTATAGCAAAACGATCTAGCACTTTATCAATGTATGTACTCTGACTTAGGCCAAGTAATCTTTTAGATCTATCTCTATAGATCTTGATGCCTAAAATATAGGTAGCTTCACCTAAGTCTTTCATCGAGAAACAATTCCCTAACCACATCTTCAAAAACTGGAGTGAGGGAATATCATTTCCGATGAGAAGTATGTCATCTACATATAGGACAAGAAATACAACTGTGCTCCCACTATTTCTCTTGTAGACACAAGGTTCATCTTCATTCTTGATGAAACCAAACTCCTTGATTGCATCATCGAATCGAAGATTCCAGCTTCAAGAGGCTTGCTTTAGTCCATAAATGGACCTTTGCAGTTTGCATACCTTTCCAGGATGCTTTGGATCTTCAAAACCCTCAGGCTGTGTCATGTACACATCCTCGAGTAGCTTTCCATTCAGAAAAGCGGTTTTGACATCCATCTGCCAGATTTCATAATCGTGGTAGGCTGCAATAGCAAGTATGATCCGAATGGATTTAAGCATCGCAACTGGTGAAAAGGTTTCATCATAGTCAATACCATGAATTTGTTTGAATCCTTTAGCCACCAATCTACCTTTATAGGTATGCTTATTACCATCCATGTCAGTCTTTACTTTAAAGACCCACTTACACCCAATAGGTTTTACCCCTTCAGGTGGATCAACCAAAGTCCATACTTGGTTAGTGTACATGGATTCCATTTTGGATCTCATGGACTCTAGCCATTTCTCAGAATCTGGGCTCATCATAGCTTCTTGATAGGATGTAGGCTCGTCAAGATCGACAATCAATACTTCACCGTTTTCAGTCAAGAGAAAAGAATATCTCTCGAGTTGACGACGGATCCTATCAGATCTACGAAGAGGTTGGTCTACTTGAACAGGTGTTTGCTCCACAACTCTTTGGGCAACAATTTCCTCATCCACAACACTTTGTGGTGCTTGTTCATTTTCCATCGAAGCCTTAGTGTTATCTTCATCCTGAATTTCTTCAAGATGAATTTTACTCCCACTAGTTTTTCTAGAAATAAATTCTCTTCTAGAAAGACAGCATTTCTGGCAACAAACACTTTGCCATGTGTGGGATTGTAAAAGTAATATCCCTTAGTTTCCTTGGGATATCCTACAAAATAACACTTATCTGATTTGGGTCCTAGTTTATCTGAGACTTGACGTCTAACATAAGCTTCACAACCCCAAATCTTTATAAAAGACATTTTGGGACTCTTCCCAGTCCATAACGTGTATGGTGTCTTTTCTACGGCTTTTGATGGGACGCGATTAAGTGTGAAAGCGGCTGTCTCTAGAGCTAAACCCCAAAAGGAAGTAGATAGATCAGTCTGGCTCATCATTGATCGTACCATATCTAATAGAGTACGATTTCTCCTTTCAGATACACCATTCCATTGTGGTGTTCCAGGTGGAGTGAGTTGGGATATTATCTCACACTCAGCCAGGTGATCACGAAATTCTTGACTAAGGTATTCACCACCTCGATCTGATCGAAGTAGCTTAATACGCTTACCAAGTTGGTTTTGTACTTCATTCTTGAATTCTTTGAACTTTTCAAAGGATTCTGACTTATGTCTCATCAAATATAAGTAGCCAAATCTACTCATATCATCGGTGAAAGTAATATAGTACTTATAGTCTCCTCTTGCTTCGACATTGAAAGGGCCACATACATCAGTATGTATGAGTCCTAACAAGTCCGTCGCTCTCTCGCCATGTCAACTAAATGGAGTTTTAGTCATCTTTCCTAAAAGACAAGATTCGCATACCTCATATGATTCAAAATCAAATGAGTCCAATAATCCATCTTTATGGAGTTGGGATATGCGTTTTTCATTTATGTGACCTAGGCGAGGTTGCGAGATATGTTTGGTTCAAATTATTCGATTTGAACCGTTTGGTATTTACGTTATAAATTGGGTTTTCTAAATCTAGAACATAGAGACCATTCATAAGTGGTGCATTACAATAGAACATTTCATTCAAATAAATGGAACAACATTTGTCCTTTATTATAAAAGAGAAGTTTTTCTTGTCTAAACAAGATACAGAGATTATGTTCTTTGTTAATGCAGGTACATAAAAGCACTCCTCTAGTTCTAAGATAAGCAAAGACAAAGAATATGTTCCACTACAGAAGAACTTTTGCGCCATTGCCTACTCAGAGGTCCACTTCGCCTTTGCCATTAGTCTACTATTTCATCCTCGCACATTAGTACAAATGTGAGATGCACATCCGGTATCTAATATCCATGTAGAAGAAATAGATAGATTAACTTCTATAACGTGTATACCTGAGGCAGAAGTCCCACTTCTTTTATTCTTTACTTCCTCAAGGTAGACTTTGCAGTTCCGCTTCCAGTGTCCAGTCTTACCGCAATGGAAACAGTCCCCTTCCTTAGGTACTTTACCTTTACCCTTTGAAGTGGATGAATTGGCCTTGCCTTTGGCTTGGGTCTTACCCTTGCCTTTGCGCTTACCTTTGCCCTTCTTGACCATTAGTACATTACTAACTTTCTTTTTGAGATCTGATAGCTTCTTAACATGCTGAGAATCTCAGGCAAAGGTTTATCAATTTCATTCATGTTATAATTCATGACGAATTGATTATATGCTTCCGGCAACAATTGCAGGATAACATCGGTTGCCAATTCTTGGCTCAATGGAAAACCTAGTCTTTCAAGGTTCTCAACGTACCCAATCATTTTAAGTACGTGAGTTCCTACAGGTGTTCCTTCTTGCATCTTGCATGCAAAAAGAGCCTTAGACACTTCAAAACGCTCGTGCCTAGCTTGTCCTTGATATAGTTGTTTTAAATGCTCAACCATATCATAGGCATCCATGTTCTCATGTTGCTTCTGAAGCTCAGAGTTCATGGTGGCAAGCATAAGACATGACACATCTAATGCATCATCTTGATGCTTCTTATAAGCATCCTTTTCAGCACGAGTGGCCGCATGGGAGGGTGTTTCAGGGATAGACTGCTCTAGGACATACAGTTTACGTTCTTGCTTGAGGATAATCCTCAAGTTCCTATACCAGTCTAGAAAGTTACCTCCATTGAGCTTGTCTTTCTCAAGGACAGATCGCAAGTTGAGGGGGTGTGTCGTGTTAGATGACATGGTGATCTACAACATTAAAATGCAAAATTAAGTATCATACCTAAGTCATTTAATTAGACCTTTAATTAAATGAGGCTCCCACTAAATTCTCATAGTTTTGATATGAGCTAATTATTGATGTAGGCAAACACATTTTGCTTACATCATTAGCTTCTATTTAGCTATAAATTTATATGGGATAAAGATCCACATCATAATTCGTCTTGAGTTAGCTTTGGCTAATCGCCCAAGATGTAGTATGATTAGGTAGGCAATCTTTTGCCAATTACATCTGATGTAACTCTTTAATAGCTTTGGTTAAGTTTAGATTAGTTTAGTGCTTATTCGGCGAGGCAAGAGGCCTTCTTTGATATCAGCGCAATGACCACGTTCTAAGACAAAGCGGAAGTTCAGAAATCACACAAAAACGAATTTTTAAAACTTATGTTCAAAGCTAATATATGCCTCTCCTTTCTTAATTAAGTCTTAACCAAGTTTGATAGCGGGACATCACGATTGTCCACTCGCACTCTTCCAAGATAAAATGCATTGCTTTGCTTTGGCAAACCCAATAACAAATGATCGAGGAAGTAGTGAGTACCAAACTTTGGTAGGCATATCGTTTAGACTTATTAAAGAAATAAACTTAAACATGCATCACATACATATTAGCATACGTCACATATAAGCTAAATTAACATGCATCACATACATATTAGCATACTAAGCGTGTCATGGTTATGGCCCTTATTCTACAATCTTCTCAAGCCAATGAGAAGATTGATTGGTCAACCTAGGGATAGCATCTTCTCCCAAGTGCTTCCTTTGGTTGTCGTGGTGTTGTTGACTTCCTCCTTGTAACATCATCTTCCAATGGACCCTCCATCTTTATTTTGTATATTACAAAGGAGAAATACTGAGTTACATTCGAGTCTAAAACTAATTTTACAACAAGATTTTTAAGAGAAAGGCACGACTGCAGTCGTATTAAGAATTACAACACACATTCACAAACTTTTTGGGACTAGGCCATAACCATGCACCATGTCATTTTTAACTTTTAAAAGACATCGGATATTTTATTATGTTTGAAAAATTTCTAATGCAATTATCAACTCATAATAAAATTTATCCTACTTCTATATCATATATAAAATAGAGAAAACTATTTTTATACGATCTTCGCAAGTGGCTCGATACTAATCGCTGGGATCTCTTTATGCAAAATAGCATATGCGCAACGGAAAAATTAGAATCCCTTCCAAGTGATCCTTGCAAAAGAAAAACTCGTACAAAAATAAATTTCTCAAAAGAAAGCCTATCTTATAGGAGAATTCTACCTTTGTTGCGTGCCCTTTGCAATCCCGCTTTTCCTTGGATGTGTTGGATCTTTTAGCACGTTCAAATGTCCGCGTTTCTATATGTATCCACACGAGCAAGCTCTTGTCTCACAAAAGAAAACTAGAAGATCTCTCCTTTACTTCTTGCTAGAGAAGTCCCTAAAGGAGAGGAAGGTAGGGAAGAAGAGAAAGGAAGAAGACTACTCTTCTAGCTAGCTTACACTCACAAAACCACACAACAAAAGCCTCTCCCACCAAGCTCTCACCAAGCCTTAAGCTCCAACTCAACTCCTTTGGCCGGCCACCCCATGGGGTGTTTTATAGGATTTGAAAAACCTTTCATCTCCTATCACATTCAATGCAATCAATGACATTGAAAGATAATTAAACAAGGAGTTATCCTCCTTGTTTTGGCCGGCCACATGTGGAGGAAATCCAAGGGTCAAAACCCTTTGTCTCCTTCCAACTCATCAAGCTTAGGTGGCATGCTTATGTGGCATGCTTAGGTGGCATGCTTATGTGGCATTCATGGATGTTGAATTAATCTTATTAATTCAATAAGCTTATGTTATTATATTGAATTAATCTCATTAAATCAATAAGGTAACATATTGAATTAATCTTATTAAATCAATTAAGCTTAGCATATTGAATTAATCTCATTAAATCAATAAGCTAAAATTCACATTAAGCTTAAAGTCGAAAAACCATTTTGTACTTAAGCTTATTCCCAAATTATTCTAGTCAAACTAGAATTCTCTAATTCTTCTAATCATCATGCTCTTTGTGTGTGACCCTATAGGCTCTCATAACGTTGGCAGTGGATCTAAACTCTTTTAGATACACAAGCAATGAGCGGCATCTAGCAATACATCATTGCTACCTAAGTTACGAGATAAGTCAAGATCCGACTAACCTTTCCGTGACTACTATAATGTATGACCGTGTCCTTCTATCCTTGATATCAGATTGACCAATGAGGCATAGACCGTGTCATCCTCGATCAATCTATGTGTTTCTTGATCCCTGAGTAAACTAACTCAAACAAATGAGCTCAATATCTCATATTGACTCATTCGAGCATGGCCATGCGTTTTAGTAGTTCTACTCAATCAAGGGGCCCACAGATATCACTCCCGTCATATGGGAGGGATAGATCCCATCTACATCACTCACATCCCTCCGCATAATTTGTTATATACCCAATAATCGCTTTATGGTCCACCTCACGTTACGGGTGACGTTTGACGATACCAAAGTACATAACTCCTTATGTAGGGAACCGTAGTGACTTCAGGTTTGAGGACTATTCATATCAATAGTCACATGAGAAAGTTTATGACACTCATATGACGATCCATGAAACTTTCTCATGGCGGGTCAGTTCAGTATATATTCTCTAATATATACCCATGTGTCAACTTGATATCATATATCCATGACTTGTGAGATCAAGTCATCAATTGACCTACATGCTAGTCTTTATGTATTAATATTTCCCTTACATATTAATACTTGACTAGGAACATTTAGGAAAGTGTTCTCTACAGCCTCTCATAATCAATTCTGCCAATTGATGTGCTATAGATAAGAACCTACTTTTCTAGGGCATTATTATATATTTAATTTAGCTGGCACAAGCAAGACGTAAATATATAATAACCAATCCTTTGCCTTTATAGAATATGATACAAAATGTTCCCTATTCAACCATCACATGTTTGGTTCTAGGGCTATAACTAACAGAAGCTCCCCCTTCATTTGAGCTCTCCCCACTCGAGCTTGATTCTTCATTTTCGGTGGAGGAGGAGCAATCCGAGTCATGAAGAGCCATTAGTGCTAGGTTGGAATAGACATGCTCTTCTTCTTCGGATGAGGATGAGGAAGCAAGGTCATCCCATGTCTTTGCTTTGAGTGCCATGACATTCCCTTTTCCTTTTGCCTTCTTTTCTTCTTCCTTTCTCTTGCTCCCCTTCTTCTTCCTCTTTTCTTCTTTCTTTTTCTTCTCTTCCTTACTCTTGTTTAGGAGGGGACAATTATCCCTTATGTGTCCCTCTCCTTGGCAATTGTAGCATATGACCTTCCCCCTTGGTCTTCTATTCCTATCATTAGATTTATTAAAATGAAATCCCTTTAAAGCACGTCTTACCCTCCTTACCATATATGCTTCTTCGGTGCTATCCATGGAGGATGAGGATGCTTCATCATCGGAGGAGGAGGGGATTTCCATCTTCTTCTTCCCCTTGTTCGCTATCAAAGCTACTCCTCTTGAGGGTTAAATTCTAGGCTCTTCTTGTATTCCTTCAAGCCTAGTTTCGTGGAGCTCCATTGTTGAGAAAAATTCCTCCAAGGTACTTACTTCCAAGTTCTTAGAGATGTAAAACAAATCCACCATGGAGCTCCATCTTGAGGACCGGGGAAAGACATCTATGGCCTTCATTACCATATCCTGGTTGGAGAGCTTTTCTCCTACACTTGTTAGCCCAATTAATATTTCTTTAAATCTAGAATGTAGGGAAGTTACCTTTTCTCCCTTTTCTAATTTGATGTTTGAGAGTTGGGAGCGGAGAAGGTCTCTCCTAGCTAGCTTGGCCTCGGATGTGCCTTCATGGAGTTCTACAAGCTTTTCTCACATCTCTTTGGCGCTAGCACATTCTCCGATCCGGTTGATCTCTTGTTGAGGGAGCACATTGAGAAGATGATGTTTTGCCTTTGAGTTTGCAAGGTGCTCCTCTCTTTGCTTCTTAGTCCAACGTGATTTTTCAATTGGTTCTCCCCTTTCATCCCTAGGCAGCTTGAAACCATTTTCCATTATAAGCATAATATCAAAATCGGTCTCGAAGAATACCTCCATTCTCTTTTTCCACCAAGAGAATTCGCCGTCGAACTTCGATGGGTGGATGTTTGAGCCGGCCATTTTTGATGTAGAGCTTGTTGCGGCGGTTAGTCCGGTGACAAGCAACCTTGGCTCTGATACCACTTGTTGGGGGATCGATTGGCCGGCTAGAGGAGGGAGAATAGCCCTCGTTCATTGGATGTCATAATTCGCTCGTCTACAAAAGATTAGCACAAGCAGAATATGCAAATAAAGACAAGCAAATAGAAATTACAAGAAAACAAATGCTAACAAGAAGATGTAACGTGGTTCACGGCTACGCCACTAATCCACGGTCCGATTCGTCCAAGGTGAATCACTCCTCCAAAACCAATCCAATATTGGTCTCTCCTTTGCACCAAGCTAGGTGGAGGTAACCTTTACAACCAAGATCACTCTTCTACAATGGAATGAAGATTAAAGCAAGTAGAGGAGTGGAAAAACATTTAGGGCACTTTGGGAGTAGTTGGGCGTTCAAGTATTAACCCCCCAAAGCCCCATCCCCTTCCTTTTTATAGAGGAAGAGGGTTTCTTCCCGTTGACACAGGAGCAATCGACTGATGTCCCTATCAGTCGACTGGTCTTGTAGCCGTTGCCCAATAACGGCTGCTTTCCACGTTGGATTCCATCCAGGCATCACCGATCGATGGCACCCATCCCGATCGATGTCAATCAGTCGAGTCCTCAACGAGGTCGACTCCACCTGCACATCACGATCAGCAATGACTAATAAAGCCATCAGTCGACTGCCCATGCCAGTGTTAGTTCTTATAAGCTCCACATATCTCCACAATGGCATGATATTGTCCACTTTGGGTCTAAGCCCTCATGGTTTTATTTTTGGGCTTTACCCAAAAGGCCTCATACCAATGGAGATATCTTTTTTCTTATAAGCACATGATATTTTCCATGTCTTACCAATGTGGGACTTTGATTGTATTCCCCATACTCCCAACAATCCCCCCCTCAAACGAAGGACCACATTGGGCCCCCCCTCAAGCCTATCCCTCCTCGAAGGATTTTCTCTGCTTGATGTCCGATCTTCAACCCACCAGGACTTCATGCGCTTGTTGGCCCCTCGACCCAACTAGACTTCCTTCCTGATGTCTGGTTCTCTTGATCTGGACGTGGGAGCTCAACTTCCTTCGTTCGAGGTTCATGGCTTGACATGGACCATGGCTCTGATACCAATTGTTAGTTCTTATAAGCTCCACATATCTCCACAATGGCATGATATTGTCCACTTTGGGTCTAAGCCCTCATGGTTTTATTTTTGGGCTTTACCCAAAAGGCCTCATACCAATGGAGATATCTTTTTTCTTATAAGCACATGATATTTTCCATGTCTTACCAATGTGGGACTTTGATTGTATTCCCCATACTCCCAACAGCCAGCAATCGACTGATCAACTTGATTCAGCTGACTTAAACCAGTCGATCAACCCATCGACTCAGAGCAGTCGACTGCCATGACATGACAGTCGACTGGTGTCGGGAAAACTCATCTGACACTTGGCCAAATGGAGTGAGCTACCCCTTCCCGGGTTACAATCACTCACTCTCATCCCTCGGAGTCCCTCACCTTCGAAGTTCTCTTCGTTCGCGGCCACGTCCCTCGGCAGCATCAGGCACACAGCTCTGCAATGCTCCTTCGCGTCTCTTGCCTCGAAGTCTACTTCCTCCGGCTTCACTCCAAGCTCCTCGTCCGGCGGTCCCTCGGATGCTCCAAGCGCACGGCTTCCGCAAAGCTATCCTTCACCGACTCAAGGCACGAGTCATGAGATGTGAAACTCGCCATGGCTCCATGTGCGAATTACTAAGTCCTGCACGACTTCAACGCACATATCAAATCAATATTATAAACTAGCTTAAACCCTTTGCCACACACATCAAAACCTTATCATGGCAAGAGATTGCCCTAACATTCCCCCCTTACTTGTATTTACTGCCTCTGTTTCCAAGGAGAGTTAATGAATACCTTCCCTTCCTTATAAAAGATCTTCCGATACTGCCTCCATTCAGTATACTTCTTCTGTCTTCTATTTCGGCCATGGGAGACTCCTCGGAGCAAAATAGCAGTTGCTTTCCCCCTGATATGCCTATGGGAGATCAGAGACGGATATTTGAGTTGAAAAGGCAAGTTGCTCGCCTAAAGTTGCGCCTGACAGCAACCTCCATTAACAATCATAGTCTACGGCAAGAGATAACAGCAACCCAACGGCTCTTGTCTAAGCATCAGTTCATGAATCAGAGGCATCACGAACAAGTTCTCCGCCAGCAGGGTAATCATCATGTTGTACCACCTCCGAACGGGACCCCTTGTGAAGCCCCTTAGTCTCCCTTTAGGATGAACTCTTTTTCATGCAATGTACTATGTACCACTTTGTTGTATATATGAAATTCTCCTTTTAAGAACCATGAACTCAAAGTCTAACCTCAGGAATGTTGCTGCTTCCCAGGGGGCATGACAGCTTCTCGGAGGAGCTTCAGTACTTCCCCAATATTTTACTTCTGAAAATATTTCTTCGCTCTTCACTTCATCGCAATCACAACTGATTTCTGAGACGAGCTGGGTGCAGGGAACAGATTAAAATACCGTGCCATATTTTTTCACAGATATTTTTGCTCTGAAGCCTCACCTCCCTCTTCTATCTTCATTCAGAACAACATCACCTGCTTTTTATTTTTACAGGAAAGAATTAGATTTCATAGCTCTTTCGATCAGCCACCAAACGGGGATAAAGTAATATATAACTGAGCAAGAGCTCAGCTCTTCCGATCTACCACCACACGGGGATAAAGTAATATATAACTGAGCGAAAGATCAGCTCTTCCGATCCGCCCCCCCCTATGGGGATAAAGTAATATATATAACTGAGCAAGAGCTCAGATCTTCCGATCCACCACCACACGGGGATAACTGCAAGTCTTAAAGACCAGCAAAAATGATCGTGACAACCTGACTTAGAGCTTTGCCTGGTCAGGTCGGAATAATTTTTTACTCCGCCATTGTATTTCTTCTGTGTATCTACCTTAAATCCAACTCCTCCGATCTGCCACCATACGGGAATAACTGCAGGTCTAGAGACAAGCAAAAAGAATAGTGACGACCTTCCCTAGGGCTTCACCTGGTCAGGTCAGAAAATTTTTTACTCCGCCGTTATATTTCTTTCATGCATCTACCTTGAACTCAACTCCTCCGATCTGCCACCACACGGGGATAACTGCAGGTCTTAAAGACAAGCAAAAAGAATAGTGATTACCTGTCCTAGGGCTTCACCTGGTCAGGCCGGAGAATTTTTTACTCCACCATTGTATTTCTTCCGTGCATTACCTTAAACTCAACTCCTCCGATCCGCCACCACACGAGGATAACTGCAGGTCTTAAAGACAAGCAAAAAGAATAGTGATGACCTGTCCTAGGGGTTTCGCCTGGTCAGGCCAGAGAATTTTTTACTCCGCCGTTGCATTCTGTAGTGCATGTAAACCCAGCTCCTCCGTTCCGCCACCGCACGGGGATGATGACTTCAGCCGATATCGAGACGCATGAAATGTGATGACCCGATCTAGGGCGTTGCCCAATCAGGTCGGAATAAATGTTCTACTCCGCTGTTCTTCACAGGTGTTCTTACCTTAAACCCTACTCCTCCGTTCCACCACCACACGGGGATGATGGCTTCAGCCGATATCGAGTCGTATGAAATTTGATGACCCGATCTAGGGCGTTGCCCCATCAGGTCGGAATAAATGTTTTACTCTGCCATTCTTCACAGGTGTTCTTTCCTTAAACCCTACTCCTCCGTTCCACCATCGCATGGAGATGATGGCTTCGGCCGATACTGAGCCGTATGAAATGTGACGACCTGATCTAGGGCGTTTCCCCATCAGGTCGGAATAAATGTTTTACGCCGCCATTCTTCACAGGTGTTCTTACCTTAAACCCTACTCCTCCATTCCACCACCGCACGGGGATAACAGCTTCGGTTGATACCAAGCCTCATGAAATGTGAATTATGAATCTCCCTGGGACCACATCTCTGCTCTGATGCTCGATTTCTTCATTCTTCCGCTATGCGGGGATAATGGCTCTAGCTGATGCTAGGCCTTAAGAAAGATCAACTATGGATCTTCATGGGGCCACATCTCTGCTTTGATGCCCGATTTCTTCAGTCTTCCGCTACACGGGGATGACGGCTCTGGCTGATGCCAGACCTTAAGAAAGATCAACTATGGATCTTCATGGGGCCACATCTCTACTCTAATGCCTTATTTCTTCATTCTTCCGCTACGCGGGGATGACGCCTCTGGCTGATGCCATGCCTTAAGAAAGATCACTTACAAATTTTCTTGGGGCCACATCTCTGCTATAATGCCCCACTCTTTCATTCTTCCATCGCAACAGGGATGTCGGCGCTGGATGATAATGGGTTGTAAAAAGGGTAAATCATAATCTTACGTCCCTTATGAGCCAGTCTCTCCGCTCTGAATCCCACTAAAAATCATCATCACGCCCTGTGCTCCTCTATAAGACTCCTCGCCTTCCTTCTTCCTCACTTCTACCCTTTTCCAGCATTCAACTTTTTTTTTCTCCTCTGCAGACATCAACCTCCTCGGTGCCCAGCCAACAACTCTGGTATCCTCTTTCTTCCTTGAAAATCAAGATGCATGTTATCTTTCAACAAACTGCTAGTTGAATCCTGCCAGGGGCCTACACAAAGCGCGGCTCAACCCACTAGTGTTGTGCCGCTTCCACTTCCCACTTCATCTTCTTCTGCCGCCACCATCCATGCCTCAGTGTGCCCTTCTCCTTCCCATTCTTCCACCACTTCCTCTCCTGTGGCGTCCAAGGTGGCCGACGCAACCCTTCCATCGTCATCATCCTCTCCCCTTTCCGCTTTCTCATCACCGACAAACCCTAGCTCGCCCGTCTCTTCGCCTTCCATCCTGGGTGTTCGTAAGTCACCCCCTCCATCTTTGTGGGATCTAGTGGAACTGAGGGGTGCCGTACACCCACATTTGCAGGTGGAGGATATTCCCTTCCTTGAGATTTCTCCTTCTCCTAAACTTCTGCCCATACTGGAGCCCATTTCGACCACGACTCCTTCATCTTCGTCTTCCCTCACTCCGCGCACCTCTCTGCTGCTCTCCCCATCCATCCAGAGTTTAGGAGACATTTCTCCACCACTAAATGTCGAGCGTGACTCCGGCATCCTTCCTCTTACTAGCGAAGAACCCCCAATCCCGATATCTCCCTTGGCCACCGACCTTCAATGACTTTCCTCCCCTCCCCCTACGCCTGTGATACGAAGCATATTGTCTAGGGAATCACCTTCTGAAGATTCTTCTTCCTCTGCCAGGCCACAGGTGGCCTCTGACATTCGACGATCACCATCATCTTCCCTTCTCTCTTCTCCTGCCTCCTTGAGTCCTCTGGCAATGGCTCTGTTTGCATCCCCTTCGACGTCTTGTGCTATCTCCAGAGCCCCTTTTATCTCTTCAAACATCCCCCTCTTCCTTTCAGGATCAGCAGCATAACTGATGTGAGCAAAACATATAGGATTTTAGGAGTAGTTTTCGCTCACATCTCATTACATTTTATGTTAGTTTCATGCATATGTCACTTTGTTTTGCATGCATTTCCTATTTTCTGGTTCGGAGGTCTGCTCTTTATACTTTTGTGTGCAGGATAGCATTTCTGGAGAAAATGCATAATTTCAGAGCAAAAGAAGGGCATTTTGCAGCTAGATGCAGAAGGGGACACGGCCAGGGCATGTGGCTACACACGACCATGTCCAAGGGTCGAAATCAGCCACCCTAGGGCCACACACGGCCTGCCCGTGTGACGACCTAGCAGATTGACGCAGATAGGATTTTTTCTGAATTCGCAGCGATTCGATGTGATGTCTATATAAGAATGGCTCCGCCCAAATCCTAGGGGGGAGACACGATGGCTGGGATGACACACCAAAGCCCTAAAAAGCTTCGGGAACTCGCAACAGGGAGGAAGAATGCCATCGGAGGTCCACGTTCTGCACTTCAACACCGGAGAGAAGGCCATATCGGCATTGTAATTTCTTGTTCTTGCATTTTATTTCTGATATATTCGAACATGTACATGCCTTGTGATTCTCCTCTTTTATATATGGAGTAGTTCCTTTGATTCTAGGATTAGGGAGTAGCTTGTGTGCGCATGACATGTTGCTTCAAATTGAATTCTATTTTTGAGTTTGAATTTGCAATTGGAAATTGTTTATACCAATATCTATGCATATTTGGTTTTCTACCTGCTATGCTTAAGCGATACGAGGGGTGACAACCCTCGTATCTAAGATTTAAGGGATTTTATACAAGGAACCTAGGGGTAAACTTGATCTCCTGTAACCGTGGGTAGAAGGATGTGATGGAACTGGAAAGATTAGAGAATGATGTCAAAGTATGGTCATACCAATAAAGATCTGTTGGTCACTCGGACTGGTTGCTATGCTTTTGACAGGCTGAACAGATCTGCACTATACGGGCTGCATCTTGCTGCAGAGTGGGCTAAAAATATCCAGCAAGCAACACTTTTCTCGCCAAGACTCTGCCTCCCAGGTGGTTACTGTAACAACCCTCGTGTATTTCCCTGAGTACCCATTCAACATCTTCCTTTCCCAGGAATTTCAATAAGGGGCGTCCAAAAGACGTCTTATATAGGACCCTGTCCACAGAACAATTGTGAACCGCTTCGCTCTGGTCACCAGAACAGATGTCGCTCCTCTTCCCTCAGGAACCTTCCCTTGCTATAAATATGCCATAATCTCAGTTCTCCAATTGGAGGTCTGATCAACTCCCGGTATTGCCTCATCCACATTATACACCGCCAAAGAATTGGGAATCTCCACGCAAATTGATCTTGGATGTTTCACCCCTTCTAAAGCACTAGCTAATCATGCTAATTCATCAGCCTTCTAGTTATCTTCTCTTGGAATCTGTTGCAGCACGACTCGTTGAAAATGAGCTTTCTCTTTTTCAAAAGCTATCAAATATTTCTGCAACCTCTCTTCACGAACCACAAATGCACCCTGAATCTGCGACATTGCCAACTGAGAATCTGAATGTATAATAACAGAAGTTGCCCCAATAGCTCTAGCGGCTTGTAGTCCGGCGAGGATAGCTTCATACTCTGCTTCATTATTGGATGCATGGTATCTGAGACGAACAACTATATGGGTTTCTTCTTCCTTGGGGGAGACCAGCAGCACTCCTACTCCACTGCCCGTAGACCCAGAAGATCCATCCATAAAGGCGTTCCACACGTCCGTCCTTTCTTCTTTTTCAGCCGAGCTATTTTCTGAACCGACAGGTACCTCTGCAAGAAAATCGGCTAATGCCTGCGCCTTCACAATAGTTCGGGGATGGTAGTGGATATCATACTCACTTAGCTCTACAGCCCGCTTGGCGAGCCTCCCTGAGAAATTAGGCTTAGTCACAACCTTACCCAGCTCACTGTGAGTCAAAACTTTGATTAGATGGGCGAGGAAGTAGGGTATCAATTTGTGGGTTGTCAACACTAGGATATACGCCAGTTTCTCCAATTCAGTGTACCACGACTCTGCTCCTTTTAAGATATGACTGATATAATAGATAGGCTGCTGTTGAGAACCCTCCTGCTTTAGTAACACTGAACTGATGGCCCCCTCCGAAATGACTAAATACATCCACAATGGCTCTCCTGAGGTTGGTTTGGCTAGCAGAGGCAACTCAGCTAGGTACTTCTTTAATTCCTAGAAAGCCTGCTCACATTGATCATCCCACTAGAATTTGGCGGCCTTGCGCAGAATTCGAAAGAAAGGCAGTCCCTTGTCTACTGATCTGGCTATAAATCGAGACAAGGAAACTATTCTTCCTACCAGCTTTTTAGTCTTTCGCAAAGTAGTAGGTGACTTCATACTGCACAGTGCTTGCACCTTCTCCAGATTAGCTTGCAGTCCTTTCTCGGTCACAATATACCCCAGAAATTTTCCACTCTTTACCCGAACAGACATTTCTTCGGGTTCATCTTCATGTTGTACCGCCTTAAGGTAGCAAAAGTCTCCTCCAAATCTGCAACCAAATTGCGAGTGGTTTTTGACTTGACAAGGATGTCATCAACATAGACTTCCACATTCTTGCCCTTTTGTTATGTGAAGACTTTATCCATGAGTCATTGGTAAGTGGCTCCTGCGTTCTTCAAGCCGAATGGCATTACTACATATGCATACATCCCTCTTGCTGTCACAAAACTGACACACTTCTAGTCATCTTTTGCCAGGGGTATCTGATGATACCCTTGATAAGCATCCATGAGAGACACAACTTTATACCCCACTGTTGAATCAACCAACCGATCAATACGAGACAAGGGGTAGCAGTCTTTAGGAAACACTTTATTCAAATCACGAAAATCAATACACATCCAACATTGCCCAGAAGGCTTGGGGACCAAAACTACATTTGACACCCATTCGGGGAACTGAATTTCTTTGACATGACCCACTTGTAACAACTTATCTACTTCTGTAGCTATAACTTTATCCTTCTCGGACCTGAAGTGTCGCCGCTTCTGCTGAACGGGTCGGGCTCCCCTGATAATGTTGAGATGGTGCTCAGCGATGCAGGGATCTATTCCCATCAGGTCATGCACATCCTTGGCAAAGATGTCTTCATTCTTCCTCAAGCAGGCCACCATCTCCTACTTAGGCTCTAGTTGTTGAGTCACCCGAGTAACTTTGCCAGGGACGATTTCTACATATTCCCCTTCTTCTATTTTCTCATCTCTGGGAGGTGACTCTTCCAGTACACAGACGTCAGGAACAATGACAACTTTCCCCTTGGGGTCGTCAACCCTGGCCTTCTTCTGGTCGTCCTTGACCATTTGCACATAGCAACTTCGAACAACTTTCTGTTCTCCCCTGGCTTCCCCGATCAGCTGCTCGACTAGAAACTTAACCTTCTGATGGTAGGGGGAAGCTACCGCCTGGAAAATAGATAGAAAAGGATGACCCAAAATTGCATTATAAGTGGATGGAGCATCCACTATAAGTAATGGAGCAATACAAGTTCTCTGGCTGGGCTTTGTGCTCAGGGTGAGGGGCAAAGAAATTTGCCCTACGGGATGCACCATATGGCCCGCAAATCCAAACATAGGAGTGGCCACGTCTTCCAAGTGTGCATTCCTCAGCTGCATCTGCCCGAAAGCCTCCTGGAAAAGGATATTAACCGAACTTCCTGAATCGACTAAGACACGAGCCACTTCGTAGTTGGCAAGGGAAATCTGAATTACTAGGGTGTCCGTATGAGGCAGCAAGATGCCTTGCAGATCCTCTAGCCCAAAAGATATGTGATGTGAGCAAAACATATAGGGTTTTAGGAGTAGTTTTCGCTCACATCTCATTACATTTTTATGTTAGTTTCATGCATATGTCACTCTATTTTGCATGCATTTTCTATTTTCTTGTTTGAAGGTTTGCTCTTTGTACTTTTGTGTGCAGGATAGCATTTCGGGGGAAAAGGCACACTTTCAGAGCAAAAGAAGAACATTTTGCAGCTAGACGCAGAATGGGACACGGCCAGGGCATGTGGCTACACATGGTCGTGTCCAATGGGCGAGATCAGCCATCCCAGGGCCGCACACGACCTGACCGTGTGTTTCCACACGACCGTGTGGCGACCCACCAGATTTGCACGACTAGGGGTTTTTTGTATTTTGCAGCAGTCCGAGGTGATGTCTATATAAGGATGGCTCCGCCCAAATCCTAGGGGGGAGGCACGACGGCTAGGATGACACGCCGAAGCCCTAAAAAAGCTTCAGGAATTTACAACGGGGAGGAGGAACATCGCCGGAGGTCCACGCCTTGCACTTCAACGCTAAAGAGAAGACCACGAAAGCATTGTAATCCTTTATTCCTGTGTTTTATTCCTTATGTATTCGAACATAAACATGCTTTGTGATTCTTTCTTCATATACATGGAGTAGTACTTTCGATTCTAGGATTAGGGAGTAGCTTGTGTGCACATTACAATGTTGGTTCATGTTAAATTCTGCCTTTGAGTTTGATTTGACAATTGGTAGTTGCTTTTACTATATCCATGTGTGTTTGGTTTTCTATCTGCTGTGCTTAGGCGATAGGAGGGGTGACAACCCTCGTATTTAAGATTTAGGGGATTTTATATAAGGAACCTAGGGGTAAACCTAATCTCCTGTAACTGTGGGTAGAAGGGTGTGGTGGAATCGGAAACGGTTCATCGTAGGGATTGATTTAGCATCCTCGTACTATCTATCCCGTCCTTTTAGGCGGAGATAACTCCCGGTAGATGCAGCGGCTCTACGGGAGAGTGTATGATGTCCCTTCCACAAAACCATAGATAAACGTCTAGACAACACCAATTAACAACATTGTTTTATGATACACAAGCGAAACCGAAGTCCTAGAATCACCTTTGAAGACCCTGACACACTCCCTTCTTCCTCCGTGTGACACCGTATAGAGTAAAAGTCCACCGACAACCCTCACCAATCGAATCCTCTTAGAGTTACGTTCGAACAATTACAACCACTGAATATATTGATATTCGAATCCCAGTCCCTGTGGGATCGATAATCTTTATTACTTGATGACACCCGTGCACTTACGGGCGTTGAGCGCGAGCGCGCACTTTGAGTCTTCGACGGTCTCCGTCGCAAGATTTGAGGTCGCATTCGTGCGCATCAATATGGGAGGGAAATTCTGAATAGCTTGCTCCATTCCAATGGCTAGACTTTTTATAAGGCGAGCATAGGACTTGCGAGCTCTATTGGAGTCCTCATCAATAGGCCCTCCTGCAATAACATGAATAATGCCCCACGTGGGGATGTCATTTGGGTCAGACGACGAGCCTTCACCTTTTGGTCCTCCTTGTGAAGTACCCTCCCGAACAGGCCTTTGTTGGTTCGGTGGGAGGGTGGCTTGAGGTCTTCGATGATATTGTCCCTGACGCGCTATGTTAGGTCGCTGACCTCCAAAAGCCAGTCCTCCCGTCTGAGATCATAGCTGTGGATAAGTGGCTCGGATGCGCTCCAGCTCTTCCTGGAGCTTGAAGCACCAATCACTGGTGTGGCCATACTCCATATGGTATTGGCAGAAGAAAGGAGCTGGGGGGTTGCGAGGCTCCCCTCTATATCCCACAAGATGCTGGAGGAGGCCTTGTTGGTCATACGATTCCATCTCTCGCTCCTTCCATGTCCTCGGGGGAGGGAGGTCTTCGGCGGCAATGATTTGTAAAGGAGGGATAGGGTGAGCCCCCAGTGTCAGTTACCGGGGCCTAGGAACTATTGGTGCGAAGGGTCGCACATACTCTCTTCGGGGAAACACCTATGGGGCCGGGGGTGATTTCTCTCGGACGGGGTGGACGTGGTGCTCTGTTCAGCACACCTAACCTTCAGACCTTCCTCCTCATTGATGTACTCCTCAGTACGGCTCAATAACTCCTCGTAGCTGATCGCCGACTTCCTTAATAGGGAGCTGAGGAAAGGTCCTTCCCTCATCCCGTGTGGAATGGCCACCTTTAAGATGTCGGATCCCGTAGAGGGGATATTCCTGGCAGTGGATGTGAAACGATGAAGATAACCCCTGAGCGATTTTGAGGGTTCTTGCCTGATATGCAACAATATTGAGCATCGTGCTTATAGGTCTTGTAGCTAGCAAAATCCTGGCGGAATACCCCTTGAAAATTAGCAAAACAAGTAATTGATCTCGGAGGTAGGGCACCAAACCATCTTTGGGCAGAACCTGTCATCATGGTGCGAAAAGCACGACACTTAAGGGCATCCGTATAACAGTGGAGAGAGGCAGCTTCGGCAAACTGGGATAGATGCTCTTCTGGATCCGTAGTACCATCATACTTCTCTACCTGGGGATTTCTGAAAGATGAAGGCGGCATCTCAGACAAGATGTCGATAGTAAATGGACTGTGCTCATAGGCCTCCGGAGCCCTAGTCGATTGGCTCTCTCCTTGTTCTTTGTGTCGGGTTTGCATTATGGGTATGGTGTGTTGTAGTATTCTCCCTCCTGACCCATCGCCAGGTAATGCCTCGACGTTCGTCATCGGACGGAATGGAGGAGGCCTCTCCGGCGGCGGCCCTCAGGGAGAGGGTTCATCCGAATGGGGATGGAGGTACCCCGTCCTCCTCCTCTCTTTGGCTAGGGCTTTAGCCACAGCTGTGTCCACCATGGCCCTCAGTTGTGATGGTAGCAGGGTAATGGGATTGCCCTCTACAAAAGAGGTTGCTAGATGTGATATCTCCTCTAGTTGCATCTCGACATCTTAGTCAGCAATATTCCCACAGACGACGCCAACTAATGCGGAAATGTGTACCCGGATTTTCTTACCTTCCAATAATGTTGATAAACGTTCGAAAGGCGTGGGGTTCTCTCCGGCTGCAACAATAATATGAAACGAGAGATATAATGGAAAAACTAAGATGCAGAATCAAGACACCAAGTTTTACGTGGTTCGGAATCGAGATTCCTACTCCACGGAGTGAGCTTTCTTCGGAGCTACGATACCAAGGCACTTTCACTATCAAGTTCCCCCTTCATGGAAAGGATGTTTCCGAAGGTAGGGGGGAAACCTCTTACAAGGTACTATGTGTACAAAGACAAAGGATGAAACTCTCTCCCTTCTCGCAGCCTCTTCTTCTGTCTCTCTCGTCTCCTCTCCGATGATCTCTCTCCTTCGAGCTCTTCGGTTCTCCTCCTTTGGCCAAGATCCGAATCCCCTTCTTCCTTCCCCTCTTTTCCCTTTTATACTCTCTTTACCTCTGCATGCCAGCTATAGCGTAACCGACCCTTTCCATCACCGTCCACGTGGTCACCCTCCTACCCTGGAGAATCATTCAGTTAGAGAAATAAGAAGTGGAGACTCCTCCAAATATTATGTGGGGTCCTTATTTGTTATGTAACAGACTTCTATAAGTGTTTTGGGAAATATTCCCACCTATGCTTTTCTCCTTTTCTTCTTTTTTCAAGTTAACCTGAACCTGATGCCTAGGCTTAGGTTAGCCCTTAGACTCAATACTAGCCTAGCCTTGCCGAACCGATTCCTGGACTCCCTTTACTGACATGATCTCTAGCCTTGCTTTGTCCGAGCCGACCTCCAGACCTACCTTACCGAACCGGTCTCCAGATTCACCTTGCCGAGCTGACCTCCCGCCCTACCTTACCGAAGCGGTCTCTAGTCTCACCTTGCCGAGCCGATCTCTGGACCTGCTTCATCGAGCTGATTTCTAGGCTCAACCAAGGCTCTCTTTATGGCCCTTTCTCACTTTACTCTCCAAGTTAGGTAGTAGCAGTATCATCCGAGAATCGAGTCAACTCGCTACTTAAGGAAGTCCAAGTACTTAAGGAGCAAGTCAACTCGAAAACTTTGACCTACCAAATTAAGGATAGAGACTCAACTCAAGTTGCAAAGCTTGTGGAAGAGAACTCTGTCTTAAAAAGGCAAGTAGAAGATCTAAACGGATCTTTGGAAAGGTTCACTTCGGGTTCCAAGTATCTCAACATGATGCTTGGAACTCAGCGAGCCGTGTACAATTGATCTGGACTTGGATACAAGGCTAAATCCACTTATAAATCATACATGTCATTACTTAGCCGAAACACTAAGAATCAAGTCCAAGCATGGGCTCCTAAGTCTAACTTAGTCAACCAAGTTAGACCAAATCAATTTTTGGTTCCCAAGAGTCAAGTTCACTAAGTGAACAAAACTCAATCTAGCTACCATTTAGGGGGAGCTAACACTTTGCTTGTTTCCTTGTTTAGATAAACACTTGCATGCCTTAGTTTACTTTACTTACTTAATTTAGAATAGACTAGGATAGGAAACAAAGTAGTTTAAATTTGAATAACCTAGTACTAAGACAAGTGAACTGATAGTAAGTTAGGGAAGCTCTTCGAAGTGCATGTCTAGCAAGTGGTCGTTGCTCCGATAACCAAGAAGGCCATGTGCCTCGCCACGACCTAGTGCACTATGTCAAGTGGAACTGACCGAAGCTAACTCACTAAGTCTTTGACTAGTTAGACCAAGGCTTAGTCCAAAGTGAATCAAGTACTTGATTCCTTAATTGACTTTGTCTAGGAAGTGGTCGTTGCTCCGATAACCAAGAAGGTCATGTGCCTCGCCACGACCTGGAAGTCAATGCTGGAAAAACCTACTTAACTAGCTCAAACCAAGCTTGAATTTAACACAAGTTTAAACACTTTGAAATATCTCATTAAATTTAATTAAGATAAAAGAAATCCTCATCTCACAAAACCAATAAGAATAAGTGTATTGAAAACCTAGCTTGGGTGAGATGATTTAGAACTTAATTAAGATTAATTAGTTTAATTTAGCTTAACTCATTGTAATATACTTAACTCAAAATTGATAAATTTACCTAAACAACTTACCTCAATTAAACTTAACTTAATTAAACTTATTTTATTAAACTAAACAAACATAGTTGACTTACTAAACTAAACATAAATAACCTACTAAATTAAACTTAATCATCTAAATCGATACAACTAAATCAAATCAAAAAAATTAAGTAAATAAATGAAATTAACCTAATAAAATCCATTTAAACATAAAAAATCAACCAAAATTAAACATACTCAAATTCAGTCGACTGAATTGTCTTCGGTCGACTAGACAAGAGTCGACTGAATCATCTTCAGTTGCCTCCGAGTATCGGGAAGGTAAAACATGACTTCAGTCGATTGAAGTCAATTCAGTTGACTGAAATGAACCGGTAGATAAAGTTTAGGCGGCGAAGTAAATGGTAAAATTTATTACAGTTGACTGAAACATGTTCAGTCGACTCAAATTCAGGCGACTGAACTATTTCCAGTCGACTGAATCCCGTCTATGAGACCAGCACCGAGCCACGCCAAAATCATTCATAGTCGTCACAAATCCACCGCAAAAACCCTAATTCTAGACTTCCGAAGCGCCTAGGTCATCATTTTTCTTTAATATTATCCAAAATGCCAAGGTAATAACTCTAAAACTTTAGTTTCAATTATTTTCAATAAATATTGAATATTTGTGATTTAATTAGGGGTAAAAGAAGAGTTGTTGAGATTGAGTCATCGACTCCATGCTTGGATATTAGGTTCCCCACTGAGGGGCATAAGATTAGGTTTGAGAACACCATTTACATTCCTATGCCTACTAGATACATTAGTAAATCATGTTTTAGTAATGCATGCATGCTTAGTATGGATGTCATAGCACACTATGGGTTAGAAAAATAAGTTTATTGTAAAAACTCTATTAACATAGACTTATGTGCGGAGTTTTTCAATAATTTTAGTAAAATTTATGGCATTTCATATTCGACTAGAGCACAGGGTAAAGACTTTGTCTTTAACCCCTCTATGTTGAGAGAGCATTTAGGACTCATGTATTCGACATGTCCTGTTGCATGATTTTCATCCACGGAGTTATCGTACGGTGACCCGTACTCACATATTACATTAGATAGGATACATATGCATCTTTATGGTGAGGAAAGAACTCCGTCTGTGAGTATCTTTAGTTCTACTAGACTCAGAGTACAGGACTATGCCCTGTACCGAGTCATAGTGAACTGCATTAATCATAGGGACATTGCTATGATGCACCCTTATCACTCATTTTTTGCTTTATGCACTTAATCATAGATTAGATTTAGACATTAGCTTACAAATGTTCCATTCCATCATTTATCATTCTAGGTCAGTTACTAGAAGGAAGACACATTTGCCTTACTTTCATGTCATCACATCCCTTTTAGCTGCATTAGGGTTTGACGTTACCATAGGTAACATCAAACAGCTTACTGAGTATGACATGATAGGGTCTAGGCAGTTTGGTTTAGATGAAAATAATATCCTTGCATAGAAGAGACTGACCACCGGGTGAGGAGCATGAGCGAGGAGATCGACCTGCACCACCACTCCGAGTCCGATCATCAGGAAGCCCTAGGATTCGACAGTCTATCACCATTTCTTGGGATTCCAACAACCATAGCAGAGAGATTATCTAGGTTGGAGGATGTGATGCAGTGCCAGGAGTAGCAGTATCTTGAGATTATGCAGATATTGCAGGCACAGAGAGAGGATAATCGATAGATTATGGAACGTCTTAGGTCTTGGGGCATGGGTCCTTCTCATCCTCCATCTACTGACAAGGATTGTTATGTCACTTGAACTTAATAAATTTAATAATTTTTAAATCTTGTTTATGCTTGGTAGATTAGGATGTTTTCATACTTAATATTCGGAATTTATTTTGAAAAGTAATATAATATTTTTTTTAAAGAAAAATAAAAATTAAATCTAGATTAGGTCAATTTAGATTTCTTGATCCTATAGATTTAAGTTAGCCTTCACATCTCACAAACACTTAGGATTACCTATTTGTGTATTGAGCCACGAAGATTGACGTGAGATGAAGACTGCACCCCTGGTTCCAGATGTAGATCTAGTGGATTGACATGAACCAACATGGGGTTTACAAGTGAAAATCGATCACTTCGGTGACTAACTCTAATTCAAAGCTTAATGATTAATTCTGTATCATTTGAGCTAGTAAAGAGTTGGACATTTGCTTTAAGGATGATTTTTAGATGTGTATTTTTAAAATATAAATATAATATTTAGGAATTAATGCTTGGACTTATCACCTATCATTATTGCATCAACTTAAAATTTAAAAAAAAATATTTTGGAAATTTTGATAATAAGTTCAAGGGGAGTTTGAAAATTTTTGAAAAGTTTTTACTCAGGGGGAGTTTGAGAAATTTGAAAAGTTTTGAAAAGTTTGAAAATTTTAAAAAGTTTGAAATTTTTTGAGAATTCTGAAAATAAGTTGTTATTCAGGGGAGTTAGAAAAATTGAATATTTTGAAAACTTTGTAATTTTAAAGGGGAAGTTAGAGAAATTGTTTGAATATTTTTGAAAAGCTTAAATTAAGTTTTTGAAATCAAATTAAATTCGTGGGACAAATATTATTTTGAGCTTGAAAATTTCTCATGTGAAACTTCGACTCTCCACTACATCATTTTGGCATTTTAAAATTTAATCTTCATTTTGATGTATGCCAAAGGGGGAGAAAGAGATATAAAGTTAGAGATTTATTTTAAGAAAGGTAAAAAAAAATTAAGAAAAATTTATTGAAAGAAAGATGCAAAAATTTGATAAGAGTTTATGCATCTCATACATAGTTTATTTTATGCATCTATTATATATGTCAAACTTTGTTAATGTCAATATTTGGATATTGATATTTGATTCTCCTAACTTCAACTAATGTGTTATCATACATCAAAAAGGGGGAGATTGTTGATGCAGTGAGCATCACTCCTTAGTTTTGATGTATGAACCATAGTTAAATGTTAGGATTCATCTGTGGTCTAATATAAGTGTTAAGTGTGCAGGTTTAACAGGAAAGTCCTAATAGGTCGTGTTGACCGGATACTAGGCAAGTCTCTTGATAAATCAGGAGGATCAGACACCAGACATGAAGTCCAGATGGGTCGCGTGGACTGGACATCTGGCATGAAGACCGGTTAGGTCAGGAGACCGGACAATCGGCAAAAAGTCCAGCTAGGTCAGGCAGACCGGACAGCTGGTGGAAGCCCTGGTGGGTCAGATCGAATGTCAAGATTGGTAAGTCCGGCAGGTAGCCAACAGGTAAGCCTCGAGTGAAGAGGTGAGGCTAAGTCCTCTGTAGGGGGACAAAGTTAGGCGTTGATCTGACGAAAAGTCCGCGTGGGACTTAGTAGTCGATTTTAAGTAGTATTACTACTGCTATATTATATATTTATGCTAATCCTATCTAGTAGGGATCAGTCGACTGGATAGACTCGAGTCGACTGAAGTTAAGTCGACTGGATATAGATCAGTTGACTGGATACCTATTTGAAAGGATTAGCTGGTGATCGATTGGAGGGTTTGAGTCGACTGAAGAAGGAAATTTCTTGATGCGGAGCCGAGTGACATGGAGTCGACTGAAGAGGTTTCGATCGACTGGAAGACCACGAATTCCATATCGACGGGCTGATGTCGAGTCGACTGGAAAAGATTTATAAAATATGTGCTCGACCAAATCTGAACAATAAATCCAATCTACGTCGAAGTGCTGCCGAAATACTTGCTTGTCCATAAAATTCTCATTCCACAACAAGACGACCTTCCGACACTCTGCGACTACCTCGACAATCCTTAAGTGTTAGTATAAAGTCTTGTATTTCTTTTTAACTTATTATTTCGCTTGTGTACTTAACTTTAAGAGTGGGTAGCCTGTTACCCAACTCTAATATTTGTAAAAAGCGAAACCCTCTGAAGTCGAGAGTTCTCGAATCAAAGGGTAGTTAGTGATTGCCCATCGAGGTAGCTCGCGTAGCCTTGGACAAGCAACCCAGTTAGGGTTGTGAACCAAGTAAAATAAAAGGTGTTATTATTTTCCACTACATACTCACAATATTTTTCAAATATTCTAAATCATTTTTAAAATTAAAATAAATTTTTAAACCTCCAAGATTCACCCCCTCTCTCAGAGAAACACGATCCTACACCTCGTACAAACGATTACAAAAATAATACTAAAGAATTACAAGCAATTACAAGTGAAATATACAAAACATATAAAGAAAACTTTACAAATGTGCTTTTGGATGCTTGTTTGTTTGGTTGCTTGAGCTGCACTTGGAGACCCTGAATCACACTAGCAAATCACCCCAAATCGCCCTAAGGAACCATGGCGAAATCTTCCTCCATGAGCTGCTTTTATAACCTACATTCGGGCTGATTTCGTGCCTGACAGTCGACTGTCATAAGGCCCCAGTCGACTGCCAATAGTGTCGTTGTCTCACAATGAACTTAATCCACGTCAGTATTCAAGCCAACGGATACACTGGCAGTCGAATGTCATTACCCATCATTCGATCATAAGTCGTAGCCGATCGATCGATCGGTTACTATGCATTTTGCTCCTACAACTCGGATCAAGAATCGATCGCCTCCATGGTAGTCGACTCCTGGCGGCCGATCGCCTAATGCCGGCAATGATCGCTAAGGCTATTTTTCGATCAAACCCTAGTCGACTCACGCATACCAATCGTCATATTCCCAATCGACTGCTACAAGTCAACTCGGCTTCCAAGTGTCAAAACACTTGACTAGTCAACTGGTCCAAATCCCTAGTCGACTGATAACCTCAATCATGAGGTTTAACACCAAGTATGATACCCTTATACTTTCTAGACTACCCTTAGCCTAGACCTAAACCTTCTAGCCACCTCCATCGGTCTCACGTCTATCGGATCCCTCCAATTCATCCATGACTTGTTCATCCATACGCTAGCCTTCAGGTGCTTCCATCGGCTATTATCATGCTAAGCTGGTCTATACCGCCAAGGCACATTTGGGTTTACGCTGCCAAGACTACCACTTGGACTTTACGATGCCAAATCATTGGACTTATGCTGCCAAGACTCTCACTTGGACTTTACGCTGCCAATATCAACCCTTGGACTTCCCAAATGCCAAGTACCCATGACTTGGACTTTTCTTGCCAAGATCCATGCTTGGACTTTCCTTACCAACCCATGTTAGACTTTCCAATTGCCAAGACTCAAGCTTGGACTTTCCCTTGCCAAGACCCATGCTTGGACTTTCCTTGCCAACCCATGTTGGACTTTCCATGCCAAGTGTCCCATTTGGACTTTCCATTGCCAAATACACAAGACTTCGACTTTCCATGCCAAGTACACAAGACTTGGACTTCTCCATTATGGTCAACCCCAAGTCAACTATCTAGTCAACCCATTGTCAAACAATGGTCAACTTTTTTTGTCAAACATCAATGTCAAATATGAAAACACTACTCGAGTCAAACTCGAGTCTGGTCAATCGTGACCTGGGCCGATTGCACCAACAAGATTAATCCAGCTTGAAATGCCCTTTGTGATACTAGATGAAGCCATATTTGATCCAACTTGAGTCTAGTCTATTGGCTCATCTCGATCTCCTACAAATAAGATATAAAATTTGCATATAAGCCCACACATTTAGAAGAATTTATAATAAAGTCCAAAATAAATCCGAACTCGTAAAACATGCTAAGAATTGACAATTAACCACACAAGAGGATTTAAAACATCAAAATTAAGTACCAAAATAATATACTAAAATGTTTTTATCAGTCTCCCACCATCACCCTTCTCACAAATCCAAAACTTCTCATCAACAAGTAATGCGGAATGGAAGAGCCCACACAAGGTTCCCACCTCGACATTGGCGTCAGGGTCGGAGCTGTTCTACGAAGGAAAGCAGTCTTGGATGGGTACAAGGCAGAAAGTTGGAAGGAAGATGGAGAGTCACCACCGGGGATGGATAGAAGCGGATCTCCTCCTTTTCACCACCAAGCTGGCCAAAACTACTACGACCCCACGAGAGGACCTGCACGATGGACGATGGCACATAGGATTCCCGTTCGAAGTGACTCCGCAGGAGAGGTTCAGTGGTGGAAACACCCTCGACAATGATGGATAGATAGTGGAAAGAGCGGAGGGAGGAGATGGACCGGAAGAGTGCCACCATTTGGGGATTGGCAGATCGGCTAGGAAGGTTCAAAGAAGGCTGATGCGCACGAGCGCGACCTCAAATCTCACTACGGCTATCGTCGTGGACTCAAAGTGTGCGCTCACGCTCAACGCCCCCAAGTGCATGGATGTCGTCAAGTAATAAAGATTTATCGATCCCATAAGAACTGGGATTCGAATACCAATACACTAAGTGGTTGTGATTATTCGGACGAAATCTCTGAGGGAGTCGGTTGGTGAGGACTATCGGTGGACCCTACTCTGTGCGGTGTCACACGGAGGAGGAAAAGAGTGTGCCGGGGTCTTAAAAGGCGATTCTAGGACTTCGGTTTCGCTTGTGTACCACAGAACAATGTCGTCAATTGGCGTCGTCTAAACGTCTACCTACGGTTTTAGGAAAGGGACATCATACACTCTCCTGCAGAGCCGCCGCATTCACCGGAGCTATCCTCGCCCAAAAGGATGGGATAGAGGGTACAAGGATGCCAAATCAATCATTGCGGTGGACCATTTCGGATTCCACCGCTCTCTTCTCCCCGCAGTTACGAGAGGTCAGGTTTAACCCTAGGTTCCTTGATCAAACCTCCTAAATCTAGATTTGTGAGGGCTGTCACCACCTCATATCGCCTAATCACAGCGGAAAGAAAGCCAAACTCACGAAGATATAATAGAGAGCAACTACCAATTGTCAAATCGAACTTTTGGCCAGAATTTAATATGAACCAACATTGTCTATGTACACAAGCTACTCCCTAATCCTAGAATCAAAAGTACTACTCCATAAATACGAAGGAAGAATCACAAAACATGTTTAAGTTCGAATACAATAGAGATATACAATGCTTCATGAACTTCTCTCCGGTGTTGTATTGCAAGTTGTGGACCTCCGGCGGTGATCCTCCTCCCCGCTGTGAGTTACCGAAGCTTTTTAGGGCTTCAGCGTGCCATCCTAGCCATCGTGCCTCCTCCCTAGGGTTCGAGCGGAGCCATCCTTATATAGATATCGCCTCGGACCACTACAAAATCCGAAAAAAACCCTAGTCGTGCAAATCCATCAGGTCGCCACACGGCCGTGTGTTTCCACATGGCCAGGCAATGTGCAGACCTGGTGTGCTGTTCTTCATCCATTGGACACGGCCGTGTGAATCCACACGCCCTGGCCGTATCCCACTCTGCGTCTAGCATCAAATGTCTATCTTTCGCTCCGAAAACACATCTTTTCCCCCCGAAAAGCCAACCTGCACATAAAAGTACAATGAGTAGACCTCCGAACCAGAAAATAGGAAATGCATGTAAAAATAGAGTAACATATGCATGAAACTATCATAAAATGTAATAAGATGTGAGCGAAAACTATACCTAAAACCCTATATGTTTTGCTCACATCACTTCCCCCAGACTTAAATCTTTTCTTGTCCTCAAGCAAACCTCAGTGCCATGAAATTTTAAAATATTGATCCATAATTATCATATTAAGTAAATTTATCAAGTGGTATTTGCAATCAAAGAAAAACAAATATGTTCTAGAAGTTCACTAAGTTAGCTCCTTGTGCTCGTACTAGGCAAATCATTCTTAGGGGATGCCCATTCCATGGTGAGTTAAGTCGTCACCCCATAGCTTTCCTAAGGTTTCTGGCTCTTAGGCACTTACCTGTCCAAAGCGAGGGTCGTTCCCTAGATCTAGCATAAAGTCTTAAAGGCGTGCTCGGTATTGAGAGAAATTGGGAGGTGTTTCCCCAGTAACCTAACTCGGTCTCAAAGGGGCACCTAACCATTTCCACCCACGATAACTATTTTTTATCCCTCTCAATCTCTTTTTTTTTTTTTAGCTCACTGGGATTTTGATTTTTTCAAATGGGCTTACACAATCCGAGCATCTCCAGTAACTAAAATGTTAAACCTAGAGTCACCTATAGATTCCAATGTACTAGACTATTGAGGCGAATCAAAACTAGGTATGTACTAGATTCTCTCTTTCAGAATGTTTGATATGTGTAAGTGCAAATCCAAAGCTAACCAATGTAAGTCTAGAACATTATATAAAGTGAATAAAATAAAATACCACAGGATAAATGAAGTTAAGCTACCTATGGGAACAGCTCATGCAAGCAACTTTTTTTAAAAATACTACTGAGGTAGCCTTAAACATAACAAAAATTAAGTACTGAAAGGAACTAAAAAACTCATGCATGCATGAACAAATGAAAATACCAGAAAAGAAACTACTACTAGGAAACAAAACAAAATATATTTTGGGGTCTCCCCCCAGACTTAAACAAAAATATTCCTCTAATATGGTGGACGAGGTGGAAAGTCCGAGAGCCTCGGCATCTCTGGATCCTGGGAGAACCTGTTGCTGAGCCGCTGATGCCACATATACATGTGGTTGATCTGAGAACTAGTGGATGTAGTGACTGCTCGGTGCTCCTCCTCCCTAGCCCACTGTGCCTGCTGGGCATGCATATGCTGTCGCATCTCCCTGCGGTAGGCAACCTCATCCTGGCGACGAGCAGCCTCCTCCTGGAAGTATATGCGGGCCTTATCGTAGAACTCCTCTGCCTGCTAGAAATGCTCCCGGAATCCCTGGAACTCCGCCTGCTGGTAGGCGCGCTGCTCCTCCCATCGCTGCATCTGCGTCTGCTGCTCAGTGTAAATGTCGTCAAGGCGCGATGGGAACTTCGAGAAATCATATGTCGACGTACCTGCATCCTTCTCAAAAGTAGAAAAAGATGGTGGTGCAGGTGTAGGCTCATGTCGACGTGGACTAGGTGGGCTCCTATGCATGTATGGACTGGAGGGAGAGTAATACAAGGGTGGAGAGATGGGCGCTGATGTGGATGGTCCCTCATGTGGAGGGGATTCCACTATCAGGTCCAAGCGCCAGTTGGTGCGTATGGTGATGGTGGTACGATCCGGGTCGGGGAGCCTAAGGGCCGTAAGATTTTTCCTTACAAAGCATAAGGAGTCTCCTTCTCTTACAATCATCTTCATGGCCATGCATACTCCTAGGTCGATCCTAGGGCTCCCCTCTATACTCTCCAATATTGTGTAATCGTACCCCATCCTATAGCAAATGTGGGCAAGTAGGCCTCCCACATTGATCTCTCCGCATGCTGCTTTTCCCATCTTCACTAAGTGTCTGATGAAGTGGGACCCTACATCGATGCTACTCCTTTCTTGTAGCATATCCCATAGGCAAAGCAGCTCGCTGGCTCTAACTACACCGTCACTCTCCTCACGACTAAATATAGTACTGGCCATGATACGGTGTAGGTATCGAAAGACGGGGTTTTGGAGGCGCGACGCTTTGACCCTAGATGGGTCATAAGCGTGCTCTCCCATCAACTCAGTCCAAATCATACGAGAGTTGTACCCATTAGGGGTTCTTCTCTCTCCTCCACTGGGCAAGCCAAAGCATGTGTTCCGTTGGTGAAGGGTCCACTCATGCTCAATATTAAAAAGCCTAAAAGTTATCCTACCCTCCTCGCTCTCTCTACCCGTTAAAACTTCCACCTCTAAAGAACTCAAAAACTCCAAAACTATCCTAGGGTAGGTTAGATGCCTTATTCCCATAATCTCATCCCACCCCATTTTTGCAAATAGGGTTTGCACATCACCTAACAACCCTAAGGATGCTAGCAAATCCTCATCTAAGTACCTAGTAGTAGTAAGTTTACGAGTAGAGAGCATATTGTACCTATCTCTATGTTCATTATTGTGAAAAAGTAGAGGGGTAGGGCGTTACCCTCTTCCGGAGCTTGAGGAGCATCGGCTCTTCTTGTTCGTTGCTCCGAGGCACCAGATCGGGATGTTACGATCTTGGTCCTCCTCATCCTTGCTCCTTTTGGCTTCTTAAGAGGTTGAAAATGCTTCTAGAGGAAGGGGAAGATGAAATCACACGGCTAGGGCAAGAACTTTTGAAGCACACAGCGCAAATGAGGTGAAAACACATGGCTCGCCCCTTTTAACCTCGCCCGCCACGATTGTATGAAAACACACGGCTAGGCCATGTGCACCTCTGGTCAAGTGGGCACGACCATGGGAAAACACACGGCCAGGCCATGTGTCCCCTTTTTTCGCCCATTTATGCACCATTGCCCGAATTTGTTCATACACTTCGCCGTGTAGACTAATATGGGTTTCATTTTTGCCTAGCAAAGTTCTTTTCTTCTCCTAACTCTAAATGTGATGGAAATCGAAACTAAAATCAAACACATATATACAATGCAATAGAAAAGGGAAATCTACAACTAAACTTGGGTTGCCTCCCAAGAAGCGTTTTATTTAAGGTCGTTTAGCTCGACCGCACTCTTCTATCAACTCGGCTCTAGTGGTTCAGTGAACCTCCATTCATCCGTCTCGGGATCTGCATCTGGATGTTCCGACCTCAATCTGCTAATCATGAAGCCTTCAAAGTAGGGAGCTCTGTGCTCCAAAAGACTGAAAAGGATGATCTCCCCATCTACCTCCAGGGAGATCTGGTGTGCCTTCACATCTATGCACACCCTTGCGGTTGCTAGAAAAGGCCTTCCCAGAATGATGGGATTCTAGGGATTCGGTCCTGTATCCAGTATGATGAAGTCCGTGGGTATCACGAAATCCTCAATCATCACAGGAACATGTGGTAGCAGGCCAACGGGCTCCTTCACTGAATCATCCCCCATACAAATACCAAGATTCGCTGGTTAGAGCCCGCTTAGTCCCATCTTCAGAAAATATGCGTAGGGCATCACACTGACCGATGACCCCAAGTCGCATAGTGCTTCATCAAAGCTCTCCCCATAAATCGAGAAGGGAATAACGAATTCACCAGGGCCTTCAAGCTATACTGGAATCTTCTCTTCGAACTCAGCTTGGTCAGGTAGGGTGGTAATCATGGTTGCACACCCCTTGGCGAATTGGCTACTTAGCCCCACTCCTTCCTCTTTTCCTTAGCTCACCGGAGATCTCTTCACAGGTTGTGACATGTATTGGGCTATTTGGGCCATTTTCATCTCCAACATCCGGGTATGACTTGAAAGGCCATCAACGGTGGCCTTCAAGTCTCTCAGTGCTTCTTCAGACTTTTGATGCTGGCGACGGAATTCCTCATTGGCCTTAGTTTGGGTAGCGATGAAGTCCTCCATCATCTGTTCTAGTTTGGACTTCTGTGGTCGCTGCCCATTGCCCTGCTGTTGTCCATACCCTCCGGATGGTTGGGGGTTTTCCGAATTATTTTTGTAGGAGAAATTCGGGTGACTCCTCCATCCAAGATTATAGGTATTAGAGTGCGGATTGTGGGACCTTTGATCATAGTCCTCAATCGCATCACAATGCTCAATCTGCTCGTCTGCGGTCCCCTACCCTACATAGTGGTTCTCACGATATGCTGTCGCTCCTTCTCCAAAGTCGATGGCCATGCATGCAGATGAAGGATTCAAAGATTCAAACCGTCTGCTGAGCGTGTCCATCCTCGCTGAAAGGTGGTCCATGGAGTTGACAGTGTATCGTCCTGCCACAGGCATGGGTTGACCACATTCGGAGGCCCATTGATGGTGGTTTTGGGCCACCTCTTCGATAAGCTCCTCCGCCTCCTCTATGGTCTTGTTCATTAGAGCTCCTCCAGCGGCAGAATCTAGGGACATCTTTGTGGCGTAAGCGATCCCATTATAGAAAATGTGGATCACCAACCACCTCTCCAGTCCATGGTGTGGGCATTGATAAAGTAGCCCCTTGTAGCGATCCCATGCTTCGAACAAGGACTCCCCCTCCTTCTGGTGAAAGCTAGTGATAAGGTGGCGCATGTGAGCAGTCTTACTTGGTGGGAAGTATTTATTCAGAAATTGCTGCTCACACTGCTCCCATGTGGTGATGCTGCTAGAGGGTAAGGAGTGAAGCCATGCCTTAGCCTTATCCCGTAGTGAAAATGGGAACAGGCTCAGGCGGATCGTGTCAGAAGGGACTCCGTTCAGTTTCATGGTTGAGCAGATTTCGAGAAAAGTCTCAAGATGCTGGTTCGGGTCTTCAGTCGCAGCTCTCCCGAATTGGCTCTGCTGGACCATATGTATAAGTGTCGGCTTCAGCTCAAAGTTATTTGCCGAAATCGATGGTCCAACTATGCTCGCCCTGAATCCTCTAGCGCTAGGAGCTACGTAGTCCCATAAAGGTCGGCTTCCTATGTTCACCGCGGATGCAGCTTGATCTTCCATCTTTCGCTGTACTGCTCTCCGATGGTGAAAGGTTCGCTCAATCTCTAAATCGATCGGAATTAGACCTTCCGATCCTAGTCCTCTAATCATACGACGAACCAAACCACAAAAGTAAGAGTGCTAACCTAATGCTAAAAGCAAAAAATAAATAAATCTAGCAAGTAAAAACCTAAGATGCAATAAGTAAACAGGAAACTACTACTGAGAATAAAAACTAAATCTAAATATGAAAAATAGAACTAAGAAGATAAGATAAACTAAAAAGAAAAATAAAGCAGGAAATTAATCTAATCCTAAATCCGATCCAATCTACCACTGTTCGATTTGATATCAAATTGACAGTCCCTGGCAACGGCACCAAAAACTTGATGTGCACAGGCACGACCTCAAATCTCGCGATGGCTATCATCGTGGACTCAAAGTGTGAACTCGCGCTCAACGCTCGCAAGTGTACGGATATCGTCAAGTAATAAAGATTTATCAATCCCACAGGGATTGGGATTCGAATAACAATACACTAAGTGGTTGTGATTTTTCGGACGAAATCTCTAAGAGAGTCGGTTGGTGAGGACTATCGGTGGACCCTACTCTGTGCGGTGTCACACGAAGGAGGAAAAGAGTGTGTCGGGGTCTTAAAAGGAGATTCTAGGACTTCGGTTTCGCTTGTGTACCACAGAACAATGTCGTCAATTAGCGTCATCTAAACGTCTACCTACGGTTTTGGGGAAGAGACATCATACACTCTCCCGCAGAGCCGCCGCATTCACCGGGAGCTATCCTTGCCCAAAAGGACGGGATAGAGAGTACGAGGATGCCAAATCAATCCTTGCGGTGGACCGTTTCCGATTCCACCGCTCCCTTCTCCCCGCAATTGCGGGAGGTCAGGTTTAACCCTAGGTTCCTTGATCAAACCTCCTAAATCTAGATTTGTGAGGGCTATCACCACCTCGTATCGCCTAAGCACAGCGGAAAGAAAGTCAAACTCATGAAGATATAATAGAGAGCAACTACCAATTGTCAAATCAAACTTTTGTCCAGAATTTAATATGAACCAACATTGTCTATGTACACGAGCTACTCCCTAATCCTAGAATCAAAAGTACTACTCCATAAATACGAAGGAAGAATCACAAAACATGTTTAAGTTCGAATACAATAGAGATAAAGTGCAGAAATAGAGATATACAATGCTTCGTGATCTTCTCTCCGGCATTGTATTACAAGTTGTGGACCTCCGACGCCGTTCCTCCTCCCCGCTGTGAGTTACCGAAGCTTTTTAGGGCTTCGGCGTGCCGTCCTAGCCATCGTGCCTCCTCCCTAGGGTTCGGGCGGAGCCATCCTTATATAGATATCGCCTCGGACCATTGCAAAATCCGAAAAAAATCCTAGTCGTGCAAATCCATCGGGCCGCCACACGGCTGTGTGTTTCCACACGGCTAGGTCGTGTGCAGCCCTGGTGTGTTGTTCTTCACCCATCGGACATGGACGTATGAATCCACATGCCCTGGGCTTGTCCCACTTTGCGTCTAGCGTCAAATGTCCTTCTTTTGCTCGAAAATGCGTCTTTTCCCTCCGAAAAGCCAACCTGCACACAAAAGTACAATGAGCAGACCTCCGAACCAGAAAATAGGAAATGCGTGTAAAAACAGAGTAACATATGCATGAAACTATCACAAAATATAATAAGATGTGAGTAAAAACTATGCCTAAAACCATATATGTTTTGCTCACATCAATGGCTATCAGAACCGCATAATAGCTCCTCTCTTCTTCCTGCATCATATCCTTTATTTTCCCAATCGACCAGTAGACCTTGTATCTCGATGACGGGGCCTTTTCCGATGAGAAAATCCCTTGAAGGAAATTCCCACGGATCTCAACGTCATGCCTAGAATTTTTTACAGACGATGCTAACTGATACAGTTGAATTTTGTAGCCCCTTCCATAGAGCGTTGGAGAAGGGTGGGTCCTTTACGGCCACAACAGTAAGTCTTGTCAAAATGAACACGCGTTAAAGGGCATCGTTAGGATTTCGACGATAACCTACTGATGCCTAAGTTAGACAGGACATTGATGAAAGGAAACACACTAAGAGTAGTAAAAATAATGAAGAAGAAGAAGTAGAAGAAGAAGAAGAAAGAGGATTATCTCGTTTGTGATCGGAAGAAAGCCTAAAGAAGAAAAGTAGAAAGAACCAACCTCCCTTTCTTAGGGAAGAAAAGGAACCATAAAAAAAACCACTGAGCCCTAGGAAGAAGATGAAGTCCTCAGAAAGAAGCCGCCTTTTCTTTTTTTTACCTCCCTCCCATATTATACTCCCCCTCTCCCCTTTTTCTCTCAAACCCCCCATTAGTTGTCCCCTTCGAAAGGTTGTTAGGGGACCATTACTGTACAAACCCCCCCCTCCCTTTTTGACATATTTCTCCTTTGTCATATGTAGATGAGACAAGAATACTCCATATGAATAACCATGCAGGCAACAAGTGTGCATTTTGGGAAGGACCATATATATCTTGGCAAGAGCAACTCGAGGAGAGTTAGGAAGAGTTTGCCTGTGACTCGGGAGAGATCACTCGGGTGCGCAAGGGTGCTAGGGCAATGTGGAAAGCCACATGCTCGAGCTAGAGGCTGGATGCTCAGGCTGGAAGTTGGGTGCTCGGGCTGGACGCTAATTAAAAAACTAATCTAACAAGGCAAGTAATGAAAACATGCAACAAATAAACAATGCAAGAATTTCAACAAACATCCTAAGTGCAGTAATTTAAATAACAAAAACTGTAAAAGGAATTTAACCAAACACCTTACGTGCATAATCAAAATTAATCTAAACAAAGTAAATCAAATATAAGGAGCAAATTAACAAACACTTGACATTTAGAAACTTAATCTAAGCTAAACAAAAGGACAAATGATCTAATCAACCTATGATGTGCCCGGTGTGTGAATAAGTTCCTTCGGCTAAGTCCAATCGAGCTTGATTGAGTCTATGAAAGTAGCGGTCGATATAGGATGGCACAAATTCGTAAATCCAATAGCTTGGTGGAAATTCGAGCTCTCGCGGATCTGATTGAGCTCGGATGGTTGTCTTTGGAGTGGAACTCCTCCTCAAATCTACAAGAGAAGGTGGATGAGAAGTGGAGATGGAAGACGTCATCGGAATCCCTCGATGAAGTGGTCTCCCCTCGAATATGAAGGGAAGAAATGGATGGATGAGAGTGGGAGGTGGCTGCTAGGGCTCCAGGGAAGAAAAGATGCCCTTTTCACCAAGTTTTTTGGCTTTTATATGCGCTCCAGCCCAAACCACGCACGCCCCCGCCGTGTGTTTTTCTGGAGGTTGTCGTCCTTCGTCTTCTTCATCTCTATAGCTTGGGAATTGGCCTAACCATGTTTGGAACTATGATAAGCTCTAGAAATCCTCAATTTGCTCTTCAAATGTCCTATAAAACAAAGTATACAATAAATTAATGCTAAGGACATCAAATTAGCATATATTTGTATTAAAGTGCTAAAACAACCCAACGCTCGTAAAACATGATAAATACGTCGAATTAGGCATACGAGTGGATTAAAATATCAAGGAATGAATACAAAATAACATGTCAAAATGTGAGTTATCAATTCCTCCACACTTATTCTTGCACGTCTCATGCAAGTAAACAAAACTGAGAAAATAACTGAAGATGCATTCCCCTAGAAATTCTCAATCATACATAGAAGATCATTAAAGAAAGTTACCTAGGATCATCAATTTGTTAGGGATCCTTGGAAGGCTAGAGGGGGGGGGGTGAATAGCCTCTTTTCGTTTCTATAAAAATGGTTAGCGGAAGCACAACAAATATAATAGAAACTAGAAATGAAAATGCAATGCTAACACAAAGAGTTTAACGTGGTTTGAAGATTAAGCTCCTACTCCACGATAATCCTTAAGGTGGATCAACCTAAGTCAATCTCCACTAAAAAGATTTCTCTTACAAGACCCTCCTCTTCTTACAAAAGATGAAGATTAGAGAGGAGGAGGATTAAAAACACTTAGAAAGCTTAGGAAAAACGTGGGAGCTTGAGAGTATGGATGGAATGTAAGCACTAGCCTCCTCAAGCATCCCATGGCCTCTTTTTATAGAGAAGAAGCTATTTTTCCCGTTGAGCCTTGATCAGTAGACTAATGTACAACATCAGTTGACTGATGCTATAGCCATTACCATCCAACGACATCTGACGAGGCGGATATGCAATCGTCACTCCCAACGGGAAATCTATCAGTCGACTGATGGTAACTTTCAGTCGACTGATGACTCAATTAGTCGAGTGCTCGACGCGATCACTCGATTGAAAAATATTCTGTGTCGATGTCCACTATTAACAGTCGACTGTTAGGGTATAGCAGTCGACTAATGGTGGACCAGTCGACTGTCAAACCCTAGCAGTCGACTGTTCGACCACAGAATCAGTCGTCTTCAGTTGAGTGACTAATTAGTCGACTGAGACACAAGCTCCAGTCGACTGATACTTCAAGTATGATCAAAATCATACTTGAAATCAACTTCCTAGACCTAGACTCAACCTTCTAGCTCTTCCTTCAGCCTTACGCCTCTAGGATCCCTCCGAGTCCGCGACTCCTTCATCCTTGCGCTTGCTTCCAAGAGCTTCCCTCGGTTTCGTCATATCTTGGATTTCTCTTTTGCTAAAGGACCACTTGGACTTTACACCACCAAGACTACATGCTTGGACTTACACTGCCAAGACCTTGCCTTTGGTCTTCCTTTGCCAAGGTCTGCTTGGACTTTACACTGCCAAGATTACATACTTGGTCTTACGTCGCCAAGACCTTCCCTTGGACTTCCCTTGCCAAGATCACACTTGGACTTTTCTTTACCAAGTCTTCATACTTGGATTTTCCTGTTACTTGACATATTCATAGTTAGATCACAAAACATTGTCTAACTATAAATGATTATCCAAACATCAAAACACATAAATGCTTGGGGCATTGTTGCACCAACAATCTCCCCCTTTTTGATTTTTGGTAATCATTTAAGTTAGGTCTTAACATATGCACATAATAACAATATCATATTTCCAATATGAATTCTAACTTAAAGTTTCCTTCTCCCCCTTTGATATACATCAAAAAGAGAAGAATTCATATAAGATAAGTGCATGAAAGAGTTAAATAGGTTATGTCTTGAACTAAGGTAAATTATAGATATGAAGCTCCCCCTTAATCCAAGACATGGTTCATGATGTGTAAATAACATGTTGAGAAAAGCATGAAACAAGAAGTATGAAAATATGTCCTAACTTTGCACCAACAATATAGATTTTAGGGATAAAAAGATTTAAGTCATGAAACTCACCCTAAAACAATGCATCAAACAGTCTTATATCCTCTTAATAACTTGAATTATTATACCATAGGGTTAGGATACTTAAGATTACACTTAAGACAAAGAAATAAGGCTGATTTACAGAAATATCAGCGTGGCAGTCGACTGATATCTGAAGCAGTCGACTTCCAAGCCTGAAATGCCAATTTCAGGATTTCAGCCAATCTTCATAAATGCGCCAATAATTCCAGAAACATCGAAAAATCACAAAATTTTGTGTACATATTTTTGAAATTATTATTTATCAAGGAAAAATATTTTGAAAAATATATATTTTCCAAAACTCGAAAATGGTAGAAATTTGAAAACTAGCAAAATCTTTAAGAATTTTGCAAACTTTGTATCACTTTTGCATAGCAATTGAAAACTGTTTTTCAAAGTATGATAAACATAGTTCTAAATATATTTTGTTTGACATTTCCAATCAAATTCTTGGAGCTATATGCACATTAATTGCACATAAGCCTTCCCAATGATTGGTCCAATGAAGGATTAATGCCTCTAGATGACACATTGGTTCATAGTAATGCATCATAACAAGCATGATGAACCAAGTGCACCTTCCTAACATCTCACATGTTGTCTAAGTGGCTCAATACAAAAATCATGGTTTCTTATGTATTTTGTGAGATGCTTAGAGGTATAGTCCCAGATTTTCTATAGGATCATGCAAGGCTAAACCTCTACTCCACTAAGCACATGCCAAGTTCTCTCCTAAGTGATGAAAAATCCACTTCGGGGAGAGACTTGGTGAAAATGTCGGCTAGGTTGGACTTAGATTCTATGTAATTTAGTTCAATGCCCCCCTTGGCCACATGATCTCTAATGAAGTGATGCTTCACTTCAATGTGCTTTGTCCTAGAATGATGTACCAGATGTTTAGTCAAATTTATGGTACTCACATTATCACAATAAACCTTGACATTGGAGTAGTATAGCTCATAGTCCTCTAGAGTGTGTCTCATCCAAAGCAATTAAGCCACACAACCACCCATAACCATATATTCGGCCTCGGTGGTGGATAAAGCAACATAAGGTTGCTTCCTACTACTCCAACTCACTAGGGAGGATCCAAGAAATTGACATCCACCACTAGTACTCTTCCGATCCAACTTGCAACCCGCATAGTCAGAATCGGTGTACCCAACCAAATCAAAAGATTTTGTCCTAGAGTACTAAAGTCCTACATTTAGTGTGCCTTTGATATATCTTAAGATTCTCTTAACGACCACTAAATGGGATTCTTTGGCACATGATTGGTATCTAGCACACATACCTACCACAAATAAAATATCGGGTCTACTAGCTGTTAGGTATAATAGACTACCAATCATGCTTCTATAAAGTTTTAGGTCAATTGATCTTCCTTCATGATCATTGTCTATTTTGATATTAGTTTCCATTGGGGTTGAAACTACCTTAGCATTTTCCAAACCAAATTTATTAATCATTTCTTTAGCATATTTGATTTGGTATACATAAATTCCCTCATTTGTTTGTTTGATTTGTAATCCTAAGAAGAAATTTGGTTCTCCAACTAGACTCATCTCAAACTCATTCTCCATATTTTTGATGAAGTCTTGAAGGAGCTCATCATTTGTTGACCCAAAAATGATGTCATCTATATATACTTGGGCCACAAAGATATCCTTAGACTTTGATTTAATGAAGAGAGTTTGATCTACTTGACACCTTCTAAACCCCTTAGACACTAAAAAAGATGACAATCTTTCATACCAAGCCCGGGGAACTTGTTTCAACCCGTATAGATCTTTTCTAAGCTTGTATACATGATTTGGGTAGTCTATGTTTTCAAAGCTGGGAGGTTGTTCTACATATACTTCCTCCTTAATGAACCCATTTAGGAATATCGGCTTTACATCCATTTGATGGAGTTTAAAGCCCATGTAAGAGGCATATCCTAATAAGATTCTAATTGATTCTAACCTAGCAACCGGGGCAAATGTTTCATCATAGTCAAGTCCTTTAACTTGATTAAAGCCCCTTGCAACTAACCTGCCCTTATTCCTAGTTATATTACCTTGATCATCTAATTTGTTCCTAAAGACCCATCTTGTAGTAACAATGGTGCTATCATTGGGTCTAGGGACTAGCTCCCATACTTGACTCCTCTCAAATTAAGCTAATTCATCTTGCATTGCTAAGATCCAATCTAGATCAAGTAATGCATCATTAATTGATTTGGGCTCAAATTGTGAGATAAGAGCTATTTGACTAGAAGAAGCTCTATGAAAGGACCTAGTTCTAACAACTTGAGATAATTCCCCAACAACTTGATCTAGAGAGTGATTTTGATGAACTCTTATTGTTCTAGGAGGTGTATCAAGTCGATTTTGATCATAATTATCCTCAACCTTCCTTTCATCATCGGAGTCTCCTCTTACTCCCCCTTGAGCTAATCCTCCCCCTTGACTATTACCCCCTAAAGTCAAGTTTTGCAATTTTTGGGTAATATCTTATTTTTTTGTCATTGATATCATTATCAATGGGGGATTTCCTAGGGTAAGTAGTAGAGGTCTCATCAAATTGAACATTGGAAGACTCCTCAACTATTTGGGTTATTTTGTTGTAGACTCTATACCCTCTACTAGTGGATGAGTATCCAACTAGGATTCCCTCATCCACTTTGGACTCAAATTTCCCTAAGTTATCTTTGGTGTTTAAGATGTAAGCTTTGCATCCAAAGACTTTAAAGTAATGAATTGTTGGAATTGTGTCATTCCATAATTAAAATGGAGTTTTACCTAGAAACCTATGGATTTGGACTCTATTTTGGATATAGCAAGCGGTATTAACCGCTTCCGCCCACAAGTAGCTAGGTAATGAATATGCATTAAGCATAGTCCTAGCCGCTTCTTGTAGGGCATAATTTCTCCTTTCCACCACCCCATTTTGTCGAGGTGTTCTAGGACAAGAGAATTCATGCTTGTACCCTTGTTCTAAGCAAAATTTGGAGAAATTAGAATTCTCAAATTCTCCACCATGATCACTACGGATCCGGTTGATTTTGAGATTTCTTTCATTCTCTACTCTTTTGCTAAAACCTATGATTATTTCTAGGATATTATCCTTATGTTTCATAAAATACACCCAAGTATATCTAGAAAAATCATCCACTATAACTTAGCAATAATTACTACCATTCAAAGAAGGAGTACTTTGACAATCAAATAAATCTAAATGAATAAGCTTTAAAGGTAACGAAGTACTAATTAAATTTTTACCCTTGTGTGATGTCTTTGATTTTTCCCTTCTTGGCATGCATCACACATCTTGTCTTTTAGGTACTTCACTTTTGGCAATCCCTTTGCTAGCTCCAATTTAGCTACCTTGGCTATGTTCTTCATGTTGATATGCCCTAATCTCTTATTCCATAACCAACTTTCTTCTTCTTTTGCAATTAGACACTTAGGGGAAATGTTAGAAGCATAGGATAAATCAACATAATAAATATTTGATTTCCTATATCCTACTAGCATGCAATCACTTAATTCCTTGTGTCTAATAAAACATTTTGTGGAACTAAATTCAACATTAAAATTTGCATCACAAAGTTGACTGACACTAAGCAAATTAAATTTCATGTTGTTGACTAAAAGGACTATGAATAATTAGTTTTGGGGATACCTCGATTGTGCCTTTACCTAGGATTTTGAGTTTACCACTATTCCCAAAAGACACGGTCCCCTTGCTTGTGTAGTTGATTGTGGAGAATTTGCCCACATCTCCGGCCATATGTTTTGAGCATCCACTATCAACAATCTACATACCCGGTCCACCTACCTATACAACATGAAAAACACAAGTCTTAGGTACCCAAATTTTAGGACTGATAGCATCAACTAAAAATTTCTTTGGAACCCAAGTCTTTCTAACCTTGCTCCTAAGTGTTGCTTTTCTACTAATTAGGGAGGTGAATGCTACTTCTTTCTCCTTAGGTTTATATCCTATTCCGACCTTGTTGTAACTATCCCTTTGATCCCTAAGTATCATGTCTAGGTATTTTGAGCCATTTGTAAATTTCTCTAGACATGCTCTTAGTTCACCTATTTCCTTTTTAAGTTCATCATTCTCATCCTTAAGTGAACATGCATCATTACAAGAAAGTTCTACATTCTTAATTTCCTTGATTTCTACTTTCAAATCCTTAATCCTAGATTTTGATTTATTTAAAGCATTTTGAAGGCATGCAATGGTTTTATAAAGTAATTCTATCCTAGGGGAGTCTTTTATCTCATCGTCACTAGAGGACGATTCGTCGCTTGAGGATGATGATGATGATTCCCCGCTTGAGCTTCCGGCTTCATCTTCAATGGCCATGAGTGCAAGGTTGTGTGTGACGTGGCAAAGCTCCTCCTCATCCGATGTATCTTCCAAGCTTTGTGTATCCCACGTTTGTGCTATCATGACTTCCTTCTTTTTCTTTTCCTTCTTGTCCTTTTCCTTCTTTTCTTTGTCCTCCTTTTTCTTTAGCTCCGGGCAATTTGGCTTGATGTGCCCCTTTTTATTGCAACTATAGCAAGTAACATTAGAAGTAGAAATTGAACTACTAGAGGTTTTACCTTTTGAGGATTGGAACATCCTTCTCACATCCTTCTTGGTGATCTTCCTTGATTTCCCACCAAACCTCTTCACATAGTGAGCTACCTCACTAGCCGATAGCTCCTCATCGCTACTTGAAGATTCTTCCTCCGACTCGGATGATGAAGAAATTTCCTTCTTCTCCTTCTTCTTCTTTTCCTTCTTGCCTACAACAAAAGCTATACCTTTTTCTTTTGAAGAAGTGTTAGCTTGCTCATGTAATTCAAATTCACAAAAAAGTTCATCTAACTTAACTAAAGAGAGGTCCCTAGAAACCTTATAGGCATCTACCATTGATGCCCATAGAGTTGTTCTAGGGAAAGCTTGAAGCACATACCTTACCAAGTCGCGGTTGTCCACCTTCTCACCTATTACTTGTAGCCCGTTGACTACTTCCTTGAATCGACCGTGCATTTGGCTCACGGTCTCGTTGGTCTTCATGGTGAAGCTTTGGAGTTGACCTATCACTAGGTCTCTCTTGGCTCTTCTTATTTCCTTAGATCCTTCGTTGAGCTCAATGAGCTTCTCCCAAAGCTCCTTTGCCGATTCGAAGGGTCCTATTTTGCTTAGTTGCTCTTTTGACAAACCACATTGAAGTGTGGTTGTTGCTTTGGCATTAGCTTGAGCCTTCTTCGTCATTTCCCTTGTCCAATCCTTCGTAGGTATTGGCGCTCCGAATTCATCGATCGACTTATCGAATCCATCTACAATACCAAATCAATTATCAATATCGTTCATAAGGTAGTATTCCATCCTACCTTTCCAATATCCGAAGTCATTGCCGTCGAAGAATGGAGGTCGCGCCATGCTATAGCCTTCTTGAAATACCATCGTGCTCCGGTTGATTGTTAGATCCTCCGATGTGATCTGGGCTCTGATACCACTTGTTAGGAATCCTTGGAAGGCTAGAGGGGGGTGAATAACCTCTTTTCGTTTCTACAAAAATGGTTAGCGGAAGCACAACAAATATAATAGAAACTAGAAACGAAAATGCAATGCTAACACAAAAAGTTTAATGTGGTTCGGAGATCTACTCTGCGGCAATCCTTAAGGTGGATCAACCTAAGTCAATCTCCACTAAAAAGCTTTCTCTTACAAGACCCCCCTCTTCTTACAAAAGATGAAGATGAAGATTAGAGAGGAGGAGGATTAAAAACACTTAGAAAGCTTAGGAAAAATGTGGGACCTTGAGAGTATGGTTGGAATGTAAGCACTAGCCTCCTCAAGCATCCCATGGCCTCTTTTTATAGAGAAGAAGCTGTTTTTCCCATTGAGACTCGATCAGTCGACTGATGTATAATATCAGTCGACTGATGTTGTAGCCGTTGCCATCCAACGACATCTGATGAGCCGGATACGCAATCATCACTCCCAACGGGAAGTCTATCAGTGGACTGATGGTAACTATCAGTCAACTGATGGCTCAATCAGTCGAGTGCTCGACGTGGTCACTTGACTGAAAAACATTCTGTGTTGATGTCTACTATTAACAATGATCATTGTTAGGGTATGCGATCGACTAATGGTGGACGATCATTGTCAAACCTAGCATCATTGTTAACAGAATCGATCGTCTTGATTGAGTGACTAATCAGTCGACTGAGACACAAGCTCCAGTCGACTGATACTTCAAGTATGATCAAAATCATACTTGAAATTAACTCCCTAGACCTAGACTCAACCTTCTAGCTCTTCCTTCAGCCTTGCGCCTCTAGGATCCCTCCGAGTTCGTGACTCCTTCATCCTTGCGCTTGCTTCCAAGAGCTTCCCTCGGTTTTGTCATGTCTTGGAGTTCTCTTTTGCCAAAGGACCGCTTGGACTTTACGCCGCCGAGACTACATGCTTGGACTTACGCTGCCAAGACCTTGCCTTTGGTCTTCCTTTGCCAAGGTCTGCTTGGACTTTACGCTGCCAAGATTACATACTTGGTCTTACACCACCAAGACCTTCCCTTGGACTTCCCTTGCCAAGATCACACTTGGACTTTCCTTTACCAAGTCTTCATACTTGGATTTTCCTGTTACTTGACATATTCATAGTTAGACCACAGAACATTGCCTAACTATAAATGATTATCCAACATCAAAACACATAAATGCTTGGGGCATTGTTGCACCAACACAATTGTCAAAGGCTCAAGCAATAATGGACTCAAATCTTACGCAGGTTAACAAACATGGTAAGTTCAATCCATTTTGAATAAACTGAGAATGACTAAACCTCACAAGAGTAGTGGTGCTTTCTCTCGCTCTCATAAGCATATAAAAGTGGAGTTCACTCAAATCTCTTATGGTTTATGCACTACCATATGCTTGTCTCTCTTCTACTCTTCACTACTATATACACATAAGAATGCACAATTTTTGAAGGTTTATTAGGAATGGAAGGGAAACATGAATAAAGGAAAATAATAGTATGTGTGTTATGGAAGAAATGAAATAACTAAAGAAGTTCAAGAAGATATGGAAATATTGGAATGCTACATAGATGAGTACAAGAAAGCAATGCCCCAAAAGTTTTCATATAAGCTTCTAACAATCCAATAACATGTAAACAACCCTTATCACTTTCTACAATACAAATCCATACATGATATACAATAAATCTCTCAATGGTTGCAATAAGAGATGTCCATTACAAAATACTATCACACAAATAAAAAATGACACAACATGTCAAAATTTTCACAATATATTTTTTTATTTCATGGGCACCCAAATGTTTATTTTTTTCAACCCTTTTTTTTTTACTTTTTTTTTAACTTTTTTTTCGACATATAGTGCACTTTCCTATGATCCAACATCAAGCTCAGGTAAAAAGATAAAAAGAATGGCTAGCTCATGGTGATTAAGCACAACCTACGTATGCCACCACTAAATTTTCCTAAGCTACTTTTCTCCCCCACACTTAATTTTTTGTCCATCCTGGGCAAAACACTCATCATGAAACAACCAAATATCCACATCCAGAAATAGAAATGGAGAAGAAAGTAATGGAAGGAAAGAAAAATAGAAATGAAGAACGACTAGAATGTTATTCAATAAGCATATGACAACAAAAGAAGTAAAGGAAAACAAGTGAGATTGCCTTCATAATAACCATGCAAACTTATGGTTGTGTAGTTTCGAAAGAATCAAAGCAAGTTCTAGAGTTACAATAACCACAAGTGCACCACACACAAGCAATAAAAACAGGCACAATCCTCGCTAGGAATGTAAAAAAATCATCTCAATCTAGCAACATAGAATCCATCACCAAGTAGTAACCACATGTAATAAAATAATTCATTCATGACAATACATCTCAAAATTTGATAGTCAAATTTAACTAGCTTTCACGACTTCTAAGAAGATATAAAGGAATACATAGGGAATTTATCTCAAAACATGACAAAATAAAAACACAACAACTAAAACATAACAACTAAAACAAAAACAACCAAAGTAAAAGAAATATATATACAAAGGAAAAGAAAAGAGATGAGATGGAACAAACTCCCCTGAGGTCTTGGCGATTGGAGAAGATTCAGAAGTAATATCCACTCAGGTAGTGGAGTGCTCCAAAAGAAATCTCTTCCTGGCAGTTGAAAAAGATTTAACTTTAGAATCCCTGCCAGAGGTGGGATGGACTTAATGGGGGTGAGCGCCTTCATGGTGTGATCAGGATAGTCCTATGTTGCTCCCTCCAATATGATCACCTCATCATATGTAATCTCTAGAGCTCAGAGGCGATTCATCAGAAGTTTCCATCCTGGGGGATGAATTATTGCATTTGTTGTCAGTATTAGCAAAATTATTAGAGACTCTGACTATGATGGAAGTGCTCAATCTAGGGGCCTCCAACTATCCACCACTTCCATGGAAACTAGCTCATCACAATTGCTTGCCGCCACTGTCTTATTTGTCTTCTAATCTAGCTAGCAAGTCTAGGCATTGGTATATGGTAACTGGTCCTTTTCTTCAGAATAATCTGGGGCACAAATAACATCACAGAGTAAATCCAAGCCTCTAATATCATCATCCATATCATCTTTCACAATAACAACTTTATCAATATCTGGAGCATTAGATAGTACATCATCCCTGTGCACATTAGCAGAGGAGTCCTGTAGAGCTGCAGAAGAAGAAACATATCTGTCACTAGCTCTGCAATCCATCTCCTCAAGCACATCACTGCCATCAGAAATGATCTCTGAGGCAAACTGGTAGGAATCTTGTGCTTATGTTTGGCTAATGGATGATGCAATTTTATCTGGCTGGATTTGCATGTCTTGTATCCTTTGTTGTTGTTGCTAATGTCTAACACTCATTTGATGCTAATGTTATTGTAGCAATGATGATAGCTGCAAAAGCTTTTCTAGTGTCTATATATTTGCTTGACTGGGAGCAGGGGCATCTTCATTGTAGTTTTGGTATATCTCCCAGGTCACTCAGCTTGTGTGGAATGGTGGTGGTCCATCAAACACTGTCGCATCTTGAAATTCCAATGGACTCTGATAAGCTGAAAGATTTAGAGTATTTTTTTTATGTGCTTCTCCATAACTGTAACTTGGTTGATCTCCCCAACTAGGCATGTAAAGATCAATAGGTGGTGGGGATGGATAGAACTGAGGCTGCTCAGGAACATACTATTGTGTATGCCCATACCTAAAATTTGAATCAAAATTATGAAAAGATGTACCAGAAAATGAATTATACCTGTTCTGCTGATAATATTGATGATACTGAGGAATGGGCTGATGATATTGAAGCTGGTACTGATAATAATCCTCTTCAGATTGGTAATACTCTTGTCGCCCAGTGCTTGAATAGTTTATCACTGAAATCTCCACATTGTTGATAATATGAATCCATGTTTAAAGAAATTTCCTATTCTTTTTTGAAATACTAACAAACGATATCAAAAGATACAGGAAATAAACATGATAAAATATATGGATACAAAAGAAATAAAAAAATGAAGCCCTAAACATTTATTTTTTCAATTTTTATGACCACCAAGGAAATAAAAATAAATGAAAATAAAACAAAAAAATGAAATGAAAATGTTTGGAAAATTCAAAAGGTGGTCTAAACGATGGAATTTAGCCAAAATAGGCTGTTATTCACAGCAAAGCGGTGAGTATTGATCTCCATATCCTAATATATCTTCCTGCCAAATTTGAGGCAAACAGAGATACTAACAATTTCGTTAGTAGAAAAATAAGAAACAATCCTAATTCTACCATGCACCATTACATTCCCCCGCAACGACGCCATTTTTGAAAGCTAACTCACGGCGTGTTGCACTGCTACGATGTATCAAAATTAAATTTATAATTAAACTGAACCTCCTCTACACTAATATAGTATAGAGATGACTTGGGTCGTCTTCCAATGAATGTAATCGGTAGAATGGTGTCCTTAGGATCATTTTTGTTATTGCTTTGGGGTTTCTAATATAAAAGGGGGTTTGGGAATTTGAATTCTAACCTATGATTGCAATAACTAAAATGTTAATCTAACAAGGCAAGTAATGAAAACATACGACAAATAAACAATGCAAGAATTTCAACAAACATCCTAAGTATAGTAATTTAAAACAAAAATTGTAAGAGGAATTAAACCAGACACCTAACGTGCATAACCAAAATTAATCTAAACAAAGTAAATCAAATGTAAGGAGAAAATTAACAAACACTTGATATGTAGAAACTTAATCTAAACTAAATAAAAAGATAAATGATCTAATCAACCCAAGATGTGTCCGGTGTGTGAACAAGTTCCTCTGGCTAAGTCCAACGGAGCTCGATCGAGTCTCCGAAAGTGGCGATGGATGTAGGATGACACAAACTTCTGAATCCAGTAGCTTGGTGTAAATCCAAGCTCTTGCGGATCCAGTTGAGCTTGGATGGTAATCATTGGAGCAGAACTCCTCAAATCTACAGGAGAAGGTGGATGAGCAGTGGAGATGGAAGATATCGTCGGAATCCCTCGATGAAGTAGTCTTCCCTCGAATCCGAAGGGAAGAAATGGATGGATGAGAGTGGGAGGCAGCTGCTAGGGCTCAAGGGAATAAGAGATGCCCTTTTCACCAAGTTTTTCGACTTTTATACGCGCTCCAGCCCAAACCATGCATGCCACACGGTCGTGCCTTTTTGGCACGGGCGACCGTGTGTGCTTCTAAATTGGCAGCACACAGTCGTGCTTTCTTGGCATGACCCCGCCATGTGTTTTTCTAGAGGTCGCCGTCCTTCATCTTCTTCATCTCTATTGCTTGGGAATCGGCCTAACCATGTTTAGAACCATAATAAGCTCCATAAATCCTCGATTTGCTCTTCAAATGTCCTATAAAATAAAATATACAACAAACTAGTGCTACAGATATCAAATTAGTATATATTTGTATTAAAGTATTAAAACAAACTCAATGCTCATAAAACATGATAAATACATCGAATTGGACATACAAGTGAATTAAAATACCGAAGAATGAATACAAAATAACATGTCAAAATGTGAGTTATTAGCGACGCGAGAAGCTGAGTGCTCAAGCGCCACTTGGGAAGCTATGCTCGAGCAACCCTTGGGAGCTTGAGGATCGAACTGAGGCTATTTAGGGCTTGAGGAATGCTGAAAATACTGACTCGGAGAGTATATTGCTCAAGAGATGCTGTCGAGGCTCATATAAGAATCCCTAAAAATTCTAGATATCGTTGATTTAATTTGGGTCAATTCCAATAACAATATATAATATGGTATATGACATTTCCCACATCTTTGAATTTATTTGACATGACGACACAAATAATCCATATTTAATATCTTAATTTACTCCTCTTCCACGTCGCATTGATTCTTCATGTATCTCATTTTCAAGGGGCTATTCTACATGGATCATTAATTGAGCTAGCGTTTCATATTGTTAAGTATGGTATTGATACATATTATTGAGGTAGGACGTACATTTAAGGGCCGGGGTTAATTAAGAGAAGAATAACATAATTATAGTTTATAGCATCTAACATGGCATATCATGTGATACCTTAAAGGGAATAAGGTCAGTCATATTACATTTAAAGGGAATAACGAATGTTATCATAACATCTCATGTATCACCCATAAAGGAAACACGAATGAGTATCTTGACATCTCATATATTAACAACAAGTAAAGGAACATCATGCCTAAACCGAGCAAGGAAGACAATATTTACTGTACTATAATTTACCATATCTGGAATGCACGTGACAAATATATTTTAAAAGATCAACAAATTCCAAGGAGCAAGGAACAACGTTAATTAATTATACGGAAGATACAAATTAAATATAGGTATATATACGAGATTATATTTGTATTGAATCCAGATTGTAGAGAGGTAATAGTATGAAGATTAGCCGGATATATATAATAATCCCACTTCGTGAAATGTATTAGGTTGTGAATTATATCAAGTGATTGAGAGAAAGATTTAGAAAAAGTATTCATCTCAAGTAATTTGAATTTGTAGGGTGGCCAAAGTTAACATGACTTAAACTGCTATAGTTTTGCAAGCTTAAGTTTGAGTCGAATAAGTTTAGGCCATAGATGAATTTATACATTTATGACTCAAATAATTAATTGATTTTATGAGCCATGTATAAATATATAAATATTTAATTATTTATATTAGTAACAATCAATATAAATTATAAATATATAATCTACTATATAAGTCATACGTATAAAATATATTGCCATATAATCATTTAGATTAGATTTTATTTTTTTCCATGATTAGAAATAATCGGTACGTTGTTTGTATTTAAAGTTTGTTTGAATTTGTCAAACAAGTGACATCATGTGATTTATTTAAGACTCGATTAGTTTAATTATATGGGTAATGTAATCTTTTTAAGTTGGGAATAAATGGATCAATTAAGAGAGTTTTGAGCATGAACAATTGACTGCTAGGTGTTAGCATACTTCATCAGTTGAGTAGTATACTCATCTGATATTATTGTTAGAGCGAACCAAAAATTTGAAATTTGACTGATCGTCATCAGTCAATTGATGGAGAGAAGCAATCGATTGATGTCACTATTTGAGCTAACTGAAAATTTAGAAATTGATTGTGAGACTCAGCTGTTTAAGCATCATTTGATTGATGATAATGAACAGTCAATTGATGTAGTCAAATCTAAGTTAGAAAGAATTATTCTGCAGGTGAAATGATCAAATCTACAATACAACAATCGATTAATAGTGATAAGCAGTCAACTGTTGAGCAGAAATTGATCAGCATTTGAAGCCTTGATGGTTTCATGAAAAACTTTGATATTGATTCTTAGAGACTTTGAAGGGAAAATATTATTTCATTTTAAATTTTCAAAAAGTGTTCAAAGCAATCAAATCATAAACAAACATTACTTGTATAAATTATTGTTTACATTGCATTTCAAATTCATCATTATATCGTTGTATTTAGTTGTATTGTTTGTATAAGAACAAATGCTGCAAGAAGTTTTTTCACCTCCAAAAAGTAACCAGTGAGGAGAAAGATTAGTAAACTACAATTAAGATGCTAAGCTATGAAGTAGGAACCAAGATTAGTAAACTCTGATTTGTTATGCTTGTGTTTCTATTTGTATTTATTTATTTTATTTTCTATTGCAAATTGAATTGTTGTAGATAAATACACAATCAATGATTAACAATGAAGCAAATTGATATTCACTCCCTCCTTTAGTGATGTTATCAGTCTTAACAATTATATTAGAGCAAAGTTAGCTCATGCTTGGACTGATTGCTAAAGAGCCCAAAACTAGAGGGAGAAGGAAAAGTTGTAAATTTTGAGTCCCCTGATACTAATAAATGGTATCAGAGCAGGGAAACTTTGAAAGATTCACAGTTGATGGAGCAACAAAGCTAGAAAAAGAAGGACAAACATTGGCAATTTTAAGCTCTTTGATATCCAACAAGTGGTATCATAGCATACCACTCTTCACTAAACTAACTATTGAGGGAGCACAATGCTATAGGAGCGAAAATTGCGATTTCAAAATGGATCCCAAAGACTGATTTGGATGTGATACCCGAGTACCTCCATCGCTTGGAATAAAAAAATTTTAAATATTGAAAATCAAGGATAGAAAATTTCTTCACGATGGACATCGATAATTGGTTTATCCTAATAGATGAATTTGAAACCACAAAGGATAGCAAAGGATGACTCCTTAAAAAGAAAAAAAAAATGAACCGAGGATAAAATTTAAAAAATCTAAGACAAACTACAAGGTAATAAATATTTTGATTAATTTGGTGTCTAACAATATTTTGTGCAAGATAGGTAAATATCGAGATGCTAATGAATTATGAACGAAGCTGGTAAAATTTCATGAAGAACCCTCATCGATACAGGAGGAGGATGAGCTTAAGAAGGAAGACTCATTAGTTCAAGAGCTCGAGGATTTAGAGGATGAGAGGTGCTCAACATCCAAGAAGGAAAATAAAGAAGTTTCTATCTCAAGGATTAGGGGGGAGGATAGGTCGTTAACACCAAAGTGAGAGAAACCCTTAACATCTAGTGTCAATGAGACAGAAGCACATGTCATTCCTACTACCATAGAAGGAATACAAATTTCAGTTGTTAAAAATAAAGATGACGTCATATGATTTGAGTATAGGGTGAAAGGGTATTATAAGAACAAGTGTCAAAAATTAACAAAGAAAAAAGGGTTAATGGTACCTAAAGTGAAGAACAAGCTAAACGAACTAAGTTCTTGATATGGAAGGGTAAGGAGCATATATATAGTGTGCCTCTTATGTAATCACAGAGACACTATCATAACTAATGTTTAAGGTGGAAGCACCAAAATAAGGACATGGGAGGAAGCTCAAACCTAGGGGCGAGCTTATCATGTAAAACCCAAGATACTGTTAATTAATATAATTTATTTATATTATGATAAAAAAAAATATGCTAGAACTAAGTTTTATGATTTAATTGCTCAATATCATGATTATAAGTCTAATGACAATTCTAGGTTTCATAATATTACAACTACTACACTTAAAGATAGAAAGGTAGAAAGAGAACTAGATAATAACCCTAAGAAGACTAGATCGGCCCAGGTGACTCGAGTTTGACTCGAGCGGTATTTTGATATTAGATAGAACTTGTGAAAGCCCAACATGGAGTTGACATGGAAAATCCAAGCATGGGGCTTGGTGTTGGAAAGTCCAAGTGTGTAGCCTTGGTAAGGAAAATCCAAGTATGTGGCTTGGTGTGGAAAATCCAAGCATAGGGCTTGGAGTGAGAAGTCCAACATGGGTTGGCCATGTAAGTCCAAGTGTGTAGCTTTGGCGATAAAATTCCAAGATTGAGTCTTGACATTTGGTAAGTCTTGAGGGCTTGGCAAGGTCACTAGCCTCGTAGGCTTGGGTCCTTGAGTCGGTGAAGGATGACATTGCGAAGTCGTGCGCTTGGTGCATATGAGGGACCACCAGAGGAGCGAATGGAGTGAGGCCAAAGGGGAAGCAGACTTCGAGGGCAAAACACGAAGGATGACATTGCGAATCCATGCGCTTGGTGCATCCGAGGGACATACGCTAGAGGGAGAGAGCTTCGGTGGGGAACTCCATGAGAGGATGAGGTGAACTTGGCCAAGTGGCTAAGTGTTAAATACCGAACTTTAAAATATTAAATTAAATGGCCAAGGAATTAAGGAAAATAATCCTAGAAATTTTTCGGGATTTTTAGGGAAATTTAGGAATTTTTTTGGAATTTTTCTGGATTTAAACAGACTCCGTACGAGATTTTTTCGGGGATAAAATAAATAGACTTTTGTGGGGTCTATTTAAAGGGTATTAACCTAAATCGGAAAACCTAATTTCTATTTTTCCTTTCTTTTTCTTTCCTCGTCGATCGACAGTTCCTTCTGCCCGACGCCCTCCCTTCTTCTCCGCCATCACTCTCTTCTCCGCCGCCGACGAGGCCGTGCCACTCTCCTCACCGTTCCGCCACCCGTGTGAGACGCGTGCACAGGACCAGCGGTCGCCGAACCCAACCGCGCGCGTCGTCCGCCACGGTCATAGGATCGTCGTCGGTCTCTTTCGTGCCTCCTCCTCGTTGTCGATTGCGGCCGAGGCCGCCGAGTTCTTTTCCCTTTCACGCGCCGCCTTACCATAGCCACCGAACCAAGAACAACGACGCGCCTCCGACCTCGAGGTGGCACCGCCGCCACCGTCGCTCGCAGTCGCCGGCGCCGAGCTTACGATCGCCTTTGCTTTTCGTCGTGCACCGCCACAGCCACCTAAGCCCCAGATGCGATAGCCAGGACACGAGTCGTGCTGCAACCAGCAACCACCGTGGGTGCCACTTTTCATCGTTGATCGTCCCGAGCATAAAGAGTTCGCCATACCTAATCAACCTTCACACACACAAGCAGTGTGCCCTTATTTGCCACACCATCCTCCGGCCACCTCCACAAATGGATCGGTCTGACTGAGGAGATCGCCAAGGGGAAACTTCTAATTTTAGGTATATATATTTATATCAGGTTTCCCTTATTTGCAGTGAATCTGTGAGTTGAGTCGTAGTTGGTGAGTGACTGTGAATTTAAGAAATTGAGTTTGAGGTGGGTATAGAAGGTGTTTTGGGACGTTCATAGGGTGTAAAAGGCTGTGGACCTGATTGTGGTCGACTTGGGCTGATTTTGGTATTATACAGTTGATCGTATTGTATTCGGAGGATTAGGAATTAATTGGGTAAATTTGTTACTACAATTATTGGATAAATTAAAAGCCATTAAATTTTATTTATTTGGCTTAGGTTGTTAAAATGCAGGTTATTCCAGGTTTAATTGATTAATTAGCTTATTCATTAATTAATCAAAGTTTTATCAATTGATTTAGTGAGCTAAATTAATTGTATGGATATTTGTGGTAGAAAAAGATTAATAAGACGGTTGGAAAATTAAGGAGAATTGGAAATTGATTTGGGTTAATTGGGTTACGAAGGAAATCGATTTAGTATTCGATTTATCGGTAAATTGCATTTTTGTGCTTGACTATTGTTATGCTATACGCAGGTTTCGGTCACGAGGCAGGTCCCCAGTCGTGACGATTTGGTTCTTTTTGCGGATATATATTCAGGCGGGTATTTTGACTTATCTCCTAGATATAGTCAAATGTTGGTATGCTAGTTAGGATAATTTACAATAATTTTCATGCTTATATGCCTAGTATGTTTTTGTGCCTATTGATACATGCATTGGATAGGATATGATTTTTGTCTTCCCTGTTTGACTTGGATGATAGTTATTTGGATTAGGGATATGTATATATTGATTGTACATATTATTCGGATAGGTGTTTTGAGTAGGATTGACATGCTTTAGTATCATGCACCATTTTTGCATGATTGCATGCCGGCTGGACGGGGTTCTATTATTGTTGTGTCCGCAGCCAGTTACATGGCCTGCACACACTGCCACTCATGGATTAGTGGTACATCAGGAGGGTGTGTGCAGTTGCTCTGTCAGACTCCACTGGTCCGCTCATGGGTAGCGATGAGGCAGCGTGGTAGCGGGCAGGGATCCCTCCTCTGGTCTATGACACCGGGAGATGAGAGCTTAGCTCCCCCACTATGTTTGGGGCAGGAGGATAGGTGTACTCCGACAGCATCCTGTCCACTCGGTCACTCAGGAGCAGTGATGGCAGAGTGCACAGTTGTCATAGCCCTACCCACTCGGCTTCACCATCGCGTGTGAGGCGGCTAACTGGCGTCAGGGGTGACCATGTCATTTGCACGGCATGCACTTTGCACGGATTGCATTTGTATTGTGTTTGCTGCATTATTGTATTGATGCCTTGGATGTTGCATATGATTGCCATGCATACAGGATACATGTTTGTATATGGTGATGACTCTTATTGTAGGGCACTTGCTCCTATATCAGGGTAGGAGATTCAGGTGAGTACAGTCCTTTTGCATTTATTTCTTGCTTACCATATATATATGAGACTGTACTGGCATGATTTTTATTGTTACCTATACCTTACTGTGCATATCAACTATTATCCGCTAAGTTCTTTGAACTTACCCCGTGGTTTTATTTTTATTTCAGGATGAAGCTGTCAGGAGAGTCCAGTTGCCATATCCCTCCCCCCTCGTAGTGACAGTTTATTAGTTGTTTGAGTTATGGTTTGGATTTTGTATAGAAGATATGTTTAGGCTTGGAATTGGATTTATGTACTCGTGGATTTTTGGGGTCCTTGTGGACCATTGGTCGGATCTTATTTTGATTGGTTTGGTTGGGTATTCCTGTCCAGATGGCAGAAGGGGTAAGTCTAGTTAGTGTAGACTTTTGTTTATCTAGATTTGTTGGCTTGAGGCCTTATTATTATCCCATGAAATGTTGCTGGATGTTCCGGTACCGTGGTGACGAAAAATATATGGCATCTCGCATAGGCCTTGTACAAAAATTGGTATTGTCACTCGTGCAGGGGAGATGCTGCCGGATTTTCGTCTGGCGGAGACTCCCTCGGGGCGTGACAATTTATTTGGTATCAGAGCCAGGTTTCCGAGTTCCTTAGGGTCTTTGGGTTTTTTTTGAGAGTTTGCCACGTTTGGCAGGTTAACTGGGGTATTTTCGGATTGGTACGGATTTCCGACGATTGTTATGTTTCGGAAATTCGAGGTATTATTGACGAGGTCAATATGGGGGAATTGGCGGCGATAGGACATCTCCAGACAGCTAACAGGTAAATACATTCTAGAAAATTTTCTAGATTTAGTACATATTTATATTGGTTATGCGGTGATATCATGTTTTGTCTGGTATTGTTTTAACCTGATATATGTTGGACAATTAGATTTTTAGGTTGCTGGTTTATAGATAGCATTTGGTTATTAATTGCTATTACTGGTATACGTAGCTAGTTATCATTGTGATATAAATGATAAGATATTATTGGTAGATGTTTACCTCTTAGGATTTGACTAGTATTAGGATTATTAGACTAGTTGAATATATAACTAAGATGGATAAATTCGTAGAAGGCATGATGACATGATTACACTGCGTAGTTTAGGGTATATGTAGGCATTTGATGTTTTATTTAGTATTGCCTTGACTTTGTTCTAGCATGACCCTTTAGTTATACCCTAATTAATTTCAGCCATTGATTCCCATTGGTAGGACTATGCTGTCGTTTATTAGACAGCTTGTTATATGTTTATATGGTTATGTGTTTTTACGGTGGATACCATGATTAAGACTAGTAGGGATAGAATAACTTAGATGAAGTTATTCTGTAGGAGTGGATTTCAGGAATGAAACAATATTAGTGGAACCCTAGGTGTGGAAACCCTAGGTGTAATAACCCAGATGTGCATATTGGTATAGGCTTATACATTTACTATTTCAGCTGATATGGTGATCGGATTAGTAGAGGTCATATGATTAGGATGCGATTAAATCCTTAGAGGGTATATAACGTTGTTCATATTTATCGGCTGCCAACAATATCACCCATTCGTGGTTGAGGAAAGTTAAAGTAGAGTTTCCCTAAAGGGGCTTTTGTGTAGTTGAGGTCGAATAGGTCTCCCATGTATGGTTGAGATAATCTACTGTAAGGTTATACTCTTGCGTTATTCGTTCAGAGTTGGTGATAATCGGATTCGTATGATGTCTGTAGCAAGATAGCTACTTTACAGGTTAAGTACCCACGAGATCTGTTCGTGGTAGCATGTTGGAGCATGCATGATTGAACTGGTAGGACGGTATAATTTAGGCTTAATCCTCTTGAAGGGCTTGATAGTAGATTTGTGGTCCTTATTGGCCTGGATAGACGATTCCTGTTAGTTGGGACGAAACCCTATGATTAATCGTCTCGACGCGATTATTAGTGGACTTATGATTTTGATCGACCTTGATACCGATCATGTTAGAAGGGTTGGAATGCTAGATTTAATCATCTCGACTTATTTATTTATAAGTTGATGATCTTTACCGAATTTGATAAACATTTCGTATTAGAGGTGTTGAAACCCTCGCTTGACCGCCTCAATGGGTTTAATTATAGATCGATGATCTTTGTCGACGTCAATGGTCATTTTATATTAGATGTATTGGATAACCCGAGGTTTAACAACCTAGGATAATCGACTGCTCACGCGACCTATTGGTGATAGTATGCTAATGCCTGCAGTCGATAACTAGATATTTATATACTGCCTGTCTATCCATGAGTCTCATTCGTGGTAGCATATAGTTGCGCGTTGATCGTGCAATTGATTGTCGGCCCATGGGTTATGTTCACGGTAGCTCATAGATAGTTCCCTTTTTGTGCGAGAGCCACGAGGCTTTGTCGTGGTATCCGGATGTGCACTGCTTGTTGCAGTGGTTGTGTATGTTGCAGGTATATTTATTATACTGCTGATTAGGTTAGTTGCAGACTGATATTGGTACTCTGAGGGTTGGGTTACTCTAGCTTGTTCCCTGTGACTTCCATTATGTGCATTATGATTATGCACTATTGTCTATACATCCACAGAGTGGTAGTACTCACCCCCTCCTCACTTATCCTCTAGGTTAACTGATGGAGGACGTGTCTGGTTGACCTACCTTCGAGTCGCTCAGAGAGTTCCTTGTCGTGCTTGTTCTACTGCATCGTCGAGATGCCGCTTTATTTACTTGATCGGTATTGCATTTTGTTATGCACTTTGGATTTTATTGCAATTGGATTTGGGGTCATAAAACTATTTTACTTTGATTGATGTATGTTTAGTCGTGCATGCATGCAGTTATTAAAATACTAGTATTTCTATAATTATTTCGAGGTTTTTACCAGATTTAGTCTATGTATTTCAGAATATTGTCACTAAGGGGCTCCTATGTTATTTAGATGACGGATATGCCCCCAGGACGTGACAATTTTATTGGTTTACGGTTTTGGTTGGTGGGTTTTGTGTTTCGAGGATTTGATATCCCTTGGATTTTTGGGAGTTCTCGTGTTTTGGGACCAAGCAATCTGAAGGATATCTCTGAGCTATAGGAAAAGTATTGTCTTTAGTAGTTACGGTACTTTTGTGGCTAGGAAAACTATTGACTTAGTGAAATTGCCCCTACTCATGGGCGTGGACGAGTTGATCGTATTGATCTTGAGTAATCTAATGATGATTTGAGTGCAGTTCTTTAGAGGTGTCGACTGATGTCGAATTAGGAAGCTAGAAATATGGCCTGCTAGTCATCCATTTGAAGGTCAAGGAGTAAACCCTCAGAAAATATCAGTCCCTACTATTAGTGATTTGGTTATGGATAAGGCATGTATGCGTACACTGGTTAAGACGATGAAAGATCGTTTTACCTTATTATAGGAGGTATTGGAGCGGACATTTATCTGTCCCAGAATTTCTTCCAGAAAAGATCCAGAACTCTTTGTTAAAAGAGAGATAGACCTTTGAGGTTATGCATCGATTATCGATGATAGAATGCGGTAGTTGTGGAAGGAAATGAATATCCTTCATTGTGGATATATATGATCTATTTAGATCAGCTATAGGATACCTATATATACTCTAGGATTGATTGGTGACTGGTGTGATGATATTGTAGTGACATGGTGTCCTATAATTATCATTGTCGTTGTAATGATTGTTATATCATCAGCCTAGAGTAAAGAGAATGCAGGTGTGTAGCGACGACAATTTCATACTTGGTATGAATTGTATGAGCGTTTGATTTTCTTATTAGACTTACTGATGACTTAGTCGTCCAGGGATTTGGGAAGTCGTGTATTTTGGACACGATAGGATCATTTGTGGTCATTAGAGTTGCGTAACTTGGCCATTGTTGAGGGTGGTAGTTGGAGTTGCACACTCGACCACCGTAGATGGTGGTTTTCTTGGTATTGATTTGATTATTATCATATATATGGATAGGATGCTCTAGCGGTACTACATCGTTGATTGGTTGGACCAGGAAGGTGATGAAATTTACTTGGTCTGCAGCTTGTGAAACTAGTTTCAAGGCTTAGACGATGGTTGACTTTTACGCCAGTGTTGATTAATCACTCTGGTGTGGATGGAAGGATAGAGTACATGGATGCATCATTTCGGGGATCGGAGCGATTCCGATGCTATAGAATAAGACGTATCTTAATCTTACGACAGTTAAAGGACTGCGAGATAAGCCATCATATATATGACGTGGACTTCGCAGTTATTATGTTGTTTTGAATAGGCAAGTCTCACCCACGAAAGGAGTGAAGAGATTTGACCTCCGTGGTAAGTTAGCTCCAAGGTACATTGGGTCTTTCGAGATTTTGGAGAGGATCGGAGCAGTCGCTTACCGTCTAGGACTACCACCGTTTTTAGCTGGTATCCAGGATGTGTTTCATGTGTCCATGCTGAGGAAGTATATGTCAGACTCTACACATTCTATCAGATGTGTCAGGTTCCATTCAACCTGATGCTACTTACGCAGAGGTTCCGGTACGGATTTTGGATTTCAAGGAACGACAGTTGCGGAACAAGGTTGTGCGACTTGTCAAGGTCGGGTGGAGTCACCACACCGACGAAGAGGCTACTTGGGAGCTTGAGGAAAAGATCAAAGCTCAATATCCCCATTTGTTTACTTAAGGTACGTGAAATATATTTTTCAGTACTTTTGGTATTTCTTACTCGTTATGCATCCGAGTAGGAAATTTGGGGACCAAATTTTTATTAGTAGGGGAGAATGTTAAATACCGAACATTAAAATATTAAATTAAATGGCCAAGGAATTAAGGAAAATAATCCTAGAAATTTTTCAGGATTTTTAGGGAATTTTAGGAATTTTTCTGGAATTTTTCTGGATTTAAACGGACTCCGTACGAGATTTTTTCGGGGATAAAATAAATAGGCTTTTGTGGGGTCTATTTAAAGGGTATTAACCTAAACCGGAAAACCTAATTTCTATTTTTCCTTTCTTTTTCTTTCCTCGCCGATCGGCAGTTCCTTCTGCCCGACGCCCTCCCTTCTTCTCCGCCATCACTCTCTTCTCCGCCGCCGACGAGGCCGCGCCACTCTCCTCACCGTTCCGCCGCCCGTGTGAGACGCGCGCACAGGACCAGCGGTCGCCGACCCCAACCGCGCGCGTCGGTCGTCACGATCATAGGATCATCGCCGGTCTCTTTCGCGCCTCCTCCGTTATCGACGCCGAGGCCGCCGAAGTTCTTCCCTTCGCGCCAAGACACCGGCCAGAGCCACGTAACCAGCAGCCAACGATCGCCTCCGACTCGAGGTGGCACCGCCGCCATCGCCGCAGCCGCCGACGCCGAGCTTATGGTCGCTTTGCTTTTCACGCCGCCACACCGCTTAAGCCCAGAGCCCCGGACGCGATACCAGACACGGTCGTGGCCGCAACCAAAGAACCACCGTGGGTGCCACTTTTCATCGTTGATCGTCTGAGCCACAGTGTTCGCCACAGCCGATCAACCTCTCACATGCACACACAGTGTGCCCTTCTTTGCCAGCGCCGACCACCCTCCGGCCAGCCTCCACAGTCGGGATCGGTCTGCACCGAGGAGATACTGCCAAGGGGAAACTTCTAATTTCAGGTATATATATTTATATCAGGTTTCCCTTATTTGCAGTGAATCTGTGAGTTGAGCCGTAGTTGGTGAGTGACTGTGAATTTAAGAAATTGAGTTTGAGGTGGGTATAGAAGGTGTTTTGGGACGTTCATAGGGTGTAAAAGGCAGTGGACCTGATTGTGGTCGACTTGGGCTAATTTTGGTATTATACTGATTGATCGGGAGGATTAGGAATTAATTGGGTAAATTTGTTACTACAATTATTGGATAAATTAAAAGCCATTAAATTTTATTTATTTGGCTTAGGTTGTTAAAATGCAGGTTATTCCAGGTTTAATTGATTAATTAGCTTATTCATTAATTAATCAAAGTTTTATCAATTGATTTAGTGAGCTAAATTAATTGTATGGATATTTGTGGTAGGAAAAGATTAATAAGACGGTTGGAAAATTAAGGAGAATTGGAAATTGATTTGGGTTAATTGGGTTACGAAGGAAATCGATTTAGTATTCGATTTATCGGTAAATTGCATTTTTGTGCTTGACTATTGTTATGCTATACGCAGGTTTCGGTCACGAGGCAAGTCCCCAGTCGTGACGATTTGGTTCTTTTTGCGGATATATATTCAGGCAGGTATTTTGACTTATCTTCTAGATATAGTCAAATGTTGATATGCTAGTTAGGATAATTTGCAATAATTTTCATGCTTATATGCCTAGTATGTTTTTGTGCCTATTGATACATGCATTGGATAGGATATGATTTTTGTCTTCCCTGTTTGACTTGGATGATAGTTATTTGGATTAGGGATATGTATATATTGATTGTACATATTATTCGGATAGGTGTTTTGAGTAGGATTGACATGCTTTAGTATCATGCACCATTTTTGCATGATTGCATGCTGGCTGGACGGGGTTCCATTATTGTTGAGCCCGCAGCCAGTTACATGGTCTGCACACACTGCCACTCATGGGTTAGTGGTACATCAGGAGGGTGTGTGCAGTTGCTCTGTCAGGTTCTGCTGGTCCGCTCATGGGTAGCGATGAGGCAGCGTTGTAGCGGGCAGGGATCCCTCCTCTGGTCTATGACACCGGGAGATGAGAGCTTAGCTCCCCCACTATATTTGAGGCAGGAGGATAGGTGTACTCCGACAGCATCCTGTCCACTCGGTCACTCAGGAGCAGTGATGGCAGAGTGCACAGTTGTCATAGCCCTACCCACTCGGCTTCACCATCGTGTGTGAGGCGGCTGACTGGCGTCAGGGGTGACCATGTCATTTGCACGGCATGCACTTTGCACGGATTGCATTTGTATTGTGTTTGCTACATTATTGTATTGATGCCTTGGATGTTGCATATGATTGTCATGCATACAGGATACATGTTTGTATATGGTGATGACTCTTATTGTAGGGCACTTGCTCCTATATCAGGGTAGGAGATTCAGGTGAGTACAGTCCTTTTGTATTTATTTCTTGCTTACCATATATATATGAGACTGTACTGACATGATTTTTATTGTTAGCTATACCTTACTGTGCATATCAACTATTATCTACTAAGTTCTTTGAACTTACCCCGTGGTTTTATTTTTATTTCAGGATGAAGCTGTCAGGAGAGTCCAGTTGTCATATCCCCCCCCTCGTAGTGACATTTTATTAGTTGTTTGAGTTATGGTTTGGATTTTGTATAGAAGATATGTTTAGGCTTGGAATTGGATTTATGTACTCGTGGATTTTTGGGGTCCTTGTGGACCATTGGTCGGATCTTATTTTGATTGGTTTGGTTGGGTATTCCTGTCCAGATGGCAGAAGGGGTAAGTCTAGTTAGTGTAGACTTTTGTTTACCTAGATTTGTTGGCCTGAGGCCTTATTATTATCTGCGTGTGTTGTGGTATGTTCCGGTCGTGTTGACCGAAGTATAGTGGCCGTGTAGGCCTTGTACAAAAATTGGTATTGTCACCCGTGCAGGGGAGATGCTGCCGGATTTTCGTCTGGCGGAGACTCCCTCGGGGCATGACAATTTATTTCAGGATCACTTGGTTACCATGATTCATAAACTTTAGTACTTAGCCTGAAGGTCTAGAGTTTGAATCCTGGGGAAGGCAAAAACCCACTTCCAGGGGTGGGAAGTCCAGGTGAGTAACGACAGGCCAACAAGGGCGACAGTCGTCGACCAATAGGGGTCGTCGAATTCCGCCAATAAGGGCCAGGTGCCAATAGGGGCCAGGTCGTTACACTAAGACTGAGTGTCGGATGCTCAAACATATGGTTTGAGGGGTTACCCAATGGTCGGATGCTCAAACAACTTGGTGTTTGATATTTTACCCATAGCAGTCGACTAGTCTAAGTCGAGTGAACTCGACTAGTGTTCGACTGATTGGTTTCTGGCCGACTAGTCAACTGCCAAGGGATGACAGCCGACTGATGAACCACCACTCGACTGCCAAGGGATGGCAGTCGACTAATGAAGGTGGTTGAGGGCACAGAACGATCTGTAGCCGACTGGTCAGTCGGCTACGAGGTCAGCAGTCGATTAGAGATACCGACAGTCGACTGCTGAGTGATCCGTTGGAACGTGTTCAACATGGATCTTGCCATTGTGAGATAACGGTTACAAGAGCAGTCGACTGATGGCTTTGGGAAGTTGACTGATCGGCGCAGAATCAGCCCGAGACGAGTATAAAAGGAAGAGCTTGGGGAGGATTTCAACAAGAGTTTTTTGGGTGATTTTGGAGGGGAATTGCTGCTGCATTCCAGACCTTCAAGAGTAAACCAAAGCAAGCAACAAGAAAGTGATCAAAAGCAAAAGTGTTATAAAGTTTTCTTTACGTATTTTATTATTGTATTTGTATTTTGCTTGTACATTTAGTATTACTGTTGTAATTGCTTGTACGAGATTTCTCCACCTCCGAAGTATTGTCGAGAAGGAGTTTGGTTAGTGTCGTGCGCATAACTAGAGCTCGTTGAGCTCGCCCCATGGAGTAGGAATCATTCAGTTCCGAACCACGTATATTGTTGTCTTTTGTGTGCTTGTGTGCATTTGTATATCTTGTTAGTATTATTATTGTCATTCTACTACGCTAACGAGATTGTAGACACACAAGAACGATCGAACGCCATCGTCTATGAATTAGGTTATTCACCCCCCTCTAGCCAGCCATCGATCCTCCAACAAACATATGCTTAGAATGAGAAGTTTCCAAGAAAAATCATGAATCAAGGATTTAGAAAAGGAAAATCAAGTTTTGAGGCAAAGACTTAATAAATTAGAGCAAACAATTAGAACAATAGAAAATATGTTTAAAGAGTCCAAAAAAATAAAATCTAGGCTCATATAGGTAAGAAGCACTTAAGGACAAGATTGGTTTGGGATACAAATCAATGTCCAAGGATAGTATGCCAACATATCATAGAGTTCCATATAACTATGGAAAAAGCTCTAGATCTAGGAGTGGAGTCAAGTTTGTAAGGGAGTCCATCCCTAGTGTTGACTTTGATGAAACCACAATAACTAAGGCTTCTAAAAAATCTACAAGAGCCATTAGAAAGATATGTAATGAGGTTATCCCTAGTGAATACCTAATAAACCTAATAAGCTCAAATAGATATTTCATTTCTAAAAGTCTGTTCCCCTCATTCTAATTGGGTATAGAATGTATCAACTTAGGTTGGAAGAATAATTAACCCTGCCAAGGTAAAGTTGACATTTTAAATATATTTTAGATATTATGATATCTTGAGAATGAATATCTAAATCTTGTTTTAGAGATTCTAGAACTTGCCAATAAGAATATGACGATTTAAGTCGATCAAAATTGACACAATAAGATAGAATCCAAAGTGTACTAAGTTTTGGATTTTTGACACTCCATGGAGTTGGTATGCTTATATTAAATTGTGTATTTGACATAATATTAGTTAGTGACATATAGATTGGATATTTAGATATTTCTATATTATTATACTATACTTACCAATGTATTGTATGTTATAATACATGACATGACATCATGCATATTTTGATCATCTTTCCATGACAATAATTTCATTAGTTTGATATATGGACTTAATAATGCCATGTCATGACATACGTGCATGATTTTCTTTGAAAGCTATGTATTTGATGTGTGCCATATTTATTTATATGTACTATCTTAATTTTCTATAATTAATGATAATTGATATTATTTTATATCCTAGGTAGGATGATTATGCCTAAATAGAAATGTATGATCCTTTAGTATAAGGAGAACTACTTTACATCTCAAAAGAATCATAGGATGACTTGTTTGTATATTGAGATGCATTAGACATAAGTGAGATATTAATATGATGAGGTAAGTTCAAGGTAATGATTGATGCATCTACATGAGTGAAGCATCATCAAATTAGATAGATTTTGCATGTACCAATTATGAGGAAAACAAATGTACAAGTCATATATACTTGGCTCATAAAGTATGATTGAAAATTAATTTTAAAATTATTTTTGAAAACCTTGATGAACTCTATTTATTGATAGAAATTATCATTGATAGGACTAATATAACATTAGGATGAAATATTGAAATTTTCAATAGTTTTCAACTTTGTACCATTCTTTGAAAATATTAGATATTTTCTTAGAAACTTATTTTTACTGATAGTATTTGATATAAGTAATATTTCTATAAAGTTTCATAATTTTTCAAAAATCATAAAATTACTTATATATTTCTAAAAATGGATTAAAAATTTTTTAGGTAATAGTTGGTTGATTCAGAAACATCAGCCAATCATAATGGTTATCAATCGATTGATTAAGATGTTAGTCGACTGTTACTATGGATTTTGGTTGAAATAGGGTTACTTTGGTCATTTTAACTTGCCTCTAGATATTTTAACTTTCCCTAACCCTAGGACATCCTTGAATAAACATTTAAAGAGAGAATTTTTCTAGGTACATCTAAAAAATGGAAAGAAATGCAACCTAGAGGAGAGTGTGTTGGGGAGCCCGACACAGATGCGTGCTCGAATGCATTTTAAAAATGCACACAGCAAAAATAATGCATAATACATTTCTAATTTATTACAACACACACTCACACATGAAGGATACAACAAGTGTGGACATAACCGCAAAATAAAATTTTATGAAAGAATAACAATTATGATAGGTATACCTGTCAAATGACGAGAAGCGGGAATGACATCAACCTGAAAACTCAACGAACTTTTCCTCTACTAGTCTCCACACCGACCTTTCATCAAGATGGCTTCCAAAGTCCGAGTTTTGTTCTCGCGAAAGGTACTAGCCTTGCTTGCGAAGATAAAGTTTGGTGCCTGATGACATATGCAACTAGACGACACTAAACAGAGAGAGCAACTGCACAAGAGGGTTGTTGTCCAGTGTTGTGTGACAATGGGTGTTGTTGGCAAGGAACTCATGGGAGGAGAAAGCGCCGAAAGTGGGATGGCCAGCAGTGGTTGCTGGCGGCAAGTGAAGCAGCAACGATAGCCTGAAGAAGGTGGTAGATTTTTTTTGCAACAACCTACTGTTGGGTGGCAACAAGAGAGGGAGAGAGGAGGGGAGGAGAAGAGTTCTCCTGCCCTAGGTTTCTCATCCAATATATATATCTCCTATCAGGTTAGAGAAGCAAGTTCTAAACCCGCATCCATTAACCCGAAGCTCATACCAATAGCCTTAAGTTTGGTTCACAACCATGTTAGTGCAATCGGCCCAGGTCACGATTGACCAGGACTCGAGTTTGACTCGAGTGATGTTTTGATGTTTCGACAAAAACATATGACAATGTAATTGTCATTTGGTAAAGTCCAAGTCTTGAGTACTTGACATGGAAAGTCCAAGTGGGACACTTGGCATTGGAAAATGTCCAAGCATGGGTCTTGGCATGAAAAGTCCAACATGGGTTGGCAAGGAAAGTCCAAGCATGGTCTTGGCATGAAAAGTCCAACATGGGTTGGCAAGGAAAGTCCAAGCATGGTCTTGGCATGGAAAGTCCAACATGGGTTGGCAAGGGAAAGTCCAAGCATGGTCTTGGCATGGAAAGTCCAACATGGGTTGGCAAGGGAAAGTCCAAGCTTGAGTCTTGGCATTTGAGAAGTCCAAGGGTTTGATATTGGCGGCGTAAAGTCCAAGTGGGAGTCTTGGCAGCATAAGTCCAATGGTTGGCGGCGTAAAGTCCAAGCGGAGTCTTGGCGGCGTAAGTCCAATGTGCCTTGGCGGTGTAGACACCGTTAGCATGACATAGCCGATGGAAGCACCTGAAGGCTAGCGCGATGGATGAACAAGTCATTGATGACTTGGAGGGATCCGAGAGGCGTGAGGCTGATGGAGGTGGCTAGAAGGCTTAGGTCTAGGCTAAGGGTGGTCTAGCAAGTATGGGGGAACCATACTTGGGTTAAAACCTCATGTTTGAGGTGTGCCAGTCGACTGGTGCCATGTGGCAGTCGACTGGACCGAGTCAACTAGGGTTTGACTGCGGGTTATGGCCTAGCAGTCGACTGCCAGAGGTGGGCAGTCGACTGATGGCTCGAGTAGTCGACTGATCGTGTGATCAGTCGACTGGTGCTCGAGAAATCGGCCACAGAATGGAGTCGAGACTCGACTGGTCGAGTGAGGACTCCATCAGTCGACTGATGGTCACAATCAGTCGATTGATGAAGGTTCCGTTGGACTTATCCAGCGTGGATTTAGCCGTTGTCTCACGACAACAGTGGCATCAGTCGACTGATGGTCTCGATCAGTCGACTGATCAACTTTTTCTATCACAGGTTGAAGCTATATATGGATCTCGTGATGGAGGAAAAGATAGCGATTTTCTTGGGCGAAATTGAAGGGGGAAGTTGGTGCTTTCCAGTCCTTCAAAGCTAGTTCAAGGCAATCAAAGATCAAGCAATCCAAAGCTCTTGTAAAGTTGTTTTTCTTTACTTGCATTGTATTTCTTACTTGTATTTGCTTGTATCTTGTGTATTACTTAGTGTAATCCTTGTACGAGGTTTCTCCGCCTCCGGATTATTCCAAGAAGGAGTTATTATTGATTAGTGATTGCGTGTGCATCACTAGAGCTCTTTAGAGCTCGATCCGTGGAGTAGGAACCGTGTGGTTTCGAACCACGTTATATCTTTGTGTTCGTGATTGTTGTATTTTGTTATTGCTTTTACTATCTATATTCCGCTGCGCTAATGAAATTGTAGACACGATCACGATCAAATTCCATCGTACGGGCAAAACGCTATTCACCCCCCCCCTCTAGCCGTTCCGAAATATTCCCAACAAGTGGTATCAGAGCCCGGGGTTCTTTTACGGATTAACAACCCGGAGTCAAGAAGCTAGAGGGAAGAATATGGAATTTGAGGAAAGATTGGGTGACGACGTCAACATCCCACCTTCATTTAACCGCGAACATTTTGCGTATTGAAAAGGTAGGATGGAATATTTTCTAATGACGAATATAGAAAATTGGTTTGCCGTGACTATAGGTTTTGATGCTCCGAGAGGAGAAAACGACAAAATCCTCAAGATGAAGAGATGGACCGAGGAGCAACGGGAAAAATTCAAGACAACCGTTAAGGTAACAAAAATGTTGATTGATTTGATACCTAACGATATTTTGTCCAGATTAGGAAGATATAGGGATGCCAAAGAGTTGTGGAACAAGTTGATCAAGTTCCACGATAATCCCGAATCGGTCCAAGAAGACTTGGAAGAGGAGGAGACTGAAGAAGAATTATCATCATCCTCACAAGAAAGTGAGGAGTCAACTTCTGGGTCGGAAGAAGTGGAGGAAGTGGAAGAAGCATCCACCTCAAGGATTGAGGGGGAGGAGAGAACATTCATACCGGAACATCGAGAAGAAGAAGCTTCAACATCCGGTCAAGATGAAGAAGCCCAAAGTCCAATTCCGGTCTCCACCACCATTGGTAACTCAAACACCTCAATTCAAAATAAAAATAACATTATGTGTTTTGAGTGTAGGAAATTTGGGCATTATAAGAGTAAGTGCCCAAAGAAAGTCAAGAAAGCTCCTCCGACGCCTAAAAGTCAACAAAAGTCAACGGACACCGGTTCCCCAAGTATCAAGAGCAAGGAGCATATTATATGCTTCAAGTGCAACTCAAAGGGACATTATCGGAGTCAATGTCCAAGAGGAAAGAAGAAAGGGCAAGAAGGAGCAACACAAGTAGGGGGAGCCTCCAAGGCAAACCTTAAGGTAAAATTTAATAATGCACCTTCAAAATTTAAAAGTCAAAAGCTTGCTAGAAATTTTAATTCTCTTGCAATTCACCATGAAAAGCATGCTAGAGATAAATATTTTTGTTTATGAGCTAAAAGCGTTAACTTCAAAAGTAGGGAGAAATTTGGAACTAATGTCCCTAAAAACAACTTATTTAAGGACAAACCTAGGTCAAATAACTCAAGATCAATTTTACCTAGGGAGACAATTAGAAAGGTGCAAGAGCACCTAGGTCTAAACCCTAAATGGACTAGGCATATGCCTAGGAAGTCCAATGCCCAAGATTTAAATCAAAATTCTAAAATTGGGCAATTAGAAAAGGAAAATAAAGTCTTGAGATCAAGGCTTGAAAAACTTGAAAAGACCCTTAAGTTTATGCAAAATCAAATGCAAGGGTCAATTAGTCAAACTTCTAGGTCCAAAAGTCAAAGTCAACACCTAGGACCTAAGAGTCAAAAGTCAACCAAGGGCAAGCAAGGTTTGGGTCACAAACCTAAGCCTAAGGTGGCTTATCATAGTCTTCCATTTGATTATGGAACACAAACTAGGTCTAGGAAGACTAAGGTCAATAGGGAAGTCATCCCTAGAGTTGACCAAGGGTTGTGCCTAGTGGCTAGGGTTTCTAGGAAACCTAGGGTGGCCACTAAGAAGGTTGCAAGGGGAGTTACCCCTAGAGTCAACCTAGGTAAGACCCAAATGACCAAGGCTAATAAGCCTAGGAGGGTCATTAGGAAGGTATCTAGGGAGGTTATCCCTAAGGAATACCTAATTAACCCTAGGAGCTCGGTTTTGGGTTCCTAAGAGCGTGATTGATTCACGCTAGATGGGTTAGGGTGTGCCAACCTTAAATGGATGGGTAGTTAACTCAACCATGGAAAAGGTGGCATTTTAGGTTATTTTCAAGGTTATGGATACCTTGGAAATAGATTTGAATTATCATCCTAAAAGATTTTAGGGTGTGCCAATATTATTTGAGAAGCTTGATAAATTGGTCAAATTGGCACAATTTAGGTTTAGAGGTCGTAGTGTGTCATTTTGGGTTTTTGGCACATTTGGGAAAATTTAGGTTAATATGGCAAAATATACTTAATTATATCAAATGGCAATTAATATTAAAATTTAGGCATTACCATACCTATATATTTTATTTGCCATGCCTTGTTTGCCATATGACATGCCATGACATCATGCTTATTCTTAATCATTTTATATGTCATGAATATGCTTAGGTTAAGGATTTAAGTGTCATGTGTTTTTAGATTTTATCATATGCCATGACATCATGATCATTGGCCAAACTTAATTATTGCTATCTTTATGTCATGATCATTTCATGCATTTAATTGATTAAAATTGAACTAAGGACAATGGCATGACTTGGAGTCCCATTTATAAGGGAATCAAGTAGGGTTGCCTTAGAAAAATGCATGAAACCCTAGATTAAATGAACCAAAACCCACATCTCACATCCAATTGACATGTATGTGTATTTATACACCCTAGATACATGTGAGATGCTAGGATATGAGTTAAGTTCAAGGTGCATAGTGTTTGCATCTAGATGAACTAAAACTCATCTAATTTTATTTGTGGATCATTGGGAAAGCTTGTGTACAAGTCATGTGCATAGAGCCCAAGGAATATGATCCAAAATAAGGTTTTGAAAATATTTTAAAATCATTTTGAAAAACCTTGGTGAAGTCTATCTTTTGATAGCAATCACCATTGATGAGATTGATACAAAGTGAGCTTAAACTTTAAAGTTTTAGTCACTTTTGGATTTTGTATCAAATTTCACTATTTTATGGGTAAAATAATTTTAAAATATTTTCACCCATTGTATTGGTCATAAGGTATTATCGTATCAAATTTCATGATTTTTAGATATACGTATAATTATTTATGATTTTCTGAAATTCATTTCTGATAACTGAAATTCGGAAATTTCAGTTATCGATCGGTACTACAGTGTGGTCGGTGATGATATGTCGATCGGTAGTATGTAGTCATTGCTAAGGTGATTCGGAAAACTAGGTTTAGTTGCTTAGTGTACCATGGTAAAGGTCCATAATCACTCCTAACCCTAGGATATGCTTTGGGAAGCATTATAAAGGGTGAAAATCCATTGGATATGGATTAGGAGAGTTGTTTAGGGTTTGTATCAATGTTAAGGTGTTGGAAAGTTCAATGTTGAATTTCTAACCTTAATTTTGATGGTTTAGAGTTCCTATTGGCTTAGGGACTTTCCAAGGACATTGTTGGTGCAATGGTCAAGGGGGAGCAAGCCTTTAAGGGGAGGTATCCATCTTGGGATGATGGATGTGTGTTTCTCCTTGAAGAGGAGAAGTTATTAGGAGAATATAACATCAATTGGGAAATTGATGGGACTTTTGAGAGACCCAATTTGGAAATTGGGAAAGTAAATGAGATTGTCTCTCTTGAGTGATATTGGACTTATCACTAGGAAGATGGTAGACATCCTAAGTATTTTTGGACCAAGGGGAGATTGTAAGATCTCATTGGGACATGAGACATTGACCCTCTTGGGGAGAAAACCTTTTTGATGTTAGTCAAAAAGGGGGAGAATGTTTGGGGGAGAACATTTGGAGAGTATTTACCAATTTGGGATAATTGGTAAGGGATTTGAGTTAGTGTCTAACTCAATGATTTGTTTTGTTTTTGTCAAACATCAAAAAGGGGGAGATTGTTGGTGCAATCGGCCCAGGTCACGATTGACCAGGACTCGAGTTTGACTCGAGTGATGTTTTGATGTTTCGACAAAAACATATGACAATGTAATTGTCATTTGGTAAAGTCCAAGTCTTGAGTACTTGACATGGAAAGTCCAAGTGGGACACTTGGCATTGGGAAAAGTCCAAGCATGGGTCTTGGCAATGTAAAGTCCAACATGGGTTGGCAAGGAAAGTCCAAGCATGGTCTTGGCATGAAAAGTCCAACATGGGTTGACAAGGAAAGTCCAAGCATGGTCTTGGCATGAAAAGTCCAACATGGGTTGGCAAGGAAAGTCCAAGCATGGTCTTGGCATGGAAAGTCCAACATGGGTTGGCAAGGGAAAGTCCAAGTTTGAGTCTTGGCATTTGAGAAGTCCAATGGTTTGATATTGGCGGCGTAAAGTCTAAGCGGGAGTCTTGGCAGCATAAGTCCAATGGTTGGCGGCGTAAAGTCCAAGCGGAGTCTTGGCGGCGTAAGTCCAATGTGCCTTGGCGGTGTAGACACCGTTAGCATGACATAGCCGATGGAAGCACCTGAAGGCTAGCGCGATGGATGAACAAGTCATGGATGACTTGGAGGGATCCGAGAGGCGTGATGCTGATGGAGGTGGCTAGAAGGCTTAGGTCTAGGCTAAGGGTGGTCTAGCAAGTATGGGGGAACCATACTTGAGTTAAAACCTCATATTTGAGGTGTGCCAGTCGATTGGTGCCATGTGGCAGTCGACTGGACCGAGTCAACTAGGGTTTGACTGCGGGTTATGGCCTAGGCCGATCGCCAGAGGTGGGCTGATCGATGGATGAGCAATGATCGATCGTGTGATCACCGATCGGGTGCTCGAGAAATCGGCCACAGAATGGAGTCGAGACTCGACTGGTCGAGTGAGGACTCCATCAGTCGACCGATGGTCACAATCAGTCGACTGATGAAGGTTACGTTGGACTTATCCAGCGTGGATCTAGCCGTTATCTCACGACAACAGTGGCATCAGTCGACTGATGGTCCCGATCAGTCGACTGATCAACTTTTTCCAGCACAGGTTGAAGCTATATATGGAGCTCGTGATGGAGGAAAAGATAGTGATTTTCTTGGGCGAAATTGAAGGGGGAAGTTGGTGCTTTCCAGTCCTTCAAAGCTAGTTCAAGGCAATCAAAGATCAAGCAATCCAAAGCTCTTGTAAAGTTGTTTTTCTTTACTTGCATTGTATTTCATACTTGTATTTGCTTGTATCTTGTGTATTACTTAGTGTAATCCTTGTACGAGGTTTCTCCGCCTCCGGATTGTTCCGAGAAGGAGTTATTATTGATTAGTGATTGCGTGTGCATCACTAGAGCTCTTTAGAGCTCGATCCGTGGAGTAGGAACCGTGTGGTTCCGAACCACGTTATATCTTTGTGTTCGTGATTGTTGTATTTCGTTATTGCTTTTACTATCTATATTCCGCTGCGCTAACGAAATTGTAGACACGATCACGATTAAATTCCATCGTACGGGCAAAACGCTATTCACCCCCCCCTCTAGCCGTTCCGAAATATTCCCAACAAACCAAACTGATTGGTTCAATATCCAAACTGCTTTTAATTTAAACCAAACTAATTTAGTTTAGAATTAAACCAAAATATGTTCAACCCATCTTCATAAGACGTGGTCCATCCGCATTTCCTTCCAACAAAATTCCTTCTATATTTTTCCCTTTGTATGGTCCAACCAGATCCAATCTCTCTTGATCTGAGAATCTAATTCTCAAACTCATTTTAAGTCTTTCGAAAAACTCATAGTGTGTGTGACCTTATAGTTTCCTATTTTATGTTGGTCATCTATAATTAACCATTGTTTATGAAACGATCATGAGTGATACCTAGTAGTACATCATGATCCCTAATTAATCATAAAATCAATGGTTGATCTCAGAATCACTTCTAAATCTTTCAGCATCTATAGTGAGTCATGTCTCGTTCATTTCACTCGTCTTATACTCACTTGGTTCCGAATATGGTATATGTGTCTATCCCTACTATGATCACTATGTCACACCTAGCCCAAGCTATACTTTCTCATCCTGTGGGTTCAAAATACTCAGACATGTGTCCAAGAGTATGATACTCTTGACATGTGATGCTTTGGGCAAATACTTCGAGTAACAATCCTGACAAGTGGACATAGGGTATACTTCTCCTTTGCAAGGAGCGGTGAATCCTCTATTGATTATCCAAACACCTTCGGGTACTTCGACTTATACCCAACCATCCCAGGGCTACACCTCCAAGGAGAGACTTGCTTAGGATGTCAAAGTATTAGTCTTCATGACCAAGGTGACTTAAATATTTCAAGTCGAAGGAAACTCACACTTAAGTTGCAATGAAATCTTCATTAACATGTATGCATAGAACCATATGGCAGGTCACTCCAATGAACTAGTTACCATAACTAGCATCCACGTTTGACTCTCGACATCTCAATGTCTCTAGCTAGTGAGGAACAACTGCTTAGATAAATCAAAGTGTATAACACGTGCTAGTTTCTCAGAATCGATGAGATCTTAGCTCATCAATTCATCGACTAGGGAATGTTTTAATACATTCACAATTACACATGTAAAGATGCTCACTAGTTGTGATCCAATCATAAGTTCTCTCATGCTATGAATTGTATTGCGGGCATTCAGTAAATGAGTTTAAGATCGAATCAAATACATAATGAATGTATACTCAAATAGTGAATCAATAGTATAAATCATAAGACAATTTTCTTAGGGCACTTCTCAAATATAACATACTCCCACTTAGCCTAATGTCAATCGCCATGGTATCCAATATCGTAGATCTGAACGTGACTCTCAAACTTGCTTTGTGATAGAACCTTTGTCAAAATATCCGCTAGGTTCTTTCGGTGGAAATTTTCTCAAGTTGTATTTCATTTCTATTGACAATCTCTCTTATCAGATGATAGCGATGAAGCACGTATTTGGATTGTGGATGAGACCTTGGTTCCTTTGTGTGATGCCTCCAGTGTTATCGCAGTAAACTAGTAATGCTTCAACAATGGATGGAACCACTTCAAGTTCAAAGATGATCTTCTTGATCCAAACTGCTACCTTTGCTGCTTTAGAAGCCACAATGTGTTCTGCTTCAGTGATAGAATCTACAACAGTATCTTGCTTGGAGCTTTTCCAACTTATTGCATCTTCATTCAATGTGAATATATATCTAGACTGAGACTTGGATCATCCTTGTCTGTCTGAAAGTTAGCATCAGTATATCTGCATGTGATCATATCACCTTCTCCATATACCAAGAACATATCCTTAGTTCTTCTTAAGTACTTAAGATTTTCTTGACAGTCACCCAATGATCCATGCCTGGATCAGACTGGTATATGCTCGTGACATTCAGAGCGTATGATACATCAGGCCTCGTACATAACATAACATACATGATAGATCCTATTGTCGATGCATAGGGAACCTCATTCATGCAAATCCTTTCGTCTTCAGTCCGTGAACACATAGAGTTTGAAAGGTGAATCCCATGTCTCATGGGTATGAAACCTTTCTTGGATTCAGACATGCTAAACCATTTTAGCACTCTATCTATATATGCAGACTGCGAAAGACCAAATAACCTTTTTGATCTATCTCTATATAACCTTATCCCAAGGATATAAGTTGCTTCTCTCATGTCTTTCATGGAAAATTTTTTCAACAACCAAACTTTAATCGATTGTAGAATGGCTACATCATTTCCTATAAGTATATATCCTCGACATATAACACTAGGAATATGACAACACTCCCACTAACCTTCTTATACATACAAGGTTCATCTGGATTTTGTGAGAAATCAAACTCTTTGATTGTCTCATTAAAATAGATATTCCAGCTCCTAGATGCTTGCTTTAGTCTATAAATGAACCATTAAAGTTTGCATACTTTATTTTTGTCAACAGATGTCAAACCTTCAGGCTTATCATATATACATCCTAAGATAGGTTTGCATTAAGGAAAGTTATTTTCATATCCATTTGTTATATCTCATAATCATAATGAGTTGCAATGGCTAGGAGTATCTGAATGGATTTAAGCATAGTTATTGGTGAAAATGTTTCGTCATAGTCAACACCTTGCCTTTGATAATAACCTTTTGCCACTAATTTCACTTTGTAGGTAATCAAATTACCATCTATGTCAGTTTTCTTTTTGAAAACCCACTTGCACCCAATAGGTCTAATACCTTTAGGTGGATCCACCAAGTTCCAAACTTGATTTTCATACATGGAATCCATTATTGGGAGTATTAAGAATACAATCAAAGTCTCACATTGGTAAGACATGGAACAAATCATGTGCTTATAAGATGAAAAAGATATCTCTATTGGTGTTAGGACTTTTGGATATAGCCCAAAAATAAAACCATGAGGGTTTATGTCTAAAGTGGACAATATCATACCATTGTGCAGATATATGAATCTTATAGGCACTAACAATTAGTATTATAGGCATGTTCCATGTCAAGCCATGCATCTCGAATGAAGGAAGTGAGGCTCCCATATCCGGATCAAGAGAACCAGACACCATGCAGAAAGTCTAGTTAGCTCAGGAAAATCGGACAACTGATAGGAAGTCCAGTTGGGTCAGAAGGATCGAATAACTGGTAGGAGTCCAGCTGGGTCAAGAGGACCAAACAATTGATAGAAAGTCCAGCTAGTTAGGAGGATCAGATAGTTGGCAGGAAGTCCTGGTGGGTTGAGGATTGGACATCAAGCAAAGGAAGTCCTTTAAAGACGGATAGACTTAAGGGGTAGGCCTAATATGGTCCTTCGTTTGAAAGGACCACATTGGTAAGACATGGAAAAGATCATGTGCTTATAAGATGAAAAAGATATATCTATTGGTATGAGACCTTTTGGGTATAGGTCAAAAACAAAACCATGAGGGCTTAGGCCCAAAGTGGATAATATCATACCATTGTGGACATATATGAATCTTATAGGCACTAACATCCATTTCTGACTTTATAGCTGTAAGCTACTTGTCCCTTTCTAAATTTTTCAGAACTTCTTCGTAACTAATAGGATCCTCATCCTCAATAAGGAGCACGCCATTCGATTCACTCATGAGAAATTTATATCTCTTAGGAATATTGTGTGTTCTACCAAATCTAGAGGTAGTATCTTTATAGGTTCGGCTGATGGCTCATCATTATGAGTAATCGATTGTGGTTCTTGATTAGGGATCTCTTCAGTGTCTATTGGAGTCTCTTGAACTTCCCTAAATTCAACCTTGCTCCCACTGTTTTCTTGCAAGAAAAACTCTTTCTCTAAGAATACAGCATGCCTTGAGACAAACACCTTTTACTCCAAGAAATGATATAATTGGTAACCTATAGTTTTCTTAGGGTAATCAATAAATAGACATCTCTCAAACTTAGCATCCAACCTGTCTGATATTATCCTCTTCACATAAGTAGGATAATCTCATATCTTTAAATATATGAGGTTTTTACTAGTCCATTTCTCAAATGGACTAGTAGAGATTGCCTTAGTCGGGACTCTATTTAGCAAGGAAACAACTATCCCAAGTGTCTAATCCCAAAAGGATTTGGGAAGACTCGCATGATCCATCATCGACCTAACCATATCTAACAAGGTCCAATTTCGCTTTTCCGATACACCATTGTATTGTGGCATATAAGGCGGAGTCCATTGAGATAATATTCCATTGTCACTTAGATAATCTTGAAACTCTTGACTTAAGTATTTACCACCTTGATCAGATAGAAGTATTTTAATACTTTTACCAAGTTGTTTCTCTACTTCATTTCTGAACTCTTTGAACCTTTCAAAGGCTTCAGATTTATGTCTTAGTAAAAACACATACTCAAATCGTGAGTGATCATTGATAAAGGTAATGAAGTAGCTATAATCTCCTAGTGCATGAGTTAACATCGGTTCACATACATCAGTATGTATAAGGCCAAGCAACTCTCCCACTAGTTCACCCTTTCCAGTAAAAGGTGACTTTGTCATCTTGTCTTTTAAGCGTGAATCACATGTATCAAATGAATCTAATTCAAATGATTCTAGAATTTCACATGTGTAACTCAGACATACGTTTCTTACTTATATGGCCAAGGTGACAGTGCCACATGTAGGAGAATAGTTGATCACCTAACTGAGAATGTTTGTTGTTACTTCGATATTGACTACATCACTGAATATATCTAACATAAAGATCCCATTGCATAAAGTTCCAATACCATAAAGAACATCATTCAAAGTTATGTAATAACAATTGTTACTAAAAGTCAAATGGAAACCTTTTCTATTTAAACAAAAAATAGAAACAATGTTATTTATTAATGCAGGAACAAAATAACAATTATCCAATTCTAAGATAAGTCCAGTAGGGAGCATTAACAAATATGTTCCAATGGCCACAATAGCAACATTTGCTCTATTTCCAACTCGCAATTTTGATTCTCCATTGACGAGTCTTCTACTTCTTTAGTCCTTGTATGTTATTACATATATGTGAGCTACACTTAGTAATCAATACCCAAGTTTCTGAGGAAATAGCATGATAGTCAATAACGAAGATACCTGAAGAGGATAGGCATCGGATGTTGATTCCTCTTCATAAACTCAAGATAGATCTTGCAATTTCTTCGTTATTGTCCCATCTCGCCACAATGGGGCATGAGTCCTTTAGAGTCAGTTCCCCTTTCTTAGTCTTTTTCTTCCCTTTGGGTTGATGCTTTGATTTTTCTTAGAACCTTTCTTCGATGAATCAACCAACAACACCGTCTTATATTCTTTCTTAACAAAAGGCTCCACAGTCTTGAGCATGTTGATAAATTTGGGAATGGTGGATTCAAGATTGTTCATCCGATAGTTCATTATAAATTGTAAGTAATTATTGGACAAAATATGCAGAATTAAGTCAATACTTAATTCATGATCCATCGCAAAATCGAGTGATCCCAGTAGCTCAATATAGTCATTCATCTTTAGTGCAAACTGCATCGTAGATGAACCCTCCTGCATCTTTGAGCTAAAGAGAAGCTTGGAGATCTCGAACCTTTCGAATCTAGTTTGTACATCAAAAAGCTCACGAAGATGAAAGATAACAGTATAAGCATCCATATGCTCATGCTACTTCTGTAGTTCAGGAGTCATTGAGGTTAGCATGATGCAACTAGCAAGCTCAGAATCAACCAAATGTTTCTTATAGACCAACCTTTCGTCATCAGTAACACAATTGCAAGAGGATTGGGAAGAGGCTCTTTGAGGACATAGACTATATTTTCAGATTTGAGAACAATTCTCAAATTTCTAAGCCAGTCCAAGAAGTTTGACCTAGTCAGTTTATTCGAGTCCATAATCAAATGCAAATTCAAAGACGTTGTTGGTGCAACAATGCCCCAAGCATTTATATATATTTTGATGTTTGGATAATCATCTAAGTTAGGCAATGTTTTGTGATCTAATTGTATACATGTTTAAGTGACAGGAAAATCCAAGTATGAAGACTTGGTAAAAGACAAGTCCGAGTGTGATCTTGGCAAAGAGAAGTCAAGGAAAGGTCTTGGCAGCATAAGTCCAAGCATGTAGTCTTGGCGGCGTAAAGTCCAAGCAGTCCTAGGAAAAGGAAGACCAAAGGAAAGTCTTGGCGGCATAAGTCCAAGCATGTAGTCTTGGCGGCGTAAAGTCCAAGCGTACTTTGGCAAAGAAGAAACCTAAAGCATGACGAAACCGAAGGAAGCTTTTGAAGGCAAGTGCATGGATGGAGTCATGGACTCAGAGAAATCCTAGAGGCGCAAGGCTGATGGAGAAGCTAGAAGGTTAAGTCTAGGCTTAGGTTATGTTTTCAAGTATGAATTAGTCATACTTGAGTGTGCCAATGATCGGAACATGGTGTCGGCCGAATCGGCCTTTAAAATATAGTGGTTATCCTGCGGCAATGATCGCCATCATTGGCGATCGCCACAATAATGGCGTGAGCCGATCGCTGGGCTTATTTAGCAGATCCGAATCGCCATCGCTGGGCCGATCGATAGTCTTCCGTTAGCGATGGCGACGGCAAATCCCGAATCCGGCCGCGTAAGCCGTTAGAATCGGCGCAGTGATCGATGAAAGTCATCACGATCGATAGACCTCCAACGGGAAAGAGGCTCTTTCCTATAAAAAGAGCCCAAGGGGGAGCAAGAAGAGCCTAATGCTTATATTCTCGATCATTCTTCTAAGCTCCTACAAGTTTTCCAAGCTTTCTAAGTAATATTAATCTCTTTCTCCTCTCAAATCTTCATTGTCATCTTTGTAAGAAGAGGAGGTCTTTGTAAAGAGAAAGCTATAGTGAAATTGCTTGGGTTGATCCACCTTAAGGATCGCCGTGGAGTAGGAGCGTTATCTCCGAACCACGTAAAGGCTTTGTTAGCATTGGTTTTGTTTTTACATATATTACTTGTGTTTCCGCTAATTATTTTTGTAGAAACGAAAAAGAGCTATTCACCCCCTCTAGCCTTCAAACGATCCCAACAAGTGGTATCAGAGTCGGATCGCATCGAAGATCTAGCAATCAACCGAGCAAAGATGGCATTTCAAGAGGGGTATAGCAAGAGGCCTCCGCTTCTTCACGCAACGATTTTGGATATTGGAAAGGTAGGATGGAGTATTATTTAATGAACGATATTGAAAATTGGTTTAGCATTGTAGATGGTTTTGAGAAGCCGGTCGACGAATTCGGAGCACCACTACCAACAAAGGATTGGACAAGAGAGATGGCCAAGAAAGCACAAGCGAATGCAAAAGCAATGACCACACTTCAATGTGGTCTATCCAAGGAGCAACTATCTAAGGTCGGGCCATTCAACTCCGCAAAGGAGCTTTGGGAGAAGCTCATCGAACTCAACGAAGGATCCAAAGAGACAAGAAGGGCCAAGAGGGATCTTTTGATTGGCCAACTCCAAAGCTTCACTATGAAGACAAATGAAACGGTGAGCCAAATGCATGGGCGCTTCAAGGAGGTAGTCAACGGACTACACGTTATAGGTGAAAAGGTCGACAACCGAGACCTTGTGAGGTATGTACTACAAGCCTTCCCTAGGACCACCTTATGGGCCTCAATGGTAGATGCCTATAAGGTCTCTAGGGATCTTTCATTAGTTAAATTAGATGAGTTATTTTGTGAATTTCAATTGCATGAACAAGCTAATACTTCATCCAAAGAGAAGAGTATAGCTCTTGTTGTAGGAAAGAAGGAGAAGAAGAAAAAGGAAAAGAAGGAGGTGTCTTCCTCATCCGAATCCGAGGACTCATCAAGTAGTGAGGATGAGTTGTCGGCAAGTGAGGTAGCACACTACGTCAAGAAATTTGGTGGGAAGTCAAGGAGGCTCACCAAGAAGGATGTGAAGAGGATGTTTCAATCCTCAAGAGGTAAATCTTCTAACAATTCAAATTCTATCTCTAACGTGACGTGTTTTGGTTGCAACAAGAAAGGGCATATAAAGCCCAATTGCCCGGAACTAAAGAAAAAGGAGGAGAAGGATAAGAAGAAGAAGGAAAAGAAGAAGAAGGAGGCGATGTTGGCACAAACGTGGGACACTCTAAGCATGGAGGAGTCTACCGACGGTGAGGAAGTTTGCCATTCAACCCGGAACTTAGCCCTCATGGCATTGGAAGAAACCGGAAGCTCAAGCGAGGAGTTTTCTTCCTCTTCAAGTGATGAATCATCATCAAGTGATGATGATGAGGTAAATGACTCACCCAAAGTAGATTTACTTTATAAGACTATTGCATGTTTACAAAATGCTTTAAATAGATCAAAAACTAAGATTAAGGATCTAAAATTAGAAATCAAATCATTTAAGAATATAGATGCATCATGTGATAAATCATCTAGTGATGATAAGTGTACTCTTAGGGATGAAAATGATGAGTTAAGAAAAGAAATAAGTAAATTAAGAACATGCCTAGAAAAGTTCACTAATGGTTCCAAATATCTAGATATGATTATTAAGGAACAAAGGGCAATTTACAATAAGGCCGGTTTAGGATATAAACCTAAGGAGAAAGAGGTAGCATTTGCATCCCTAGTTAGTAGAAAATCCATGATTAAAAGTAAGGGAGAAAAGCATGGGTACCAAAGAAATTTATAACTAATGCTAGTGGTCCTAAGATTTGGGTACCTAAGGATTGTGTTTTTCATGTGACATAGGTAGAAGATCCAAGCTTGTGGATAGTTGATAGTGGGTGCTCAAAGCATATGACCGGGGATGAGAGAAAATTCTCCACTATCAACCACACTAGCCAAGGAAAAGTGTCCTTTGGTAATAGCGGCAAACTTAAAATCTTAGGAAAGGGCACCATTGAGGTATCTCCCAATCTTGCTATTCATAGAGTTCTATTAGTTAAAAATATGAAATTTAACTTACTTAGTGTAAGCCAATTATGTGATGCAAATTTTGATGTTAAGTTTGATTACTCAAAATGCTTTATAAGACACAAAACTATAAATGATTGCATGTTAGTAGGCTTTAGAAAATCAAATATATATTATGTTGATTTATCTTATGCTACTAATCCTTCCACTAAGTGTCTTATTGCAAAAGAGGAAGAAAGTTGGCTTTGGCATAGGAGACTAGGTCACATAAACATGAAGAATATAGCCAAAATAGCAAAATTGAAGCTAGTCAAAGGATTGCCTAGAGTCAAATATCTCAAGGACAAGATGTGTGATGCTTGTCAAGAAGGGAAACAATCAAAACATCACACAAAGGTAAAACTTACTTAGTACCGCTTTACCATTAGAATTACTACATATGGATTTATTTGATTGCCATAGTACCCCATCTATAATTGGTAGTAAATATTGCTTGGTAATAGTAGATGATTTTTCTAGGTTTACTTGGGTGTTTTTCTTGAAAAATAAGGATGAAACCTTAGAAATAATCATAGGATTTAGCAAAAGAGTAGAAAATGAAAGAAAACTCAAAATCAACCGGATCCGTAGTGATCATGGTGGAGAGTTTGAGAATTCTAACTTTTCAACTTTTTGCTTAGAACAAGGGTACAAGCATGAATTTTCTTGTCCTAGAACACCCCAACAAAATGGGGTTGTGGAAAGAAAAATCGTGTCCTACAAGAAGCGCTAGGACAATGCTTAATGCATATTCCTTACCTAGCTACTTAGGCGGAAGCGTTAATACCGCTTGCTATATCCAAAATAGGGTATTAATTCATAGGTTTTTAGGAAAACTCCATTTGAATTGTGGAATGGTACAATTCCAACAATTCATTATTTTAAGGTCTTTGGATGTAAAGTCTATATCTTAAATACCAAAGACAACCTAAGTAAATTTGAGTCCAAAGCGGATGAGGGAATCCTAGTTGGATACTCATCCACTAGTGTAGGATATAGAGTCTACAACAAAAGGACTCAAAAGATTGAAGAATCTTCAAATGTTCAATTTGATGAAACTTCAAATACATACCCTAGAAAATCCCCTATTGATGAGGACATAAATAATGAAAATCAAGAAATTCCCACACACTTTCTAGATTGAAACTTAGGGGGTAATAATCAAGGGGAGGATTGAATCAAGGAAGTAAGGGATGATTCCGATAATGAACATAGAATTGAAGTAGATCATGATCAAACTCAACTTGATACACCTCCTAGAACCATAAGAGTTCATCAAAGTCACCCATTAGATCAAATTGTGGGTGAATTATCTCAAGGAGTTAGGACTAGGTCATTCCATAGGGACCCCACTAGTCATATAGTTTAATTTCTCAAATTGAGCCCAAAACATTAAAGATGCATTGCTTGATCCGGATTGGATCTTAGCAATGCAAGATGAATTAGCTCAATTTGATAGGAGTCAAGTGGGAGTTAGTTCCTAGACCAAGTGAAAACACTATTATTACTACAAGATGGGTCTTTAGGAACAAACTAGATGACCAAGGGAATATCACTAGAAATAAAGCACGATTAGTTGTAAGGGTTTTAATCAAGTTGAAGGACTTGATTATGATGAAACATATGCCCTTGCTAGATTAGAGTCCATTAGAATACTTTTAGCATATGCCTCCTATATGGGTTTCAAACTCCATCAAATGGATGTCAAATCGGCATTCCTAAATGGGTTTATTAAGGAAGAGGTGTATGTAGAACAACCTCCGGTTTGAAAATATGGACTACCCAAACCATGTATACAAACTTAGGAAAGCCTTATATGGTTTGAAACAAGCTCCCGGCTTGGTATGAAAGATTGTCAACTTTCCTAATCTCCAAGGATTTCAAGGGTAGTATAGATCAAACTCTCTTTATAAAGTCAACATCTAAGGACATTTTGTAGCCCAAGTGTATGTTGATGACATTATCTTTGGGTCAACAAATGATGAGCTTCTTGAAGACTTTATTCAAAATATGGAAAAGAGTTTGAGATGAGTCTAGTTGGAGAATTAAATTTCTTCCTAGGTTTGCAAGTTAAACAAACTAGTGAAGGAATTTACATTTATCAAACCAAATATGCTAAGGAAATGATTAAGAAATTTGGTTTGGAAAATGCTAAGGTAGTGTCAACTCCAATGGCAACCAATGCCAAAAATAGATAGTGATAGTGAAGGAAAACAAATAGATCTTACCCTTTATAGGAGCATGATTGGTAGCCTCTTGTATTTAACCGCTAGTAGACCCGACATATTATTTGCGGTTGGGTATGTGTGCTAGGTATCAATCATGTGCTAAGGAATCTCATTTAGTTGCCGTTAAAAGAATTTTAAGATATGTCAAGGGCACACTAAATGTAGGTCTATGGTACCCTAGGACTAGGTCATTTGAATTACTTGGGTATACCGATTCCGATTATGCCGGTGCAAATTGATAGGAAAAGTACTAGTGGTGGATGCCAATTTCTTGGGTCCTCCCTAGTTAGTTGGAGTAGTAGGAAGCAACTTTGTGTTGCTTTATCCAACCACCGAGCCAATATGTTGCTATGGGTGGTTGTGTAGCTCAACTATTATGGATGAAACATACCTTAGAAGATTATGAGCTAACTTACTCCAACATGAAAGTACTTAGTTATAATGTGAGCACCAAGAACTTGACCAAAAATCCGGTGCATCACTCTATGACCAAGCACATTCAAGTGAAACATCACTTCATTAGATACCAGGTGGCTAAGGGGGACATTGAGCTTAATTACATAGAATCTAAGTCCAACCTAGCCGACATCTTTACCAAGCCTCTCCCGAACTAGAATTTTCATCACTTAGAGAGAACTTGGGATGTGCTTTGTAGAATAGAAGTGTAGTTTTTGCATGATTCTATAGAAATACTAGGATTTATACCTTTAACCATCTCACAAAACACTTAGGAAACCATGATTTTTGTATTGAGCCACCTAGACAACATGTGAGATGTTAGGGAGATGCACTTGGTTCATCATGCTTGTTATGATGCATTACTATGAACCAAAGTGTCATCTAGAAACATTAATCCTTCATTGGACCAAGCATTGGGAAGGCCTATGTACATTAATGTGCATATAGCTCCAAGAATATGATTGGAAATGTCAAATAAAATAAAATATAAACTATGTCTATCAAACCTTGAGAAACAAATTCCTATTGATAAGCCAAAGTGATACAAAGTTTTGCAAAGATATCATAACTTTTGCAAAATCTCAAGATTGTGTCAATATCAAAATCTAGAGGTAATATACCTTTAAAATAATTTTTCCTTGATAGGAAATGATCTAACAATATTACCCACAAATTTCGTGATTTTTTGATCTTTATTGAATTAATTTATGAATTTTTAAATCGCCAAAATTGCTATCGATCGATATCGATCATTGGTACCTAACGCTTGATTCACGCCAATATCGAACCAAGCTCACCCGGTTAGATTATCGATTCGGCGCCATTTATGGCGATCGGTAATCACCATCGGTCGAGCCATTTATGGCGATCGGTAACATCTGAAATAGTTCGTATCGGGTCGATTCGGCCGATCACCATCGATTCGGCCACCGCCATTTATAGCGATCGGTAGCCGCATCTGAAATAGTTCGTATCGTGATCATTCGGCCCGATATCCATCGATTCATTGCCGACTAACGGCGATCGGCCCGAGTGTCGCGATTTTAGGGCTTTCCACCGGTTCGACTCGCCAGAACCTCTCGACTTCTCTCTTTCTTTCCTCTTCCGACGATCGTCCACCGCACCTCTTTGCCGTTCCTTTTTGTTTTCCGGCGACTCCATCGACACGTAATCAGTGCTCTCCAACTCGAGAAGCTTCTCGTGTCCCTCCGGTCGCGCTCTAGGGTCCAGACACTTGGCTAGGGTTTCGTTGTCCGGCACTAATCCTTGTTCACCATGCCACCTAGGTATATTTTCTTTCATGATCATTGTTTTGTTTTGTTCCTATGATTTTCACTAACCCATGCTTATCTTGCTCATGCATCATCAACCTACATTGTGCATTTTTTGTTGTCTTTTCGCCCATTTAGAATTAAGCATGTTGCTACTAAGCGCACCCGGGCACCTCCGACCAATGAGGGCCCGTCGAACCCTCAACCCTCTGTTGATCCTAGATTTCCAAATTCCGCCCTTGAAAGTGCGTTTCATAAAAACAAATTCCAACTTATTCCACCTAGGTCAATGGATTCCAAGTTTCTTAAAGACTTTTGTTTCGACATAGTTCAAATCATCCAACATTACAACCTTGAGTCGTTGGTCTTCTGTGAACATCACGTAAACATCACCCTCCTCTCTGAATTTTTCAACAACCTACGACCGGTTGGAGATGGGCTGAGATATCTAGGACTCGCGTTGCTCAGCGATCTGGATTTGATCCCAGATCTGGACCGATTTTCTCGGATGTCTTCCTTCCGAGAGTGATTTCACTCTATATCCATCTTGGGTGAACCTCTTCCATCTCCTTTGAGGAGATTTCTTTAGATTCCCTTCATGATACCTTCTATCACTATCCTCGACCTTTGAACACCAATTTATTTCAATCACAAGAATGCACTTCGACAATGTCCTTTATAAGGTCATTGCTCATTGTCTTCTTCCCATTGTTAACCGTGGTTTGGCCTTGGTTCGCCCTCCACATCTACTTCTCATGCATTTCTTTCGTCAATACTTAGACATTAACATTGGTCTAAATACCTTCCAATGCATCATTCATTTCATAAGACCAAACAATGGGAAGGTTCACATACCATTTGGAAATGTCCTCACTCAATGGCTCAGCTCTGTAGGCATTGATGTGAATATAAAGTCATTAAAATCATGAATAGGAAATATGATCGGATGACTCGTGAGTTTCTCATTGGCGGGCCGAAGGCGGCAGAGGATCCGTCTTACAGGACCCGACACGGCGGGTAGCGAGTCGCTCGGCACGAGAGGATGCAGCTGCGGAAGGTGTTCTTGAGGATGGTGCTGCGAGGAGTAGTGAGGGTGGTGCTTGTTCTTGAGGGGCTGCTGCGGGAGGCTAACCTGCGGCGATACTATTCTACGGACACATCCCTCGGTGCGCCGATGCTTTTGCGAGGCGGGTGGACACTGCGTCTAGAGGAGTGCGCCTAGAGCATCAGGAGCTCCTCTCCCTCGTGAGAGAGGTGCATCGGCAGCAGCAGGACATCTTGGCGATTCTTCGCCCTGCTGCACCTGGACACCCACCTCACGATGGTTCGTCATCGGCACCGATGGATGCTGACGACGACGATCGTTAGATCGCTTATTTTCTTTGTTATTCTCTTTTTGGCCGTATGTACGGCATAAACTCCTACTTATGTAATGACTTTTGATTGATGATATGAAATTGTTAATATTCACTTCTATTAGTGCCTACAATTTATTGTTTATCAAGTTTAGAAGTTGAGAATATAGTACGAAGTTTTGAATGTTGATACGATACAATTACACTTTTTGTGTCATGATTTTTTTTGTTTTAAATATCGTATCAAATATGTTATACTAGTCGAATAGAATGTGTATGCCAAGTTTCGTGATTTTTGGACACCCACGTAATTTTCTACGCATTTTCAAACTTTGACTGAAAAACTCGAATTCATTTTATGCGATATCGATCATTGCCGTTATTGGCGATCATTTATGGTCAGCGATTATTATTGCTGTTCGATCGAACCGGTGTCACTGCTTTTGAATGGAAAGTGGTTTTTTCATCGGTTAAAAGGTTCAACTTTGGACATTATACAATTTCCACAATATATATATGATACCTTGTATGGAAAAGCGGATTTTCTTGGTGCACTGGTTTAGGGGGAGCTAAATCCCTTATTTATATAATTGTTGGTGCAAGACTAGGACATATTTGCCTATTGCTTATGTTTTGTTTATCATGAAACATGTCTTGGATTTAGGGGGAGCTTCATATCAATTTTATACCTTTGTTCAAGATGTGTTAATTATAATTCTTTCCTGCACTTATTGAATAACCTCTTCCCTTTTTGTTGTATGTCAAAGGGGGAGAAGGGACATTGAAGTTAGAATTCATATTGAAATATGTTTATGTATTAAAGGTCTAGCAAATGATTGCCAAACATCAAAAGGGAGATTGTTGGTGCAACAATGCCCCAAGCATTTATATATATTTTGATGTTTGGATAATCATCTAAGTTAGGCAATGTTTGTGATCTAATTGTATACATGTTTAAGTGACAAGAAAATCCAAGTATGAAGACTTGGTAAAGACAAGTCCGAGTGTGATCTTGGCAAAGAGAAGTCAAGGAAAGGTCTTGGCGGATAAGTCCAAGCATGTAGTCTTGGCGGCGTAAAGTCAGATCCTTGGAAAGGAAGACCAAAGGAAAGTCTTGGCGGCATAAGTCCAAGCATGTAGTCTTGGGCGTAAAGTCAAGCGTACTTTGGCAAAGAAGAAACCTAAAGCATGTGAAGAAACCGAAGGAAGCTTTTGAAGGCAAGCGCATGGATGGAGTCGTGGACTCGGAGAAATCCTAGGCGCAGGTGATGGAGAAGCTAGAAGGTTAAGTCTAGGCTTAGGTTATGTTTTCAAGTATGAATTAGTCATACTTGGAGTGTGCCGATCGGCCGGAACATGGTGTCGGTCGGCCGGCCTTTAAAATATAGCATTAGAGTTTGGAAGGTTGTTATCGATCGGTGGTGGTTATCGGTCAGGCGGTAACGATCGACTCGACTTCATTGCGGCTGGTGGCGATCGATCATTGCCATCGATAGCGGTCGGCGCCTAAGCGAAAATAGCCATGGCCGTGGCGATCGGCTCTGGCGGCATCGAATCGAGCCGCCCTTTGTTGGCGGATCGGTGATAGTCTTCCGTTGGCGATAATGACGGCAAATCCCGCGTTAGAATCGTGATGAAAGTCATCGGTCGGTGATAGACCTCAAAAAGAGGCTCTTTTAAAAAGAGCCCAAGGGGAGCAAGAAGAGCCTAATGCTTATATTCTGATCCTTCTTCTAAGCTCCTACAAGTTTTCCAAAGCTTTCTAAGTAATATTAATCTCTTTTCTCCTCTCAAATCTTCATTGTCATCTTTTGTAAGAAGAGGAGGTCTTTGTAAAGAGAAAGCTTCATAGTGAAATTGCTTGGGTTGATCCACCTTAAGGATCGCCGTGGAGTAGGAGCGTTATCTCCGAACCACGTAAAGGCTTTGTTAGCATTGGTTTTTGTTTTTACATATATTACTTGTGTTTGCTTCCGCTAATTATTTTTGTAGAAACGAAAAGAGCTATTCACCCCCCCCCCCCTCTAGCCTTCAAACGATCCCTTACAGACGTCATGTTCAAATAATTAACTTAGAAATACAAAATTGAGAAAATATGAGAGAGATGATTTTCAATGTATTTGTAAATAATTTACATACATTTTAGAATTTCATTCATTTTTCGAATTCAAGAGCTCTTATTTTGAATTCGGAAGATCATAGCCTTATCTCCGAATGGGTTATATTCACTATAGATAAGAATAAGCTTAGAGTGAGTCCAACAAACCATTTTTAGCTATAGTATAGTAGGTATCACATATACCGATTATGTACCACTTATACATAACTATCACATTATGCTATCAACTAATTCAATGTTTGTATAAACATTGGATTGTTAACGCATTAACAAGGATGCATCATATGCATATCACCCAACTTCATCTCTATCCACATTAACCTTGGAGTGAGTTCAACAAGCTATACTTCAAGTTAAAGTCAACCGTTAATCGCGCGCGAGATCGTATCTCAATGGTTTGAACATATCTAATTTCAGATTGAGATTGGAGTAAGTCCAACAACCCAAACAAGAACTCAGATTCTGATTCTTACCATATTAATGGAAGGTGTAGACTTTAATATTTAACGTAAGGGATTTAGGCCTCATCGTTATCATATAAATGACATCACACATATTGCATAAATGATGGCATGCATCTAATACACCTACATGATATATATGACATGTTATGAATAGTTGTCATAATATTATATGGAAATAAAATGTATTAATAATATGATTTTATAAATCAAAATTTCTTTAATTAAATTAGGAAATAATTTCTAAATTTAATTACATATTTTATTTAGAAAACTATTTCAATTAAGAAAATCTAATTATTAGGAAATAATTTCCTAAATTTAAATTTCCTAACCAATTAGGAAATATATAATTAGAATTTCTCAATTATTTTAAAAAATTTTAAACTTAAAATTTTTTGAAATTATTTTAAAAACTTTTCAAATTTGGAATTTCCTACTAATTAAAAAACTTTCCAAAAATAAAATTTTCTTAATAAATTCAGAATCTTTCCAAATTGAAATTTTCTAAATTATTTTACAGAATATTTCCAAAATAAATTTTTTTAAGTTATTTCAGAAATTTTCTAAAATTGGAATTTCCTAATAAATTAGGAAGCTTTCCAAAGAGAAATTCTTAACAAAATAAAAAAAATTCTAGAAATTAACATATATGACCAACTACAACTCATAAATCTTTTTTACAATTATGTCGAAGCACAATCAGTCTATGATACCACTGTGGGGGAGCTCGACGTAAAAGCATGCTCGAATGCGTTTCAAAAATGAGTGCAATAGAAAATAATGTATAATAAATTCTTAATTTATTACAACACATACATTCATGCATGCAAGATATAACACGTGTGAACATAACTACAAAATACAATTTTACAAAAGAATAACATTTATTCTAAGTATACTTGTTTGATGACGTGAAGCGGGAATGACATCAACCTGCAAACTCAACGGAGTTTGCCTCTACTTGTGTCCATGTCGAGCTTTCGTCAAGACGACTTCCAAAGCTCGAGTTGTGTTCTCACAAAAGGTACTAGCCTTGTGTACGAAGACAAAGTTTGGTGCCCACGGCGTACACAACTAGATGACACCAAATGAATGTTGGTGCAATAGGCCCAGGTCACGATTGACCAGACTCGAGTTTGACTCGAGTGATGTTTTGATGTTTGACATTAATGTCAGTTGATGTTTTGGAAAGATTATTTTATACAATCGACCCGGGTTATGATTAACCGGACTCGAGTTTGACTCGAGGGAGACTTTGATGGTTGTCTAGGATTGACCATGTGATTATGGGAAAGTCCAAGCATGGGTCTTGGCAAGGTAAAGTCCAAGTTATGGACACTTGACAAGGAAAAGTCCAAGCATGGGTCTTGGCATGGAAAGTCCAACATGGGTTGGCAAGGGAAAAGTCCAAGCTTGAGTCTTGGCATTTGAGAAGTCCAAGGGGTTGATATTGACGGCGTAAAGTCCAAGTGGAGTCTTGGCGGCGTAAGTCCAATGTGCCTTGGCGGTGTAGACACCGTTAGCATGACATAGTCGATGGAAGCACTTGAAGACTAACGCAATGGATGAACAAGTCATGGATGACTTGGAGGGATCCGAGAGGCATGAGGCTGATGGAGGTGGATAGAAGGCTTAGGTCTAGACTAAGGGTGGTCTAGCAAGTATAGGGGCACCATACTTGGGTTAAAACCTCATGTTGTCGTTTTAGATGAAATTGCTCGCGATCGCCGCTCATTGGAAGCGGTCGTGATGTCGGCGATAGCCATGACCGCCAAGGGACGATAATCGACTGTTGGTTTAGTCACGAGCATAGAATGCTCCGTAGCTGACTGGGTAGTCGACTACGAGGCTGGCAATCGCCTGCCAATGTTGGCAGTCAACTGGTGAGAGTCCCGTTGGAACTTTTCCAGTGTGGATCGAGTCGTTGTCTCACGACAACAGTGGCACCAGTCGACTGGCGCCTTATGGCAGTCGATTGATCGACAGAAATCTAGCCCGATGCAGGTTAAAAAGAGGAGCTCGTGGAGGATTTCGGTATTGTTTCTTTGGGAGATTTAGTGAGGCGATTTGAAGGCGATTTGCAGGTGCATTTCAGGGTCCTTCAAGCTCATCTAAGCAACCAACAAGCAAGCGCTCAAAAACCCTAGATTGTAAAGTGTTCTTTACATTTCCTTGTATTTTAGTGTATTACTTTTGTAATCTGTTGTAAGAGGTTTCTTCGCCTCCGACGTATTATCGAGAAGGAGTTTATTGCTTAGTGGTGTTTGTGGCATCGCTAGAGCTCTTTAGAGCTCGATCCATGGAGTAGGAACTGTTCGGTTCCGAACCACGTTATATCGTTTGTGTTGTGATTGTATCTTGTATTTGTATTTGTTATTGTTTATTCCACTGCGTACTAACAAGATTGTAAACAAGCAACGTGAACGATTTCTATCGACGTATAGCATCGATGCTATTCACCCCCCCTCTAGGATTCCAAGGATCCCCTACAATGGAGAGAGCAACGACACAAGAGGGTGTTGTCTAGTGGAAAACACCATTGTCCAGTGTCGTTAGCTAGTGGCAATGGGTGCTTCCGGCAAGGAACTCGCTAGAGGAGCATGTGCCAGAAGTGGGATGGCCGACAATGGCTGCCGGCAGCAAGGGAGGCAACGACACCAGCTTGAAGGAGGCGACATTTTTTTTTGCAGCAACCTGCTATTGGGCAGCAACAAGAGAGGAGAGGAGGAGAAGAACCCTTCCGCCCTGGGTTTCTCATCCAATATATATCTCTTCTATCGGGTTAGAGGAGCAAGTTCTAAACCCCCATCTATTAACTCGAAGCCCATACCAATAGCCTTAAGTTTGGTTCACAACCAACCCACTTGGTTCAATAACCAAATCACTTTTAATTTAAACTAAATTAATTTGGTTTAGAATTAAACTAAAATGTGTTCAACTCGTCTTCATAGACGTGGTCCTTCCGCATCTCCTTTCGATAAAATTCCTTTCATATTTGCCCTTTGTTTGGTCCAACCAAATCCAATCTCTCTTGATCTAAGAATCCAATTCTCAAACTTGTTTTAAGTCTTTTGAAAAACTCGTAGTGCATGTGATCTTATAGGTTCCCATTTTAAGTTGGTCATCCATAATTAACCATTATTTATAGAACGATCATGAGTGATACCTAGTAGTCCATCATGATCCTCAATTAATCAAAAAATCAACGGTTGATCTTAGAATCACTTTTGAACCTTTAAATAGCCACAGTGAGTCGTGCCTCATTTCTTTCACTCGTCTTATACCCACTTGGTTCAGGACATGATCTATGTGTTTATCCCCATCAGGTTGACTACGTCACACCTAGCCTAAGTTATACTTCCTCGTCCTACTGATTCAAGTTACTCAGATATGTGTCCAAGAGTATCATACTCTTTCCATGCGATACTTTGACCAAAGACTTTAAGTAACAATCCTGACAAGTGACAATAGGGTATACTTCTCCTTTGCAAGGAGCGGTGAATCCTCTATTGACTATCCAAACACCTTCGCACACTTCGACTTATACCTAACCATTCCAGGGCCACCAAGGATATGCTTACTTAGGTTGTAAAGTATAAGTCTCCATGACCAAGGTAACTTGAATACCTCAAGTTGAAGGAAACTCACATTTAAGCAGCAATGAGATCTTAATTAACATATATGCATAGAATCATATAAAGTCTCATGGTAGATCACTCCAATGAACTAGTTACCATAACTAGCATCCATATTTAACTCTCGACATTCCAATGTCTTCATCCAGTGTGGAACAACTGCTTGGATAAACCAAGGAGTATAACATGTGCTAGTCTCTCAGAATCGATGAGGTCCAAGCTCATCAATTCATCGACTAGTGAATATTTCAATGCATTCATAATTACACATGTAGATTGTAGAGGATTCGGTGACCGCTAGAAGGGGATGAATAGCGCGTTCGTCGTAGATGGAGGAATTTGATCACATTTGCTTGTCTACAATCTTGTTAGTACATAGCGGAATATAGAATAATAAAATACAACAAGAACAAACACAACACGAGACAAGATATAACGTGGTTTGGAACCTCAAGGTTCCTACTCCACGAGTTGAGCTCAAACGAGCCCTAGCGATGCCAATCACACACCACTAATAATAAACTCCTTCTCGGAACAATCTGGAGGCAGAGAAACCTCATACAAAAGATTACTCTAAGTAATACAATGAACAACAAGCATATACAAGTAAATACAACAAAAGAATGCAAAGAACACTTTACAAAAATCTTTTGGAAGCTTGCTTGTTTGATTGCTTGAACCGTTGTTGAAGACCCTAATTTGCAGTAGCAAATCGCCTCAAAGATGTCCAAGAAATCGCTCCCAAATCCATCCTCCACGAGCTCCTTTTAAAGTTGTTGCATGGGCTGAATTTCGCCTATCAGTCGACTGATCACACTGTTGCTGTGAGACAACGGTGTGATCCACACTGGAAAACCCCAATGGATAGGACATCAGTCGACTGATCACAACCATCGATCATTGATCGAGCCTTCGCTCATTATTAACCCTAGCGGTGAGTCTCGACTGATTGCGTGGCGAATTATCGACCGGTGATCGGCGATCTCGGATCGATCACCGATCCGATCGTGATAGGCTAATTCCATGATCGAATCCTAGTTGACTTCGCGCGATCGGTGACCATAGGTCCCAGTCGACTGATACACCTCAAATATGAGGTTTTACCCCAAGTATGGTGCCCCCATACTTGTTAGACCACTCTTAGCCTAGGCCTAAGCCTTCTAGCCACCTCCATCAGCCTCGCGCCTATCGGATCCCTCCAAGTCATCCATGACTTGTTCATCCATACGCTAGCCTTCAGGTGCTTCCATCAACTATTGTTATGCTAAGTCAGTCTATACTGCCAAGGCACATTGGACTTACGCTGCCAAGACTCCACTTAGACTTTACGCCACTAACCATTAGACTTATGCTGCCAAGACTCCCGCTTGGACTTTACGCCGCCAATATTCTCCTTGGACTTCTCAATTGCCAAGATTCAAGCTTGGACTTTCCCTTGCCAACACATGTTGGACTTTCCATGCCAAGACCCATGCTTAGACTTTCCTTGCCAACCCATGTTGAACTTTCCAAATGCCAAGTACTCAAGACTTGGACTTTCCATGCCAAGTACACATGACTTGGACTTTCCCAATGACAATTACATTGTCATATGTTTTTTTCGAAACATCAAAACATCGTTCGAGTCAAACTCAAGTCTGGTTAATCGTGACCTGGGCCAATTGCACCAACAATCTCCCCCTTTTTTATGTTTGACAAAAACCACAGTCAAACCATTGAGTTAGACCACCTAACTCAAATTTCCTTACCATTTATCCCAAATTGGTAATCTCCAATAATTCTCCCCCTTTTTGACATACTTCAAAAAGGTTCTCTCAAGGAGGTCAATGTCTCATATCCAATGAGTTCTTACAATCTTCCCCTTGGTCAAAAACATCTAGGATGCCTTCACTCTTTCTAGTGATAAGTCCCATATCACTTAAGAGAAGCAATTCTACACACTCTCCCAATTTCTAAATTGGGCATCTCAAATTCCCATTTCTCCCCCTCATGAGGAAAAATAACATCCATCATCCCATGATGGATACCTCCCCCTAAAGGCTTGCTCCCCCTTGACCATTGCACCAACAATGTCCTTGGGAAGTCCCTAAGCCTATAGGAACTCTAAACCATCAAAAAATTAAGGTTAAAAGTTCAAACTTGAACTTTCACTCACCTTAAAATTGACACGCACCCTAAACAACTCTCCTAATCCATATCCAATGGATTTTCACCCTTTCTAATGCGTCCCAAAACATATCCTAGGGTTAAGAGTTGTTAGGGAACCCAAACATAATTGAACACGGGCTAAACATATCTTGTTTACCCGAAATCAGCCTATCAGTCAACTCTCTCGGAAATTAGTCGACTGAAGTTCTCATCAGTCGACTTACACCAAACAATGATCGGATAATTGAAATTAATTTGGTTTGCGAGCGATTTAGCTGGGTCATTACGCGGCGATTCGCCAGGGCCGTTCCACCAGGGTAATTCTGCCAGGGCAATTTCCTCTTCATCAGTCGACTTCCAACATAGTCAGTCGACTGATAACTGAAAATTCTGATTTTCAGTTATCAGAAATGAATTTCAGAAATGCATAAGTAATTATACATATTTTGAAAAATCATGAAAATTCATACGTACATTACTTATAAGCAATACAATGGGTGAAAAATGTTTGAAAAATATTTTACCCATAAAATAGTGAATTTGATACAAAACTCAAAACCATTGAAAATTTCAATGTTTTGGTCCTATTTTGTATCAACTTCATCAATTGTGATTGCTATCAAAAGATAAACTTCACCAAGGTTTTCTAAAATGATTTTAAAATGTTTTTGAAAACCTATATTGGATCATGTTCTTTGGGCTCAATGTACATGACTTGTACATTAGCTTTCCCAATGATCCACCATGATATTAGATGAGTTTTAGTTCATCTAAATGCAAAAGCTATGCACCTTGAGCTTAACTCATATCCTAGCATCTCACATGTATCTAGGGTCTATCAATACATATACATGTCAATTAGATGTGAGATATGGATTTTGGTCATCCTAATCTAGGGTTTCATGCATTTTTTAAGGCAACCCTACTTGATTCCCTTATACATGGGACTTCAAGTCATGTCATTATCCTTAACTCAATTTTCATTAACTTAAATGCATGAGTGATCATGGCATAAATGATAGCATAAATAAGCATGGCCAATGATCATGATGTCATGACATAAAGTATGACTTAAGCATACATGACATTTAACCTTAAACCCTAAACATGATCATGACATATAGATGATAAAAATAAATATGATGTCATGACATGGTATATGACAAACAAGGTATGACAAATAAAATATAAGGCATTAAAAATACCTAAATTTTGATATTTGTTTCCATTTGTTAGGATTAAATTTATTTTTCCATATTAACAAAATTCTCTCAAGTATGCCAAAAACTCAAAATGGCACACCAAGACTCTAAGACCTAAATTGTGCCAATTTGATCAATTTTTCACCTTTCATAAATTATATTGGCACATCCTAAAATCTTTTAGGATTATAATCAAAACACATTTCCAAGGTACCCATAACCTTGAAAATGACCTAAAGTGCCACCTTTTCCATGGTTGAGTTAACTACCCATCCAATCAAGGTTGGCACATCCTAACCCATCTAGCGTGAGTCGATCACGCTCCTAAGAACCCAAAACCAATTTGAGCTCATTAGGTTTACTAGGTATTCCTTAGGGATAACCTCCCTAGATACCCTCCTAATGACCCTCCTAGGCTTGGTAGCCTTGGTCATTTTGGTCTTGTCTAGGTTAACTCTAGGGGTGACTCCCTTTGTAACCTTCTTAGTGGCCATCCTAGGTTTCTTCGAAACCCTAGTCACTAGACACACACCTTGGTCAACCTTAGGGATGACTTCCCTATTGACCTTGGTCTTCCTAGAGCTAGGTTGAGTTCCATAATCAAATGGAACATTATGGTAGGTCTCCTTAGGCTTAGGTTTGTGACCCAAACCTTTATTACCCTTGGGTTGACCTTGGTTCCTAAACCCTAGGTTTTGACTCCTTGACCCTAGAGTTTGACCATTTGACCCTTTAGTTTGATTTTGCATATTTTCAAGGCTATTCTCTAATTTCTCAAGCCTTAATCTCAAGGCTTGGTTTTCTAGCTCTAATTGTCCAATTTTTGATTTTTCATCTATTCTTTGGATATTGTTTTTCCTAGGTATATGTCTAGTCCATTTAGGGTTAAAACCTAGATGATTCTCTATTTTTTTAATAGATTCCCTAGGTAAGGTTTTTCTAGGGACATTAGTTCCAAATTTCTCCTTCTTCCTAAGGTTGACACTCTTAGCACCTAAACAATAAAATCTATCTCTACTAGCATGCTTTTGCTCATGAGAAATAGGAAGATTATTCACATAACTCCTAGCATGCTTTTTGATCCTAGAACTAGAAGGTGCATTAAAATATTTTACCTTAGGGATTGCCTTAGAGGCTCCCCCTACATGTGATGCTCTTCCTTCATGAGTCTTCTTCTCCCCCTTTGGGCATTGACTCCGGTAGTGTCCCGGTTGTTGGCATTTGAAGCAAATCACTTGCTCCTTGCTTTTAATTATTGGGGGATCGGCATCCTTAACCTTTGGCACTGGTTGAGACTTCTTGACCCGTTTAGGATACTTACTCTTGTAGTGTCCGGATTCCCTACACTCAAAGCATATTATATGATTTTTATTATTGATTGACATGCTTGAGTTACCTAGGTCAATGGTGGTAGACGAAGTGAGAGCTTCTTCATCTTGATCGGATGTTCAAGATTCTTCTTCTTGCTCCGGTGTGGGAATTCTCTCCTCCCCCTCAATCCTAGAGGTGGAGGTTTCTTCCACTTCTTCTTCTTCCACCGATCCGGAAGTTGACTCCATCTCAACTTCCAAATCCTCACTTTCTTGTGAGGATGATGATGGTTCGTCCTCGGCTTCCTCCTCTTCTTGAGCCGATGAACATTCTTCTTCTTCTACTTGTGCCAAGTGAGGCTTCTCATGGAACTTGGCCAATTTGTCCCATAGATCCTTGGCATCTTGAAATTCACCTAAGCTAGACAAAATGTCATTAGGTATTAAATCTTATAAAAGCTTTGTTACCTTGACTTCGGTCTTGAATTTTAGGCGTTGCTCTTGGGTCCACCTTTTTAACTTGAGGACTTCTCCCTTCTTATCCCTAGGAGGTTCAAAGCCTTCCATGACGATGAACTAATTCTCTATGTTCATCATCAAGAAGGTCTCCATTCTTGCCCTCCATGAAAGAAAATCTTCTTGGCCATATGGTGGCGGTGTGTTGATGTCCCATCCAAGCTTTTCTTGAAATTCCATCTTCTTCCCTCTAGCGTGCTCCCTTAGTTGTTAAACTTAAAGAGTGGCCTCGCTCTGATACCAATTATAGAGGATTCGGTGACCGCTAGAGGGGGGTGAATAGCGCGTTCGTCGTAGATGGAGGAATTCGATCGCGTTTGCTTGTCTACAATCTTGTTAGTACGCAGCGGAATATACAATAATAAAATACAACAAGAACAAACACAACACGAGACAAGATGTAATGTGGTTCGGAACCCCAAGGTTCTTACTCCATGGGTTGGGCTCAAACGAGCCCTAGCGATGCCAATCACACACCACTAATAATAAACTCCTTCTCGGAACAATCCGGAGGCGGAGAAATCTCGTACAAAAGATTACTCTAAGTAATACAATGAACAACAAGCATATACAAGTAAATACAACAAAAGAATGCAAAGAACACTTTACAAAAAACTTTTGGAAGCTTGCTTGTTTGATTGCTTGAATCGTGGTTGAAGACCCTGATTTGTAGTAACAAATAACCTCAAAGACGTCCAAGAAATCGCTACCAAATCCATCCTCCACGAGCTCCCTTTAAAGCTGCTGCCTAGGCTGGATTTCGTCTATCAGACGACTAATCGGGACCATCAGTCGACTGATGACACTGTTGCTGTGAGACAACGGTGTGATCCACATTGGAAAACCCCAATGGATAGGACATCAGTCGACTGATCGAGCCTTCACTCGATTGTTAACCTCAGCAGTTGAGTCTCGACTCAATTCTGTGGCCGAATTATCGACCAGTAGTCGACTGATCTCTAGATCAGTCGACTGCTCAGGCCTTTAGTTGACGGACCAATGCTGGCAGTCGATTTCTAGGCTAATTCCCATAGTCAAACCCTAGTTGACTCACACTAGTCGACTAAGCATAGGTCCCAGTTAACTGATACACCTCAAACAAGAGGTTTTACCCCAAGTATGGTGCCCCCATACTTGCTAGACCACTCTTAGCCTAGACCTAAGCCTTCTAGCCACCTCTGTCAGCCTCGCGCCTATCGGATCCCTCTAAGTCATCCATGACTTGTTCATCCATACACTAGCCTTCAAGTGCTTCCATCAACTATTGTCATGCTAAGTCGGTTTATATCGCCAAGGCACATTGGACTTACGCTGCCAAGACTCCGCTTGGACTTTACGCCACCAACCATTGGACTTATGCTGCCAAGACTCCGACTTGGAATTTACGCTGCCAATATTCCCCTTGGACTTCTCAATTGCCAAGACTCAATGTCATGCCCCGAGAGTATGCCGAGCCGAAAATAATCGGACAACATCTCCCATGTACGTGATACAATTTCCTGATATACATAAAGCCTTTCGGCCACAATCACATAACAAATATATAGACATAATCCATACAAATACAGCAGAAGATACTGACAAATAATAAATACACAATGACTCAACTATGCACTCCGGAGTGACTTTGACACAACAAGAACCATAATAGAAACCACATCAGAAGTCAAATACATACAACACATCCATAACCACAAATACGGAAATGATACAGGATAAAATCCCAAAACGACAATCCAATAGAATACCACAAATCGTAATAAACCTCCATCCGTTCGGTGTGAGATGGGATCAGCTAGCGGAGCTCCGAACATCCAAGGAATCTTTTACCTGTTACTTGGACGACAGGAAACTCAGGGTCCGGGGTGGTGAATATAACTCAGGGGTAATATATAGAAAGTGCATGAACAACATATAGGGATATAAAGATCTACAAGTATACATGTGAAGATCTACAGGTATACAAAATGAGTCCAATAGACATACAATCCTAATTGTAATAATAAGTAACCACAGTATAGACATACTCAATGCATATAGTAAACTGATCCACTGAACATGAAGTAATGTTCTAACGTACCTGACGATCTACAACACAATGAGCTATATCATCCTGAACAGATATACAACAACATAACCCATATAACGTACAAGGTCAATCCCATACCTGACCAACACTCAGACATATGAACAGTATATAATCACATGTAATAACATCCTGGTCCATACTAGGACATGACGCTAATCAAATGCATACCACAGTCTAGACCAACACATATATCATGCTCAACACACAACAGTATATAATATGCAAATGGCAAGTATCATGATGTACAAGCATATGCAGCAACCAAATGCAACATCTCACAGGCATATGTAGAACATATATCGAATACATGCATACATATATATCAGCAATGCATATGCATGACCATGTTTGCGGACCCATCCAACCACGACCCCAGTATGGCTCGGGTGGCATGACATGACAACTATCCCGACTCCAGCCGCCACCACTCTCGAGTGACCGAGTTAGGTAGTATGAAATAATATGTTACTCACACGGGGGCCTCTACTGCTAGCCGCTCCATCCCTACCCATGAGTAGATGAGTACCGCACCCAGGACAACTACACATCATACAACCACCGTTTATAGTGGGTGAGTGCGCTAACTACCACTCCACATAGTAGCCAAGTGCTCATCTCCAGCTACCACCATCCATAGTGGCCGAGAACGGTACAGACAACAATGCTCTGCACTCAACCCTACTACCACTACCCCGAGTGGCCGGGGAGGCAGGATGACTAGTGATCCTCTCAACCACAAGGGAGACCTAATCGCCAGCATACATGCACTGTAATGATGCATAGTTCCATACACGTATTCTCGCAACACTCCCTATCCCACGAGGAGTCCTGGTCAGCCAAAAGTCAACTATGTTGTGGATCGATCGGCCGACTAGAGGGGGGTGAATAGCCCTCAATCGTTGGATGGTGGAATTTGCTCGTTCTCGTTGCGTTGCTTGTCTACGATTGTTGTTAGCGCAGCGGAATAACAATAATAATGAAACTAACAACAATACACAATCACACAACACAAGATATACGTGGTTCGGAACCAAATGGTTCCTACTCCACGGGTGAGCTCACCGAGCTCTAGTTATGCGCACGACACTAACTAAACTCCTTCTCGACTACACGTCGGAGGTGGAGAAACCTCTCACAAGCAATTACAACAGTAATATACAAATACAAACACGAATACAAATACAATACAAAAGAAATACTTTTCATCGATTGCTTTTGATCACTTGTTTGTTGCTTGCTTTGATTGGCTCTTGAAGGACTGGAATGCAGCAGCAATTCCCCTCCAATAGCTCCATAAAAACCATGGAGAAATCTTCCAACTCGTGCTCCATTTATAACCTGCATCAAGCTATTTTTGTGCCCATCAGTCGACTGATCGTGACCATCAGTCGACTGGTCCTGTAGCCATTGTCTCACAACGGCCAGATCCACATTGGTTAAGTTCCAACAGATCACTCATCACCGATCGATGGCACCCATCGACCGATCGATCCATCCATCGAGTCGGCCGCGTAGCTCGACTCCATTATGTCTGCAGACGGTGATCACGATCATCCCAATGATCGATGTTCTCATGATCAACTTCATCCTCCCATGAAAGTCGACTGATTAGCCAGACTTGGTTCAGTCGAACACTAGTCGAACCCATACGACCTAGAGCAGTCGACTGGCACCTATGCCAGTCGACTGATGTCGGGTAAAACCTCAAACATCAAGCTGTTTGAGCCTCCGACACTCAGTCTTAGCCACTTGGCCAAGTCCACCTTATCCCTCATGGAGTTCCCCATCGAAGCTCTCTTCCCTCGGCCTACGTCCCTCGGATGCGCCAAGCGCACGGCTTCGCAACGCCATCTTTCGCGTCTTATGCCCTCGAAGTATGCTTCCCTTTGGGCTCACTCCATTCGCTCCCCGTCCGGCGGTCCCTCGGATGCACCAAGCACATGGCTTCGCAATGCCATCCTTCACCGACTCAAGGACCCCGAGCCTAGTGAACTTACCAAGTCCTCAAGACTTCCCACATGCACCAAGCACACGGCTTCACAATGCATCTCTCACCAAGCACCAAGCGCACGACTTCACAATGCTTTGGACTTTTCAACACCAAGCTCTATGCTTGGATTTTCCATGCCAACACCATGTTGGACTTTTCCCATGACAATCTCATGTCATGAGTTTTGTCTATCATCAAAATACCATCAAGGTATTGCTCGAGTCAAACTCGAGTCAACCTGGGCCGATTGCACCAACAATCTCCCCCTTTTTGATGATTGACAAAACTACCATCTCAAGTCTACCAATTCTCCCATATTGGCAATTCTCATATCCCAATGAGAATTCCAACGAACCCTAATTGGTAACTTGGTAACTTCTCCCCCTTTTTTTGACATTACATCAAAAAGGTCCTCCCCAAGAGTATGAATGTCTCATATCCCAATGAGATCTTATAATCTCTCCCTTGGAGGAACACATGCCTACAATCTTTTCTAGTGATCCTATATCACTTAAAGAGAGGCAACCCAATTTTCCTCCCATGAGGAAATATACATCCATCTTCCCATGATAGATACTTCCCCCTAGAGGCTTTCTCCCCATTGCACCAACAATGTCCTTGGAGAGTCCCTAAGCCAATAGGAACATTAACCTAATCAAAATTAAGGCAAAGTTCAACAATGAACTCTCATCCACCTTAAAATTGATACTCACCCTCAACCCTTCTCCTAATCCATATCCAATGGATTTCCACCCTCTCTAATGCTCTCCCAAGCATGTCCTAGGGTTAGGAGTGGTTAGGGGACTAAAACATGGCTGAACATGGGCCTAACCATTCGACTATACCCAATGATCGACTTTATCATCGATCATTGCCATTACAGTGATCGATCGATAATCGATTCTCGTAGTTTTTCAGTTTCAGAAATGGATTTTCGAAATCCATAAGCAAATATATGTAAATTTAAAAATCTTGAAAATGCATACGTATAATACTTATCCTAAACACTATGGGTGAAAAATATTAGAAATTTATTTTACCCATTAAATTAGGAGATTGATACAAAGTCTAAAATTTAAGAAAAGCTTCAATAAAGAGCCCTCTTTGTATCATCCCATTCAATGGTGATAGCTATCAAAAGATAGACTTCACCAAGGTTTTTTAAAATATTTTCAAAATGTTTTTAAAACCTTTACTTTCCTTTTCCTAAACATCTCACCAATATCTAAATGTGTAAAACACATACTAGTCAAGTTTTTAGTGAGATGTGGGTTTTGTTTTCTTTTAATAGTTTCATGCATATTTCTAGGCAATATTATTTGATTCCCATCAAATTGTGCCATAGTCCTTAATTCCATTCTAATTTATGCATGATATGATTATGGCATAGATATGATATAGATAAAAGCATATGCCAAAATCATGATGTCATGGCATGTGAATGATGTTTTAGCATACATGCCATATAACAATAAGTCTAAACATTATCATGATATTTTTAGAGATAAAAATGAAAATGATGTCATGATATGGCAAGGCAAATAAAGCATGGCAAGTAAAATATACTAAGGTATAGAATACCTAAGTGTTAAAATCAATTTTCCATTTTTAGGGATTAATTCCATTTTGCCTTAAAGCCATTTTCTCCCAAGTGTGCCATAAACCCAAAATGACACACCAATACCTCTAAGACATATTTGTACCAATTTAATCATTTTTTAACCTTCTCAAGCACATTGGCACATCCTAATGTGTCAACTCTACTATGGTTAGGTTAACTACCCATCCACTTAGGGTTGACACACCCTAACCCATTTAGCGTGAATCGATCACACTTTTAGGAACCCAATATCTATTGGAGCTCCTTGGGTTAACAAGGTATTCTCTAGGGATAACCTCCCTAGATATCTTCCTAATGACCCTTTTAGGCTTTAAAGCCATAGTCTTTTGGGTCTTTCCTAGGTCAACTCTAGAGGTGACTCCTCCATTGGCCTTCTTAGTGGCTTTCTTGGTTTTCCTTAAGTTCTTAGCCACTAAGCACACACCATGGCTAGTCTTAGAGATAACTTCCCTATTAGCCTTGGTTTTTCTAGACCTAGAAATAGTTCCATAATCAAATGGAACATTATGATAAGTCTTCTTGGGCTTAGGTTTGTGACCCACACCTTCCTTGCCCTTAGACCGTTTTTGAACCTTAGGTCTTGACTTTTGGGCATTTGACCCTAGAATTGAATTTTCTATGATTCTAAGGGTTTTCTCCATTCTCTCAAGTCTTGACCTCAAGACTTGGTTCTCTAGCTCTAATTTTCCCATTTTTGAATTTTCATTAGGTTTTTGGGAAGACCTTTTCTTTTTAGGCATGTGCCTAGACTTTTTGGGATTAATACCCAAATTTTCTTCTACTCTTTCAATTGATTCCCTAGGCAAAATATTTCTAGAATTATGAGTCCTAGGTTTGTCCTTAGAGAAACTAACACGCTTAGCACCTAAACAATAAACCTTATTATTTCTACTAGCATGCTTTTCATTTATAATTGCAAGTGAACTAAAATAATTTTTAGCATGCTTTTTAATTCTAGGAATTGAAGGTGCATTAACTAAATGTACCTTAGGGTTAGCTTTTGAAGCTCCCCCTACTTGAGATACACCTTCTTGCCCTTTCTTCTTCCCCCTAGGGCATTGGCTTCGGTAGTGCCCTCTTTGGTTGCATTTGAAGCACCCAATGTGCTCTTTGCTCTTAAATGAGGGGACTTCGGCATCTTTTGATTTTTGAGTTTTTGGTGCCGATACCTTCTCCTTAGCCAATTTTGGGCACTTACTTTTGTAATGCCCTTTCTCCCTACACTCAAAGCATATTATGTGGTTTTTATTTAAAATAACAACACTTGAGTTACCTAGGGAGGTGGTGGAGGCCTCTTCACTTCTTTCGGAGGTAGAAGCTTCATTTTGATCTTGCTCCGGAATAGAAACACTTTCCTCCCCCTCAATGCTAGAGGTGGAGGTCTCCACCAAATCATCAACATCTTCAAATGTCGATGGGCTTTCTTCCACGGCATCTTCCTCTACTTGTGCCGGTTGGGAATTTTCTTGAAATTTCATTATCTTCTTGCATAATTCCTTTGCATCCCTATAGTCACCCAATCTAGACCAAATATGATTAGGTAACAAATCTCCAAGTAATTTTATTACCTCGAGATTTGTCTTGAAGTCCTTTATTTGGTCTTGGGTCCACCTTGACTTCTCAATTTGTCTATTTCTTTCATCCCTAGGCGATTTGAAACCGTTTTCTAAGATTAGCATAAAATCAAAATCGGTTTCTAGGTATACCTCCATTTTTCTTCTCCACCATAGGAGATCTCCTTCGAATTTTGGTGGTTGGATGAAGCCGGCCATTTTGTAGTGCTCTCGCGGCGGTTAGTCCTTGAAGAGCGACCTTGGCTCTAATACCACTTGTTGTGGATCGATCGGCCGGCTAGAGGGGGGTGAATATCCCTCAATCGTTGGATGGTGGAATTTGCTCGTTCTCGTTACGTTGTTTGTCTACGATTGTTGTTAGCACAGCGGAATAACAATAATAATGAAACTAACAACAATACACAATCACACAACACAAGATATACGTGGTTCGGAACCAAATGGTTCCTACTCCACGGGTGAGCTCACCGAGCTCTAGTTATGCGCACGACACTAACTAAACTCCTTCTCGACTACACATCGAAGGTGGAGAAACCTCTCACAAGCAATTACAACAGTAATATACAAATACAAACAAGAATACAAATACAATACAAAAGAAACACTTTTCACCGATTGCTTTTGATCACTTGTTTGTTGCTTGCTTTGATTGGCTCTTGAAGAACTGGAATGCAGCAGCAATTCCCCTCCAATAGCTCCACAAAAACCATGGCGAAATCCTCCAACTCGTGCTCCATTTATAACTTTGTTTTCCGCCCATCATCGTGATCATGACCATCATCGATCGAGTCGTAGACGTTGTCTCACAACGGCCAGATCCACGTTGGTTAAGTTCCAACGGATCACTCATCAGTCGACTGATGGCACCCATCAGTCGACTGATCATCCATTAGTCGAGTGCTGGCGAGCTCGACTCATCTGCATGCCCGTGCGGTGTGATCGATCATTGCCATCCCTCGGCGGTCGATCGATCCCAACGATCCGCCTCCCATGGAAGTCGACTGATCAGCCAGACTTGGTTCAGTCAAACACTGGTCGAACCCATACGACCTAGAGCAGTCGATTGACACCTATGCCAGTCGACTGATGTCGAGTAAAATCTCAAACATCAAGCTGTTTGAGCCTCCGACACTCAGTCTTAGCCACTTGGCCAAGTCCACCTTATTCCTCATGGAGTTCCCCACCGAAGCTCTCTTCCCTCGACCTACGTCCCTCGGATGCGCCAAGCGCACGGCTTCGCAACGCCATCCTTCGCATCTTATGCCCTCGAAGTATGCTTCCCTTTGAGCTCACTCCATTCGCTCCCCGTCCGGCGGTCCCTCGGATGCACCAAGCGCATGGCTTCGCAATGTCATCCTTCACCGACTCAAGGACCCCGAGCCTAGTGAACTTACCAAGTCCTCAAGACTTCCTACATGCACCAAGCACACGGCTTCGCAATGCATCTCTCACCAAGCACCAAGCGCACGGCTTCACAATGCTTTGGACTTTTCAACACTAAGCTCCATGCTTGGATTTTCCATGCCAACACCATGTTGGACTTTTCCCATGACAATCTCATGTCATGAGTTTTGTCTATCATCAAAATACCATCAAGGTATTGCTCGAGTCAAACTCGAGTCAACCTGGGCCGATTGTACCAACAAACTATGCAAGGACTACCAATCCACAAGACTCTCTCTCTATCACACAGGGAGTCATACACATCTGACAGTCAACCACGTTAAGACCTCCAGTCTGTAGCAAGATACTGTCGACCATCTATATAACCATACACAGGCACACAATCCATAATGGATATATCATCACGCTAGGATCTCCAGTCCCTAGCCACCTACTGACAACCACACACTTATCTATGGACAGATGACTAGATCCACCATCGATGCACAACTAATATATGTACGTTACAACAATCGACTCCATAGTTTAATCCATCACCTAACCCTAGTGATGTAACACAATAACCCAATATGAGGTCACAAAGATAACCCTAACCACATGTACTTACTGAACATCCATCAGCTAACACATAATAGAGTTTGTAGTTCATATCCATGATAGATAATCAATGAGGTAACAACAATATATCTCAAAGGTCAAAGGCAGTACAAGCATATGATTAAATAAGAGTGGATTTAAGATCAAATATATCATCATAAATCCAAATTCATGCACTGGAATAAGTCAAAACTACCTGACCAGAGTAGATATTACCCACCTGACATGAAGCTCGAAATAATGATCCTCAAGCTCGAGGACCTGCTTCGTATCCCAAACCTGCACATAATAGCAAACAATGATTAAGTACAAGTGTCCGACCAATATACGACTAAAGACTACATCGTTTCTATATTCGCATCCTTTCCTCGTATATAAATTAGAAACCCCGAATATCCTAACCTGACACACCATAACCAAACTCGTAATAGATCACCGACATCCATAAGATCAATTAAGTTATATAGATCTAAACACACTTAATTCAAACTGCATACTCACAGATCTAACCTCTCCACAATTCCACAGCTCATCAAACTAGCTGCCCCAAGAACAATTATAACACAATTACCACCAATTAGATAGGTAAACCATAAGCAATTCCTCTACTGTTCACTGATCTGAGCCAATCAACCCAGCTGTAACTTCTCCTTCCCCACACACAATTGACACAACAACACTTAGAAATAATCCATCCTTGCCTCAAGCACGATCCACATCTCCACAGATCCTTGAATACATCACAATTCACTATCTATAATACTCATGGATCAGCCTAACATCAATTGGATCTCTCAACTCAACCCAGCTATCTTCTCCTTCCCACTCACAGCCAGCACAACACATAGATCCTAAACACCATGAACAGATCACAACACAAACACCATTGTTCATAGCACACTGAATCACAATCGGATACCATTCCATCGAATCCCAATCACACTGACACACCAAACAATACAACAATTACCATTGAAAAGGAAAAGGGAAATCACAGCTTACCGACCCAAACCTCCACCGGCGATTGTTTCCCCCTAGCTGCCCTATTCACCGCAACAAACCACAGATTGATGCTAAATCGGTGAATCCACAGCAAGATCTAAAGGAATCAACGATTGAAACCTAACCCCAAACAACCTACTAGCTGATCGATATCCTCATCAAAAATCCATGGGAATCGGACCACAGCGGATGAAGAGAATTAGGTAGGTCAAGACATACCAACGATTGGAGCTTCACCGATGATATTCCTCACAATTTTCTCCGTTCACCGGAACAACTCCCACAATCCGCCACCATTCACTAACTCCGGCGACGATCGAGCATTGCAGCTGCTAAGGAAATGATCGGCAACTCCACAAAACGATCGTAGGCTGTCGACAGAGCTGGCTAGAGAAGGCGACTGGCGAAGCTAGGGAAGGCGACGACTATCGCTCGTATGGCTCGTGTGATCGAAAAGGCAGCAATGATCGGGAGGCAAGCTGAGCCCGCATTCGACACCAGAAAGAGAGATCGCGACGAGTGCGAAGAGTCACTGATCGGGGAAGAAAAGTGCGACAGAGAAGGAGAAATCACGATGGAGAAGAAATTCGTATCGGGTTTTGGGGTTCGGGTTTGGCCTTATAAACCAACCCCTTGTGGTTAAGCTAGCCTAGGTCAAGTCCAAGCTAGCCTAAGTTGACCCAATCACCCATTTAAGATTAAATCTTCCACGTATGGACACCTTTTAAATCCGAAAATTTTTTTGTGAACTCATGAGAAATTATATAAAACAATTTCTCCATTAACAAGGGGTATTTTATTTTATTTTATTTTTCTGTGTCTTACATTCTCCCCCACTTAATAAAATTTGGTCCCCAAATTTCTGACTCATGTACGAGTACGAGATGTCGCAACAACCATCTCAAATATCTGGAGAAAAATCACACACCTCAAGTGACTAGATGGGGTTCTGATAGCCTCTAAAATCTATCATGGATACTCTCAACAGACCTTTTAAAGTCTGAATAATACCTTCCTATGGACCATCTATTAAAAGGTAAATAATTGTACCAGAGTAGAGCTTTATATCCATGACCTGTGGGAAACTTTACCAGAATCATAAGGTAAATCATGAATCACTATCAGAAATGATACTCAAGGATACTCCATGGATATAATTCCATCAAGCGATCCATCGAAGTTCATCTTATGGTTCGGAAGGATCCGAGCAGACTTAGCTAATCGATCACCGATTATCCAAATCACATCAAGTCCTTTCCGAATTCTAGATAATCTCCCAACATTGTCCATCGTACTAGGCTACCACTTCCATCATGGTATGTAACCCTATTGGTCACTAATATTCCACCTTTACTTGTTGGCCCACCCAACATCGAACTATGAAATCAACCATGTCCTACATGTCATTCCACCACAAAGGATGTTTCAACACACACTATATTCGGATCCACTCCGAACAAATCACCAGTCTCTAATGTCGAGACTTTGAATCAACTCTTCCTGAATTGAATGCAACTCTAGGAACCACTATCCTCCTAAGAGACGGAGAATTATTCTCACAAGAGAAATCAATCTAATGTCCAAAATCCACTCCTCCACACATACTGTAAGTGACTGGGAGACCAATATAACCAATCTCCCTAGTTGCAACTGTCCGTGTTCCAGCAAATCTATAGCAGTTACCCAGTAGGAAATCAAAACTCCATGAGCATTCCTGCTCTATACATCTACTAATCAAAATAATAACTGCTAAATCCACGTCATGTGTATGATAGTTTGTCTCGCAGTTCCTCAGCTGACGTAAACATAAGATACGTCTCATTAACCCACATCGGAATCGCTCCAATCCATGAAATGATGCATCTGCGTACAATACTCTTCCATCAACACCGGAAGAATTAACTAACCCCGATGCAAAAATCATCCACTGTCTAGGCTCTAAAACCTAGCTTAAAAGCTTCTAACCAAGTGATTCCCAACACCTTCTTGGTCCAACAAATCAGCGGTATAGTATCGCTAGAGCATCCTATCCACATCTATGATAAATACCAAATCAATCTAGGGAAACATAACTTCCCTTAAGATCGAGAATATATCCATAAATATATCCTCCACAGATATGATGACAATCGATCTCAAATACTCCAAGAGTACTTGATTCCTCAAATCCATGAATGACTAAATCGTCGATAAGTCTAATAACATTATCGACAGTTCATAAAATTCATACCAAGTATGAAATGTTGTCTTCTACACACCCGCATTCTTTTTACTCCAAGCAGATGATGTCTCAATCATCACACCCACAAGGGTAATTGTATGACATCAAGTCACTGCAATATCAACACACCAGTCATAATCAACCCTAGAGTATACATAGGTGTCCTTTAACTGATCTAAACAGATCATCTATCCCTAACGAAGGATATTCATTCTCAACTACTGCATTCCAATCATCGGTAATCGATGCATAACCTCCAACGTTCATCCAAACTATATTCGAATACCCTCAGATTATACACACATCCGAGAGACATAGTATACCAATATTCCAACAATCTAACTATCCATAAGGATATGTCTATAGTAAAGGTATGTCTAGCAAAGGCTAAGGGTATCCCTTGACTTCTTGGTCGTTGATCAACATCTCACCTGACGGTAGAGAAAAATCACTAACCCACAAGTCGATAGGAACCCTTCTAATCCTATCTAAGAATATTCTAGGCCTAGCTTCCTGTAACTACCCGTATCTCTCGACATATCCACAAATAGGGTAACCTAAAGTAATACCCCGAATGACCAATCCTTCGGTCGGCTATGACTCTACTCGAGTAATCATGTAACTCATCCAACTTCTTCTCTTGACAGCTGAACTCAAGTAGTTGCAAAAGACTACCATGGAGGAACTAAAATCAACTACTGAACTGAGATACAACACCCAAAATGACCGCAGTGGAGGTGGTAAACACTATTGTACATGTAAAGAGTACACCATCGACTGTGAAGTACTAAATAGTTGCCAACATCGTAGCACGCTCTAACTCTACGAAAAGTATAGCTGCGTCTGGAGAGATAACAGTTGTTGTCTGAACCTCTGAGTCTTATGAGATGTCTTCTGCTGATACTGCTGAGTAACTCACTTCCCCTGGAGAGAATTATCTAGGAACTCCACTATGTCTGAGGTAATAGGTCATTGCTGATGTGATAATCCACTCTTCTCTAATGATCTTGGCTTTTGAGGTTGTGGATCGTCTTCTCGAAAGCATCATCCATAGTCTTCAACTGAATCTTCAAGGTACATACTCTCCTCATAGGTACTGGCTGCTTATAATATAAACCATAAGCAATTCCTCTACTATTCACCGATCTGAGCCATTCAACCCAGCTGTAACTTCTCCTTCCCCACACACGACTGACACAACAACACTTAGAAATAATCCATCCTTGCCTCAAGCACGATCCACATCTCCACAGATCCTTGAATCAATCACAATTCACTATCTATAACACTCACGAATCAGCCTAACATCAATTGGATCTCTCAACTCAACCCAGCTATCTTCTCCTTCCCACTCACAGCCGGCACAACACATAGATCCTGAACACCATGAACAGATCACAACACAAACACCATTGTTCATAGCACACTAAATCACAATCGGATACCATTCCATCGAATCCCAATCACACTGACACACCAAACAATACAACAATTACCATTGAAAAGGAAAAGGGAAATCACAGCTTACCGACCCAAACCTCCACCGACAACTGTTTCCCCCTAGCTGCCCTGTTCACCGCAACAAACCACATATTGACGCTAAATTGGTGAATCCACAGCAAGATCTAAAGGAATCAATGATTGAAACCTAACCCTAAATAACCTACTGGCTGATCGATATCCTCATCGAAAATCCATGGGAATCGGACCACAGCGGATGAAGAGAATTAGGTAGGTTAAGACATACCAGCGATTGGAGCTTCACCGACGATATTCCTCCCAATTTGCTCTGTTCACCAGAATGGCTCCCACAATCCGCCACCATTCACTAACTCCGGTGACGATCGAGCATTGCAGCTGCTAAGGAAATGATCAGCAACTCCACAAAACGATCGTAGGTTGTTGACAGAGTTGGCTGGAGAAGGCGACTGGCGGAGCTAGGGAAGGCGACGGGGATCGCTCGTATGGCCCGTGCGATTGGAAAGGAAGCAATGATTGGGAGGCAAGCTGAGCCCGCATTCGACATCAGAAAGAGAGATCGCGACGAGTGCGAAGAGTCGTCGATCGGGGAAGAAAAGTGCGACAGAGAAGGAGAAATCGCGATGGAGAAGAAATCCGGATCGGGTTTTGGGGTTCGGGTTCGGCCTTATAAACCAACCCCTTGTGGTTAAGCTAGCCTAGGTCAAGTCCAAGCTAGCCTAAGTTGACCCAATCACCTATTTAAGCTTAAATCTTCCACGTATGGACTCCTTTTAAATCCGAAAAAAATTATGTGAACTCATGAGAAATTATATAAGACAATTTCTCCATTAACAAGGGGTATTTTATTTTATTTTTTTTCCATATCTTACACTCAAGCTTGGACTTTCCCTTGCCAACACATGTTGGACTTTCCATGCAAGACCCATGCTTGGACTTTCCTTGTCAACCCATGTTGGACTTTCCAAATGCCAAGTACTCAAGACTTGGACTTTTCATGTCAAGTACCCATGACTTGGACTTTCCCAATGACAATTACATTGTCATATGTTTTTGTCGAAACATCAAAACATCGCTCAAGTCAAACTCGAGTCTGGTCAATCGTGACCTGGGCCGATTGCACCAACATAGATATACTCACTAGTTGTGATCTAATCACAAGTTCTCTCATGTTATGAATCATATTGCGAACATTCAGTAAATGAGTTTAAGATCTAATCAAATACATAATAAATATATACTCAAATAGTGAATCAATAGTAGAAATCATAAAGTGATTGTCTTATGACACCTCTCAAATATAATAGAGTGTGCCAAGATTGATACATTGAGGGGGAGGTTAAGGTTCATGATTAAACTTTGACATCATGATTTAGAATTTTAGAACTTTCTAAAAGTTTAGATACTCCAAATCATTATTAGTGTAATGATTGAGAAGGAGGATGTCTTAAAGGCATGAATAATGACTTAAGTATGAAAGGGGGAGAATGAACTCCAAAATCATTATTGGTAAATGAAGAAGGAGATTAAATTTGTAGAAACTTTTGATGTACGCTAAAGAGAGAGAATGAAAGATTTAAGTTAGAAGACCTTCATTTATGCTTTTAGTATACGGAGTGAAAGTTGGACTAATAGGCTAGCCTAACTAAAATATATTGTCAAATATTAAAAAGGGAGAGATTGTTGATGCAATCGATCTCTAGTCAAGGTTGATCAAGCTCAAATTAAGTTTTGATGTTTGAGCAATATGTGTTGATAGCTGAATAATATTTTCAAGGGGAAGATTATTGGTCAAGGGTGACTAAATTCAATGTGATCAAATATGTTTGAAAGGGGTGATTGTTGAAGAGGGAGATTATAGTGCAATTGACCTTGATGGTTGAACGAGAAATCTAAGTGGCTCACAATTGACCTAATACTTGTCAATTGAAAGTTCAACAAGGAGTTGATAAATGGAGAAGTCCAAGTGGGTTGCAGTTGATTATACACTAGGCATGATATAGGTGAAGCCCAAGTGAGTCATGGAGAATCAAATACTTGACATGAGAAAGGTGAAGCCCAAATGAATCGTGTAGGACCAGACACTTAACGTGAGAGAAGTAAAGATCAAATGAGTCATGAAAGATCAGGCATTTGACATAAGAGAAATAACGCTCAAGTGGATCATGGAGGACTGACTAGTCACTTGGTATGAAAAAGGTGAAGTCCAAGTGAGTCATACAAGATCGGACACTTGACACATGAATGAAAGCCCTAACATGGGAAGTCAAAAAAGATCAAGGAGGATAGGGTGTTTGGAAATGGTGAAGTTCTGACAGATCAAGATTGGTTGGATGTTATGTGAATGAAGTTTTGGTAGGTAAGGATGATTGAATGCTAAGTGAGTGAAGTCTTGATAGGTTGAAGTTGACTAAAAATTAGAAAAGTGAGGTTCAACCTTGGAAAAACTAAAACAGAGATATAATTTGACTGTTGTAGAGTAAAAATTGACTGATGAACCATAAACTCCGAGATCGATAATTTGAGGGGGTTTACGAGGGTTTTAGGTGTCAACAATTGAGTGTTGGGTGTTAGTAGTTTACAACTTCATCAGTTGAGTAGTGCACTCGACTAATGTTACTATTCGAGTAAATAGAAAATTCAAAACTTGATTGTTCAACTCGATTGATCCTCATAAGTCGATTGATCATCATAAGTCGATTGATGAAGAGAAGTAGTTAATTGATGTCATTGTTCAAGCGAATAGAAAGTCTAGAAATTAATTAAGAGACCCAACTGCTCAGGAATCAATCGATTGACGACAATGAGCATTCTCTTAATGTGGTTAAATCTGAACTAGAAAGATCAAATCTGCAGGTGAACAATCGACTTATGGTGATAAGTAGTCGATTGTTGAGTGGAAAGCAACCATGAATTGAAGGTTATAAAAGAGGATTCATAGCCCCTAGGGCTAGCCCAGTTGGTAAGTGCAAAGGGGTAACTCTTAAGTAGGCAGAGATCAATTCTCGGGGAGGTCATGATTCTGGGCTATCGACTGACCTCCTCCTTTGCACTTGCCACCTGAGTCATGATTTACCTCCTCCACTAGTAAGGGCAGCCAGAGGGGGCCGCTAATATGATGGTTCCACATTTTTTATAAAAGAGGATTCATAGAAGATTTTAATTTGGAGACTTTGAAGGGAAAATGTTGCCACATTCTGGATTTTTAAGAAGTGTTCCCAAGAATCAAACAACGAGCAAACAAATATCACCTGTATAAATTATTATTTATATTGCATTTCCTAATCTTTATTGTATCTTTTATATTTGGTTGTATTGTTTGTAAAAAAAACAAGTGTTGTATAATGTTTCTTCATTTGCATAAGTTTTTCAACAAGGAGAAAGATTAATGGATTATGGCTAGGATTTGAGGTCATAGAGTAGGAATTGAGAGATTTTGAATCAGGTAAAAATTTCAATTTGTTGTGCTTGAGCTTATGTTTGTATTTGTTTATTTTATTTTAGATTGCATATTGAGTAATTATAGATGAGTACACAATTAACGATCAATAATAAAATAAAATTTTATTCACCCTACTCTAACGACATCATCAGTCCCATCCCAGCATTCAATGGACAACATTCAATGGGTCAACTTAATTGCATCGTGGGTCAATAAGGTACCCACCATTTTATGATTTTGATGGATGAATAAGAGGATCTAGGATTTTGTCTAAATAATGCATCATTCTCCATCGATTTAGCATCTTGGCAATTATTTAGACACTTTGATAACCATTTGATAGCACTTAGATAGTCATTTAGTAGCACTTGCGGGTTCTTAAAAAAAAAAAAGGGAAATTCTTTTCAGATTCATTCATAAATCTACGGTTTTCATGAGGGAATAAAGTAGCATGATAGTCCTGTTCCCCTAATCACACATAAGCTGTTGTTTTAGAATTTGGAGTTTAGCCCAAACAACTACAAAACACAACCATAGAGAGAGGAAATGTGAAAATGAAAGTAGAACGAGAGAATGAGAAGAGGAAAAGATACCGCATGATAAATTTGGTCACTAAGTTTTGCAATTTTATTATGGTGACATTAAGATAAAATCCATAATTTAAGATTGGCAATTGACATTTATGTGAATTATGGAAAGCTTATTATTGGCAATGCGCCTAATCCTCCTAATTATAACTCTTCTTCTTTAGGATGCATAGAGCAGGATTTCTTTGAATGAGCAGGCAGTGCTTGGATTTCTAGAAAGCTGAACGAGGCAATTGTTCGTTAGCCAAGAAATGACTAACGAGTTGGCGAGCTTGCCTCGGAGCAAACGTTGGAACTTGGTGGCCAGCGCCGCGGACTGTGACAAATGTCAGTCCCTCGAATTCAATTGTCCATCCACCAACCTACAAAATTAACTACAGATCACTAAATGGCAATTCATGCACGCTTCTTTCTGCAGCTTATGATCCAAGGAAATGATGCATACCTGTTGATGATCATACCAAGGAGTCCATTCTTGGATGGTTTTCTGGCCGAGTTTGTTCAGTGTATACCGAGTTGAAGTGACTGGAATTCTTCCATCAGTGTCGCCGCTGAATCGCGCAGTGAAAATGGATGTTAAGGCCTTTCGATGACATAGAGTCTACTTATTCTACGTAGGGTTTCCTGTTGGATTAATTCTCACCTGAAAACCCATATCCTGATGCCGCCATTGATGAGCTTGCGTAAGGTTGGGAGCATGGTGGCCGGTGCATCATTCCATTTGGTGATCACATCACTGTTAAAACAAACTAGTGAGCCATTGGAGGTTATATGCCTAATGACTTCCTACTTCACCATTCGATTCTGTACCTGCAATGCGTCCAGTTATAAGCAACCTTTGTGACATTTGCGTGCAGAGCTTCTTGCACATCTGGTCGGTTAAAATAAACCTCCGAATAGTAGGAGACGCAGGGGTCATAACCCGCTGGCTGCTGATGCCACCCACTCTGCAAGGAAACAAGACTGAGCATTTAGTACCAGCTGCAAAGAGAGCTCTGAAGAAAGAGCTACAACATTTCGTTTTGCACCAAATGGACTCACAAATTTGGAGAACAGCTTTGGAGCAGCGCCTTCTACGCGGAAGTGGTTTCGGCTATAGGTGCCAGATACATTCTGATTGACGCAAACAGGAGCATACAAGCTGTACATGTCGATTATTCGATAGACTGCAAAGTATTCTCTCAGTGCACCGTTGCAGGTTGCTGTAGTTGGTTCAATGCTGAAATTACATTTGGTTTTAACATCTTTGTAGACTCGGTCAGATATAACTGCATGATCCCATGCATAGTCGATCATCCCTGTCTGATCTGTGTCATCGTCCAATAATGCATTGCCTATCTGATCCATCAGTGAGATTGTGTCAGAATGATATTAAGAATCTGCGCACAGAAAAGAACTGAAACTGTATTGACGGATCACCATTACTTACCATGAACCCTTTGAAATTTATGTAGTCATCCTTTGAAGCTTGTTTATTTTCATCAAATATCTTCTCAGAGAGTTGCGGAACATAGTGCCCTGGTCCGTAACAAGATTAGTAGTTTTGGTCTTCTTGATACATCTAAATTCTTAACAGTTGAAGGATTAGGTAATGCTTTACCTGCATAACTTTCTCCAGAAATGTAGAAGTCATGGGATTTGAACTGCGGGAACCGCTTGAACCAGTTTATAAGGAAAAGGTAGGCATCCTCCGCTTCATTTGATGGACAGGGAAGTATATATGAGCAAATATCAAGTTTACCTAGAAAATAATATAAGGAGTTGCAAGTCGAACTTACCAGTGATCTTATCTCCAAGTGCTTCTATGTCAGAACTTGTATTTGTGTAAGAAAATCCAACCCCAACAGGAGACTCAAGGAATAGCAGATTTGCCTCTGCAATTTGACAACGACAATTGATAAACCATTAGTTGTGAGATCATTTGCTTTACCTTGGAGTATATGATGCATTAGTGACATTTTGGATTGATCCGGTGAGTTATCAGAAATTATGCTTGCCTTTGTTCCAGGAATGCTCATTAAGTCTGAGCTCTGGCACACCCTTATGCATTAGGAAAGGGCCAAGTTCCTCGACGGCCCCGAATCCAATGGAAGAACAGCCAGGTCCTGCATTAAACTGTGCTAATTGAGTAAAAAAAAAGGAAGAATTCTATTAAAGTACTGTCTAATAAGATTAAACTATGCATAAATTATTCAGCATAACTAATCAGTGGGTACTCTTCCTTTACCGGACCGACTTTTAAGGCTTCTGAAGTTCGTTGAAAATTTGCAATTTGTTCTGTTACTATCTTATTCATCTTCTTGGAAGTAGAAATGCCATCTAAATGGAATTATTCAGCGTATCCATCATTTGAATGGACACATGACGAGTAAGTTTTCTAGTTCAGGCCTTGTATGGTCCTAAGCATGGTTCTTTGTGGAAGGGGGGTCCTAACATGACGACGAAGATGTAAATCCTGCAGTATCTCTTCCCTTCCTCGAGATGGCTTCGCGCATGCCGGTGGCCATTACGCACCATTGCTTTAGACTTTGTGCTGGTACCATCTTTTTACACTTACAGAAAGTAGATCTCTTCATTTGGGTTACAAAGGGAGTAGTGTTCCAACAAGATCATGGTCCCCGTCCACTATTGATGCACACTACATTCTCAATGCCGTGTCACCTTCACCAAAAGCTCTTCTTTCATGGTCGGTAAGAATATTGATATATGTGGACGACCAACAAACTGATTTCTACCTAATGTTTAGGCATATAAAGAAACCTAGAAGTTACTTCACCAAACTGAAACAGTGTGTTGTAGGAAAGTTGGTTATTGTGGGCACAAGTTTCCAAACTCCCAAAAGAATCAGTAATGCATCCGCTTTGAGAAGGTTGGACTAGCAAATATCAATGACATTGAGTGTTTCTTAGGTAGGAAAGGTAAGACAAACTGTAATATACGTTTCTTATCCTGTAAGATGTTGAAGGGACGACCTTTCTTATTGCTGTAAAAAGTGTAATTTTCTGGTCAACAAGTGACCCCATCAATTGTGGGGATGCCATGATGTGCCATAAACACCAGTAGATCCCTCCAAAGCCAACCTCGCTGTACAGCAATAATGAAAGGTGCCAATGGAACTAGTCCACATCGGCCTGTACTACTGTTTCTTAACAGTAGGTAAATTAAGGTGTTTGCGATAGATGGCTGACGATGATTAATTGGAAAAGCAAGAAAATTGATAAATATTTTTTCAAGGAAAATTGCAATAGTCATAGCTGAATAATATTGGTCTATGCCATCGGGCTGCTCTGTTAAGACTTTTCAAAAGGAAGAAGGTTCTTTTCCTGTTGCTTGGATTAATGGAAAAAAAGGCATCTCTTTTGTTCCATTAAAAAGAGAGAAGAAAGCCAATTTATACCTGAGACAATTGGATGTAAGTGCATGTTATAAGCAATTAACTAAAAAGAGTGAACAAAAAAAGCATCAAAATTGAACGTGGTGAAGAAAGGAACAGCGTGCATGAAATTCTATGACTGTGAGCTGAATGATCGAAGACCTCCGTTTAACCAAAGCAAAAGTGGCTTCTTATCCACATCACTAGTTGCCTCAAGGAACCAGTAGAAGAGCGCACGGCCATGGCTTTCATTGACCGTCACATAACCGGAGTACTGGCGGAAGCTGACCGTGGGCTGTCCCGGGAGCCGAAGCACGCGGTCAGCCTCCTGTTGTCTCAAGGCCTCCTCTTCCTCCAATTGCCTCGCCTTGCCGCCGAGGAAAGAAGAGGAGAAGATAAGCGCAAGGCAAAGGAAGAAGGAAGAGCAAGAGATTGAGGTCATTGTGAATAAGAAGAAGAAGAGTAGAGAGGGAGTGAGGGATGCGTCTGTTCATGGGTCCTCTTCTTATAGTGCTTGTCTTGCCATTCATTTCCTTGTGTGGTTGATGAAACACTGGAAATTAAGCAAGCAAGAGTGTCAAAGGCAGGGTGAAGAAATATGATTGCTGACCTCTCAGTTTCTTTAATTTGTTATATCTACTGGTCCTGATTAAACTAGAAAGGTGATGTTAAGAGCAGATTTTTTGCTAAAAGCAGTATAAGTTAAGAGAAGGAGGGATCATGCCTGGTTGGAAGAACTGAGTGGCAAGGATGGATTTCAACGACCATATTCCGTGCGTCGCGGCACGGCTGAGGCAGAACCGATTGCTTTGGACTCTTCATCTGTTTTGTTTTCTTTATATCATCGTCCTCATCATCATTAATATTTATATATAGTGATGTTTATTTAAGGAGAGATAGTTGTTTCCTTTTCTTGCGAGTAGATATAAGAAGGCAAATCCGATGGAATGGGGACAGTAGATGAGACAGTAAGGAAGGTACTGGCATATTAAAGGAAAAGGAATTTGGATAATCTGATTATTCTCTCGAGAAAACTCAATGTAGTTTTGGGATATTTAGTAAACTTAACTTAAAGTTATCAAATTGGCCTTAAATATTCTAAATTTTTCTCTAGAATCTCTCTATGAATTACCTCAACTCATATTCTTTCGTCCCTCATTTTCTCACTTTGCATTTTCTCTTGTATGGATTTGAGATATTGTGTCAAGTATTCATATAAAATATATATATATATATATATAAACAATAAAAAATAAAACCAATGCCGACACAATAGATTTTGCATGGCTTGAAGTGTTACTTTTAGTCTAAAATTTTATTTGACGAATCGCCTCTTTAAATCAACTAGTAAAATCTCTTGTACTAGAGGTGGGGAAAAAAAACTTCTCTAAATACATATTAACACTCTTCAAATTACAAGGCCCTGGATATTGTTATGCTTGAGCCCTTGGTCACATATCAAAATCTAAATAAATTTTGTGTACCCTTCCCAAGCCAAACAACCTTCATGGTGTATATATAAAAGACTCGGTCAATTCAATTTTGCTTGCCTCTAATCAATTGGAAACGACCTCTAATTGACTAATTAAGCATAATTAATTGTTGCACAACTAATAACTTATTAAGCAATCGATTGAAAAAACAATCTAGTCAGTGACTCAAGGATCAAGTTAGTCAGATCTAATTTTAGTAGATTGAAGCATGAACAACAACATTCTTTTCTTCAAATTGTACATTCAATTAATTTGAGAGTTGATCGAACACTTTAGGCAATTAAGAATCATCTTCAATAACATCTTGACTTCACTCAACAACATCCTTATATATCTACAAAGCTCAGGATTAAGCTTAATCACTAACTACAACTAGGAACTTGTTGCTTCTTAGTCAAAACCTTTTTATAAGCTAAGTTCTAATGCTTCATCCCTTTCTTCTTTGACAAAAGCTAACACTTTATGTACTATGATGAGAGTTCACATTGCAATAAAAGCTAACCAAAAAGTGCATACTTTTGTTATGTGAGTTGGCTAACCTTCGTTTGCAACAATCCTAATAGTTTGTGAAAGGTCAAATTATTGGAACTGTTGATGTCAATAGAGAGGATGAATAGTGATTTTTTATTTATCATTCGATATGTTTGCCTATATGGATTAGAATGCAGTGGAAATGATGTCCCCACAAGAGGATTAAGTGACTAGCATGGATGGTAGAATTGCCCCAAGGAGCAAATATCAATTCTCAGGGGCTGCAAAGATTTTTGGGGTGCTACCCTCCTACCGTACTAGTTTTTGATTGGGCAAAAATATTCCTCGTGATTTACCTCCCTTCATCTAGCTGTGGGACCGACAATGAGGGGCCACTACAACAAATTTGACTTTCTATAGTGCACAATTATTCTTTCCACAATGCACATTGAATGTTGTATAATGCCAAGCTATTGAAAATCATAAGACATCGATAGCGCGCGGGCATGCGTTACAATTAAGTGCAATCGCAATGCACGACCACGAGTTGCAGTTAAGTACATTCTCGAGATACAATAAATATATACTCCACACAATTATAATACCAAATAGAAATAATTATAAAATCAAAATTTAAACAATTATAATGCAGTTCACGAATACCAGATAGTTATAATGTCACATAGAAGTACTACACAAAATTATAAGATCACATACATAATTATAAAATCAAAACTAAAACAATTACAATATATACCGGAGATAACCATCAACATTACACCTAAAAAAAATAATTCACTTAGTCAAAGAAAATAATCCAAACTAGTAACAGAAATTCACTTACATGATTTCTTACTACAAAAAGTATATGATCAAAGAAACAGAATTTATGTTAGTCACACAAAACTATAAACTTTGATAACCTAAGCGACTATGCTTCCTATTGCATCCTCAAGAAAAAATATTTCTTCATTTGATAAAATTAGGTCCACCTTCTCCACAAAAACTCTATCAACCTAAACTTTCCAACAAGATCTATCAAGACGAACGGGATGCACTTTTGCTGTTGGATATGTGGATGCAATTCGACCTTCTGCAACAACTCCATCAACAGACCAATAAAGCAGCTTACATTTAGTATTTTCACTGATATCTCTATAATTGACATTCTTTAGTTTTGATTGTATAACAATAAACAATTAATAATGATACCAAACATATTTGTATAACAAAGCATGTTATTTGTAATAAGAAAAGGTAAAACATAAAATTTGATAGTTGCCTGAGCTGCAACATTGCTTCTTTTTTTCTTCCACCATTCACATTGCCATCACCACCAACAAAATTTCCAATACCACTACCAATGCCACCACTAGCAATCTAATTTTAGGAACAAATTAATTACTTGTTAGGATATACATGCAACTTAATCATTCAACATACTAATACAAAAGAAAATAATATTAAGAAAGATTTTCAAAGTAATGCTCATATTCGGTAATGCATATAGACAATCAAAATGAGGGTGTAGTGTACAAATTAAAATTGACTATGAAAATTAAACTAATCACTCCTCCCTAATCAAGTGAAGCCAACAACAACTGAAGCAGAAGTAACTAAAAGGAACAAAGTGTCCCTATGAATTATGATGTTTCACTAACTGGTGTAGGAAAAGCTTTTGGAGTTCAACTAGTTAGTCCATGAGGGATTTGGGTTTCAAAATATTGCATGGTTTAAATTTGGATTATCTAATCCATATATAATATTACAATATTCTTTATGAAAAGAAAGAAATAATCCTGCCTTCACAATTGTATCTTGTCTCTTTCATTAGAAGTCGAGATATAATGAATTTATGTTTATGGCCACACCATTTTTTTTGTCAATAAATCATGGTCATAATTCAATCCACAGCTGAAAAACTATAATATCTTGCTTCAAGTGATGAAGTTTTGGCGAACTATAGAATCTACATGACACATACAAAGGATTTGATGCCATGTACTATACTTGCATGGAGAAATCTAAATGCAAAGGGATTTAATGCTTTTTCCATATCTTATATTTGAGAGTTAGCTTTAAATAGTGAAGAATGTCATATGCTGCAGTTAAGAATCCAAAAAAGGTTCCAATTACAACTAATAACAAATAATTAAAAATGTTTTGTTATACTCATCAACATTTGTTTAATACAATATTCATCACATGCTTTTGTAGATACAATATTGTTACATAAGAAACAATACAATTATCATAAATGTAATCAAAAGAATCCGTAGGAGTAAGCACAAATACCTTTATCATAAATACAATTTTTGATAGTTAGTATTATCTGAATTGCAGGATTTGCAGTCAAAAGGAGAGATATCCCTAGGCCATCACATTCTTATATTGTTATAAGAGGCATATTGGTATAAGAGAACTAATCTCGGTTGTCATAGTTAATAATGATGCGGGTGTGGGGGAAAAATCCGTTCACTCCGTTTTCAAGGCGATGAAGCGATGAGGGAGGTCTCGGAATATTCTCCCCCGGCAGCGATCAGTAGAGAATAAGAAAATGAAGTAGACGAAACGCGAAAACCCGACACCAACAATCGAGATTCAGACACGAGATGTAACGTGGTTCGGAATAAGGATTCCTACTCCACGGGGGTGAGGTTTCTCACCAGATGCGGTGCCTAAGCACTTTCACTTGAAGATCATCCTTTACAGAAAGCAAGTTTCCGAAGGTAGAGGAGAAAGGACCTCTTACAATGATGCTACAAGATGAGGAAAATACAAGAGACTTAACAAACAGCAGATCTCCGTCCTCCTTTTCCGGCGAGATCGTTCTTCCTTTTCTCTCGTCTCCTCTTCTCTTTTGCTGGATGCGAATGATTGCGGATCGATCTCCCCTTCTCTTCCTTCCTCTCTCCCTTTTATCTTCCCCTCCTCCTTCAACGTAACGTCGTGGATTATCTCCATCGTACACGTGGCCACCTCCTCCTCCTGGAGAATAATTCTGTTACAAATATGAGGAACGAGGACTCCCCCGAATATTGCGGGTGGCCCCCCAAGCCGTTCCATAGCACCTTTCCCTTTACTTTTCAGGCAACGAGGTTAAACTGTCCCCCTCATCCTTCTGCTTTGGGTGAAGTTAACTTAGGCCCCTATACCATAGGTGACCTAGCCTTAGGGTTTCTCCTAAACCGAACCAATTCTCCTTTTTCCCGTACCAAACTTCTTCCACGTCGATTAGGTTGAGTTGACCCTTCCTCCATCCCATTGGCTTATGGAATTGCCTAGTTGAACCAGTTCCTAGTCCTCTGTTAGCGAAGTGCCTTCCGCCTCTTTTCCACCTGCGTCCCTTGCTTCTAGCATTCGCCCGTGCCGATGGCTCTCGCTACTTGTCCGTGCCGACCTCGTACTTGCGCGTGTCATTACTTCCGATAACTCGCCGTGTCAATGGCTTCGATAACTCTCGCTCGTCAATGGCTTCGATAACTCTCGCCTGCGCAATGGCTTCGATAACTCGCCTTGCTTCGATAACTTCGCCGAATCTGCTTTCCTTTTCCCTTTGGTCGAACCGTGTTTTGGGGATGGGTCACGGGTCACCTGCTAACTCTTCTATTGGGAATTAGGTAGAAAAAGTACCAGTAGTATCATTAGTCAACCCCGAAAAATAGTCAAGCGAAGTTATAAGCTTGACTTTCCAAATGTGCGTAAAGTTTATGCCCTATTCTTCATTCCTCCGCTTGAATCCACCTTTTCCTTTATAACTCCTTCAGATGCCCCAGGCGGCCCGATGGGCCCATGGGCTCCGCTTCTCCTTCTCTCTTCGTGAAATTGAATCGTCACGGGAAACCCTATATAAACCTCCGCCTTCTCCTCTTAGGTATCATTTAGCGTGCCTAACAATCCAGTCTTGTATTTCTTCTTCCACGATTTTCCCCGGTGGCATTTCGGCGATTCAGTCCTTCCCTTCTCGCACGATTCTCCCGTACCCCCGAGTAAGTGCTTTGCTTAGTTTAACACCCATGGCTCCTAGGACTACCTCTCCACCCGCCTGGTATGAACATACCATAACCCAGTTAGATTGTAACCATTATTTCTTTAATATCAAGAACGACTACATAGATCCTTCTATAAAATGCTGTTTCACGACTAAGCTGCATCGGCCTCATACTCCTCCTCCTGGTTTGACATGCTTTTTCTCCGAACAATTCTTTAACGGCCTATCTTTGCCGGCACCACAGGTCTACTTGGACCTCCTAGACTTCTACAGATTACCCCTGAACCAATTCACCCCCAACTCCTTCCGAATTCTATCGGGAGCCCACATAGTGTTCCAACATTTGAACCTCCCTTTGACCCCAGAACTATTCCATTGCTTCTTCCAATTAAAGTCTTCTAAGGCAGGCCTCTTCTATTTGTCTAGTCATTCAGACTACCAATTTATGGTGAACCTGCCTACTTCCCACAAGGGCTGGGAAGCACTATACTTCTTTGTAGAGCTTCCGGAGTCTTTACCTCATTCCGATATTTGGAAAGTAGACCTTCCCGAATTGCCTTCCTTCCGGGAAATGAGGACCAAATGTCCTTTCCTGGAGGTGTATAGAGTTTTAGGGGAGCTACACTACTGTTCGAACCATCTGCTAGAGACTCCCCTCCTGCGCCATTTTGGATTGTCTCCTCTACCTCTGACGACTTCGGTTGCTGTAGGTAGGGTGACATTTATCCTGCAATGTGACTTCCTTTTTAGGTCATCCATCTTTCTTACCAGTATATCTTGTAGATAATCTGATGCAGAAGGCTCTGGTGGAAGGGAAGTCGATCGAGGCTGCTAAGAAGAAGAAGGCAGCAGCTAACAGAGGCAAACCCACAGCAGCTCCGTCACCTCCTCGGAAAAAGCTGCGGCTCGTTAAGAAAGGAGCCTCAAGCTCATCGGCTCATCTCCCCTCAACTTCAGATCCACCAGGGTCTCAGCCCCTGACCATTTATGAACCATGAAGAGAAGGTACTACCTCCCCTGTCTATTCTCCATCTCCTCAAGGAGGGGATTCTCCTTCTCATTTTCTTCACTCCTCCCCCTCGGTGAAAAATTCACCTCCACCTTCTCATGTGGAGCCACTCCAAGCTCCTGTTCCTTCGGACCTAAGGGCTGCTCCCTCCCCCCTTCGTGTCAGCCTCCAACCTCCTCCAGAAGGGAAGACCCTCCCTTCCTGTTCCTCCGAGGGTCACGTTAGGGTCCCTGCTGCAAATTCGGCACCCCTCGGAGGAGAAATTCTTTAATCAGTCAGGCGTACAAGGCCCATGCGAGCAAGTGGGCAAGCTACTTGCTGAGGTATCTCTTATTTCTCCTTTTCTCTTTCTGCAAGTATTACTATATGCCAATTTGTAATGAGTTTCTTTCCCTCGCAAGCCGCCAAAGATGATAAGATGGTCACTCGGTGGCCCGCAATCTACATCGTGGAAACTCGCCACTTCGCCTCCGTGTCACAATAAAAGCTGCTCAAAGAATCGAGCGAGCAAGAGGCGAAGGAAACCGATATGAGGGGCCAATGCGAGGAAGCGATGATGCAGCTAGCCCTGGTACGGAGCGAGAAAGAGGAGCTGCAGCGAAAGAACGAGGACTTGGAGCAGCAGATTTTTCTCCAATCCAGTGAACTGCAACAAGTAGATGAATTGGCTCGGGAGTTGAAGGAATACAAAAGATATCTTATGGATGCCATGATCAAGGATGCTGACTCTGCGGCTACTATCTCACAGCTTCAACAAGAATGCAACCGCCTTAACCTGGAACGTCAAGCCTGGGCCATTACTCGGGAATCCTGTGCAAAGAAGTGTCAGGAACTTTCCTCTGCAATAACGGCTCTTCCCCGAACCTTATCACCGGTGGCCCAGCAGCAATCCACCCTCCAACAGGAGTATCTTGAAGCCCTTTCAGCCTTAGGACAGCGAGCTATAAAGGCAGCCATCGAGAGAGATGCTTTGGCGGTCAAATTGGCGGAAAGTCAAACTCAGGTGGCTCAGTATCAGGACCAATTAAAGGAGCAGGAAGCCGACCTCAAGAGGCGCTATGTCAAAAAAGGGGTAGATCTCTTTATATTAGGCTTCGAGGGGGCCGTAGCTCAAAACGCCGAACAAGGATATCCACCTCCCGGCGTGGACACCAGTCACCTAGATCCTGTATCGGCGTTGGCTAAATGTTCCCCTGAGCGATTTGAGTTGTAATCTCCCGTACTGTTTTTTCGGTAATAACTTTTTCTTTACTGTTAAGAGCTGACTCTTATCAATATGTCTGTCCATTACGGTCCTTGTGTGTTCTCTAGCGAGTCGGGGTTTCTGGACCAATTTTGAGCTTTCCTTCGTTATTTCTTTACCCGTACCATATAACGCCATCGCCTGGCTGGTTCGGGGCTCTCTTACGGGATTTTGCCTACTAGGATCCACATCCGCCCCGATTTTGGTTCGGACATCACTTTAAATGGCCTTTTGCCCGTTGATTTTCCCTATCCTTTCGCCTGCTTCGGAAAAGATGCCAGCCTCTTCGTCTTCTCCCCCTTCCCCAGAACTTTTTCGCCATTCTCCTTCCATTATAAGTCCTTCGTCCCCCTTGTCTTCGTCCTGTTATCTTACCATCATGGCTTCAGCAGGGCATCCCATTGAAATTTCTTCGGAATCAGAATCTTTTGAAATACAGGACTGGGTCTTTGAGGATGATGCAGATTCGGAGACCCGATCAACCGCCACTTCAGTCTTCCATCCCCTATCTTTTCCGCCTTTCGGTCCAACTCCCACCTCTCCAGCGGGGAGATCCTTCCGCGCTCCTTTCCCCTCCTTCCGCAACAGGGTATGGAATCCTCCCTTCACCTAGGAGTACACAGTGGGAGACCCCCGTGCCGTTGATGAACTTCCTCCACTTCCACCCGCATTGGCTTTCGTCCCAGTTCCCCCGGCGAGGACTTGTCCTTCCCCTTTCGATGAAGGTCCACCAGTTCTTCCTCCACCCCAAGGCGAACGCTTCAGAGTTATATTAGCTCCTTCTCCCCCTAAAGAGACATCTCCCACTTCATCTGTTAGGAGTAATCATGGAAAATCTTTGTAGATCAAGTTAATGTAATCGTTTCAAATATGTTAAAAATAAATAAATAAATAAATAAGGGAGGCAAATGATATCTGTTTTTGTCTTTTTCCCGTAGAAGTAAGGCTTTTGTCTTCTAAAAGGATAGTAATCTGATCTGAACATATCTTCCTCTATCATGTCTCGGGGATTCGGACCCTCTTAATTATGATTATAAGCCCGTCAACCTTCCTGCTACTGCCCCCACGTTTCCTCTTCTGTATCGACATTTATGGTTCTCACGTCTCCTACCAATGAATGCACTCTTCCCCTTCGTCGCCATAAAAACCCACCGACCTTTACCTGATAGCTTCCACCATTCTCCTTTTTCCTTTGCTTGTCATGGACAGAATATCAGCAGGCGTGTTCCTCGCCTTCTAAAGAAGCAGATAAATGGACCGCGATACATAGCCATCTGGAGGAACAAGTGAAGTGTTTACGGCAGCGGTGGAGAAACTTTAGCCCATAATCGCGTTCCTGCGTCAACAAGCGATTGGGTCCCAAAAGAAGCATCGAGCAAATCTTCTTGAAGCGGTCTTATCTTGGGACTCTCTGCCAACCAGCCGAGGAAACTCCATCCGTTCCGCCTAACAAAGAATTGTAATACCCTAGATGTATTAGGGTTTCTTTTGTTGTTTCTCCTTGTAGATGGCTGGGAGTATATAGTTCTCCCATATTATCGAACTTCCTTAGTTTATCTCCTTCCTCCAGGACCTTCTGAGTTGTACTACTCTTTACTCCTTTTGTATTTACATGTAATTTGGGGCATATTTCGGCTCTCCCGTCTTTTCAATCTGCTGGGTATATAGACCCCTTAGACGAGCCGACTGCTCTGTGGCACAAGAATACAACCATATAAAGTTGATTAATACAAGCAACCGAGACATAGAATAAATAATAGCAGGAATTTGGTTCTTAGTTTCACCACCGCACGGGGATATCTTCTGCTCTGCGGGGATAGCAATTTGCACATAAAGTAACTAGTAACCGAGGAATCCTGGTTCTCCCATTCCACCACCACACGGGGATAACTTCCGCTCTGCGGGGATAGCATTTTGTATATAGAGTAAATAGTAACCGAGGAGTCTCGGTTCTTCCGTTCCACCACCACACGGGGATAACTTCCGCTCTGCGGGGATAGCATTTTGTATATAGAATAAATAGTAACCGAGGAATCTCGGTTCTTCCGTTCCACCACCACACGGGGATAACTTCCGCTCTGCGGGGATAGCATTTTGTATATAGAGTAAATAGTAACCGAGGAGTCTCGGTTCTTCCGTTCCACCACCACACGGGGATAACTTCCGCTCTGCGGGGATAGCATTTTGTATATAGAGTAAATAGTAACCAAGGAATCTCGGTTCTTCCGTTCCACCACCACACGGGGATAACTTCCGCTCTGCGAGGATAGCATTTTGTATATAGAGTAAATAGTAACCGAGGAGTCTCGGTTCTTCCGTTCCACCACCACACGGGGATAAACTTCCGCTCTGCGGGGATAGCATTTTGTATATAGAATAAATAGTAACCGAGGAATCTCGGTTCTTCCGTTCCACCACCACACGGGGATAACTTCCGCTCTGCGGGGATAGCATTTTGTATATAGAGTAAATAGTAACCGAGGAGTCTCGGTTCTTCCGTTCCACCACCACACGGGGATAACTTCCGCTCTGCGGGGATAGCATTTTGTATATAGAATAAATAGTAACCGAGGAATCTCGGTTCTTCCGTTCCACCACCACACGGGGATAACTTCCGCTCTGCGGGGATAGCATTTTGTATATAGAATAAATAGTAACCGAGGAGTCTCGGTTCTTCCGTTCCACCACCACACGGTGATAACTTCCGCTCTGCGAGGATAGCATTTTTTATATAGAATAAATAGTAACCGAGGAATCTCGGTTCTTCCGTTCCACCACCACACGGGGATAACTTCCGCTCTGCGGGGATAGCATTTTGTATATAGAATAAATAGTAACCGAGGAATCTCGGTTCTTCCGTTCCACCACCATACGGGGATAACTTCCGCTCTGCGGGGATAGCATTTTGTATATAGAGTAAATAGTAACCGAGGAGTCTCGGTTCTTCCGTTCCACCACCACACGGGGATAACTTCCGCTCTGCGGGGATAGCATTTTGTATATAGAATAAATAGTAACCGAGGAATCTCGGTTCTTCCGTTCCACCACCACACGGGGATAACTTCCGCTCTGCGGGGATAGCATTTTGTATATAGAGTAAATAGTAACCGAGGAGTCTCGGTTCTTCCGTTCCACCACCACACGGGGATAACTTCCGCTCTGCGAGGATAGCATTTTGTATATAGAATAAATAGTAGAGGAATCTCGGTTCTTGTTCCACCACCACAGGGGATAACTTTAGCTCTGCGAGGATAGCATTTGTATATAGAGTAAATAGTAACCGAGGAGTCTCGGTTCTTAGTTCCACCACCACACAGGGATAACTTCCGCTCTGCGGGGATAGCATTTTGTATATAGAATAAATAGTAGCAGGAATCTCGGTTCTTGTTCCACCACCACACACGGGGATAACTTTGCTCTGGGATAGCATTTTGTATATAGAATAAATAGTAACCGAGGAATCTCGGTTCTTCCGTTCCACCACCACACGGGGATAACTTCCGCTCTGCGGGGATAGCATTTTGTATATAGAATAAATAGTAACCGAGGAATCTCGGTTCTTCCGTTCCACCACCACACGGGGATAACTTCCGCTCTGCGGGGATAGCATTTTGTATATAGAATAAATAGTAACCGAGGAATCTGTTCCTTGGCTCCACCACCACACACGGAATAACTTCGCTCTGCGGATAGCATTTTGTATATAGAATAAATAGTAACCGAGGAATCTCGGTTCTTCCGTTCCACCATCACACGGGGATAACTTCCGCTCTGCGGGGATAGCATTTTGTATATAGAATAAATAGTAACCGAGGAGTCTCGGTTCTTCCGTTCCACCACCACACGGGGATAACTTCCGCTCTGCGGGGATAGCATTTTTTATATAGAGTAAATAGTAACCGAGGAGTCTCGGTTCTTCCGTTCCACCACCACACGGGGATAACTTCCGCTCTGCGGGGATAGCATTTTGTATATAATGGGCTATTTAGGAAAAATAAATCCTTCTTTCCCTTTCACTACCGACGCGAAGCCCATTAACAGCTGCAAGCCCATTCTTCCTCCTTTTATAAGGGACTCTTTCGTCCTCGTTTTTTCTGCTATCTTCATCCTTTCACCTTTTGGTCTTCCTCTTCTTCGTCTGCTTGCTCCTCCGCCGCCAAATTTCGTTTCTTCGATCTTTCCTTCCTGGTTCCTCGTCTTTCGTTATTTTCAGATATCCGAGATGCATTCCACCTTCTTCCAGGAATAGCGGCCGCTACATGAATCGTAACGGTGTCGGTCGCCTTAGCTTTTCTTCACCTCCTTCGATCACCACCATACGGGAATCACCTCGTCGTTCTCCCTCTCTTCCTTCGGTGACTTTTGCTACCCCCATCTCGAAGGAAGTCGGGGTCATCAGTCCCTCTTCACTTCCTCTTACCTGTACAAGCCCTAACTTCCCCCTTTGCCTCCCTCCGCCAATGACGCGTTGAAATCGCCTTCTTCTTCCCCCACAACCCGGGATGCATCCAGGAAGGAGATGCTTTCATGCCCATGATGATAGAGGTTATATCGCTGTCTTCTCCTTCCTCGGCCCGTCATTCCTCTCTCTGAACCCATGACGGCGGTTGACATTCCTTGCAACCTCCCCGCGTTTATCGCAAGAGTCCTCCTCTTCTTGTAGACCCTAATCAGAGCCTTCTACTTCTAAAATCCTCATTGAAGGCTTCCCGACCCGTGCTCATCATCTCATCTTCTCCGGGACCCTCCTCCGTCGGCCTCCTTGATTTTTCCTTGACTTCACCTCCCGAGACAAATGTGGCGCCCATTCTCCTCGCATCTCTGAATATACCACCCTTGACCACCACTTCCATGGACCTTTTGAATGAGACTCCTCCTTCTCTCCGTTCTCCACCACGAATATCGCCTCCATTCTTCCCTTTCGAGTGAGATTCCCCCTTCGGCATCATCATCCCATCTTCTTCCCTTTCTCCCGAGTCTTGGATTACGAACTTGAGGAGATGACTCCTCGTATGGAAGGCACTGCGTCATGCTTTGGACACAGTACATTTTCTTAATCAATTTCCTTAGCTTTGTTTAAGCGGCCATTTCTCTTCTCTTACGCATGTAGGCCCCGACCAACCACCGAGAATTGGATCGCTCCTTCACCAATACCGCCTCAAGCCCAAGAATGGGAACGCAATAACGGAAGATTTAGCGAATGCTCGAATCGAACGACTCGTCCCACCAATTATCCTTGTGCCAGAGCAATTAGCCGAGGCCCACCAACAAATACAGAGGGATGTCGACACTATTGCGATTGAAGGCGCAATCACGCCCGGCGATCCACTCGCCCCCAAGAAGAAATCCACTCTCTTAACACGTAATCTTCCTTGGCTCAAGAGTTAATACATCTTCAAGGGCGTAGCAGAGCTTCTCAAGGGAAGCAACAAGATTCCGACGCCTCGCCGCCTTCGTGTTCAATATCACGAGCACAAGATAAAATAGGGACCTTCGCACCCGCTATGCAAGGAGGTACAAGAAAACTCCTCCTTATAAATTCCCGGGCATGCTCATGCCCGCTCACGCAGTAAGAGACTTCTCCAGAGGATGAGCTCAACTTGCCCGAACCAGATCGTATTCAAGGTAAAGGAGGGATTTCAGCTTCCATGCGCCAAAATATGGTGGAGATGACACACCTTGTGCAGCAGGACCAAAGTTCTCGAGCTGATGACGTTTCCACCCTGGCTGACGCAATTATGGAGGTGTCACGGCGCTATGTGGACGTGCGTCGAAATCTTCGCGAACAACAAGAAAAGTGCGAGAGGCGGCATCGAGAACGAAGCCCTGACCGTCCGAACCGCCAGGAGCGACTCATTATTTTAATGCGCGCCACCTATCAGGACGGATTCAATGACACGGTTCGACAGTATGCTGCCCAAGGATTACCTCCTCTAACTTATCCTTCATTTTCTTTAAATTGGGAGGCTGGGTTCAAACGTTATCCTCCTGAACGATTGCGATTTAAGTATAATACAATATCTCATTTTGAAACGGGAATTTCCTTTCTGTTTTTCTGTTTCTCCTTCAATACTCATTGGTAATACCGTATTGCCCTTGTAAATAACCCCTTAATGAAATTTAGAGAGCACTTGGCATTTAATTGATATAATCAATTCAATAAACACCCCCTCTGAGTTTCATAATTTCTCCTTTTCTATTTCATATTTCTCATACAGTGTGAAAGAGCTTCAAGTGAAGGGCGTTCCAAGGTCGTGGAAGCTCTTTGCCTTGGTCGTCTTTCAGATAATATGCTGACCCTACTACGCAGTGCGTTATCTCGTAGGGTCCCTCCCAGTTGGGAGCCAACTTTCCAGGATCTCCAGCGGGATTGACCTTACGCAAAACCCAATCTCCTTCTTGAAATCTTCGAGGCACCACTTTCTTATTAAAGGCTCGCTGAACTCTCTGCTTGTAAAATTCTCGCCTCGCCATCTCGCCTTTCCTCCACCAGATCTAATTGCTTGCTTGGATAAGTTAGTTACGATCCGCTCGTATGCTTTTACCCGAGCGCTATCCAACAAAACTTGGCCGAATAATGGCCTCCGCCCCATATACCAAACTAAAGGGAGTCTCTCCTGTCGCTGTCTTAGGTGTGGTTCGATAGGCCCACAGGACGCCTGGTAGCTCTTCCACCCAGTTTCCCCTCTGAGCACCCAACTTGGTCTTTAATCCTTGAATGAGGATCCTGTTAGTTACCTCCACTTGTCCATTCGCTTGAGGGTGAGCTACCGAAGTGAAAGCTTGCTGAATGTTGAGACTTTGGCACCATTCTTGAATCTTTTTCCCTTGGAACTGTCGCCCATTATCATTGACAATTTTCGAGGATACCATACCGACAAATGATATTTCTCCATAAGAATCAGTATTACGGCATTCTCGTAATTTTGGCTAAGGGCTCGGCCTCCACCCATTTGGAAAAATAATCCACACAATAATAAAACCTCTTCTGTAAAGGTGCCGTTGGCATCGGACCCACTATATCCATTCCCCATTGGTCAAAAGGACAGGAAGAGACTACAGCTTTCATTAACTCAGCTGGTCGCTCAGAACGGTTGCTATGTTTCTGACAAGCGATGCAACTTTGCACTATACGAGCCGCATCTCGTTGAAGAGTAGGCCAAAAGTATCCGGCCAACAAGGTCTTTCTTGCTAAAGCTCTCCCTCCTAAATGATTGCTGCAGCATCCTTCATGGATCTCCCGGAGTACCCATTCCGCATCCTCATTTCCTAGGCATTTTAACAAGGGTCGCCCGAAAGAGGTCTTGTACAGGTCTTCATTTAAGAGGATGAACCGTTTGGCTCGGTGTATTAAAGTAGATGCTGTAATTTTCCCTTCAGAATCTTCCGTCGTAAATAAGCTATGATATCGGTTCTCCAATCAAGAATTAGGCTTGATTCGGGTGCGTCTCCCTCTATGTTGCATATTGCTAAGGAAGTGTGAATTCTCGCCTGGATCGTCTCCGATGATTTTATTCCTCCCACAGCGCTAGCCATCCGAGCCAATTCATCTGCCTTCTCATTGTGCTCCCGCGGGATTTGCTTCAAGAGGACCTGATGAAATTGAGCTTTTTCTTTCTCAAAAGCTTTCAAGTACTTGTGCAGTCTTTCCTCCCACCGCAAAAGAACCTTGAAGTTGGGATATTATCAACTGGGAATCCGAGTGGATCACAATGGAAGAAGCCCCTACCACTTTAGCAGCCTGCAACCCCGCTATGATAGCTTCATATTCCGCTTCATTATTAGATGCCCGATATTCCAGGTGAACGGCTAATCGAGTTTCTTCACCCTCCGGGGTAATTAATAGAACACCAACACCAGCACTTTGTAGATCTGAAGAGCCATCTACGAATATATTCCATGCCTTTGATTCCCTCTCCTTCATAGCTGAACCTTCTTCCGAACCACAAGGTACCTCGGCCAGGAAATCAGCGAGTGCCTGGGCCTTGATGACCGTGCGAGGTTGGTAGTGTATATCATACTCGCTTAGCTCTACCACCCATTTGGCTAACCTTCCCGAGAAATTTGGCTTAGTGACCTTGCCCAACTCATTGTGTGTTAAAATGGTGATAGGATGAGCCAAAAAGTATAGCCTCGATCTGCAGGCGGTTAGCACTAAGATATATGCGGCTTCTCTAACTCAGTATAGCATTCCCCCTTGAATATGGTGGTATAGTAAATAGGTTCTTTGGTGAGAACCTTCTTGTTTGATGTCTGAACTAACGGCTCCTTCGAGATGACGGATACATCCATAATGGTTCTCCATGTATTGGTTTAGCCGATGAGTCCGGCGGATATCTCTTCAACTCTGGAAAGCTTGTTCACATTGATCGTCCCACTGAAATTTAGTAGCTTTGCGCAAGATCTTGAAGAAAGGTAGCCCCTTGTCCGCCGATCTGGCTATGAATCGGGATAAAAAAATAATCCTGCCCACTAACTTCTGGGTCTCTTGCAGATTAGTAGGTGATTTCATGTTGCATAAGGCCTTCACCTTCTCGGGGTTGGCTTGCAACCCCTTCTCAGTCACAATGTACCCCAAGAACTTGCCACTTTTTACCCCGAACAAGCATTTGTTAGGGTTTAGCTTCATATTAAATCGCCTTAATGTAGCGAAGGTTTCATTCAAGTCCTTGACTAAATCCCGAGTGACCTTCGACTTGACCAGGATGTCATCCACGTAGACCTCCACATTCTTCCCTTCTTTACGCAAAAATTTTGTCCATAAAGCGATATATAGCCCGGCGTTCTTGATCAAACGGCATGACCACATAGGCATATAATCCCCCTGCAGTCACAAAGCTAACCCTCTTTCGATCCTCTTCGGCCAAAGGTATTTGATGATATCCCTGATAGGCATCCATTGTTAGTAATATATGAGAGATGTCCTAAGGCAATCGCCTTATGTATGAACCATTTATATGATAAATGAAGATTCGCTATTTGAGTATACATGTTTTATGTATTTGATTGGATCTTAAACTCATTTACTGAATGTCCACGATACGATTCACAGCATGAGAGAATTTGTGATTGGATCACAACTAGTGAGTATCTCTACATGTGTAATTGTGATGTATCGGAATTATCCCTAGTCGATGAATTGATGGATCTGGACACCATCAATTCTGTCGAGACTAGCACGAGGTATACTCCTTGGTGTATCCAAGCAGCTGATTCTCACTGGCTGGAGACATAGTGATGTCCGGAGTTAATCGTGGATGCTAGTTATGGTAACTAGTTCATTGGAGTGACCAGTCGTAAGACTTCATATGGTTCTCTGCATATATAGATATGTCAATGAAGTTCTTACTGTGGCTTAAGTGCGATGTTCCTTTGACTTGCGGTATTCAAGTCATCTTGATCATGGAGACTTATGCTTTGACATCTTAAGCAAACATCTCTAAGGAGATGTGGACCCGGGATGATTGGGTATAAGTCGAAGTGATCGAAGGTGTTTGAATAGCCTATAAAGGATTCACCACTCCTTGCAGGAGATGTATACCCATGGCCTCTCGTCGGATTGTTACTAAAGTCTTTGGCCAAAGCATTACATGTTTAGAGTAAGGTACTCTTCGATACATGTGGAGTAACTAGAATCTGAGGACGAGGAAATGATACTTGGGCTAGGTGTGACGAGTCACTTAGTGGGACCGACACAATAGACCATGTCCCAACCAAGTGGGTATAAGATGAGTGAAGGGAATGGGGCACGATTCATTCGAGTCAAGGGTTTCGAAATAGTTCGATCAACCGTTGATCTTTTGCTAATCGGGGATCATGATGTACTACTAGGTGCCACTCATGATCGTTCTATAATTAATGGTTAATTATAGACGGCCAACATAAACCAAGAACCTATTTGGTCACACGCACAACGAGTGTAATCCAAAGGATTTAAAACGAGCTTGAGAATGAGATTCTCAGACCGAGAGAAACTATGTTTGGTTGGACCAAACATAAAGCGAGCATGAAATTTTTTCAGTCGCAATGGAAGCGTGGATGGGCTGCGTCTTATGAAGACGTAATGGATGGACCAAAATGGTTTGGTTCTAATCCAATGGATAAGAATAAACCAAAGGGTTTGGTTTATTTTAAACGAATGAACCAAAAGTTGGTTCGGTTCGTTTTAACTTAAAATAAACCATCATGGTTTGGTTTATTTTAACTTATCTTAATGGAGCGGGTTAACGGGCTTTATGGATATGATCCATTAACCATTAAGAGAATTAGTTCTCTATAAAAGTGGGCTTAAGGGATTGTTAAACCCTAACTAATCCAAAATCAAAACCCTAGCCTCCAAGGAGTTGCCGCCCAAGCTCCTTGCTGCCCAGCTTGATTGTGCTGCCGTCAAGACCCTTGCCGGCGTCCAAGCTCCAGCCGGTGAACCTCCGGCGACCCTCCGGTGATCCCCTAAAAGGTTCGGCATCAAGGTGAGCTTTTGTCTCCTTGTTTTGGCCGGCGCCTATCTCCTCCACCAAGCTGTCCAGTTTTCTGGACAGCTTCTTCTCCTCTCGTCGGAGCGTCGTTTGGACGACGGTTAGTGCTCCGACAGCGGCTAACATACCGGGGATTTGATCTACGGTAATCCTCTGAGGTGGAGGACGAAGGATTCGTCAATCGGTTGACGAATACCTCTCCGGAGAAGCAAGTCTTGAGGACTTGTTTTTAGGTCCGAATTTGGATTCGGATCGTGATCATCTCTCGATCACGTCGTCTTCAACACGAGGCTAGTAACCCGTACGAAGACGAAGCTCGTGGCTTGGCGAAGTCATCCCGAGGAGCTCGGCGTGGATACGGATAGAGACGATTCTTACGAGGATCGTTCCGGTTGATGCCGTTCCCGCTACACGTCATACGAAAGGTATAACGTAGTTTAATTTCCTTTTATTGCAATTTTAATTTACGGTTATGTCTACACTTGTTGTAATAGCATGCGTGTGTTGTGTGTGTTGTAATAAATAGGAGTATTTATTATTTTTATTGCTTCCACTGTGCTCATGTTTACGAAACATGATCGAACACACACACGCCGCGGTGCCGGAAACCCAACAGTGGTATCAGAGCCCAGGTTGTGTTTCGACATAATCGTAAAATGGTTTTGCGATAGTCATAATGTATTTCTGGAAATTTTCTAATTTTGGAAATTTAGATGTATTTATGGAAATTTTCAATTTTGGAAAGTCTAGAAGTATTTATGGAAATCTTCCACTTTTGGAAAGTTGGAAGTATTTATGGAAACTGATATTTTCCATAAATAAAATATTTGATTAGATTCTGGAAATTTGTGTCCTAATTTAATCATGATTTGAATTGGTAAATCAAATCTTAAAATATTTTATTTCCATAAGTAGTTTTAATGATTTAGGAAATTGGTTTCCTAAATAGATTTTCCTTAATCAAATAATTCCATGAATAAAATATGTGATTAGATTTGAAAATTTATTTCCTAATTTAATTATGATTTGATTTGGAGAATCAAATCTTAAACATATTTTATTTCCATAAATAGTTATGACATATAAGGAAATATATACATGACATAATTGTATGCCATGTAATTGCATTAGATGCATAACATTATGCCATGCGTGTCGTGACATGTAGATGTATGCCATGTATGCCATGCCATGTAGATAATAGTTATTTGCATGCAAAGAGGATGAGACATAAAAACCCTAACTCAATATTAAAGCCTACACCTTCCATTAATATGGTTAGAACCAGAGTTCTGTTTCTTGTTTGGGTTGTTGGACTCACTCCAAGCCCGGCTCGAACCTGAACATGTTCAAATCATTGGAATAGTTCAACTCTAATATGGTAAGAGTCAGAGGTCAATCGTTAGTTTGGGTTGTTGGACTCACTCCAAGCCTGGCTAATTGGTTGAATGCGCTCTAACCATATTAAAACTATTTCGCGATTAATGGGTCGGCTTTAACTTGGAGCATCGATTTGTTGGACTCACTCCAAGGTCGATGTGAAGAGAGGTGAAGTTGGGTGCTATGCATATGATGCATACTTGTTAATGTGTTAACAACCCAATGTATGTGTAAACATTCAATTAGTTGATAGCACATTGTGATAGTTACATATACATGATATGTAATCGGTATACTTGATACCCACCATCATAGCTAAGAATGGCTTGTTGGACTCACTCCAAGGTTGTTCTTATCTATGATGGATATCAGCCCATTCGGAGATGGACCTACGATCTCCCGAAGTGATTTTGGGGTTTTTGAATTCGAAAAATGAATGGGATTTATAAATGTATATTGATGCATTTTAAAATCATCTTTCTCATATATGCTCGTTTTGTATTTCTAAGTTAATATATTGATCATGATGTGTTTGAATTTACATTCCATTTTGGATTCAAATAAATTGACTGGGCCGAACTTCTTGGACTAGCTTAGAAACTTGAGAATTGTTCTCAAGGTTGAAAAGCTTGCGTATGTCCTCGAAGCGCCTCTTCCTGCCCATCCTAGTGACAATGCAACTCTGGACCAATTGTTGGCCTATCAGAAACATGTGAGTGATTCTGAACAAATGAGTTGCATCATGCTAGCCGCGATGGAACCCAAGCTACGAAAGCAGCATGAGCATATGGATGCTCATATCGTAGTCCTTCATCTCGTGAGTTGGTTGATGAGCAAGTGAGATTGAAAGGTTCAAGTCTCCAAGCTCCTCTTCACCTCGAGATGCAAGGAGGTTCATCGTGGTATCGCTCAACATGTCAAGACTGGAGCCTTCTGAGAAGCATGAGCAGGGGACGGTGTTGTTAGTTGATTCCTCGAAGAAAGGTTCTAAGAGGAAGTCAAAGGAACAGCAGAAGGGAAAGAAGAGAAGGGCTAAGAAGGTAGAACTAGCACAAAAGGAAACTTGCCATCATTATGGCAAGGAGAGACATTTGCGAAGAAAAGTGCAAGATTTATCTTGAGTCCGTGAAGAAGGATAAGGCATCGGATGCCCCATCTTCTTCAGAAATCTTCTTTATTGATTGTCATTCTATTTCCTTAGACACTTGGGTATTGGATACTGGGTGTGGCTCACATATATGTAATGACATACATGGGCTAAGGAATAGAAGAAGACTCGTCAAGGGAAAGTCAAATTTACGTGTTGGGAATGGAGCAAAGGTTGCTGCACTCGCCATCAGATCGTATTTGTTGAAACTCCCTGCAGGACTTGTCTTAGAACTGGACAATTGCTTTTATATTCCTTCGTTGATAAATAACATCATTTCTATTTCTTGTTTAAATAGAAATGGTTTCCATTTGACGTTTAGTAACAATTGTTGTTACATAACTTTGAATGGGGTTCTTTATGGGACTGGAACTTTAAGCAATGGTGTTTATACGTTGGACGTATCCAGTGACATTTGCAATATCGAAGCGAGCAACAAGCGTGCTCGAAAGGATAATCACATAGACTCCTATATGAGGCATTGTCGTCTTGGCCATATAAGCAAGAAACGCATGTCCGAATTACACCGATGTGGAATTCTGGAATCGTTTAAATTGGATTCATACGATACATGCGAATCATGCTTAAAAGGCAAGATGACCAAGTTACCTTTTACTGGAAAAGGTGAACAAGTGGGAGAGTTACTAGGTCTAGTACATACTGATGTATGTGGACCTATGTCAACTCAAGCATTAGGAGGCTATAGCTACTTCATTACCTTCACCGATGATCACTCACGGTTTGGGTATGTGTTCTTGATGAAACACAAGTCCAAGCCTTTGAAAGGTTCAAAGAATTGAAATGAAGTAGAGAAACAACATGACAAAAGTATTAAAATACTTGATCGGATCGAGGTGGTGAATACTTAAGTCAAGAGTTTCTTGATTATCTAAGAGACAATGGCATATTGTCTCAATGGACTCCGCCATATACACCACAAGATAATGGTGTATCCGAGAGGCGAATCGGACCTTGTTGGACATGGTCAGTCAATGATGAATCATGCGACTCTTCCCAAGTCCTTTGGGGTTATGCACTTCGCATACTGTTTACTTGTTAAATGTAATGCCTACTAAGGTAGTCTCAACTACTCCATATGAGATATGGAATGGTAAGAAACCTCATGTATCTTACTTGAAGATATGGGGTTGTCCTCGCTTATGTGAAGCGATCAGACGCATAAATTGGATGCTAAGTCCGATAAATGTCTATTTATTGGATACCCTAAGGAAACAAGGGGTTACTAATTCTATCATCCCGTGGAACAAAAGGTGTTTGTTTCAAGGCATCTTTGTGTTTCTAGAGAAAGAGTTTCTCTTGCAAGAAAACAGTGGGAGTGTCGTCGAGCTTGAGGAGGCTCGAGAGACTCAAATAGACATTAATGAGATACCGGTGAATACAACTGACAACTCATAGTGATGAGCAATCTACTGGATCTATTGTAACACCACATCTTCGTAGATCTGGTAGAACACGCAATATTCCTGAGAGATATGGATTTCTCGTAAGTGAATCGAACGACGTGTTACTCATTGATGATGAGGAGCTTACCAGTTATGAAGAAGTGCTGACAAGTTCAGAAAGGGATAAGTGGCTTGGTGCCATGAAGTCTGAAATGGATTCCATGTATGAAAACCAAGTTTGGAACTTGGTTGACCCACCTGAAGGCATAAAGCCTATAGGGTGCAAGTGGGTTTTCAAGAAGAAAACCGACATGAATGGTAATGTGATTACCTATAAGGCTAGATTGGTGGCGAAAGGATATCGTCAAAAACAAGGTGTTGATTATGACGAAACCTATTCGCCTGTAGCTATGCTTAAATCCATTCGGATGCTCCTGGCCATAGCGGCTCATTATGATTACGAGATATGGCATATGGATGTGAAAACAGCTTTCCTTAATGGAAACTTGCTCGAGGACGGTATATGATACACCCGAGGGTTTCACATCGCTGATAAAACCAAGGTATGCAAATTGTGACGATCCATTTATGGATTGAAGCAAGCATCCAGGAGCTGGAATATCCGTTTTGATGAGACGATCAAAAAGTTTGATTTCTCACAAAATCCGCATTTAACCTTGTGTACAAGAAGGTTAGTGGAGGCAAATCGTGTTCCTAGTATTGTATGTCGATGACATACTACTTATAGGAAACGATGTTTCAATCTTACAAAGTGAAGGTTTGGTTATCAAGACATTCTCCATGAAAGACTGGGAGAAGCAACCTACATCCTTGGGATTAAGATCTATAGAGATAGATCGAAGCTTGGTCTTTCGCAGATCACATATATACCGAAAAGCAAAGAGGTTTAGCATGTCGAATCCAAGAAAGGTTATCGCCCATCGCATGGGGAACACCTTTCAAAGTATATGTGTCCGCGCACGTAAGACGAGAGGATTTGCATGAGTAAGATTCCCTATGCATCCGCAATAGGATCTATCATGTATGCTATGTTATGTACGAGGCCCGATGTATCGTATGCTCTGAGTGTCACGAGCAGATACCAATCCGATCCAGGAATGGATCATTGGGCGGCTGTTAAGACGATCCTTAAGTACTTGAGAAGAACTAAGGATGTGTTCCTAATATATGGAGAAGGGTACATGGTGATACGTGGGTATACGGATGCCATCTCCAGACAGACAAGGATGATTCCATGTCTCAGTCTGGGTATGTATTCACCTAAAATGGAGGCGCAATAAGTTGGAAAGGTTCCAAGCTTGACACTATAGCGGATTCTGCCACTAAGGCAGAATACGTTGCAGCTTTGGAAGCAGCAAAGGAAGCGGTTTGGATCAAGAAGTTCATCTCTGAACTTGATGTGGTCTCATCAATGATCCAAACATGTGCTTCGCCGCTATCATCTTATCAGAGAGATCATCAGTAGGAACGAAATACAAATCGAGAAAATTCCCACTGAAAGGAACTTAGCGGATCCTTTGACTAAAGCATTACCTCAAAGTAAGTTTGAGGGTCATGTTGGAGCTTATGGTATTGGATACCGTAGCGATTGGCATTAGGCCAAGTGGGAGTCTGTTAGTAATATATGAGAGATGTCCTAAGGCAATCGCCTTATGTATGAACCATTTATATGATAAATGAAGATTCACTATTGGAGTATACATGTTTTATGTATTTGATTGGATCTTAAACTCATTTACTGAATGTCCACGATACGATTCACAGCATGAGAGAATTTGTGATTGGATCACAACTAGTGAGTATCTCTACATGTGTAATTGTGATGTATCTAATTATCCCTAGTCGATGAATTGATGGATCGACACCATCAATTCTCGCCGAGACTAGCACGAGGTATACTCCTTGGTGTATCCAAGCAGCTGATTCTCACTGGCTGGAGACATTGTGATGTCCGGAGTTAATCGTGGATGCTAGTTATGGTAACTAGTTCATTGGAGTGACCAGTCGTAAGACTTCATATGGTTCTCTGCATATATAGATATGTCAATGAAGTTCTTAATGCGGGCTTAAGTGCGATGTTCTTTGACTTGCGGTATTCAAGTCATCTTGATCATGGAGACTTATGCTTTGACATCTTAAGCAAACATCTCTAAGGAGATGTGGACCCGGATGATTGGGTATAAGTCAAGTGATCAAGGTGTTTGAATAGCCTATAAAGGATTCACCACTCCTTGCGAGGAGATGTATACCCATGGCCTCTCGTCGATTGTTACTAAAGTCTCGCCAAAGCATTACATGTTTAGAGTAAGGTACTCTTCGATACATGTGGAGTAACTAGAACTGTAGGACGAGGAAATGATACTGGGCTAGGTGACGAGTCACTTAGTGGGGATCGGCACAATAGACCATGTCCCGAACCAAGTGGGTATAAGATGAGTGAAGGGAATGGGGCACGATTCATTCGAGCATCAAGGGTTTCGTAAATAGTTCGATCAACCGCTGATCTTTTCTTAATTGGGGATCATGATGTACTACTAGGTGCCACTCATGATCGCTCTATAATTAATGGTTAATTATAGACGGCCAACATAAACCGAGAACCTATTTGGTCACACGCACAACGAGTGTAATCCAAAGGATTTAAAACGAGCTTGAGAATGGGATTCTCGCATCGAGAGAAACTATGTTTGGTTGGACCAAACATAAAGCGAGCATGAAATTGTTTCACCGCAATGGAAGCGTGGATGGGCCGTCTTATGAAGACGTAATGGATGGACCAAAATGGTTTGGTTCTAATCCAATGGATAAGAATAAACCAAAGAGTTTGGTTTATTTTAAACGAATGAACCAAAAGTTGGTTCGTTCGCTTTTTAACTTAAAATAAACCATCATGGTTTGGTTTATTTTAACTTATCTTAATGGAGCGGGTTAACGGGCTTTATGGATATGATCCATTAACCATTAAGAGAATTAGTTCTCTATAAACCTAACTAATCCAAAATCAAAACCCTAGCCTCAACCTGGTTGTGCCCAAGCTCCTTGCTGCCCAGCTTGATTGCGCCGCCACAAGACCCTTGCCGCTGGCCCAAGCTCCAGCCGGTGAACCTCCGGCGACCCTCCGGTGATCCCCTAAAGGTTCGGCATCAAGGTGAGCGTTTGTGGGCGTGTTTTTGCCGGCGCCTATCACCTCCACCAAGCTGTCCAGTTTTCTGGACAGCTTCTTCTCCTCTCGTCGGAGCGTCGTTTGGACGACGGTTAGTGCTCCGACAGCGGCTAATATACCGGGGATTTGATCTACGGTAATCCTCTGAGGTGGAGGACGAAGGATTCGTCAATCGGTTGACGAATACCTCTCCGGAGAAGCGAGTTTTGAGAACTCGTTTTTAGGTCCGAATTTGGATTCGGATCGTGATCATCTCTCGATCACGTCATCTTCAACACGAGGCTAGTAACCCGTACGAAGACGGCTCGTGGCTTAGCGGTCATCCCGAGGAGCTCGGCGTGGATACGGATAGAGACGATTCTTACGAGGATCGCTCCGGTTGATGCCGTTCGCTACACGCCATAATGAAAAGTATAACGTAGTTTAATTTCCTTTATTGCAAATTTAAATTTACGGTTATGTCTACACTTGTTGTAATATGCATGCGTGTGTTGTGTGTGTTGTAATAAATTGGAGTATTTATTATTTTTATTGCTTCCGCTGTGTTCATGTTTACGAAACATGATCGAACACAAACCCAACAAAGGGTATCGTGAGCCCAGGGTTGTGTTTCACATAATCGTAAAATGGTTTTGCGATAGTCATAATGTATTTCGAAATTTTCTAATTTTGGAAATTTAGAAGTATTTATGGAAATTTTTCAATTTTGGAAAGTCTAGAAGTATTTATGGAAATCTTCCACTTTTGAAAGTTGAAGTATTTATGGAAATTGATATTTTCCATAAATAAAATATTTGATTAGATTCGAAATTTGTTTCCTAATTTAATCATGATTTGATTTGGGAAATCAAATCTTAAAATATTTTATTTCCATAAGTAGTTTTTGAAGATTTAGGAAATTGGTTTCCTAAATAGAATTTCCTTAATCAAATAATTCCATGAATAAAATATGTGATTAGATTTGGAAATTTGTTTCCTAATTTAATTATGATTTGATTTGGAGAATCAAATCTTAAACATATTTTATTTCCATAAATAGTTATGACATATAAGGAAATATATACATGACATAATTGTATGTCATGTAATTGCATTAGATGCATAACATTATGCCATGTCGTGACATGTAGATGTATGCCATGTATGCCATGCCATGTAGATAATAGTTATTTGCATGCAAAGAGGATGAGACATAAAACCCTAACTCAATATTAAAGCCTACACCTTCCATTAATATGGTTAGAACCAGAGTTCGCTTGTTTGGGTTGTTGGACTCACCAAGCCCGGCTCAACCTCAACATGTTCAAATCATTGGAATAGTTTAACTCTAATATGGTAAGAGTCGAGGTCAATCGTTAGTTTGGGTTGTTGGACTCACTCCAAGCTCAAGCTAATTGGTTGAATGCGCCTAACCATATTAAAACTATTTCGCGATTAATGGGTTGGCTTTTAACTCGAGCATCGATTTGTTGGACTCACTCCAAGGTCGATGTGAAGAGAGGTGAAGTTGGGTGCTATGCATATGATGCATACTTGTTAATGTGTTAACAACCCAATGTATGTGTAAACATTCAATTAGTTGATAGCACATTGTGATAGTTACATATACATGATATGCAATCTGATATTGATACCACCATCACCAGCTAAGCTAAGAATGGCTTGTTGGACTCACTCCAAGGTTGTTCTTATCTATGATGGATATCACCATTCGAGATGGACCTACGATCTCCAAGTGATTTTGGGGTTTTTGAATTCAAAATGAATGGGATTTATAAATGTATATTGATGCATTTTAAAATCATCTTTCTCATATGCTCGCTTTGTATTTCTAAGTTAATATATTGATCATGATGTGTTTGAATTTATGCTCCATTTTGGATTCAAATAAATCGATCGGGCCGAACTTCTTGGACTAGCTTAGAAACTTGAGAATTGTTCTCAAGGTTGAAAAGCTTGCATGTCCTCGCGCCTCTTCCCGCCATCCTAGTGACGATGCAACTTTGGACCAATTGTTGGCCTATCAGAAACATGTGAGTGATTCTGAACAAATGAGTTGCATCATGCTAGCCGCGATGGAACCCAAGCTACGAAGCAGCATGAGCATATGGATGCTCATATCGTAGTTCTTCATCTCTGTGAGTTGGTTGATGAGCAAGTGAGATTCGAAGGTTCAAGTCTCAAGCTCCTCTTCACCTCCGAGATGCAAGGAGGTTCATCTGGTATCGCCAACATGTCAAGACTGTGGAGCCTTCTCGAGAAGCATGAGCAGGGACGGTCCGTTAGTTGATTCCTCAAGAAAGGTTCTAAGAGGAAGTCAAAGGAACAAAGATAAGGGAAAGAAGAGAAGGGCTAAGAAGGTAGAACTAGCATAAAGGAAACTTGCCATCATTATGGCAAGGAGAGCCATTTGGCGAAGAAAGTGCAAGATTTAGCTTGAGTCCGTGAAGAAGGATAAGGCATCGGATGCCCCATCTTCTTCAGAAATCTTCTTTATTGAGTGTCATTCTATTTCCTTAGACACTTGGGTATTGGATACTGGGTGTGGCTCACATATATGTAATGACATACATGGGCTAAGGAATAGAAGAAGACTCGTCAAGGGAGAGTCAAATTTACGTGTTGGGAATGAAGCAAAGGTTGTCGACTCGCCATCGATCGTATTTGTTGAAACTCCTCGCAGACTTGTCTTAGAACTGGACAATTGCTTTTATATTCCTTCGTTGATAAATAACATCATTTCTATTTCTTGTCTAAATATAAATGGTTTCCATTTTACTTTTAGTTTCAATTGTTTTTACATAACTTTGAATTGTTTTCATTATGGGTCTGGTTCTTTAAGCTATGGTGTTTATACGTTGGACGATTCCAAAGGACATTTTCAATATCGGGAGCAACAAGCGTGCTCGAAAGGATAATCACATAGACTCTATATGTGGCATTGTCGTTTTGGCCATATAAGCAAGAAACGCATGTCCGAATTACACCGATGTGGAATTCGGAATCGCTTAAATTGGATTCATACGATACATGCGAATCATGCTTAAAAGGCAAGATGACAAGTTACCTTTACCGAAAAGGTGAACGAGTGGGAGAGTTACTAGGTCTAGTACATACCGATGTATGTGGACCTATGTCAACTCAAGCATTAGGAGGCTATAGCTACTTCATTACCTTCACCGATGATCACTCACGGTTTGGGTATGTGTTCTTGATGAAACACAAGTCCAAGCCTTTGAAAGGTTCAAAGAATTCAGAAATGAAGTAGAGAAACAACATGACAAAAGTATTAAAATACTTCGATCGGATCGAGGTGGTGAATACTTAAGTCAAGAGTTTCTTGATTATCTAAGAGACAATGGCATATTGTCTCAATGGACTCCGCCATATACACCACAAAGATAATGGTGTATCCGAGAGGCGAATCGACCTTGTTGGACATGGTCAGTCAATGATGAATCATGCGACTCTTCCCAAGTCCTTTGGGGTTATGCACTTCGACACGCTTACTTTGTTAAATGTAATGCCTACTAAGGTAGTCTCAACTACTCCATATGAGATATGGAATGGTAAGAAACCTCATGTATCTTACTTGAAGATATGGGGTTGTCTCGCTTATGTGAAGCTGATCAGATCGCATAAATTGGATGCTAAGTCCGATAAATGTCTATTTATTGATACCCTAAGGAAACAAGGGGTTACTAATTCTATCATCCTGTGGAACAAAAGGTGTTTGTTTAAGGCATGCTGTGTTTCTAGAGAAAGAGTTTCTCTTGCAAGAAAATAGTGGGAGTGTCACGAGCTTGAGGAGGCTCGAGAGACTCAAATAGACATTAATGAGATACTGGTGAGCACAACAAATGACAACTCATAGTGATGAGCACCTACTGACCTATTGTAACACCACATCTCAGATCCGCAGAACACGCAATATTCCCAGAGATATGGATTTCGTAAGTTTAATCGAACGACGTGTTACTCATTGATGATGAGGAGCCTACCAGCTTATGAAGAAGTACAAGTTCAGAAGGGATAAGTGGCTTGGTGCCATGAAGTCTTAAATGGATTCAATGTACGAAAACCAAGTTTGGAACTTGGTTTACACACCTGAAGGCATAAAGCCTATAGGGTGCAAGTGGGTTTTCAAGAAGAAAACCGACATGGATTGTAATGTGATTACCTATAAGGCTAGATTGGTGGCGAAAGGATATCGTCAAAAACAAGGTGTTGATTATGACGAAACCTATTCGCCTGTAGCTATGCTTAAATCCATTCGGATGCTCCTGGCCATAGCGGCTCATTATGATTATGAGATATGGCAGATGGATGTGAAAACAGCTTTCCTTAATGGAAACCTCCTCGAGGACGGTATATGATACACCGAGGGTTTCACATCTGCTGATAAAACCAAGGTATGCAAATTGCATTTATCCATTTATGGATCAAGCAAGCATCCAGAGTCGAATATCCGCTGATGAGACAATCAAAAAGTTTGATTTCACAAAATCCGCATTTAACCTTGTGTGTACAAGAAGGTTAGTGGGAGGCAAATGTGTTCCTAGTATTGTATGTCGATGACATATTACTTATAGGAAACGATGTTTCAATCTTACAAATGGCTAAGGTTTGGTTATCCAAGACATTCTCCATGAAAGACCCGGGAGAAGCAACCTACATCCTCGGATTAAGATCTATAGAGATAGATCAAACGGTTGCTTGGTCTTTCAGCCTACATATATAGACCGAAAAGCAAAGAGGTTTAGCATGTCAATCCAAGAAAGGTTTCCGCCCATCGCATGGGGTACACCTTTCAAGTCTATGTGTCCGCGCACGTAAGACGAGAGGATTGCATGAGTAAGATTCCCTATGCATCCGCAATAGGATCTATCATGTATGCTATGTTATGTACGAGGCCCGATGTATCGTGACGCCTCGAGTGTCACGAGCAGATACTCACCCGATCCAGAATGGATCATCATGGTCGTTAAGACGATCCTTAAGTACTTGAGAAGAACTAAGGATGTGTTCCTAATATACGGAGAAGGGTACATGGTGATACGTGGGTATACGGATGACCTCCGCATGCATAAAGGATGATTCCATGTCTCACCGGGTATGTATTCACCTAGAATGGAGGCGCAATAAGTTGGAAAGGTTCCAAGCTTGACACTATAGCGATTCTCGCCACTACAAGGCGTAATACATTGCAGCCTTTGGAAGCAAAGAAAGGAAGCGGTTTGGATCAAGAAGTTCATCTCGAACTTGATGTGGTCTCATCAATGATCCAAACATGTGCTTCACGCTATCATCTTATCGTAGAGATCATCAAGAGGAACGTAAATACAAATCGAGAAAATTCCCACCGAAAGGAACTTAGCGGATCCTTTGACTAAAGGCATTACCTCAAAGTAAGTTTGAGGGTCATGTTAGAGCTTATGGTATCGATACCGAGCGATCGCATTAGCCAAGTGGGAGTCCGTTAGTAATATATGAGAGATGTCCTAAGGCAATCGCTTTATGTATGAACCATTTATATGATAAATGAAGATTCACTATTTGAGTATACATGTTTTATGTATTTGATTGATCTTAAACTCATTTATCAATGTCCACGATACGATTCTACAAAGATGAGAGAATTTGTGATTGGATCACAACTAGTGAGTATCTCTACATGTGTAATTGTGATGTATCTAATTATCCCTAGTCGATGAATCGATGGATTTGACACCATCAATTCGCCGAGACTAGCACGAGGTATACCCTTGGTGTATCCAAGCACCGATTCTCACCGGCCGAGACATAGTGATGTCCGAGTTAATCGTGGATGCTAGTTATGGTAACTAGTTCATCGAGTGACCACCGTAAGACTTCATATGGTTCTCTATAGATATGTCAATGAAGTTCTTACGTGGCTTAAGTGCGATGTTCCTTTGACTTGTGTATTCAAGTCATCTTGATCATGGAGACTTATGCTTTGACATCTTAAGCAAACATCTCTAAGGAGATGTGGACCCGGATGATTGGGTATAAGTCGGGATCAAGGTGTTTGAATAGCCTATAAAGGATTCACCACTTATGCAGGAGATGTATACCCATGGCCTCTCGTCGGATTGTTACTAAAGTCTGCCAAAGCATTACATGTTTAGAGTAAGGTACTCTTCGATACATGTGGAGTAACTAGAACCGTGAGGACGAGGAAATGATACTTGGGCTAGGTGTGACGAGTCACTTAGTGGGGACCGGCACACAGACCATGTCCCAACCAAGTGGGTATAAGATGAGTGAAGGGAATGGGGCACGATTCATTCGAGCCAAGGGTTTCGTAAATAGTTCGATCAACCGCTGATCTTTTTTGCTAATTGGGGGATCAGCGATGTACACTCATGATCGCTCTATAATTAATGGTTAATTATAGACGGCCAACATAAACCGAGAACCTATTTGGTCACACGACAACGAGTGTAATCCAAAGGATTTAAAACGAGCTTGAGAATGGGATTCTCGCATCGAGAGAAACTATGTTTGGTTGGACAAACATAAAGCGAGCATGAAATTGTTTCATGCAATGGAAGCGTGGATGGGTCGTCTTATGAAGACGTAATGGATGGACCAAAATGGTTTGGTTCTAATCCAATGGATAAGAATAAACCAAAGGGTTTGGTTTATTTTAAACGAATGAACCAAAAGTTGGTTCGTTCGTTTTAACTTAAAATAAACCATCATGGTTTGGTTTATTTTAACTTATCTTAATGGAGCGGGTTAACGGGCTTTATGGATATGATCCATTAACCATTAAGAGAATTAGTTCTCTATAAAAAGTGGGCTTAAGGGATTGTTAAACCCTAACTAATCCAAAATCAAAACGCCAAGCCTCCAAGGAGTTGCCGCCGCCACCTTGTTGTGCCGCCGCCCAAGACCCTTGCCGCGCCCAAGCTCCAGCGCCGTGAACCTCCGCGACCCTCCGTGATCCCCTAAAAGGTTCGGCATCAAGGTGAGCTTTTGTCTCCTTGTTTTGGCCGGGCGCTTATCTCCTTCCACCAAGCTGTCCAGTTTTCTGACAGCTTCTCCTTCGCCTGAGCGCCGCTTGACGACGGTTAGTGCTCCGACAGCGGCTAACATACCGGGATTTGATCTCGGTAATCCTCTGAGGTGGAGGACGAAGGATTGGTCGATCGGTTGACGAATACCTTCCGAGAAGCAAGTCTTGAGGACTTGTTTTTAGGTCCGAATTTGGATTCGATCGTGATCATCTCTCGATCACGCCGCCTTCAACACGAGGCTAGTAACCCGCAAAGACGAAGCTCGTGGCTTAGCGGTCATCCCGAGGAGCTCGGCGTGGATACGGATAGAGACGATTCTACGAGGATCGCTCCGGTTGATGCCGTTCGCTACACGCCATAAAAGGTATAACGAGTTTAATTTCCTTTATTGCAATTTTAATTTACGGTTATGTCTACACTTGTTGTAATAGCATGCGTGTGTTGTGTGTTGTAATAAATAGGAGATTTATTATTTTATTGCTTCAATGTGCTCATGTTTACGAAACATGATCGAACACTAAAACCCAACAAGGGTATCGAGCCTGTGTTGTGTTTCACATAATCGTAAAATGGTTTTGCGATAGTCATAATGTATTTCGAAATTTTCTAATTTTGGAAATTTAGAAGTATTTATGGAAATTTTTCAATTTTGGAAAGTCTAGAAGTATTTATGGAAATCTTCCACTTTTGGAAAGTTGGAAGTATTTATGGAAATTGATATTTTCCATAAATAAAATTTTTGATTAGATTCTGGAAATTTGTTTCCTAATTTAATCATGATTTGATTTGGGAAATCAAATCTTAAAATATTTTATTTCCATAAGTAGTTTTAATGATTTAGGAAATTGGTTTCCTAAATAGATTTTCCTTAATCAAATAATTCCATGAATAAAATATGTGATTAGATTTGGAAATTTGTTTCCTAATTTAATTATGATTTGATTTGGAGAATCAAATCTTAAACATATTTTATTTCCATAAATAGTTATGACATATAAGGAAATATATACATGACATAATTGTATGCCATGTAATTGCATTAGATGCATAACATTATGCCATGCGTGTCGTGACATGTAGATGTATGCCATGTATGCCATGCCATGTAGATAATAGTTATTTGCATGCAAAGAGGATGAGACATAAAAACCCTAACTCAATATTAAAGCCTACACCTTCCATTAATATGGTTAGAACCAGAGTTCTGTTTCTTGTTTGGGTTGTTGGACTCCAAGCCCTCGAACCTCGAACATGTTCAAATCATTGGAATAGTTTAACTCTAATATGGTAAGAGCCGAGGTCAATCGTTAGTTTGGGTTGTTGGACTCACTCCAAGCTGGCTAATTGGTTGAATGCGCCTAACCATATTAAAACTATTTCGCGATTAATGGGTCGGCTTTAACTTGGAACATCGATTTGTTGGACTCACTCCAAGGTCGATGTGAAGAGAGGTGAAGTTGGGTGCTATGCATATGATGCATACTTGTTAATGTGTTAACAACCCAATGTATGTGTAAACATTCAATTAGTTGATAGCACATTGTGATAGTTACATATACATGATATGTAATCTAGATATATTTGATACCCACCATCATAGCTAAGAATGGCTGTTGGACTCTCTCCAAGGTTGTTCATAACTATGATGGATATCAGCCCATTCGGAGATGGACCTACAATCTCCCGAAGTGATTTTGGGGTTTTTGAAATTCGAAAAATGAATGAGATTTATAAATGTATATTGATGCATTTTAAAATCATCTTTCTCATATATGCTCGTTTTGTATTTCTAAGTTAATATATTGATCATGATGTGTTTGAATTTATGCTCCATTTTGGATTCAAATAAATTGATCCGGGAACTTCTTGGACTAGCTTAGAAACTTGAGAATTGTTCTCAAGGTTGAAAAGCTGTGTATGTCCTCGGCGCCTCTTCCCGCCCATCCTAGTGACAATGCAACTCGACCAATTGTTGGCCTATCGTAAACATGTGAGTGATTCTCGAACAAATGAGTTGCATCATGCTAGCCGCGATGGAACCCAAGCTACGAAAGCGCATGAGCATATGGATGCTCATATCGTAGTCCTTCATCTTGTGAGTTGGTTGATGAGCAAGTGAGATTCAAAGGTTCAAGTCTCCAAGCTCCTCTTCACCTCCGAGATGCAAGGAGGTTCATCTGGTATCGCTCAACATGTCAAGACCGTGGAGCCTTCTCGAGAAGCATGAGTAGACGGTAGTTGATTCCTCAAGAAAGGTTCTAAGAGGAAGTCAAAGGAACAGATAAGGGAAAGAAGAGAAGGGCTAAGAAGGTAGAACTAGCACAAAGGAAACTTGCCATCATTATGGCAAGGAGAGACAAATGCGAAGAAAAGTGAAAGATATAACTTGAGTAATTTAATAAGTATAAGTCATCGTATGCCACATCTTCTTCATAAATCATCTTTATTGATTGTCATTCTATTTCCATAGACACATTGGTATTGGATACCGGTGTGGCTCATATATATGTAATGACATACATGGGCTAAGGAATAGAAGAAGACTCACAAGGGAAAGTCAAATTTACGTGTTGGGAATGGAGCAAAGGTTGCCGCTCGCCATCGAACGTATTTGTTGAAACTCCCCGCAGGACTTGTCTTAGAATCGACAATTGCTTTTATATTCCTTCGCTGATAAAGAATAACATCATTTCTATTTCTTGTTTAAATAGAAATGGTTTCCATTCGACGCTTAGTAACAATTGTTGTTACATAACTTTGAATTGTGTTCTTTATGGGACTGGAACTTTAAGCAATGGTGTTTATACGTTGGACGTATCCAGTGACATTTGCAATATCGAAGCGAGCAACAAGCGTGCTCGAAAGGATAATCACATAGACTCCTATATGAGGCATTGTCGTCTTGGCCATATAAGCAAGAAACGCATGTCCGAATTACACCGATGTGGAATTCTGGAATCGTTTAAATTGGATTCATACGATACATGCGAATCATGCTTAAAAGGCAAGATGACCAAGTTACCTTTTACTGGAAAAGGTGAACAAGTGGGAGAGTTACTAGGTCTAGTACATACTGATGTATGTGGACCTATGTCAACTCAAGCATTAGGAGGCTATAGCTACTTCATTACCTTCACCGATGATCACTCACGGTTTGGGTATGTGTTCTTGATGAAACACAAGTCCAAGCCTTTGAAAGGTTCAAAGAATTCAGAAATGAAGTAGAGAAACAACATGACAAAAGTATTAAAATACTTCGATCGGATCGAGGTGGTGAATACTTAAGTCAAGAGTTTCTTGATTATCTAAGAGACAATGGCATATTGTCTCAATGGACTCCGCCATATACACCACAAAGATAATGGTGTATCCGAGAGGCGAATCGACCTTGTTGGACATGGTCGTCAATGATGAATCATGCGACTCTTCCCAAGTCCTTTTGGGTTATGCACTGACATTGCTTACTTGTTAAATGTAATGCCTACCAAGGTAGTCTCAACTACTCCATATGAGATATGGAATGGTAAGAAACCTCATGTATCTTACTTGAAGATATGGGTTGTCCTTATGTGAAGCTGGATCAGATCGTATAAATGGATGCTAAGTCCGATAAATGTCTATTTATTGATACCCTAAGGAAACAAGGTTACCAATTCTATCATCCCGTGGAACAAAAGGTGTTTGTTTCAAGGCATGCGTGTTTCTAGAGAAAGAGTTTCTCTTGCAAGAAAATAGTGGGAGTGTCGCCGAGCTTGAGGAGGCTCGAGAGACTCAAATAGACATTTGACAACAAATGACAACTCATAGTGATGAGCAATCGGCCGACTATCAGAACACCACATCTTCAGAGATCCGTAGAACACGCAATATTCCCGAGAGATATGGATTTCGTAGTTTAATCGAATCGACGGTTACTCATTGATGATGAGGAGCCTACCAGCTTATGAAGAAGTCCGACAAGTTCAGAAGGGATAAGTGGCTTGGTGCCATGAAGTCGGAAATGGATTCCATGTACGAAAACCAAGTTCGAACTTGGTTGACCCACCAAGGCATAAAGCCTATAGGGTGCAAGTGGGTTTTCAAGAAGAAAACCGACATGGATGGTAATGTGATTACCTATAAGGTTAGATTGGTGGCGAAAGGATATCGCCAAAAACAAGGTGTTGATTATGACGAAACCTATTCGTCAGAGCTATGCTTAAATCCATTCGATGCTCCCGCCATAGCGCTCATTATGATTACGAGATATGGCATGGATGTGAAAACAACTTTCCTTAATGGAAACTCGCCGAGGACGGTATATGATACACCGAGGGTTTCACATCGGTTGATAAAACCAAGGTATGCAAATTGCGACGATCCATTTATGGATCAAGCAAGCATCCAGAGTCGAATATCCGCTTTGATGAGACGATCAAAAAGTTTGATTTCTCACAAAATCCGCATTTAACCTTGTGTGTACAAGAAGGTTAGTGGGAGTGCAAATGTTCCTAGTATTGTATGTCGATGACATATTACTTATAGGAAACGATGTTTCAATCTTACAATGAAGGTTTGGTTATCCAAGACATTCTCCATGAAAGATTCGGGAGAAGCAACCTACATCCTGGGATTAAGATCTATAGAGATAGATCAAACTGCTGCTTGGTCTTTCGCTACATATATAGACCGAAAGCAAAGAGGTTTAGCATGTCGGAATCCAAGAAAGGTTATCTCGCCATCGTGCATGGGGAACACCTTTCAAGTCTATGTGTCCGCCACGTAAGACGAGAGAGGATTTGCATGAGTAAGATTCCTATGCATCCGCAATAGGATCTATCATGTATGCTATGTTATGTACGAGGCCCGATGTATCGACGCCCGAGTGTCACGAGCAGATACTCAATCCGATCCAGAATGGATCATTGGCGGTTGTTAAGACGATCCTTAAGTACTTGAGAAGAACTAAGGATGTGTTCCTAATATATGGAGAAGGGTACATGGTGATACGCGGTATACGGATGATGTTATCTCCGCATGCATAAGGATGATTCCATGTCTCACCGGGTATGTATTCACCTAAAATGGAGGCGCAATAAGTTGGAAAGGTTCCAAGCTTGACACTATAGCGGATTCCCGCCACTAAGGCAGTAATACGCTGGCCTTTGGAAGCAAAGAAGGAAGCGGTTTGGATCAAGAAGTTCATCTCGAACTTGATGTGGTCTCATCAATGATCCAAACATGTGCTTCGCCGCTATCATCTTATCGAGAGATCATCGAGGAACGAAATACAAATCGAGAAAATTCCCACCGAAAGGAACTTAGCGGATCCTTTGACTAAAGCATTACCTCAAAGTAAGTGAGGGTCATGTTGGAGCTTATGGTATCGATACCGTAGCGATTGGCATTAGGCCAAGTGGGAGTCTGTTAGTAATATATGAGAGATGTCCTAAGGCAATCGCTTTATGTATGAACCATTTATATGATAAATGAAGATTCACTATTTGAGTATACATGTTTTATGTATTTGATTGGATCTTAAACTCATTTACTGAATGTCCACGATACGATTCACAAAGATGAGAGAATTTGTGATTGGATCACAACTAGTGAGTATCTCTACATGTGTAATTGTGATGTATCGAATTATCCCTAGTCGATGAATCGATGGATCGACACCATCAATTCGCTGAGACTAGCACGAGGTATACTCCTTGGTGTATCCAAGCACCGATTCTCACCGGGCCGAGACATAGTGATGTCCGAGTTAATCGTGGATGCTAGTTATGGTAACTAGTTCATCGAGTGACCACCGTAAGACTTCATATGGTTCTCGCATATATAGATATGTCAATGAAGTTCTTATCGCGGGCTTAAGTGCGATGTTCCTTCGACTTATATTCAAGTCATCTTGATCATGGAGACTTATGCTTTGACATCTTAAGCAAACATCTCTAAGGAGATGTGGACCCGGATGATTGGGTATAAGTCAAGCGATCAAGGTGTTTGAATAGCCTATAAAGGATTCACCACTCCTTGCGAGGAGATGTATACCCATGGGCCTCTCGTGATTGTTACTAAAGTCTTTGCCAAAGCATTACATGTTTAGAGTAAGGTACTCTTCGATACATGTGGAGTAACTAGAACTGTAGGACGAGGAAATGATACTTGGGCTAGGTGTGACGAGTCACCTAGTGGGATCGACACAATAGACCATGTCCCAACCAAGTGGGTATAAGATGAGTGAAGGGAATGGGGCACGATTCATTCGAGCATCAAGGGTTTCGTAAATAGTTCTCGATCAACGCTGATCTTTTCGGTTAATTGGGGGATCATGATGTACTACTAGGTGCCACTCATGATCGCTTCTATAATTAATGGTTAATTATAGACGGCCAACATAAACCGAGAACCTATTTGGTCACACGCACAACGAGTGTAATCCAAAGGATTTAAAACGAGCTTGAGAATGAGATTCTCAGACCGAGAGAAACTATGTTTGGTTGGACCAAACATAAAGCGAGCATGAAATTTTTCACCGCAATGGAAGCGTGATGGGTGCGTCTTATGAAGACGTAATGGATGGACCAAAATGGTTTGGTTCTAATCCAATGGATAAGAATAAACCAAAGGGTTTGGTTTATTTTAAACGAATGAACCAAAAGTTGGTTCGCTTTTTAACTTAAAATAAACCATCATGGTTTGGTTTATTTTAACTTATCTTAATGGAGCGGGTTAACGGGCTTTATGGATATGATCCATTAACCATTAAGAGAATTAGTTCTCTATAAAAGTGGGCTTAAGGGATTGTTAAACCCTAACTAATCCAAAATCAAAACCCTAGCCTCCAAGGAGTTGCCGCCAACCGGTTGTGCCGCCTAAGCTCCTTGCCGCCCAGCTTGATTGTGCTGCCGCCAAGACCCTTGCCGCGCCCAAGCTCAGCCGGTGAACCTCCGGCGACCCTCCGTGATCCCCTAAAAGGTTCGGCATCAAGGTGAGCTTTGTCTCCTTGTTTTGGCCGGGCGCCTATCTCCTCCACCAAGCTGTCCAGTTTTCTGGACAGCTTTTCTCCTTCCGCCGAGCGCCGCTTTGGACGACGGTTAGTGCCCGACAGCGGCTAACATACCGGGAGATTTGATCTCCGGTAATCCTCTGAGGTGGAGGACGGCGATTCGCCAATCGCTGACGAATACCTCTCCGGAGAAGCAAGTCTTGAGGACTTGTTTTTAGGTCCGAATTTGGATTCGGATCGTGATCATCTCTCGATCACGTCGTCTTCAACACGAGGCTAGTAACCCGTACGAAGACGAAGCTCGTGGCTTGGCGAAGTCATCCCGAGGAGCTCGGCGTGGATACGGATAGAGACGATTCTTACGAGGATCGTTCCGGTTGATGCCGTTCCCGCTACACGTCATACGAAAGGTATAACGTAGTTTAATTTCCTTTTATTGCAATTTTAATTTACGGTTATGTCTACACTTGTTGTAATAGCATGCGTGTGTTGTGTGTGTTGTAATAAATAGGAGTATTTATTATTTTTATTGCTTCCGCTGTGCTCATGTTTACGAAACATGATCGAACACACACACGCCGCGGTGCCGGAAACCCAACATCCATTAGGGAAACCACTTCATATCCTACAGTAGAATCCACCAATTGATCAATACGAGGCAAGGGGTAGCAGTCTTTAGGGCATGCTTTATTCAAATCACGGAAATCGATACACATCCTCCATTGCCCAGAAGGCTTGGGGACCAAGACTACATTAGAAACCCATTCGGGAAACTGGATTTCCTTTACATGGCCCGCTTTTAGTAGCTTATCCACCTCCTCACTATGATCTTGTCTTTCTCGGTCCAAAATGTCGCCTCTTCGTTGGACGGGTCGCTGCCTCTAATGATGTTGAGGTGGTGTTCCGCTACTTTGAGGATGGATACCTGTGAGATCATGCACATCTCTTGCAAAGATGTCCTCATTGCTGTGCCACCACTCTCCTTTGATATCCAATTGTTGTGCTATCCGTGGCCTTTCCGAGCGATCTCCACCAGTTCTCCCTCCTCTATCTTATCAGCCTTGGGGGAAATTCCTCCAGACTGACGTCGAGAAGCGATGACGCCTTTGCCTTTTAGGTCTTCGCCTCGCCTTCTTTGATCGTCTCCGAACCATTTGCACATAGCAGCCGAGGCCTTCTGTTTCCACGAACTTCTCCCACCAATTGTCCCACCGAAATTTCACTGTGGTACGGGAAGCCACGGCCTGAAAAAGGGTGAGGAAAGGGCGCCCAAGAATAGCGTTATAAGTGGATGGAGCATCCACGATAAGGAAAGGGATTATACTAGTTTTTTGGCAGGACTTTTCACCCAGAGTTAAAGGCAATGAAATCGCTCTTGGTGGACCATGCCCTCGCGAATCCAAAAGGGGAGTGGACACATCTTCTAGCCGGGCATTTCCTAGCCAGACCGTCAAGGCCTCTCGGAAGAGGATGTTGACAGAGCTCCCGAATCAACTAGCACCGCCACTTCATAATTAGCCAGGGATATACGAATAACCAAGGCGTCTGTATGAGACAGCAGAACACCCTGCAGATCTTCTGGCCCGAACGAAACGGGCGGCGCTGCACAGGCTGTCGATGACGACGATGGCTAAACTTCCATAAGACGGGCGATGACTTCCGTGTCTTGCTAGAGTCCTCGCCAAGAGGTCCTCCTGGCTATCACATGGATAACTCCCCGAGGGGGAAGGTCATCAAGGCGGAGGAAGGGCCTCACCGATGGACCTTCTTGAGAGACCACCTCTCGGACGGCGCTTGGGGGAAAGTGACCCGAGGTTGTTGATTGATTATACTGACGGCGACATTGGTTGGGCCTCGCTGCGGCCGCTCTCCGCTTGATACCTCAATTGCGCGATATGCAACATGGAGGCGATCTAGTTCTTCTTGTAGCTTGAAACATCGATTGCTACCGTGACTGTGACTGATGATATTGGCAAAAGAACGGGGCTGGGGGATTACGCGGGATCCCTCTATGTCCCAAGGGTCATTGTAGTAGACCCTGTTGATCGTAGAACTCCATTTCACGTTCTTTCCAAGTCCTCACAGGAGGAAGCACTTCAGCAGCCATGATTTGCAATGGCGGGGCGGGCGAATTCACAGCATCGGGACGAGGCCTCGTAACCTCTGAAAAGATCTTGTATACTCCGCGAGGGGGCCGAACTCTTCGATGGGATTGTGGCGATCGTTTGCTCCGTACCTTTAATCCTTCTTCTTCACGGATAAACTGCTCCGCACGACTCAGTAGCTCTTCGTAACGATCCGTAGGTTGTCTTAACAAGGAACTAAGGAAGGGGCCCTCCTTCAGCCCGTGCTGAATGGCACCTCGGAAGGATTCGATCGTCGAGGATTCCCTAGCCGAGGTGAATCGATGGATATACCCCCTAAGGGATTCTGAAGGTCCCTGGGTGATATGCATTAACATAGAGGCATCTTGCTTATACGCCTTACAACTGACAAATTCTCGACTGAACATTCTCTGGAAGTCAGCGAAACAGGTGATAGATCCCGGGGGCAGAGTAGTGAACCACTTTTGCGCCGAACCAATCAGGGTGGTCCTAAGACTACACTTGAGGGCGTGCCGATATGTGAAGCGAGGCCGCTCCATCAATTGTGATATGTGCTCTTCCGGATCCGTGAACCATCGTACTTACAGACTGAGGATTTGAGTAGGATGGAGAGCTCCGAAAGAATGTCCATCGTGAAGGGGCTAGGCTCGTAGAATTTCGGAGGTCTGGTGGATTGACTTTCACCCTGTTCTTCCTGGCGTGTTTGGGTTAAGGGCATAGTATTCTGGGGTGTTCTTCCCCCGAGTCCGCCTCCAGGCAACACATCACCATGGGCGACTGTACGAGAGGGAGGAGGCATTTCTGGGAGGATCTTCGAAGAAGGTTCCCAGTGCGGATGCATATCCTTCTCCTTTCTCTAGCGAGGCTTACGTGATAGCATCATCCATTAAGGCCTTTAGTTGCGATGGTAGAAGGGTGATGGGGCTCCTCCGCCGCAGAGATATCAGTTGTTGCATTTCTTGGGTTGCATCTCAACGCCCAAATTTCAAATGTTCCCAGACGGCGCCATAACCGATGCGGGGAAAAATCCGTTCGCTCCGTTTTCAAGGCGATGAAGCGATGAGGGAGGTCTCGGAATATTCTCCCCCGGCAGCGATCAGTAGAGAATAAGAAAATGAAGTAGACGAAACGCGAAAACTCGACACCAGCAATCGAGATTCAGACACGAGATGTAACGTGGTTCGGAATAAGGATTCCTACTCCACGGGGGTGAGGTTTCTCACCAGATGCGGTGCCTAAGCACTTTCACTATGAAGATCCTCCTTTATAGAAAGCAAGTTTCCGAAGGTAGAGGAGAAAGGACCTCTTACAATGATGTTACAAGATGAGGAAAATACAAGAGACTTAACAAACAGCAGATCTCCGTCCTCCTTCTCTGGCGAGATCGTTCTTCCTTTTCTCTCGTCTCCTCTTCTCTTTTGCTGGATGCGAATGATTGCGGATCGATCTCCCCTTCTCTTCCTTCCTCTCTCCCTTTTATCTTCCCCTCCTCCTTCAACGTAACATCGTGGATTATCTCCATCGTACACGTGGCCACCTCCTCCTCCTGGAGAATAATTCTGTTACAAATATGAGGAACGAGGACTCCCCCGAATATTGCGGGGGGCCCCCCAAGCCGTTGCATAGCACCTTTCCCTTTACTTTTCAGGCAACGAGGTTAAACTGTCCCCCTCATCCTTCTGCTTTGGGTGAAGTTAACTTAGGCCCCTATACCATAGGTGACCTAGCCTTAGGGTTTCTCCTTAAACCGAACCAATTCTCCTTTTTCCCGTACCAAACTTCTTCCGCGTCGATTAGGTTGAGTTGACCCTTCCTCCATCCCATTGGCTTCTGGAATTGCCTAGTTGAACCAGTTCCTAGTCCTCTGTTAGCGAAGTGCCTTCCGCCTCTTTTCCACCTGCGTCCCTTGCTTCTAGCATTCGCCCGTGCCGATGGCTCTCGCTACTTGTCCGTGCCGATGACCTCTGGTACTTGCGCCCGTGTCGATTACTTCCGATAACTCTTGCCCGTGTCAATGGCTTCTGATAACTCTCGCCCGTGTCAATGGCTTCTGATAACTCTCGCCCGTGTCAATGGCTTCGTCTAACTCTCGCCCGTGCCAATGGCTTCTGATAACTCTCGCCCGTACCAATGGCTTCTGATAACTCTCGCTCGTGCCAATGGCTTCTGATAACTCTCGCCCGAACTGTTTCTCCTTTTTCCCTTTGGCTGAACCAGGTGTTTTGGGGATGGGTCACGGGTCACTTGCTAACTCTTCTATTGGGAATTAGGTAGAAAAAGTACCAGTAGTATCAAATAAGTTAGCAGTTCTATGTACAAATATTCTTTTCACCAAATTACTAACCTATTCTTTTTCATTTTGTAGCCTTATATTTTGAAGAAACATATACCTCATTTCTTGAATTTCTTGTTGAAGATTATGCACTATACTTTCTAGATGTTTAACAGTTTCATTTTTTCCCACAGAAACTCCAACTTTTGATGGTTTAATTCCAAAGCCCATTCCACGCAATCTACCTCGAGATTCCTTGCTAAATACAAGACTAATTGCATCATCATCAAGGTCAGTTGTGTTTTCAATCTAAACTTGTGACCTTGTAATTGTTATATATGCAAGACTTGCTTTTTCCTTATATATATATATAGGGACAAATAATAATGTTAATAAGTGTATCTACAAATATGTTCATAAATTTTTATCAATAATAATCCTTACCATCATGCTAGCCAATCGCACATAATATCTCTGGCTCATCGTGTGAATGTGGTCTTGATTTTTCCTCGTTATTCAAAATTTCACTTTTTTTCTGAGAATAAAAATATATATAACATATTCATATATAATTATCTATTTGAATCCAAAAAATATATCCAACACAACAATCCTAAGAGTATCTCTAATGCATCAAAATCCATTACAAGTAAAACTTTTTAGTTAATACTTACTTGAAATCCAGATGATAGTGTTCTCTTTACAAACAATTCCCACTATTGATGATCCATAAATTCAGGCTTCAAAATATTAAGCTTTCGTGAAGCTACTTGACCAGTATTAGCTTCTCGTATAAGTATTTGCAGTTTAGACTTTCTATCACATCACAACTTAGCCAATTTTTGAAAGATTATTTTCTTTTCACACTTCTCGACATTATAATTCACCTGTACATTAAGAAGAACAATATTATGTCTACTTTTTGTTATGTAATAGAACTTGATAAATTCAGTAACTCGAGACATTACCTGAAGACAACTCCACATTCTATTTTTCACTTCTTCGGTTAAATCATTCCACCCATCTAATGTATGTGGCACAAATTCCTTTACTAGACAACCAAGAAAAGAAGCCTACTTTATAGAATTAACACCAATCGGTTGTTCGAACTCATTACGCTCCAACTCTTTGAGCTTTAGTTGACCACTAGCTAATTTCAACTTTGATGGACCCCAACCTTTTTTTTATCAATGTTGTCTTCATCAATTGGCTCTCTATTATGCAAATCCTTTGATGAATCAGGTGAAGTGTTAGAGTCCACTCCTTATAGCTTCTTCGCTATATTATCCTTCAAAATAGCATAAAAAATACTTTATTATAGCAAACCAAGATTTAAAAAAAATACAATATCACTTGAATTTCATCTACCGATGCTTTGCTACGTCTTTTTCTCATTTGTTTGCAGCTTTTAAATGCTATATAATGACCTTCTCATAAATAATATACATGATACATCGTTGAAAATAAACAAGTAGACAAAATATAGAAACAATAAAAATATATAATGACACTTGAGAAGAACATTTGTTATTGAAATACGAGAAGTATAAAATCTACACTTGAAAAGTGAAGTCATGGATCAGTCACATCAATTCCATCACACTCATTCCTTGCATATGGTTCTTTTTCAGTAATATTAATATCAAGTCTAGACACATCAAAAGGTGTTGTTAGTATATAGGCTTTCTCTTCAATCAAGTTCATGTCATGAATACTTCGAGCCGACGCTTTTATCAACACATACCAATTTGATTCATCATTGTCCCTAGAATAGAATACTTGCTTTGCTTGTGATGCTAAAATAAAAGGATCACTTTCAAAAGTTCTTAGTCCTTGGTGTAAGTTGACTAGTGTAAAGCCATGTTCCATTTTAATACCGATTCCAATATTAGCCCAATCACATCTAAAAACAAACACTTTGAAAGAATAGTAGTCAAGTAAAATAATGTCTCGTATAACTCTGTAATATGAGAGTCTTCCTCTTGTATGTGAATAATCATTAATACTAGATTGACAAATAGTATCGACTTCAATTGAAACACCACTATCTTGTGTTGACCTTTCAACATCAATTGTATAGAACCGATGCCCATTTATAACATAACCAGTATAAAATATAACACGCTATCTTGGACCATGTGCTAGCCATTGGATTCACCCTGAGGAGTTGTCAAGGTCATGTTTTGATAACCATTTTGCAAATGTTTCCATATGTCGCTTTTGTAATAATGTGTCATTAGATATGAAACGACGATTTGATTGTTTAAGCTCCTCAATGTGCATCCTATTTAAAATCATTGAAGGGTGATTGTTAGAATATACAAATTATGTAATAGACCACGAATATCTAATAGTATTTGCAATTAAATATACTCACTGTAAATAAGGTTCAACTTCTACAGTATTGAATAATTCATATCGATGTGTGGCTTGCAACACCTGATCTTCTAAAACACTTTCTTTTCCTTTACAAATTGGGCGACCTTCCACTAATCTATTCTCCAAATCCTCATTCCAATTAGAATGAACACCAATATTAGCAGCTTTTTGAAAATATGCACTACAAAATCGTATTCTTTCTTTTGCAATATAACACTCAGCTATGCAACTCTCTGGCCTTGCTCGGTTCTTCACATACCCTTTAAGTATTTTTCATAAATCTAAATAAAAAAAATCACAATCAAGAGTTGTTGATAGTAAAATATATTTTATTGTATAATATTTATTACCTTTCAAATGGATACATCCAGCGGAAGTGGACTGGTCCACATAAGCAAGCGTCTCTTGCTAAATGCATTGTCAAATGAACTAAAATGGTAAAGAAAGCAGGTGGAAAATACCTTTCTAACATGCATAGAATTTCAGCAATATTTTCCTTGAGTTATTCTAAATGGTTTCTAGCTAACACTCTTTAACATTCATTGTTGATATGTGTTGGTGCAATCGGCCCAGGTCACGACTCGAGTTTGACTCGAGTGATGTTTTGATGTTTCGACAAAAACATATGACAATGTAATTGTCAAGGGAAAGTCCAAGCATGGGTCTTGGCATGGAAAGTCCAACATGGGTGGGCAAGGGAAAGTCCAAGCATGGGTCTTGGCATGGAAAGTCCAACATGGGTTGGCAAGGGAAAGTCCAAGCTTGAGTCTTGACACATGAGAAGTCCAAGGGGTTTGGTATTGGCGGCGTAAAGTCCAAGCGGGAGTCTTGGCGGCGTAAGTCCAATGTGCTTTGGCGGTGTAGACACCGTTAGCATGACATAGCCGATGGAAGCACCTGAAGGCTAACGTGATGGATGAACAAGTCATGGATGACTTAGAGGGATCCGAGAGCGTAAGGCTGATGGAGGTGGATAGAAGGCTTAAGTCTAGGCTAAGGGTGGTCTAGCAAGTATAGGGGAATCATACTTGGGATAAAACCTCATTTTTGAGGTTGGCAGTCGACTGATATTATGGCCGGTTCGACTGCCGCGAGTCGAGTTGAGTTCGACTGCCATTTAAGAGCTGAAATTACTCTGGCAATCGACCGCGATTGGCGAGCGATCGGCGATCCAAGGATGGCTGATCGCCGTTGAGTCATGAGCACGGGAACGCTCCATAGCCGATCAAGGGACTCGATAAGGCGTTGATACCAAGAGTCCCATTGGAACTTGTCCAACATGGATTGAGCCATTGTCTCACAGCTACAGTGTTAGCAGTCGACTGGGGACTTATGGCAGTCGACTGCCAGGTGGAAATCTAGCCCGACGCAAGAAAAAAAGAGGATCTCATGGAGGATTTCATCATCAGTTCTTTGGGAGCTTTGGTGAGGGGATTTAAAGGTGATTTGCAGGTGCATTTCAGGGTCCTTCAAGCTCATCCAAGCAACCGACAAGCAAGCGCTCAAAATCCTAGTTTGTAAAGTGTTCTTTACATTTTCACTTGTATTTACTTGTTTACTTTGTATTACTTGTTGTAATTCATTGTATGAGGTTTCTCCACCTCCGACTTGTTGTCAAGAAGGAGTTTTATTGCTTAGTGGTGTTTGTGGCATCGCTAGGGTTCGTACGAACCCAATCCATGGAGTAGGAACCGTTTCGATTTCGAACCACGTTATATCGTGCATGTTGTGATTGTGTCTTGTGTTTGTATTTGTTATTGTTTATTCTGCTGCATACTAACAAGATTGTAGACAAGCAACGCGAACGAATTCCATCATCGTACGGTCACACGCTATTCACCCCCTCTAGTGGCCTCAAATCTCCTACAGTTGGTATCAGAGCCTGGTGGCTCTTCAACGGATTAACAACCGGGAGCAAAGAAGCTAGAGGGAAGACGATGGATCTTCAAGAAAGATGGGGCGATGACATAGCGACTCCACCCACCTTTGACAGCGAAGATTTCGCGTATTGGAAAGGTAGGATGGAATATTTTCTAATGTCGAATATATAAAATTGGTTTGCCGTGATTATAGGTTTTGATGCTCCGAGAGGAGAGAACGACGAAATCCTCAAAAAGAAGCGATGGACCGAGGAGCAACGAGAAAAATTCAAGACAACCGTTAAGGTAACAAAAATGTTGGTTAATTTGATACCTAACGACATTTTGTCTAGATTAGGAAGCTATAGGGATGCTAAGGAGTTGTGGAACAAGTTGGTCAAGTTCTACGACAATCCCGAATCGGTCCAAGAAGATTTGGAAGAGGAGGAGACCGAAGAGGAAGCTTCATCATCCTCACAAGAAAGTGAGGAGTCAACTTCCGGATCGGATAAGGAAGTAGAAGAGGTGGAAGAAGCATCCACTTCTATGATGGAGGGGGAGGGGATTAGAACATCTACACCGGAGCAACCCCAAGAAGAAGCTTCGACATCCGGTCAAGATGAAGAAGCTCAAAATCCGATTTTGGCACCTACAACCACCCAAGGTAACTCAAGCATATGTGTTAATAATAAAATACATATAATATATTTTGAGTGTAGGGAAACCGGACACTACAAAAGCAAGTGCCCAAAGAAGATTGGGAAAGCTCCACCGGCACCAAAAGTCAAGGATGTCGGTTCCCCAACACCTAAAGGCAAGGAGCACATCATATGCTTCAAATGCAATTCAAAAGGACATTATAGGAATCAATGTCCTAGGGGGAGCAAAAAGACCCAAGAAGGAGCATCACAAGTAGGGAGAGCTACTAAGGCAAACCCTAAGGTATATCATTTCAATAATGCTCATTCTTCTAGGTTTAATGTTAAAAAGCATGTTTTTAATTCTCTTGCAATTCATCATGAAAAGCATGCTAGGAATAATAAATATTATTGTTTAGGAGCTAAGAGTGTCCATTTTGAAACTAAGGAGAAATTTGGGACTAATGTCCCTAAAAATATTTTACCTAGGGAATCTATCAAGAAAAATAGGAGAACACCTAGGTCTTAATCCTAAATGGACTAGGCATATGCCTAGAGGAAATGGTAATGCCCAAAGACCAAATCAAAATTCTAAAATTGGGCAATTAGAGTTGGAAAACCAAGCCTTGAGGTCAAGGCTTGAAAAACTAGAAAAGACCCTTAAGAATATACAAAATAAAGTTCAAGGGTCTAGTGGTCTAAGTCAAGGGTCCAAAAGTAATAAGTCAACCAAGGGCAAGCAAGGTTTGGGTCACAAACCTAAGCCTAAGGTGGTTTATCATAGTGTTTCATTTGATTATGGAACACAAACTAGGTCTAGGAAGACCAAGGTCAATAGGGAAGTCATCCCTAAAGTTGACCAAGGTGTGTGCCTAGTGGCTAGGGTTTCAAGGAAACCTAGGGAAGCCACTAAGAAGGTTGCAAGGGGAGTTACCCCTAGAGTAAACCTAGGTAAGACCAAAATGACCAAGGCTACCAAGCCTAGGAGGGTCATTAGGAAGGTATCTAGGGAGGTCATCCCTAAGGAATACCTAATTAACCCAATGAGCTCAAATAGATTTTGGGTTCCTAAGGGCGTGATTGACTCACGCTAGATGAGTTAGGTCATGTCAACCTTGATTGGATGGGTAGTTAACTCAACCATAGCAAAGTTGACATCTTGGAAATAGATTTGAATCAATATCCTAAAAGATTTTAGGATGTACCAATGCATTTTTGAAATTATGAAAAATCAATTAAATTGGCACATTTTAGGTTTAGAGGTCTTAATGTGCCATTTTGGGTTTTTGGCACATATGGGAGATTAATACTAATATGGAAAAATAAACTTAATCATATCAAATAGAAACTAATATTAAAATTTAGGTATCATTATACCTACACTTTTTATTTGTCATGCCTTGATTGCCACATAACATGCCATGACATCATGTTTATTTTCATCATCTATATGTCATGATCATGCTTTTAGGATTAGGTTTAATGTCATGTGTTTTTAGATTCCATCTTATGCCATGAGATCATGATTATGAGCATGTGTTTATCTATACTATTTTTAATGCCATAATCATCTCATGCATCTAAATTGATTAAAATTGAGTTAAGGACAATGACATGACTTGAAGTCCCATTTATAAGGGAATCAAGTAGGGTTGCCTTAAAAAATGCATGAAATCCTAGATTAAATGAACCAAAACCCACATCTCACATTAAATTAACATGTATGTGTATGCTATACACCCTAGATACATGTGAGATGCTAGGATATGAGTTAAGTTCAAGGTGCATAGTTTTTGCATCTAGGTGAACTCAAACTCATCTTATATGAGTTGTGGATCTTTGGGAAAGCTTGTGTACAAGTCATGTACATAGAGCCCAAGGGATATGATCCAATATAGGTTTTCAAAAACATTTTAAAATTCTTTCAGAAAACCTTGGTGAAGCCTATCTTTTGATAGCAATCACCATTGATGAGATTGATACAAAGTGAGCTAAAACTTTGAAGTTTTTCTTCCCTTTTGATTTTTGTATCAATTTCGATATTTTATGGGTAAAATAATTTTCAAATATTTTTCACTCATTGTATTGACTATAAGTAATATACGTATCAAATTTCGTGATTTTTTGATATATGTATAATTACTTATGACTTTTCAAAATTCATTTCTGATAGCTGAAATTCGAGAATTTCAGTTATCAATCGACTGCCCTTGGTGGCGATCGGTGATAATGTGTGATTGGTGATTCAGTAAGTAGTCATTTGCCAGTGATTTCGGGAAAAACAAGATTGTTTAGCCCGTGTTCAGTTGTGGTTAAGGTCCCTAACCACTCCTAACCCTAGGATATGCTTTGGGAAGCATTATAAAGGGTGAAAATCCATTGGATATGGATTATGAGAGTTGTTTAGGGTTTGTATCAAATTTAAGGTGGGGAGAGTTCATGTTTGAACTTTTAACCTTATTTTTGATGGTTTAGAGTTCCTATTGGCTTAGGGACTTCCCAAGGACATTGTTGGTGCAATGGTCAAGGGAGAGTAAGTCTTTAGGGGGAGTTATCCATCTTGGGATGATGGATGTGTTTCTCCTCTTGAAGGGGGAGAAGTTATTGGGAGAGTATCATCAATTGGGAAAATTGATGGGATTTAGAGAAACCCAATTTGGAAATTGGGAGAGAGAGTATAGGATTGCTTCTCTTGAGTGATATGGGACTTATCACTAGGAAGATGGTAGGCATCCTAGGTATTTTTGAATCAAGGGGGAGATTGTAAGATCTCATTTGGACATGAGACTTTGACCTCCTTTGAGAGATAACCTTTTTGATATATGTCATGTTAGGGCAATCTCTTGCCGTAATATGGTTTTGATGGTGTGGCAAAGGGTTTAAGTTAGTGTGTTATGTTGATTTGATATGTGCGTTGAAGTCGTGCAGGACTTAGTAATTCGCACATGGATTCGTGGCGAGTTTCACATCTCATGACTCGTGCCTTGAGTCGGTGAAGGATAGTTTTGCGGAAGCCGTGCGCTTGGAGCATCCGAGGGACCGCCGGACGAGAAGCTTGGAGTGAAGCCGGAGGAAGTAGACTTCGAGGCAAGAGACGCAAAGGAGCATTGTGAGCCGTCGCGCGATCTTTCAGGGATGTGGCGAGAACGAAGAGAACTTGGGCGAGGACTCAGAGATGAGTGGCGATTGTAACCCGGGAGGGTAGCTCTTAGGTGAAACTTGGCCATTTGGCCAAGTGTCGGATGGGTTTTCGACACCGGATCGATCGCCATGTCGCGGCGATCGCTCTGAGTTGAGTGAGTTCGACCGTATCCGACCGATGGGTTTATGCCCGTGATCATATCGCATGGAATGGCACGATCGCCGAAGGATATCGCGGGCAGACCGCTCGTAGCCGGCGGGCTCGACTACGGAGGCGCGATCGGCGGTGAGGTCCATCGATCGCGCCAAGAGTTCCGTTGGACTACAACGGTCGGGATCCGGCGTGTTCGTTGTAGTGATAGCGATCGCGCCAAGGGCGATCATGTGGCGCAACGGAAGAAATCAACCCTCTCTATATAAAGAGAGGGTGTGAGCCTTTGAGAGGCTAATGCTTATGCTCTAAGTGATCTTCCTAGTGCCCCACAAGCTCTAAACTCTTCTTACTTGTTTTTACTCCATTCTTATTGTAAGAAGAGTGATCTTGATTGTAAAGGTTACCTCCACCTAGCTTGGTGCAAAGGAGAGACCAATAGTGATTGGCTTTGGAGGAGTGATTCACCTCGGACGAATCGGGATCGTGGATTAGCGGCGTAGCCGTGAACCACGTTACATTCCTTTGTTAGCGTTTGTATTTTCGTTTATCGCTTTATCTTTATTGTTTATGCTTCCGCTTGCGCTAACGATTGTGTAGACGAGCAAACGAACGAGAATTCCGATATCCATCGGAAGAGAGCTATTCACCCCCCTCTAGCCGGCCGTATCGATCCCCTACATGTCAAAAAGGGGGAGAATGTTTGGGAAAATGTTTGGGATTACCAATTTGGAATAATTGGTAAGAGTTTTGAGTCAGTGTTCTAACTCAATGGTTTGTGTGGTTTTTGTCAAACATAAAAAAGGGGGAGATTGTTGGTGCAATCGGCCCAGGTCACGATTGACCAAGACTCGAGTGATGTTTTGATGTTTCGACAAAAACATATGACAATGTAATTGTCAAGGGAAAGTCCAAGCATGGGTCTTGGCATGGAAAGTCCAACATGGGTTGGCAAGGGAAAGTCCAAGCATGGGTCTTGGCATGGAAAGTCCAACATGGGTTGGCAAGGGAAAGTCCAAGCTTGAGTCTTGACACATGAGAAGTCCAAAAAGTTTGGTATTGGCGGCATAAAGTCCAAGCGGGAGTCTTGGCGGCGTAAGTCCAATGTGCCTTGGCGGTGTAGACACTATTAGCATGACATAGCCGATGGAAGCACCTGAAGGCTAGCGTGATGGATGAACAAGTCATGGATGACTTGGAGGGATCCGAGAGGCGTAAGGCTGATGGAGGTGGCTAGAAGGCTTAGGTCTAGGCTAAGGGTGGTCTAGCAAGTATGGGGGAATTATACTTGGGATAAAACCTCATTTTTGAGGTTGGCAGTCGACTGGCATTATGGTCGGTTCGACTGCCGTGAGTTGACTTGAGTTCGCTGTCGTTTAAGAGCTGAAATTGCTATGGCAGTCAACTGCTCGTTGAAGCAGTCGACTGATGTCGATGGCGATTGACGCAAGGCAGCGATCATTGCTGTTGAGTGCGAGCAGCAGAATGCTCTGCCGCGATCGATTGGCGTTAGCATCGCAATGTTAGCGATCGATCGCTAAGAGTCCCGTTGGAACTTGTCCAACGTGGATTGAGCCGTTGTCTCACAGCTACAGTGTTGGCAGTCGACTGCCAGGCGGAAATCCAGCCCGACACAAGATAAAAAGAGGAGCTCGTGGAGGATTTCATCATCAGTTCTTTGGGATCTTTGGTGAGGGGATTTGAAGGCGATTTGCAGGTGCATTTCAGGGTCCTTCAAGCTCATCCAAGAAACCGACAAGCAAGCGCTCAAAACTCTAGTTTGTAAAGTGTTATTTACATTTTCACTTATATTTGCTTGTTTACTTTGTATTACTTGTTGTAATTCATTGTACGAGGTTTCTCCACCTCCGACTTGTTGTCGAGAAGGAGTTTTATTGCTTAGTGGTGTTTGTGGCATCGCTAGGGTTCGTACAAACCCAATCCGTGGAGTAGGAACCGTTTCAGTTCCGAACCATGTTATATCGTGCGTGTTGTGATTGTGTCTTGTGTTTGTATTTGTTATTGTTTATTCCGCTGCGTACTAACAAGATTGTAGACAAACAACGCGAATGAATTCCATCATCTTACGGTCACACGCTATTCACCCCCCTCTTTAACATTCATTGTTGATATGTACACACAAACATTATCAAAACAATATCTCTTGAATCATAACAGTTTCAGTTTCCTAGAACTTACAATGTTATTGAAGCATCAAAAGATGAATATGGTGCTTCTAGTAAAGATTCAGAAATTATAGATGACCTTTCTAATTCTTGCACTAAAACAATCATAGCCTGGCCAATGATAAAGGAATTTTGCAATTTAAAAATGAAGTTCAAAATTTTCTCCAACATTCTCATGATTCTGCGAATTCACATAATTAATGTAGAAGCTATTGACGTATATTAAACATTGACTAATATTGCAAGTGTAACTGTTAAATACAGAAAATTTAAAATACTAAATTAAATGGACAAAGAATTAAGAAAATAATCTTGGAAATTTTTCGGGATTTTTAGAGAATTTTAGGAATTTTTTCAGAATTTTTCTGGAATTAAATGAATGTTTTATGTTATACCATGGGGATAAAATACATAAGTTTTGATAGGGCCTATTAAGGTCTATTGTTGGGGGATTAATGGGTTTGATTTAACCCTATGCTTAAATATCAAAACCTAGGTTAGGGTTTAATTAAAACCTAAGTTAGAAAACCTAGTTTTCTTTATTTTTTCTCTACTCCGGTCGCGTTCCCCGCCGCATTTCCTTTCCCGAGCCCTTCTCCTCACGCGGCCACACCGCAACCTTCTTTCTCGCGTCGCCACCCACAACACCGCCGGTGCCTTCGTCCCTTTTCGCGAGGTCGAATCGTTGCCGCCCACGGTTCCTCTCCCGACCTCCACGACGTCGTCCCTTTCGCCTTCCACAACCGCAACTCTCGTCGCCGCTCGTCTCCTCCCGCTCTCGATCGCGTGCTGCATCGTGCGCCGGCTGCTCCTGCTTGCGACGGCGTCGCCAAGCAGCCAACGCTGCCGCATTTTTTTCGTGAGCACCGCTGCCCCTTTTGCCTCATCGCCCACGCCACTCGTGCATAGCGCTAACCAGCCCGTGGGTGCGACTTACCCTACATCGCAACCTCGCTCTGTCGCATTTGTCGCTCCTCTTCGCCCTGGTCGTTGCTTCCGCACCGATGCATGTCATCGAGCCATCACTGCCGCTAGGAATTTCACCACGGTCTGGCTGATTCCGACGTCCGTCGGGAAGGAGAAGGTTCGGCTTTAGCGTATCAATTAAGTGAGTGAATTGGTAGGATGTTGTTCATTTGATTTTTGTTTATCAGATTTAATTAATTTATTTGCTATGATTAATCTGTTAATCGAAATCAATTAAATTAGCTTAAGTTTTAAATAGTTCGGGTTAAATTGAATTGCTGTTTGACAAATAAAATCTGGATTTAATTAGATTTTGATTAATCGGGTAATGTGATAGAGGGGTGTTGTGGAACTATGAATTAAGGTAATTGATATAATTAATTAGTTAATTAAAATAGAGTAATTAATCGATTGAATGGATTAATTATAACAGAGTTGAAAGCTAAAGCAAATCCTCGGATTGGAAGATAGCTGGCATTCGACGGTTAGAGGTTTCGATCACGAGACAGATCCACGAGCTTAAAGATAGTTGATATTCTTCATAGCAGGCGAGTATTTTGACTAATCTCTTAGATATAGTCATATTGATATGCTAGTTAGTATAGCTTACAATAATTTTCATGTTTATCTACCTTGCATGTTTTTGTGCCTGCTTGATACATGCATTTGATCGGTTTATGGTTATACTTTCCTTGGTTTATTTGGATCATTGATATGTACTTATTGGTTGTGTATATTATTCGGATATGTGTTTTAGTTGGATTTACATGTTTTAGTATCATGCACCATCTTACATGATTGCATGCTGGCAGGATGAGGTTCCTTTATAGTTGAGCTCATGACCCGATTACATAGATACCTTGCCACTCATGGGTTAGTAGGTACATCGGAGGGTGTGTCAGTTGCTCTGTCGAGCTCATAGTCGCTCGTATGGGTAGCGATGAAGCGGCGTGTGGTAGGCGAGGATCCCTCCTCTGGTCTACGACACCGGGAGATGAGAGCTTTGCTCCCCCACTCTGTTTGGGGTAGGAGGATAGGTGTACTCCGACAGCATCCTGTCCACTCGGTCACTCAGGAGCAGTGATGGCAGAGTGCACAGTTGTCATAGCCCTACCCACTCGGCTTCACCATCGCGTGTGAGGCGGCTGACTACGTCATGGGTGACCATGTCATTTGCACGACATGCATTTTGCATAGATAGCATTTGTATTGTGTTTGCTGCATTTTTATTGCTGCCTTGGATGTTGCATATGATTGCCATGCATACAGGATACATATTTGTATATGGTGATGACTTTATTTCTTCTAGTATGACACATGCTCCTATATCAGGGTAGGAGATGCAGGTAAGTACAGTCCTTTTGTATTTCTTTCTTGCATACCCTATATATATGAGACTGCACTGACATGATTGTTATTGTTAGCTATTTCTTACCTTGCATATCGACTATATCCGCTGAGTTCTTTGAACTTACCCCGTTGATATATATCTATTTCAGGATGAAACTGTCAGGAGAGTCCAGCTGCCAAACCCCCACGTCGTGATAGTTGTATTGGTTATTTGTTTTATGGATTTGGATTTTTTTATTAGAAGATATGTTTAGGACTGGAGTTGGATTTATGTACTCGGGGATTTTTGGTGTCCTTATGGACCTTTATTTGGATTTTATTTTGATTGGATTTGGTTGAGTATTCCTGCCCAGATGGCAGAAGGGGTAAGTCAAGAGGTGATAGATTTTATTTATTTACTTTAATTGATGGCCTGAGGCCTAATTATTACCTGCGTGGGTTGTTTGGATTCCGGTCGTGTTGACCGATGTATAGTGGCCGTGTAGGCCTTGTATGAAAAATTGGTATTGTCACCCGTACAGGGGAGATGCTGCCGGATTTTTGTCTGACGGGGACTCCCTCGGGGCGTGACAATTTATTTGGTATCAGAGCGTAGGTTCCAAGTTTCTTAGGGTCTTTGGGTTTTCGGAGTTTGTCATGTTTGGCAGGTTAACTGGGGTATTTTCGGATTGGTACGGATTTTTGACGATTTTTATGTTTCGGAAATTTGAGGTATTATTGACGAGGTCAATATGGGGGATTTGGCGGCAACAGGATATCTCCAGACAGCTAACAGGTGAATAAATTTTAGAAAATTTTCTAGATTTAGTGCATATTTGTATTGGTTATATTGGTTACGCGGTTCACTTAGGTAGTATCATGTTTTGTCTAATATTGTTTTAACTTGATATCTGTTAGACGGTTAGATTTTTTAGGTTGCTGGTTTATCGTTAGCATATGGTTATTAATTGCTATTACTGCTATACATAGCTAGTTATCATGGTGATATAAATGATTAGATATTATTGGTAGATGTTTACCTCTTACTTTTTGGACTAGTATTAGGATTGGACTAGTATTGGGATTAGACTAGTTGAATAATATGACTAAGATGGATAAATTCGTAGAAGGTATACATATAGGTTCTTTGACTCTCTAGATCCTAGTGCATGATGACATGATTACATTGCTTACGTAGTTTAGGGTATATATAGGCATCTGATGCTTCATTTAGTATTGCCTTGGCTTTGTTCTTGCATGACCTTTTAGTTACACTCTAATTAATTTCAGCCATTGACCCCCATTAGTATGACTATGCTGTCGTTTATTAGACAGCGTGTTATATATTTATATGGTTATGTGTTTTTTTTGCGGTGGATACCATGATTAAGACTAGTAGAGATAGAATAACTTAGATAAGGTTATTCTATAGGAGCGGATCTCAGGAATGAAACAACATTAGTAGAACCCTAGGTGTTGGAACCCTAGGCGTAATAACCCGGATGTGCTTAATGATATATGGTTATCCATTTACTATTTCAGTGATATGGTGATCGGACTAGTAGAGTTCATATGGTTAGGATGCGATTAATCCTTACTATATTCCCCATTCTTGGTTGAGAGAGAGTCTGCGGTAGAGTCTCTCTATGGTTGCTTTGTATATCTGTGGTCGAATATGACTCCCATGCATGGTTGAGATAATTTACTGTAAGGTTATATTCTTACATTATTTGTTCGGAGTTGGTGATAATCGGATTTGTATGACGCCTGTAGCTAGATAGCTACTTTACGTCTTAAGTACCCACGAGATCTGTTCGTGGTAGCATGCATGATTGAACTGGTAGAATGGTATAATTTAGGCTTAACCCTCTTGACGGGCTTGATAGTAGATTTGTTGTTCTTATTGGCCTTGATAGGCGTTTCCTGTTAGCTGGGATGAAACCCTATGATTACTTGTCTCGATGTGTTTATTAGTGGATTTATGATTTTATCGACCTTGATAACCGTTCATGTTAGAAGGGTTGGAACCCTAGACTTCATCTCGAGGTATTTATTTATAAGTCGATGATCTTTACCGACTTTGGTAAACATTTAGTATTAGAGGTGTTGAAACCCTCGCTTGACTGCCTCAATGGGTTTAATTATAAATCGATGATCTTTATCAACTTGGATAGTCATTCTATGCAAGATGCATTGGGTAACCCTAGGCTTAACAACCTAGGATAATTGACTAGCTACGCAACCCATTAGTGTTAGTATGCTGTTGCATGTAGTCAATAATTAGATATCTTTATACGTTGTCTGCCCACGAGACCCATTTGTGGTAGCATGTCGTTGCCGCAGACATTGAGTTTTCTACTGCCTGTCTACCCATGAGTCCTTCGTGGCAGCATGTGGTTGTGCATAGACAGTGCTTAGTATATTGATGGTTGTCCCACAAGTTCCGTTCACGGTAGCTCATAGATAGTTCCCTTTGTATTTCCTCGAGAGCCACGAGGCTTTGTCGTGGTATCTGGATGTGCATTGCTTGTAGATTGCGGTGGTTGAGTATGTTGCAGGTATATTTATTATACTACTGATCAGGTTAGTTGCAGACTGATATTGGTACTTTGAGGGTTGGGTTACTCTAGTTTGTTTCCTTTGACTTCCATTAGGTGCATTATGATTATGCACTATTGTCTATCCATCCACTGAGTGGTTATACTCACCCCCTCCTCACTTATCCTCTAGGTTAACTGATGGAGGACGTGTCCTGTTGACCTACCTTTGTGTTGCTCAGAGAGTTCCTTGCCATGCTTGTCTCCCTGCATTGTCGGGATGCCGCTTTATTTACTTTATCGGTATTGCATTTTGTTATGCACTTTGGATTTTGTCGCAGTTTGATTTGGTGTCATAAAACTATTTTACTTTAATTGATATATGTTTAGTCGTGCATGCATGCAGTTAATAAAATACTTGTATTTTTATTTTGAGGTTTTTACTAGATCTGGTCCATGTATTTCGGAATATTGTCACTAAGGGGCTCCTTCGTCATTAGGATGACGGATATGCCCCCAGGACGTGACAATTTTATTGGTTTGCGGTTTTGGTTTATGGGTTTTGTGTTTCGAGGATTTTCTTTTCCTTGGATTTTTGGGAGTTCTCGTGTTTTGGGACCAGACAAGCAGAAGGTTATCTCTAAGCTATAGGAAAAGTATTGACTTAGTAAAATTGCCCCTACTCATGGTCAGGGACGAGGTCGATGACATATTGACCTTGCGGAACCTAATGATGTTTTCAGAAGTACGGACTCTTTAGAGGTGTCGACTGATGTCAAATTAGGAAGATAGGGATTTGGCTTGCTAGTCACCAATTGGAAGGACAAGGAGTAAACCCTCAGAAAATATCAGTCCTTACTATTAGTGATTTGGTTATGGATAAGGCGTGTATACCTACACCGATCAAGACGATGAAAAATCGTTTTACCTTATTATAGGAGGTGTTGGATGGGATATTTATCTGTCCCAGAATTTCTTCTAGAGAAGATCCGGAACTCTTTGTTAAAAGAGAGATGAACCTTTGAGATTATGCATCGATTATCGATGATAGAATGTAGTAGTGGTGGAAGGAAATGAATATTCTTCATTGTGGATAGCGGATCTATCTAGATCAGCTATAGGAGACCTGTGTATACTCTAGGATTGATTTATGACTGATGGGTTGATATTGTAGTGACATGTGTCATACTATTATCAATGTCATTGTGATGATTGTTATATCATCAGCCTAGAGTAAAGAGAATGCAGGTGTGTAGCGACAACACTTTCATACTTGGTATGAATTGTATGAGCTTATGATTATCTTATTAGACTTATTGACGGCTTAGTCGTCCAGGGATTTGGGAAGTCGTGTATTCTGGACACGATTGGATCAGTGGTGGTAGTTGGAGTTGCGCACTCGGCCACCGTAGATGGTGGTTTTTCCGGTATGGATATGATTATTACCATAGATATGAATAGGATGCTCTAGCGGTACTAAATCGCTAACTGGTTGGACTAGGAAGGTGATGGAATTTACTTGGTCTGAAGCTTGTGAAACTAGTTTCAGGGCTCAGACGATGATTGACTTATATACCAGTGTTGATTAATCATGCTGGTGTGGAAGGAAGGGTAGTGTACATGGATGCATCATTTCGGGGATCAGAGCGATTCCGATGTTATAGAATAAGACGTATCCTAAGCTTACGGCAGTTAAAGAACTGCGAGATAAGCCATCATATTTATGACGTGGACTTAGCAGTTATTATGTTGTTTGCAAGGGTGAGGAGCAGGAATGCTCATGGGGTTTTGGCTAGATACTGGATAGCTACTATAGAGTAGCTAAAACACGAACGATTGTAACAAGGAAGTTTGGTCGCGATGGCCTCCCATGCACTTACAGAGTGTGTGGTGGAGTGGATTTTGGACGGTAGACGGACTTCTCTTGTAAAAAGATAATTCCCCATCTCTGACTCTGAGGAGGATAGTGGTTTCCGGAGTTGCATTAGTTTAAAGAAGAGATGCTTCAGGAAATTTCGATTCCGGAATGAAAGTGGAAGGATATCATTATGGATTTTGTGGTGGGTTTGCCTAGGACACATCAAGGCCATGACGCGATTTGGGTAGTCGTGGACTGACTAATCAAATCCACACACTTCTTAGTGATTCGGAAGACCGACTCTTTGGATCATTTGACAGAGTTATATTGTCGGGAGATTATCAGATTTCATGTGTTCCTTTGAGCATTATATCAGATAGAGATCCCCGATTCACATCCCATTTTCGGCAAAGTCTGCAGCAGGCCTTAGGCACGCAACTTCGTTTTAGTACTACATTCCATCCGCAGACAGATGGACAGTCTGAGCGGACCATTCAGACACTAGAGGACTTGCTTGTTGGTGCAATCGGTCCAGGTCACGATTGACCAGACTCGAGTTTGACTCGAGTGATATTTTGATGTTTGACAAAGTGGTTTGACATTGATGTTTGACAGTGATATCGGTTGATGTTTTGGAGAGATTGTTTATACAATCGACCCAGGTTATAATTGACCAGACTCGAGTTTGACTCGAGGGAGACTTTGATGGTTGACTAGGGTTGACCATGTGATTATGGGAAAGTCCAAGCATGAGTCTTGGCAAGGTAAAGTCCAAGTCATGGGTACTTGACATGGAAAGTCCAAGTGGGACACTTGGCATTTGGGAAAGTCCAAGTCTTGAGTACTTGGCACAAGGGAAGTCTAAGCATGAGTCTTGGCATGGAAAGTCCAACATGGGTTGGCAAGGGAAAGTTCAAGCTTGAGTCTTGGCATTTGAGAAGTCCAAGGGGTTTGATATTGGCGGCGTAAAGTCCAAGGGTGGAGTTTTGGCAGCATAAGTCCAATGGTTGGCGGCGTAAAGACCAAGCGGAGTCTTAGCGGCGTAAGTCCAATGTGCCTTGGCGGTGTAGACACCGTTAGCATGACATAGCCGATGGAAGCACCTGAAGGCTAGCGCGATGGATGAACAAGTCATGGATGACTTGGAGGGACTCGAGAGGCATAAGGCTGATGGAGGTGGCTAGAAGGCTTAGGTCTAGGCTAAGGGTGGTCTAGCAAGTATGGGGGCACCATACTTGGATTAAAACCTCATCTTTGAGGTTGGCAGTCGACTGACATTATGGCCGGTTCGACTGTCGACTTGGGGATGAAAATGTGCTGGTAGTCGATTGCTCATTAGTAGCAGTCGACTTCCATGAATGACAGTCGACTGATAGTTCGGCCGCGAGCACAGAACGCTCCGTAGTCGACTGCCAAGAGATCCGTTGGAACTTGTCCAACATGGATTGAGCCATTGTCTCACAATTATGTTAGCGGTCGGGCCTTATGGCGAAATGCAATGGAGGATAAAAGTAGCTGTTCGTAGAAGGCTCAAAGCAAGGGTTTTCTTGGGCGATTTGAAGGGGAATAGTTGGTGCTCTTCCAGTCCTTCAAGGCTAGTCCAAGGCAACCAAAGATCAAACAATCAAAGTGCTCTTGTAAAGTATTTTTCTTTACTTGCATTGTATTTCTTACTTGTATTATCTTATATCTTTTGTATTACTTAGTGTAATCCTTGTACGAGGTTTCTCCACCTCCGACTTGTGTCGAGAAGGAGTTATTTATGATTAGTGAGTGTGTGTGCATCACTAGAGCTCTTTAGAGCTCGATCCGTGGAGTAGGAATCATTCGGTTCCGAACCACGTTATATCTCGTGTTGTGAGTTGTGTTTGTTTTGTTTTGTTATTGTATTATTTCTATTTCCGCTGCGCTAACGAAATTGTAGAGACAATAGCAACGAATTCCATCATCGTACGATCATGCGACGCTATTCACACCCCTCTAGCGGTCAACGATTCCCAAAAAGTGGTATCAGAGCCCGGGGCTCTTCTACGGACTAACCGCCGAGAGCTAAAGAAGCTAGAGGAAAGATGGAAGTTCAAGAGCAACTAGGATGGGATATCAACACTCTGATCCCGTACACCTTCTATGGATAAGAAGGGTTTAGGAAATGGAGCACACGGACTGAAGACTTCTTAATGATGAGGGACTTTGAAGAGTGGTCCGTTTTGATGGAAGGGTTCCAATTTCCAAGAGGGCCTAAAGGAGGGTTCCTCAAAATGAAGAAGTGGACCGAAGAACAACTTTGAGAATTCGAGAGGAGTAATAAGGTAATCAATTTTTTGAGTGATTTGATCCCTAATGATATCTTGTGTAGCCTAGGTGAATACAAGGATGCCAAGGAATTTTGGAATGAATTGGCAAAATATCATGAAAACCCTCAACCGGTCCAAGAAGAAGAAGAAGATGTAGAATGCTCATCGGTTCAATCGGAAGAGGCCGAAGAAGCAATCTCTTCCTCACAAGCAAGTGAGGATTCGGAAGTTGAAGAAGAGTCAACATCCGGGTCAAGAGGAGAGTGTGAAGAATTTGAGGTTGAGAGGCCATCAACTTCCAAGGAGGAGGTAGAAGTGGAAGAGACCTCCACCTCAAGGATTGAGGGGGAGGAGACTAGAGCATCCTCAACACCAGAGCAACAAGAAGAACCATCTACATCCGATAGAGAGGAAGAGCAAGCTCAAGAGAACCTCACCTCCACTCTAGGTAACTCAAACACGGTAATTCAAAATAAAAATAATATTATGTGTTTTGAGTGTAGGGAATTTGGGCATTATAAGAGTAAGTGCCCAAAGAAAGTCAAGAAGACTCCTCCGGCACCAAAACCTCAAGAAATATCAAAAGATGCTAGTTCCCCCACTAGAAGAAGCAAAGAGCATGTCATTTGCTTCAAGTGCCAACAATCGGGACATTACCGGAATCAATGCCCGAAGGGGGAAAGGAAGAGGCAAAATGGAGCATCACAAGTAGGGGGAGCCTCTAAGGCAAACCCTAAGGTATATCTAAATAATGCTCCTTATAATTTAAATGTTAAAAAGCATGCTAGGAATTTTAATTCTCTTACAATTTATGAAAAGCATGCTAATAGGAACAAGTACATTTGTTTAGGAGCTAAGAACTTTTATTTGTAAAATAAGGAGAAATTTGAGACTAATGTCCCTAAAAACAATTCATCTAAGGACAAACCTATGTCAAAAAATACTAAACCAATTTTACCTAGGGAGACAATTAGAAAGGTGCAAGAGCACCTAGGTTTTAATTCCAAATGGACTAGGCATATGCCTAGAAAGAACCATACCCAAGGATTAAATCAAAATTCTAAAATTGGGCAATTAGAATTAGAGAACCAAGCCTTGAGATCAAGGCTTGAGAAATTAGAAAAGACCCTCAAGATTATGCAAAATAAAATGCAAGGGTCTAATGGTCAAAGTCAAGGGTCAATATCTCAAAGTCAACATCTAGGACCCAAGAAACAAAAGTCAATTAAGGGCAAGAAGGGTTTGGGTCACAAACCTAAGCCTAAGATGACTTATCATAATATTCCATTAGATTATGGAACACAATCTAGGTCTAGGAAGACTAAGGTTACTAGGGAAGTTATCCCTAAGAGTAACCAAGGTTTGTGCCTAGTGGCTAGGGTTTCTAGGAAACCTAGGATGACCACTAAGAAGGTTTCAAGGGGAGTTACCTCTAGAGTCAACCTTGGTAAAACCACAATGACCAAGGCTAACAAGCCTAGGAGGGTCATTAGGAAGGTACCTAGGGAGGTTATCCCTAAGGAATACCTAATTAACCTTAGGAGCTCAAATAGATTTTGGGTTCCAAAGAGCGTGATTGATTCACGCTAAATGGGTTAGGGTGTGTCAACCTTAAATGGATGGGTAGTTAACCTAACCATGGTAAAGGTGGCATTTTAGGCAATTCTCAAAGTTATGGGTACCTTGGGAATATAATTGATATTATGATCCTAAAAGATTTTAGGGTGTGCCAATGTATATTTGGGATTATGAAAAATCAATTGAATTGGCAAATTTTAGGCTTAGAGGTCATAGTGTGTCATTTTGGGTTTTTGGCACACTTGGGAGATTAATAGGAATATGACAAAAATATACTTAATTATCTCAAAAGGCAATTAGTATTAAATTTTAGGTATTATTATACCTATACATTTTATATGTCATGCTTTGATTGTCATATGTCATGACATGACATCTGTTGGAACGGATACGGCCGGCTAGAGGGGAGTGAATAGCCCTCGTACGATGGATGTCGTAATTCGTTCGTTCTTCTTGCGTTTCTTGTCTACGATTGTCGTTAGCGCAGCGGAATAACAATAATAATGAAACTAACAACAATACACAATCACACAACACAAGATATATATGGTTCGGAACCGAATGGTTCCTACTCCACGGGCGAGCTCACCGAGCTCTAGTTATGCGCACGACACTAACTATAACACTCCTTCTCGACAACACGTCGGAGGTGGAGAAACCTCTCACAAGCAATTACAATGTAATATAGAAATACAAGCAAATACACAAATACAATACAAAAGAAAACTTTCACCGATTGCTTTGATCGCTTTGCTTGTTGCTTGCTTTGATTGGCTCTTGAAGGACTAGAATGCAGCAGTAATTCCCCTCCAATAGCTCCACAAAAACCATTGCAAAAACCTCCATCTCGAGCTCCTTTTATAACCTGCATCGAGCTATTTTCGCGCCTAGCAGTCGACTGCCAAAAGGCCCCAGTCGACTGCCCCTGTAGCCGTTGTCTCACAATGGCCAGATCCACGTCGGACAAGTTCCAACGGATCACCTACCAGTCGACTGATGATGCCCATCAGTCGACTGGTGACCCAAATAATCGGCCCCGATCGGCGATGGAGCGATACTGCTCGCGACACTCCCATCGATCATTGCTATCCTCGGCCCGGTCATTGCATCGACTTTCATTGAAACCCTAGCCTTACACCAGTCGAACTCTAGTCGACTTGGACCAGTCGAACCGGCACCTATGCCAGTCGACTGACGTCGGGCAAAACCTCAAACACCAAGTTGTTTGAGCATCCGACTGTCGGGTAAACCCTCAAACATCAAGTTTGAGCCTCCGACACTCAGTCTTAGCCACTTGGCCAAGTCCACCTTATCCCTCATGGAGTTCCCCACCAAAGCTCTCTTCCCTCGGCCTACGTCCCTCGGATGCGCCAAGCGCACAGCTTCGCAATGCCATCCTTCGCGTCTCATGCCCTAGAAGTATGCTTCCCTTTGAGCTCACTCCATTCGCTCCCCATCCGACGGTCCCTCGGATGCACCAAGCGCACGGCTTCGCAATGCCATCCTTCACCGACTCAAGGACCCCGAGCCTAGTGAACTTACCAAGTCCTCAAGACTTCTCAAATGCACCAAGTGCACGGCTTCGCAATGCATTTCTCACCAAGCACCAAGCGCACGGCTTCGCAATGCTTTGGATTTCCCATGCCAAGCACCAAGCGCACGGCTTCGCAATGCTTTGGACTTTCCCATGCCAAGGCTTCCCCCTTGGACTTCCACACCAAGCTCCATGCTTGGATTTTCCATGCCAACCCATGTTGGACTTTCCCATGACAATCCCATGTCATGAGTTTTGTCTATCATCAAAATACCATCAAGGTACTGCTGGGTCGATTGCACTAACAATCTCCCCCTTTTTGATGATTGACAAAACTACCATCTCAAGTCTACCAATTCTCCCATATTGGCAATTCTCATATCCCAATGAGAATTCCAACGAACCCTAATTGGTAACTTGGTAACTTCTCCCCCTTTTTGACATTACATCAAAAAGGTCCTCCCCAAGGGTATGAATGTCTCATATCCCAATGAGATCTTACAATCTCTCCCTTGGAGGAACACATGCCTACAATCTTTCTAGTGATCCCATATCACTTAAAGAGAGGCAACCCAATTTTCCTCCCATGAGGAAATACACATCCATCTTCCCATGATGGATACCTCCCTAGAGGCTTGCTCCCTCGACCATTGCACCAACAATGTCCTTGGAGAGTCCCTAAGCCAATAGGAACATTAAACCAAACAAAATTGAGGCAAAGTTCAACAATGAACTCACATCCACCTTAAAATTGATACTCACCCTCAACCCAACTCCTAATCCATATCCAATGGATTTCCACCCTCTCTAATGCTCTCCCAAGCATATCCTAGGGTTAGGAGTGGTTAGGGGACCTTAACCTAGCTGAACATGGGCCTAACCAACAAGATTTACTCGAAATCATGGGCATGAAATCAAATCATCGGCTACCACCCCATCGATCATTGCGGTCCATGGCCGATCATTGATAACTGCATTTGCAGTTTTCAACATTTCAGAAATGGATTTCCAAAATCCATAAGTAAATATACGTAATTTTAAAAATCTTGAAAATGCATACGTATAATACTTATCCTAAACACTATGGGTGAAAAATATTGAAAAATTATTTTACCCATTAAATTAGGAGATTGATACAAAGTTCAAAATTTAAGAAAAGCTTCAATAAAGAGCCATCTTTGTATCATCCCATTCAATGGTGATAGCTATCAAAAGATAGACTTCACCAAGGTTTTTCAAAATGTTTTCAAAATGTTTTTCAAACCTTTATTTTCTTTTTCCTAAACATCTCACCAATATCTAGATGTGTAAAACACATACAAGTCAAATTTTTGTGAGATGTGGGTTTTTGTTTTGTTTATGTTCTCATGCATATTTCTAAGGCAATATTCTTTGATTCCCATCAAATCATGCCATAGTCCTTAACTCCATTTTAATTCATGCATGATATGATTATGGCATAGATATGATATAGATAAAAACATATGCCAATATCATGATGTCATGGCATGTGAATGAAACTTAAGCATACATGACATCTAAACATAAATCTAAACATGATCATGACATTTTTATAGATGAAAATGAAAATGATGTCATGACATGGCAAGGCAAATAAAGCATGACAAGAAAAATATACTAAGTTATAAAATACCTAAGTGTTAAAATCAATTTGCCATTTCTAGGGATTAAATTCATTTTTCCTTAATGCCATTATTTCCTTAGTGTGCCAAAAGCCCAAAATAGCACACCACGACCTCTATGACCTAATTGTGCCAATTTAAATCATTTTTAACTTCTCAAACCATATTGGCACATCCTAATGTGTCAACTCACAATGGCTAGGTTAACCACCCATCCACTTAGGGTTGACACACCCTAACCCATTTAGCGTGAATCGATCACGCTTTTAGGAACCCAATATCTATTGGAGCTCCTTGGGTTAACAAGGTATTCTCTAGGGATAACTTCCCTAGATACCTTCCTAATGACCCTTTTAGGCTTTGAAGCCATAGTCTTTTGGGTCTTTCCTAAGTCAACTCTAGAGGTGACTCCTCCATTGACCTTCTTAGTGGCTACATTTGATTTCTTTGAGGTGTTAGCCACTAAACACATACCATGGCTAGACTTAGGGATGACCTCCCTATTAGCCTTGGTTTTCCTAGACCTAGATGTGGTTCCATAATTAAATGAAACATTATGGTAGGACATAGGTTTGTGACCCAAACCCTTCTTGCCCTTAGATGTTTTTTGTTTCCTAGGTCTTGACTTTTGTACATTAGACCCCTTAACCGAGTTTGATATTATTGCTAGGGTATTCTCCAATTTTTCTAGTCTTGACCTCAAGGCTTGGTTCTCTAGCTCTAATTTCCTTAATTTTGAATTTTCATTAGATTTTTGAGGAATGTTCTTCTTCTTAGGCATGTGCCTACCCTTCTTAGGGTTAATGCCTAGATGATTTTCAACTCTCCTAATGGACTCTTTTGGTAAAATAGGTCTAGTGGTTTGAGTCCTAGGTTTGTCCTTAGAGAAACTAACATGCTTGGCACCTAAGCAATAAATCTTATCATTTCTCCTAGCATGCTTTTCATTTATAATTGCAAGAGAGCTAAAATAATTTTTGGCATGCTTTTTGACTCTAGAAATTAAAGGTGCATTAACTAAATGTACCTTAGGGTTAGCTTTAGAAGCTCCCCCTACATGAGTTGCACCTTCTTGCCCTTTCTTCCTCCCCCTAGGGCATTGGCTTCGGTAGTGTCCCTTTTGATTGCATTTGAAGCACACAATGTGCTCTTTGCTCTTGATTTTGGGAACACCGGCATCGTTTGACTTTGGGTTGACTTTTGGTGTCGATGCCTTCTTCTTAGCCAATTTAGGGCATTTGCTCTTATAATGCCCTTTCTCCCTACACTCAAAGCATATTATGTGATTTTTATTTAAAATAATAATACTTGAGTTACCTAGGGAGGTGGTGGAGGCCTCTTCATGATCTTCACTTCTCCCGGATGTGGATGCTTCTTGTTCTTGCTCCGGGATGGAAGATTGCCTCTCCTCCCCCTCAATGCTAGAGGTGGAGGTCTCCACCAAGTCATCAACATCTTCAAATGTTGTGGGTTCTTCTTCGGCATTCTCCTCTTCTTGTGCCGATTGGGAATTTTCTTGGAATTTCATTACCTTATTTCATAATTCCCTTGCATCCCTATAGTCACCCAATCTAGACCAAATAGTGTTAGGTAACAAGTCACTAATCAACTTGATTACCTTGAGATTTGTCTTGAAGTCTTTGATTTGGTCTTGGGTCCATTTTGACTTCTCAATTGGCTTGTTGTACTTGTCCCTAGGCATTTCAAAATCGTTTTCTATGATAATCATAAAATCAAAATCGGTTTCTAGGTATACCTCCATTTTTCTTCTCCACCATAGAAAGTCTCCTTCGAATTTTGGTGGTTGAATGAAGCCGGCCATCTTGTAGTGCTCTCGCGGCGGTTAGTCCTTGAAGAGCGACCTCGGCTTTGATACCACTTGTTGGAACGGATACGGCCGGCTAGAGGGGGGTGAATAGCCCTCGTACGATGGATGTCGTAATTCCTTCGTTCTTCTTGCGTTGCTTGTCTACGATTGTCGTTAGCGCAGCGGAATAACAATAATAATGAAACTAACAACAATACACAATCACACAACACAAGATATACGTGGTTCGGAACCGAATAGTTCCTACTCCACGGGCGAGCTCACCAAGCTCTAGTTATGCGCACGACACTAACTATAACACTCCTTCTCGACAACACGTCGGAGGTGGAGAAACCTCTCATAAGCAATTACAATGTAATATAGAAATACAAGTAAATACACAAATACAATACAAAAAGAAAACTTTCACCGATTGCTTTGATCGCTTTGCTTGTTGCTTGCTTTGATTGGCTCTTGAAGGACTGGAATGCAGCAGCAATTCCCCTCCAATAGCTCCACAAAAACCATTGCAAAAACCTCCATCTCGAGCTCCTTTTATAACCTCGTGACGAGTATTTGTTTCAGCACCGCGCAAAAGGCCCCGATCGCCTCGTAGCCGTTGTCTCACAACAGCCAGATCCACGTTGGACAAGTTCCAATGGATCACCTACCAGTCGACTGATGATACCCATCACCGATCGGTGACTCAAAGAGTCGACCGCCTACCACTATGGAGCGTTACGTGCTCGCGACACTCCCATCGATCACATCATCTCAGCCGATCGGCTGCCGACTTAATCGATCGCCCATGGCATGATCGCCAAGCATAAAACCCTAACCTTACACCAGTCGAACTCTAGTCGACTTGGACAAGTCGAACCGACACCTATGCCAGTCGACTGACGTTGGGCAAAACCTCAAACACCAAGTTATTTGAGCATCCGACCGTCGGGTAAACCCTTAAACATCAAGTTTGAGCCTCCGACACTCAGTCTTAGCCACTTGGCCAAGTCCACCTTATCCCTCATGGAGTTCCCCACCAAAGCTCTCTTCCCTCGGCCTACGTCCCTCGGATGCGCCAAGCGCACGGCTTCGCAACGCCATCCTTCGCGTCTCATGCCCTAGAAGTATGCTTCCCTTTGGGCTCACTCCATTCGCTCCCCATCCGGCGGTCCCTCGGATGCACCAAGCGCACGGCTTCGCAATGCCATCCTTCACCGACTCAAGGACCCCGAGCCTAGTGAACTTACCAAGTCCTCAAGACTTTCCAAATGCACCAAGCGCACGGCTTCGCAATGCATTTCTCACCAAGCACCAAGCGCACGGCTTCGCAATGCTTTGGACTTTCCCATGCCAAGGCTTCCCCCTTGGACTTCCACACCAAGCTCCATGCTTGGATTTTCCATGCCAACCCATGTTGGACTTTCCCATGACAATCCCATGTCATGAGTTTTGTCTATCATCAAAATACCATCAAGGTACTGCTGGGCCGATTGCACCAACAACATCATGTTTATTTTCATCATTTATATGTCATGATCATGTTTAGGATTAAGGATTTAAATGTCATGTGCTTTTGTTTTATATCATATGCCATGACATCATGATCATTGGTCATGTTTTATTTTTGCTATTATTATGCCATGATCATTTCATGCATTTAATTGATTAAAATTGAGTTAAGGACTTTGGCATGACTTGGAGTCCCATTTATAAGGGAATCAAGTAGAGTTGCCTTAGAGAATGCATGAAACCCTAGATTAGGATGAACAAAACTCACATATCACATTACATTGACATGTATGTGTATTTATACACCCTATATACATGTGAGATGCTAGGATATGAGTTGAGTTCAAGGTGCATAGTTTTTGCATCTAGATGGACTATAACTCATCTAATTTCATTGGTGGATCATTGGGAAAGCTTGTGTACAAGTCATGTACATAGATCCCAAAGAATATGATCCAAAATAGGTTTTCAAAAATATTTTAAAATCATTTTAGAAAACCTTGGTGAAGTCTATCTTTTGATAGCAATCACCATTGATGAAATTGATACAAAGTGAGCCAAAACTTAAAAGTTTTTCTTCACTTTTGAATTTTGTATCAATTTCGATATTTTATGGGTAAAATATTTTTTCTATCATTTTTCACCCATTGTATTGACTATAAGTAATATACGTATCAAATTTCATGATTTTTTGATATACGTAGAATTACTTATGACTTTTCAAAATTCGATTCTGATAGCTGAAATTGAGATTTTGATTATCGATCGATCACGATGATGACAATGATCGATGAGTGGAAGTCGATCGATTCATCGTATAAGTCGACGCTGTGATTTCGGGAAAACAAGGTTGTTGGTGCAGGGGCACTAGATAATCGAACCTGTGTTTTGATTATGGCAAAGACACAAAGTTAAGTTTACATCGTTATCTCACGAGCTATCAAGTGTGCGTAAGTATTAAAGGAGCTAAAGGCTAGCGACACCCGGAGGAAGCCGCGGTGGTCGGGCGACACTCGAGTGACTTCGGAGGGAGCCGAAGGAATCAAGTGGAAGGCCGGAAGCGAGAGCTACTATCGAGGTAAGCTCGTGTGAGTGAGAGATTGTAAGGTTGTGTCCTCTTTACGGGGACGACCATAGGCGGCGATCCGATTAAGACTTTGGGAAGGTCTAGTCGATTACGGAGAAACCGCAGATTTATCATTTTCGAGCTAACCTCTTATTGCGGAAGTGGGTGGGCATGACACGAATAGCTGATCATGCCCATCAGATTGATGGGAGTCATCACCGATCGATGGCGACGACTCGCCTTTTGCACTAGGTCAAAATGGATAACGCCGACGCGCCCTTGGATAAAATTTGGAAAATCCATGATCCGCTCCAAAGAAATAGAGACAATTTGAGGAAGTCTATAAAGGAGGAGGATTACCCAAATCACATCAATTATTCATCAAGTGCTCCTACAATGCCAACGCTTCAACACCGTCATAACGCCGACGCGACGACAACCTCAGATCTTCTTCGTCGGCAGCAGCATCTAGTAATACTTTTTATTATTGTATTCGTTGTTTTTTTTGTAACGAGGTGAGGTAGGCTTGTTGCCTCATCCTCGTACTTCCGGATTTTGTGATCGTTGTCTCCTACCTCCAACGAGGAGGAGACGTTATAGTGCTTTGCCCTCCGTACGCGGTCAAGGACCGAAAGGGCCTTGGAGTAGCAACCACTGGGTTGTGAACCAAGTAAAATAAACGTGTCATTTTATTTTCCGCTGTGTTTACTCGTTTACTTTGCGTATCGAACGAACGAAAACGAAAGTTTTACGATCGCTATTCACCCCCCCCCTCTAGCGACGCTTCTCGATCCAACAAAGGTTGTTTAGCCCATGTTCAGCTATGGTAAAGGTTCCTAATCATTCCTAATCCTAGGATATGTTTTGAGAAGCATTAGAAAGGGTGAAAATTCATTGGATATGGATTTGGAGAGGTGTTGGGTCAAAGTATCAAATTTAAGGGTGGAAGAGTTCATGTTTGAACTTAGAACCTTAATTTTGATAGTTTAGAGTTCCTATTGGCTTAGGGACTTCCCAAGGACATTGTTGGTACAATGGTCAAGGGGGAGTAAGCTTTTAGGGGGAGTTATCCATCTTGGGATGATGGATGTGTTTCTCTTCTTGAAGGGGGAGAAGTTATTGGGAGAGTATCATCAATTGGGAAAATTGATGGGATTTTGAGAAACCCAATTTGGAAATTGGGAGAGAGTATAGGATTGCCTCTCTTGAGTGATATGAGACTTATCACTAGGAAGATGGTAGGCATCCTAGGTATTTTTGGATCAAGGGGGAGATTGTAAGATCTCATTAGGACATGAGACATTGACCTCCTTGGAGAGATAACCTTTTTGATGTTAGTCAAAAAGGGGGAGAAGTTTTGGGAGAGTGTTTGGGATTACCAATTTGGGATAATTGGTAAGGAAATTTGAGTTAGTAGCCTAACTCAAAGTTTATTTTGTCAAACATCAAAAAGGGGGAGATTGTTGGTGCAATCGGCCCAGGTCACGATTGACCAGACTCGGGTTTGACTCGAGTGATGTTTTGATGTTTGAAAAAGTGGTTTGACATTGATGTTTGACAGTGATATCGGTTGATGCTTTGGGGAGATTGTTTATACAATCGACCCAGGTTATAATTAACCAGACTCGAGTTTGACTCGAGGGAGACTTTGATGGTTAACTAGGGTTGACCATGTGATTATGGGAAAGTCCAAGCATGGGTCTTGGCAAGGTAAAGTCCAAGTCATGGGTACTTGGCATGGAAAGTCCAAGTGAGACACTTGGCATTTGGGAAAATCCGAGTCTTGAGTACTTAGCACAAGGGAAGTCCAAGCATGGGTCTTGGCATGGAAAGTCCAACATGGGTTGGCAAGGGAAAGTCCAAGCTTGAGTCTTGGCATTTGAGAAGTCCAAGGGGTCATAAAGTCCAAGGGTGGAGTCTTGGCAGCATAAGTCCAATAGTTGGCGGCGTAAAGTCCAAGCGGAGTCTTGGCGGCGTAAGTCTAATGTGCCTTGGCGGTGTAGACACCGTTAGCATGACATAGCCGATGGAAGCACCTGAAGGCTAGCGCGATGGATGAACAAGTCATGGATGACTTGGAGGGATCCGAGAGACCTAAGGCTGATGGAGGTGGCTAGAAGGCTTAGGTCTAGGCTAAGAGTGGTTTAGCAAGTATGGGGGCACCATACTTGGGTTAAAACCTCATCTTTGAGGTTGGCAGTCGACTGACATTATGTCCAATTCAACTTCCATGAGTCAACTTGAGTTTGACCGCTCTTAAATATGTCCTAGTCATCGCTTATCGGTAGCATGATCGATCGGTTGATGCCGACCACATGAATGACATTGACCGATGGCCACGAGCATTGACCGTTCGTGAGCCGACCAGGCGGCATAAAGCGCCGGGTAGATAAGAGATCCGCTGAACTTGTCCAACGTGGATTGAGCCGTTGTCTCACAATATATTGGGCGATGACGGGCCTTATCTGACCGCAGGCGAAATCCACGATGAAGGATAAAAGTAGCTATTCGTGGAAGGCTCAAAGCAAGAGTTTTCTTGGGCGATTTGAAGGGGAATAGTTGGTGCTCTTCCAGTCCTTCAAGGCTAGTCCAAGGCAACCAAAGATCAAGCAACCAAAGTGCTCTTGTAAAGTGTTTTTCTTTACTTGCATTGTATTTCTTACTTGTATTAGCTTGTATCTTTTGTATTACTTAGTGTAATCCTTGTATGAGGTTTCTCCACCTCCGACTTGTGTCGAGAAGGAGTTATTTGTGATTAGTGAGTGCGTGTGTATCACTAGAGCTCTTTAGAGCTCGATCCGTAGAGTAGTAATCATTCGGTTCCGAACCACGTTATATCTCGTGTTGTGAGTTGTGTTTGTTTTGTTTCGTTATTATATTATTTCTATTTACGCTGCGCTAATGAAATTGTAGAGACAAACGCAATGAATTCCATCATCGCACGATCACGCAACGTTATTCACCCCCCTCTAGCGGTCAACGATCCCCAAAATTGCTGAGGTCCTGTGTTATAGATTTCGGGGGCAACTGGGAGGACCACTTGCCAATAGTGGAATTCACCTACAAAAACAACTATCATTTGGCTATCCAAATAGCCCCGTTTGAAGCATTGTATGGTAGACAGTATCTTACACCCACCCTCTAGGAGGAGGTTGGGGAGGGCCAGTTGCTAGGACCCCAGAGGGCTCAACATAAGGCAGAGTTGGTCTGTACTATCAGACGTAGGATGACAGAGGCGCAGGATCGTCAGAAGAGTTATGCAGATCGGAGACGGAGACCTCTGGAGTTCTCTATTGGTGATCATGTATTCTTGCGGGTCTTGCCCACGAAAGGGGTGAAGAGATTGGGCCTCCGTGGTAAGCTAGCTCCAAGGTACATTGGTCCTTTCAAGATTTTGGAGAGGATCAGAGCAGTCGCTTACCGCCTAGCGCTAACACCGTCTTTGGCTGGTATCCATAATGTGTTTCATATGTCCATGATGAGGAAGCATGTGTCAGACCCTACACATATTCTGTTAGATGTGTCAAGTTTCATTCAACCTGATGCTACTTACGTAGAGGTTCCGGTACGAATTTTGGATCACAAGGAACGATAATTGCGGAACAAGACGGTGCGACTCGTTAAAGTCGGGTGGAGTCACCACACCGGTGAGGAGACTACTTGGGAGCTTGAGGAAAAGATCAAAGTTCAATACCCCACCTGTTTACTGGAGGTACGAGAAATATACTTTCAGTACTTATATTACTTGAGGTGTTGTTTCCTTACTCATTATGCATATGAGTAGGAAATTTGGGGACCAAATTTTTTATTAGTGGAGGAGAATGTTAAATACGAAAAATTTAAAATACTAAATTAAATGACCAAAGAATTAAGAAAATAATCCTGGAAATTTTTCGGGATTTTTGGAGAATTTTAGAAATTTTTTTAGAATTTTTCTGAAATTAAATGGATGTTTTATGTTATACCATGGGGATAAAATACATAAGTTTTGATAGGGCCTATTAAGGTCTATTGTTGAGGGATTAATGAGTTTGATTTAACCCTATGCTTAAATATCAAAACCTAGGTTAGGGTTTAATTAAAACCTAAGTTAGAAAACCTAGTTTTCTTTATTTTTTCTCTACTCCGGTCGCGTTCCCCGCCGCATTTCCTTTCCCGAGCCCTTCTCCTCACGCGGCCACACCGCAACCTTCTTTCTCGTACCACAACACACAGGTCGAATCGCTGCTCTCTCCGACTTCCACGACGCCGTTCCACAACCGCTTTGCCTCATCGCCACGCCACTCTAGCGCATGCCATCGAGCCATAGGTTTGACTTTAGGTAGGATGTTGTTAATTTGATTTTTGTTTATCAGATTTAATTAATTTATTTGCTATGATTAATTTGTTAATCAAAATCAATTAAATTAGCTTAAGTTTAATTAAATAGTTCGGGTTAAATTGAATTTTTGTTTGACAAATAAAATCTGGATTTAATTAGATTTTGATTAATCGGATAATGTGATAGAGGGGTGTTGTGGAACTATGAATTAAGGTAATTGATATAGTTAATTAGTTAATTAAAATAGAGTAATTAATCGATTGAATGTATTAATTATAACATAGTTGAAAACTGAAGTAAATCCTCGGATTGGAAGATAGCTGGCATTCGACAGTTAGAGGTTTTGGTCACAAGACAGGATCCACGAGCTTAAAGATAGTTGATATTCTTCATAGCAGGCGGGTATTTTGACTTATCTCTTAGATATAATATAGTCATGTTGATATACTAGTTAGTATAGCTTGCAATAATTTTCATGTTTATCTGCCTTGCATGTTTTTGTGCCTGCTTGATACATGCATTTGATCGGTTTATGGTTATACTTTCCCTGGTTTATTTGGATCATTGATATGTACTTATTGGTTGTGCATATTATTCGGATATGTGTTTTAGTTGGATTTACATGCTTTAGTATCATGCACCATCTTGCATGATTGCATGTTGGCTGGATGGGGTTCCTTTATAGTTGAGCTCGCAGCCAGTTACATGGTTTGTACACACTGCCATTCATGGGTTAGTGGTACATCAGAAGGGTGTGTGCAGTTGCTTTGTAAGGCTCCGCTCATGGGTAGCGTTGAGGCTGCGTGGTAGCGGGCAAGGATCCCTCCTCTGGTCTACGACACCAAGAGATAAGAGCTTTGCTCCCCCACTCTGTTTGGGGCAGGAGGATAGGTGTACTCCGACAGTATCCTGTCCATTCGATCATTGAGAAGCAGTGATGACAGAGTGTACAGTTGTCATAGCCCTACCCACTCAACTTCACCATCGCATGTGAGGTGGCTGATTGACGTCAAGGGTGACCATGTCATTTGCACGGCATGCATTTTGCATGGATAGCATTTGTATTGTGTTTGCTGCATTTTTATTGTTGCCTTGGATGTTGCATATGATTGTCATGCATACAGGATACATATTTGTATATGGTGATGACTTTATTTCTTCTAGTATGACACATGCTCCTATATCAGGGTAGGAGATTCAGGTAAGTACAGTTCTTTTGTATTTCTTTCTTGCATACCCTATATATATGAGACTGTACTGACATGATTGTTATTGTTAGCTATTTCTTACCTTGCATATCGACTATATCCGCTGAGTTCTTTGAACTTACCCCGTTGATTTATATCTATTTCAGGATGAAACTGTCAGGAGAGTCCAACTGCCAAACCCCCACGTCGTGATAGCTGTATTGGTTATTTGTTTTATGGATTTGGATTTTTTTTATTAAAAGATATGTTTAGGACTGGAGTTGGATTTATGTACTCGGGGATTTTTGATGTCCTTATGGACCTTTATTTTGGATTTGGTTGAGTATTCCTGCCCAGATGGCAGAAGGGGTAAGTCAAGAGATGATAGATTTTATTTATTTACTTTGATTGATGACCTGAGGCCTAATTATTACCTGCGTGAGTTGTTTGGATTCCGGTCGTGTTGACCGATGTATAGTGGCCGTGTAGATCTTGTATGAAAAATTAATATTGTCATTCGTACAGGGGAGATATTGCCGGATTTTTGTCTAGCGGAGATTCTCTCGGGACGTGACAGTAACAATGAAAAACTCAACAATATTTTAATTGTAACAGTAAGAAACTCAATAATCAAAGAGATGACGCACATGCAGAATCTCAAGATTGTGAGAGATCAAGGAATTACGATATTACGAAGCCAAAAACTTTTGTGTGTTTATTTGTACACGCTGCAGAATGCTTAGCTACGACAAGCAAATAGGAAAAGCTCTCCAACCATAAGTACACCATGCATGTGCGCATCTTATCAAAATAGTATTTTGAAAACTGATAAGTCCATGGATAAATTCCAGGTCACACCAGCAGTCCACAAAATCTACTTTTAAGTATTTCAGTGAAGGACTGGATGGATGAAAAAAATTTAAAAAAGAAATATCCAAAAGGGAAAAAAACACTCCTCTCTCAACCAGTTAAATTAATGTGTTTATAATTAGGAACTAGAATAACAAAGATGTATGTCTGAAATGAAAAAGACCGATGATATTCACAAAAGATTAACTTGAAATGTGCAACTCAACCATACAAACGATGCCACTTCAAACTAATACTTGATATTCTTTAATGCCCCTCCTATGAAGATAGCCAAGATGATTTACTAAATTTGAAAAAATCGTTTAACGAATAGGAAGTAGAATAGAAAAGCTGTATGTCTAAAAAGAAAACCAACAAACACATTAACAAAATATCTACATGAAAAGTGCAACACAAAACCATATAAACGCTGCCACTTCAAATTTATACTTGCTTTTCCTAAAAGTACCAATCAATATAGTCAAGATAAATTACAATATTTAGAAAAACATTTAAACCTTGAGAAAGGGCGGTGGGTGTAGCTCGCAAGGTCGGTCGTGTGCACCCAATAGTGGTCGGCACTGGCCGCGTGGCAATGGCGTTACGCACAGAGCGGCGATACAAGGAAAAGATGTCACTAGGCAAAGAGGTGGTGATCCTCACGACAAGCTGAGAGTGGAGGCGCTGTCTGCAATAGTTGAGCGGTTGTTTGCGACGAAGTGCGGCGACGCTTGGGAGAGGGGAGGTGACACTCACTGATGAGAAGCGACGGTGGTGCTTGGAGAGGGGAGGCGACAATTTGTTTGGGAGCGAGAGAAAAGCGACAGAAGGAGAAGGGATTGAGTGAGAATAGGGATCGAAGAAAAAAATTATTTATTTTAAGTTAATTAAACCCATTATATATATAATTATATATATATATATATATATATATATATATATATATATATATATAGTAGATTTTTAATAGCATACATTAATGTGCACTGTGAATAGTAGACTTTTAACAACATACATTAATGCACATTGCAAATAGTAGACTTTTAACAACATATCTTTTAATGTGCACTGTTATTTGTAAAAATATACTACTATCCACAGTGATCTTTATTAGGCGCAATGTAAAAACTATTATTAACAGTACGCTTTATTTGTGCACTGTTGATGACATATTGTAGAAAGTCAAATTTGTTGTAGTCACTTGGATTAAGTGCATCACCTTTTGTCCTAAGAATACAATGGGAACAAAACAAAATAATACAAGGAAACACAAACCAATTTTTACATGATTTAGGACTTCAATTCCTATTTTTCATTCTCGAATATCTTTTGGAGTGGAGAAACCTTTTACAACACTTATTCTTACAAACAATATAAGCCAAATACAAATTTATAAAAGAAATATAACGAATTTGAAACAATATATTTACGCAAATGAACTTTACTTTGATTGTTATTTGTTGCTTTTGAATTTGCCTCTTGAGGTCTGGAAATATAGCAACACTCTCCTCTAAAATCCCTAAGAACTAATGCCAAAATCTTCTATGAAACTCTTTTTTATAAGCTTCAAGTCATGACTAATTTTTGCTTAATAGTTGATTTCTAATATTTATCAGTCGATTGTTCCACTGTAGATAAGAATGATACACTTACAGAATGATTTTTGTCTAGCTCAGCTTTAACCATATCAGATAGTTGAGTCCCATAGTCAATTGTTAATTTTCTATTCACTCAAATAGTGACATTAGTCGACTGATCCCTTTTAGTAATTGACTAATGATGATTAATCAAGTTGGAAAATCCATTCTAAAAACTCTGTTTGCTCGAATAGCAGTCAATTGCTCATACCCAATAGTCGATTGCTCAAGGCCAAAACCATCTGTAAACTTTCTCAAACCTTTGATCTTAGAGTTTATGCTTTATCATTCAATTACTACTCCATAGTAGTCGACTGATACTTTTATTTTAGCCTTTCTAAGGCTAAAATTACACTTTACCAAATATCCATTGACCTCAATCTACTAGGACTTTTATTATTGCCAAACATCTGATCCTCCTTAACTTATTTCAACTTTCCTTCTTGTGCCAAATATTTGATCAACCTTGATATATTAAGATTTCACTATTTTTGAACATCCAGTCCTCACTAATCTGGTTAGATTTTCATCTCACGCTTAACATTCGATCCTTCTTGACCTGTTAGGGTTTCCATCTAGGTGCCTAACATTCAATATTCCATGACCTATTTGGACTTTCATCACATGCTAATTGTTCGATCCCCTATAATTCACTTGGACTTTATCTATCTCATGCCAAGTGTTCGATCTTCTATAACTCACTTGGGCTTCACATCTCATCTCGTGTCATGTGTCTTGTCCTACATGATTCACTTGGACTTCACTTCTCAGAAATAGGTAAATATATATAAACATCAAGAGGTTACATTATGAACCATACAATTTCCTTCACCCAATCACAAGCTAACCATACATCATCACACCCACTCAAGCTCACAAAAACAAGCATACATCACCATGCCAAACATCCACTACAAGTCCATAAACTGATACACATGAACTTGAATCTTACGAAACATCCTCTCAACATCCAAAGCCATCCCCTCATAATGATATCTATTTCGAGCCTCCCATAAGACGTAAATCATGCAAGAAATACCAAGGTATCGAGCCTTTATTTTCCAATTGTGGCCTTTGTAATGCTGTGTGAAAATCCGGAAAAGCTCCTCAATTGATTTGATCTCGTGGCTGATCTACAACCAGCATGAAACTTTGCCCCAAAGAGCACATGAAATCGGGCATTCAAAATACAAGTGACCATTGGATTCTCCACAATTTTCACAGAGCACACATGCTTTGTTTGGGTCATAATCCATTCTATCCGCTATTTGAAGCCTACCATGTGCAAGTAACCACATCTTGAACTGGTGCTTTGGCATGATCTCCGACCTCCAGATAACTGGTTCCCAAGTCACCGCCAATGCCCTTGGTTTGAAGAAGTTATAAGCATTGGTCACCCCTTTCCGTTTTGTTGCAAACCAATCAATCATCCTCATGTTCACTTCGCCATTTCCACTCCCCGCATTTTGGATCTTCCTCCTAACTTCCAAAAGTCTCTTAATAAGAGGTGAGTCTGATGCCTTAACTTCCCATTACCAAAAATCTGCACCCTTTATGTAGTGTTGGTGCACCCCACGTACCCATATTGAGTCCTCTCTGAATTGGATCCTCTACAAGGCCTTGCTAAGTAAAGCATCATTCCATGCATGAAGATCACGAAGTCCATATCCCCCATCCTCTTTTGAAAGACATAGAGGGCCCATGCTATAGGAGGATGCTTGAAAGACCACACAAACCTTCAACACATGCTTTCAATTTTCTTAACCACACCATCGGGTATAGGTAGCAAAGAAAACCAATAACACTCTATTCCTTGGAGAACCGTGCTCACCAACTCTAAGTGCCCTGCATATGATAAAGCATGTTTTGGCCAAGCATTGATCTTCTTTGTAATGGTTTCCAACAAAGGTCCATAATTGGCAATCCTCAATTTCTCCGCCGCATGTGGTATCCCCAAGTACCGAAACAGAAATGCCCCTTCTTGAAAATCAATAACTTGAAGCAATCTTTCTTTCATTCCCGCATCAATACCCGCCATATACATATGTGATTTTAATGGATTTGCACGCAACCCGGACTCCTTGCCAAGTTGCTCCAAGCAATCCGCAAACACTTTGATTGGGCCTTCATTCGCTCGGGCAAATATCATCATGTCATTGACATAGGCCAGATGTATAATACCAACCTCCTTGCACATAGGATGGAAATGAAAAGAGGGCAAAGTAGATCCAATCCATAGTCTTCTCGACAATACCTCAATATATAGTCCAAAATGCAAAGGAGATAAGGGGTCACTTTGCCTTAATCTACGATGACCACTAAAGAAGCCATAGATACCCCCATTTATAGAAATAGAGTATGAAGCCATGGTGACACATTCCATAATCCAACCACAATATCGTTGGGGAAAACCAAAACCAACGAGGGCCGCCATGAGGAAATCCCAATCGATCATATCAAAAGCTTTCTTCAAATCCACCTTTAGCATACACCTTGGTGAAATCTTTTTGCAAACATACTTCTGTAGTTGCTCTTGAGTCAAGTTGATGTTATCCCCTATCGATATTCCTTGGACAAACGCCGCTTGTGTAGGATCCAACAAGTACCCCAAAACTTTAGCCAAGCGCCCCGCCAACACTTTAGCAATCACTTTATAGAAGACATTACAACAAGCTATGGGTCGATAATCGGATACTCTTGGAGAGTGGTCCTCCTTTGGCACCAACGATATCAATGAGTCATTCCATTGTTTTAGCAACCTCCCACTTTGAAAGAACTCCTGTACCACAACAATGAAATCTAGACCCATTATATCCCATGCTGAAGTAAAGAATTTCGCTCCATATCCATCAGGTCCCGGACTTGGACTTCACTTCTTGTCTTATGTCAAGTGTCTTATCTTCCATTACTCACTTAGTCTTTCTCTCAACCATCAATCTTATGTTGAAACCACGTGGTATCTGTAGGCTAGGGTACCATGGTTGATGCACGGAAATCTAGCATTTGTGTGTTGTGTTTATACACTCCTATGTGCAGCAGAAATTAAATTTTATTTACGATTTAACACTTAAATCAAAGGAGTGTTCATATAGATTTTTAAAAACAAATATAAGTATAATCTTTTAATCTAAGCATGCAATACTATCTAACTCTTTCAGTAAGATCTTGAATGCATGACAAAGATAAACTATCATGTGATTGAACATATAATGTCAATCTAATCATTTTATTCAGAAATGATAAACTATCTAAAACTAACATGCTAGATCATTTAAGCACAATCTAAATAAAACTATTATAACATGTATCAATATACATATACGAAACAATTTCATAAGCAAAGATTCATACCTTCCAAACTACCTTTGGTTGATGATTTGGATCTTGTGTTTCCTCCGTGCTTCCTTCATCTAATCTGGTCCACGATCGGAAATCCTTTTCCAACGCTTGACTGCACTAGAGATCAAGTGCATTTTATCATCGAGACGATCAAGGTGTATTCTTCAACTGTGAGGGATGTGTTGCCTAATCTTCCCTTTACAAGGGACTATCCAAAATCCCTCAACAAGGGACTTTCCTTACAATAACTTTGCAAGGTTATGGGAGGCAACAACACTTCTCTAAGAAGAGATGATAACAAGAAGATGAACCCTTATTGATGGAAGCAAGAAAGAAGATCTCTTATCTTCTTCTTGGATAGGAATAAGAACACCTTTCTTCTTCAAAATCCGCCACCAAAGAAGAGTAAGGAAAAGAAGAGGAATTGTGAAGAAGACTCCTTACTCTTCTCTCTAAAAGCCTCTCTTCTTGCTCCTTTTTATAGGAACCTTGCAAGAAGTAGCTCCCGTCTTCTCCTTTATGAAAATGGTTGGCCACATTAAGGATCATAAAGAAAGGTGGCTACCCATAACTCTTAAGAAGAGGAAGAGACTTGGAAGTAACTCCTAAGGTGTCTTTTCATCTTCACATTCCACTATCTTCTCATTTAAGCCTTTTACCCTCATCATTATGAGCTTGTCATGGGATTGTGAGTTATAAATCCATTACCTTTATTCCATCTTGGGCTATTAGGTTTTAGAACTTTTATAGAACCCAATAATGAGGTCCATTAATGATCCAATTATTGTTAACATGGTAAGCACATTTGCTCACTAGAAATCCGATCTGTTACCATGCGTGGAACATTTCCACTCTCCTTATTTCCATTCATTCATAAACTCTTTTATGAATCATAAAATTTGATCATATCAAACTTTATTCCTTGAATTTGACTTTCTCAACGGGAAATAGAGAAACAAATACTTGTGTAATCCTTAATGGTTCAGGGATATAGATAGCTGAGGATTCACAACTCTTTGTGATTCAGGACTATACTTGTCTTTTATTTTGGCATACCCTTAATAGCCTCATCCTATGATCAACTCTTTGATTATAGGACGTCAGAACTAATTTTGATAAGTACCCAAAGAATCATGGTAAGAGCATCTAGCAACACTGCCCCATGACTCCCTATGTATCATGGAATAGTATTGGTGCAATCGGCCCAGGTCACGATTGACCAGACTCGAGTTTGACTCGAGAGGTATTTTGATGTTAGACAAAAACGTCTGAAAATGTGATTGTCATGGTAAAATCTAAGTCTTGAGTACTTGGCATGGAAAGTCCAAGTGCGACACTTGGCATTTGGAAAGTCCAATATGGGTTAGTAAGGAAAGTCTAAGGGGTTTGATATTGGCGGCCAAGCGGGAGTCTTGGCAGCATAAGTCCAATGGTTTGGCAATGTAAAGTCCAAGCAGTAGTCTTGGCAGCATAAGCCCAAATGTGCCTTGGCGGTATAGACCGACTTAGCATGACAATAGCCGATGGAAGCACCTGAAGGCTAGCGTATGGATGAATAAGTCATGGATGACTTGGAGGGATCCAATAGGCGTGAGGCTGACGGAGGTGGCTAGAAGGCTTAGGTCTAGGCTAAGGGTGCTCTAGCAAGTATGAGGGCATCATACTTGGTGTGAAACCTCATGGTTGAGGTTATCAGTTGACTGAGACTTTGTACCAGTCAACTGGTCAAGTGTTTTGACACTTGGCAGGCGAGTCGACATGTATCAGTCGACTGGGATTATGACCAGTCGACTGCTGTGAGTCGACTAGGGCTCGACTATCGTAGAAGCCTTGGCAGTCGACTGCCAGTATTGGGCAGTCGACTGTTGGTCGAGGTAACGAGCATGGAATGCTCGGTAGCCGACTGGGCAATCGGCTACGACCTTGGCAGTCAACTGATGGTATTGGGCAGTCGACTGATGGTCGAGGTAACAAGCACAGAATGCTCGATAGCTGACTGGGCAGGCGGCTACGGCCTTGGCAGTCGATTGATGGTTAATGTCAGTCAACTTACAGTGTATCCGTTGAAACTTATCCAACGTGGCTCGAGTCGTTGTGAGACAATGGCTACAGAAGCAGTCGACTGATGGTCTCGATTCCAGGTTATAAAAGCAGCTCATGGAGAGGGATTTTGCCAAGGTTTCTTGAGAAGTTTTGGGGCGATTTGCTGCTATAATTCAGGGTCTCCAAGTGCCACTCAAGCAACCAAACAAGCAAGCTTTCAAAAGATCGATTGTAAAATTTTCTTTGAATTCTTTTGTTGTATTTCATTTGTAATTGCTTGTATTTCATTCTTATTATTGTAAGAACCATTGTAAGAGGTTTTCTCCACCTTCAGATTCTTCTGAGAAGGAGTTATTGAGTAGTGGTGTGTGATTGGCATCGCTAGGGCTCATTCGAGCCCAATCTATGGAGTATGAACCATTCGGTTCCGAACCACATTACATCTTGTGTAGTGCTTATGTTCTTGTTGTATTTGTTTTTATCTTTATCATTCTGCTGCATATTAATGAGAATTGTAGCAAGCACAATCAAATTTCATCATCGACAATGCATCGAAATGCTATTCACCCCCCTCTAGCGGTCAACGATTCCCTAACAATTGGTATCAGAGCCCAGGACTCTTCTACGGTTTCACATTCGAGAGAGCACGCTAGAGGGAAGAAGATGAAATTTCAAGAAAATCTTGGATGGGACATCAACACACCGCCACCATACAATCAAGAAGATTTTCTGGCATGGAGGGCAAGAATGGAGACCTTCTTGATGATGGACATAGAGAATTGGTTCATTGTCATGGAAGGATTTGAACCTCCTAGGGATAAGAAGGGAGAAGTCCTAAAGTTGAAGAAGTGGACCCAAAAGCAACGCCTAAAATTCAAGACCGAAGTCAAGGTAACAAAGCTTTTAGAAGATTTGATACCTAATGATATTTTATCTAGTTTAGGTGAATTTCAAGATGCCAAGAATCTATGGGACAAATTGGCCAAGTTCCATGAGAAGCCTCACTTGGCACAAGTAGAAGAAGAAGATGTTCATCGGCTCAAGAAGAGGAGGAAGCCGAGGAAGAACCATCATCATCCTCACAAGCAAGTGAGGATTCGGAAGTTGAGATGGAGTCAACTTTCGGATCGGTGGAAGAAGAAGAAGTGGAAGAAGCCTCCACCTCTAGGATTGAGAGGGAGGAGAGACCATCCACATTGGAGTCGGAGCAAAATCAAGAAGAAGAGTCTTCAACATCCGGTCAAGATGAAGAAGCTTCAATTCCGGCCTTCATTGACCTAGGTAACTCAAGCACATCAATTCAAAATAAAAATCATATTTTATGTTTTGAGTGTAGGGAATATGGACACTACAAGAGCAAATGTCCTAAAAGAGTCAAGAAGGCTCCTCCGGCACCAAAAGTCAATGAAAAAGTCAAGGATGCCGGTGCCCAAAGTCAAAAGAGCAAGGAGCATATCATTTGCTTCAAGTGTCATCAAAAGGGGCACTATAGGAGTCAATGCTCTAGGGGGAGCAAGAAGACTCAAGAGGGAGCATCACATGTAGGGGGAGTCTCTAAGACCAACCCTAAGGTAAAATTCAATAATGCACCTTCTAGTTTAAATGTCAAAAAGCATGCTAGAAATAATTTTAACAATCTTGCTATTGTACATGAAAAGCATGCTAGGAATAACAAATACTTTTGTCTAGGTGTTAAGAGTTTTAGTTTTTCAAATAAGGAGAAATTTGAGACTAATGTCCCTAGAAAGACTTTACCTAGGGAGTCTATTAGGAGAATAGAAGACTATCTAGGCCTTAATTCAAAGAAATCTAGACATGCCTAGGAAGGGTAAAAATGATCATAAAAATAATGGGCCTACCAAATTAGAGAAATTAGAGTTGAAAAATTAAGTCTTGAGGTCAAGACTTGAGAAAATGGAGAAGACCCTTAGAAGTATACAAAATCAATTTAAGAGGTCAAATGGTCAAAGTCAAAGGCCTAGGAAGCAAGGTCCATCCAAGGGAAAACCTAAGCCCAAGGAAACCTTTCACAATGTTCAATTTGATTATGGAACTAAACCTAGGAAAGCCAAGGTTAATAGGGAAGTCATCCCTAAGGTTGACCAAGGTGTGTGTCGAGTGGTTAGAGTTTCAAGAAAACCTAGGGAAACAACTAAGAAGGTTACAAAGGGAGTTACCCCTAGAGTTAACCTAGGCAAGACCCAAATGACCAAGGCTACCAAGCCTAGTGTTGGTGCAATCGCCTTAGGTCACGATTGACCGGACTCGAGTTTGACTCGAGCGATGTTTTGATGTTTGACATAGAGATTTGACATTGATGTCTGATAATATTTTTGGGAGATTGTTGATGCAATCATCCCGGGTCATGATTGATCGGACTCAAGTTTGACTCGAGGGGGATTTTGATGGTTGACTGGAGTTGACCATGTCATGGAAAGGCCAAGTCTTGAGTACTTGGCATGGAAAGTCTAAGCATGGGTCTTGGCAAGGAAAAGTATAAGTATGGGTCTTGGCATGGAAAGTCCAACATGGGTTGGCAAGTAAAGTCCAAGGGTGTAGTCTCGGCCAAGTAAACCCAAGGGTGTAGTCTTGGCGGTGAAAGTCCAAGTCATGAGTACTTGGCATTTGGAAAGTCCAAGGGGTTTGGTATTGGCGGCGTAAAGTCCAAGGGTGAAGTCTTGGCAGCATAAGTTCAATAGTTGAGCGGAATAAAGTTTAAGCGGAGTCTTGGTAGCGTAAGTCCAATGTGCCTTGGTGGTGTAGACACCGTTAGCATGACATAGCTAATGGAAGCACATGAAGGCTAGCGCATGGATGAACAAGTCATGGATGACTTGGAGGGATCTGATAGGCGCGAGGCTGACGGAGGTGGCTAGAAGGCTTAGGTCTAGGCTAAGGGTGATCTAGCAAGTATGGGGACACCATACTTGAGGTTAAAACCTCATATTTGAGATTGGCAGTCGACTGACATTATGGCCGATTCGATTACCTGAGTCGACTAGAGTTCGACTGCCATTTAAGGGTTGAAAAGGCTCTGGCAGTCGACTGTTCATTGGAGCAGTCGACTGATGGGATGATCAGTCGACTAATGGTTCAACCGCGAGCACAGAATGCTCCGTAGCTGACTGGACAGTCGGCTACGGGCGCTGGTAGTTGACTGCCAATGTTGGCAGTCGACTGATGGGAGTACCATTGGAGTCTTTCCAGTGTGGATCGAGCTGTTGTCTCACGACAACAGTAGCATCAGTCGACTGGTGCCTTATGGCAGTCAACTGATCGGTGAAAATCCAGCTCGACATAGGATATAAAGGCAGCTCGGAAGGAGGGTTTTTGCAGTGATTTTTCTTGGGCAAATTGAAGGGGATAGTTGGTGCTTTCCAGTCCTTCAAGGGTAGTCCAAGGCAATCAAAGATCAAGCAACCAAAGTGCTCTTGTAAAGTGTTTTTCTTTACTTGCATTGTATTTCATACTTATATTAGCTTGTATCTTTCGTATTACTTAGTGTAATCATTGTAAGGGGTTTCTCCATCTCCGACTTGTGTCCAGAAGGAGTGTTTATTAGTGGTGTGTGATTGGCATCGCTAGAGCTCTTTAGAGCTCGATCCATGGAGTAGGAACCTTTCGGTTCCGAACCACGTTACATCCTTGCGTACTTGTGTTTGTCTTAGTTTTTGTTATTGCTATTATATATATTCTGCTGCGCTAATGAAGATTGTAGAGACAAGCACGAACGAATTCCATCGAGTAACGAAATGAGCTATTCACCCCCCTCTCTAGCGGTCAACGAATCTTCTACAATTGGTATTAGAGCTCGGGGCTCTTCTACGGACTAACCGTCGTGAGCAAGATGCTAGAGGGTGAAGAGGAACAAGATGGAGTTCGAAGGTAAATTAGGATGAGATATCTACACACCGCCGCCATATGACCAAGAAGATTTTCTAGCATGGAGGGCAAGAATGGAGAACTTCTTGATGATGGACATAGAAGATTGGTTCATTGTCATGGAAGGCTTTGAACCTCCGAGGGACAAGAAGGGAGAGGTCCTAAAATTGAAGAAGTGGACCCAAGAGCAACGCCAAAAGTTCAAGACCGAAGTTAAGGTAATAAAACTTTTAGAAGATTTAATCCCTAATGATGTTTTGTGCAAGCTAGGGGATTACATGGATGCCAAGGAGATATGGAGCAAATTGGCAAGATTCCATGAGGAGCCTCACTTGGCACAAGAAGAAGATGAAGAGGAGGAAGAAAGCTCATCCTCACAAGAAAGTGAGGAGTTGGAAGTTGAAGAGGAGTAGACTTCCGGATCGGTGGAAGAGAAGGTGGAAGAAGTAGAAGAAACCTCCACCTCTAGGATTGAGGGAGAGGAGATTAGACCTTCCACTCCGGAGCATCAAGAAGATCCTTCCACATCCGGTCAAGATGAAGAAGCTCAAACTCCGGCAACTACCACCACTCTAGGTAACTCAAACATATGTGTTAATAATAAAATACATATAATATGTTTTGAGTGTAGGGAAATCGGGCACTATAAGAGCAAGTGCTCAAAGAGAGTAAGGAAAGCTCCACCGACGCTTAAAAGTCAAGAAAAGTCAAAGGATGTCGGTTCCCCAACCATCAAAAGCAAGGAGCACATTATATACTTCAAATGTAGTCAAAGAGGGCATTATAGGAATCAATGCCCTAGGGGGAGCAAAAAGACTCAAGAAAGAGCATCACAAGTAGGGGGAGCTAAGGCTAACCCTAAGGTACATTTTAGTAGTGCACCTTCTAATTTAAATGTCAAAAAGCATGCTAGGAACTTTAATTCTCTTGCAATTTATCATGAAAAGCATGTTAGGAATAACAAATATTTTTGTCTAGGAGCTAAGAGTGTCCATTTTAATAATAAGAAGAAATTTGGGACTAATGTCCCTAGAAAAACCTTACCTAGGAGAAGCATTAAGAAAATTGAGGACTATCTAGGTTTTAACTACAAGAATTCTAGACACATGCCTAGGAAGGGCAAAAATGATCATAGAAACAATGGGCCCACAAAATTAGAGAAACTAGAATTAGAGAATCAAGCCTTTAGGTCAAGGCTTGAAAAACTTGAGAAGTCCCTTAAGATTATGCAAAACCAAATAAAAGGGTCAAATGGTCAAAGTCAAGGGTTTAGGTCCAAGAGTCAATGTAAAATACCGAAAAAAAATACCCTTGTTAATTAGGAAAAATATCCTATGGAATTTTCCAAGAATTTTCATAAATTTTTCTGGACTCGAATGAAAATTTCTATGGTAGTTTACGGGGAAAGATTTAAATAGGCTTTGGGAAAGCCTGTTTGGGTTATCTGCATTTGAGGGATGGTTGGGGATATAATTAAACCTAACCTAGTCTAAGAATTTAATGGTTAGGAATTAATTTAAACCTAGCCTAAGTTTAAATCTTATGGATTAATTAAATGGATCTAGAGTTAAATTGCTTATAGGATCCAAACCCGACCCATTTAAATTGGACCCGACCGCTTCGGTTGGGTAACGCCAGCCACATTGCTTTAATTTTTCCCCGATGCATTTCTTTTCCCAACCGCGATCCCATTTCCCCTGCGCGAGTTCTTTCCCTCACCGATCGCCCCTCTTCGTCTCCGAAGTGATCAGAGGCCTTTCTCCTTCTCTTCGCCGTCACCGCCGAGCCCAAGCTCGATCTGTCGCCGAAGTTGTAACCTTGCCAATGCCTCATCTTCTCTGCAGGAGGTTCGACTGAAAGCAAGGTCACCGAGCGCCAGCAGTCTTCCTCTTCCATCGGCTGCCATCGCCTGCCTCGTTGTCGCCGCGAGTTGATCGCCCTTCGTCCCGACTGAAGGTGGCAACGGTCAACCTACTCTTGGCATCTTCTTCCTCGCGATGAGCGGCGACGAACCGCCTTGATGGGCCACGGATGCGCCAGCGGAGAAGGGGTGCGCAACGGGGAGACTGTGCCGGCAGGAAGTTGATTTGGTGATTTTTCCTACCAGTTGTCGCCGGAGCAAGGTAAGGGCCCAATTCTTGGTTGATTTCAGTCGATCTCTTCATCATCATGGCTTCTTTGTTTTCTCACCACGACAGCTAGCGATGGCAGCGCAACTATGATGGGTTATTACAGTGGAGGTGGAGTTGTGGTGGCGGTCGAGAGAAAGTGGGGAGGAGTATCACGTCGTAACTTCTAATAATGTGAATCAGCGGTGGAGCAAGGCTGGATGGTAGCTTTATCGGAGTGTTTATGCGATTGTGAATAGGGAGATGGGGCCGGAGGTTATCGGTTACATGGATAAGTGACTGCCCGGTAGTCACGAAGATAGTGAGTACATTGGATGAGCAGTGCGGAGGTCTTCTGGTATGCAGCTGTGAGAGGGAGATGTGCCGGTTGTGCGTGAATGGAGGGGCTATGAAGTTGTGTCGGCTGTGAAGTGTGGATGAAGCTGTGCTAGGGATTGAATCGAGATAAGCAGTGTGTGGTAAGAAGGGCAATCGGATCAAGGGTTGTGATTTAACAAGTTGATCACTCAGATTTGGAAACCTCAAATTGTTGAGCTATGGTGGTGATCGGAATTAAGCTGGGAAGTTGCATCTGAATTTGATGGTGCAAGGTAAGTTTTGGTTTGAATTTTATGAATATGAGTAGATTTGTTGTGGATTAATAACCAATAGTTGGTGAGCAAGTGATTACAGGTTCTGACAGGGTGATTTCCATATACGGGTTGAGTAAATGCAGACCTAATACCCTATACTTGATGTAGGGAGTGGTGTGGATAATACAAGCTTGGTAAGTACATATTTGATATCATAGGATTGTGTAATATGCTTACTGTTAGTTTTGTTGTGAATTTGATTTCTAAGGGTCCATGAACCAGGGGTTAATCTTTTGGTTGAAACCATCTGGTTGTATAGATTCTTTGCAATGGAAGCTAAGCTAGGATTGGATTCGAGATGGAATTATGGATGTGCAGACCATCAGCATAGTCTTCGTAGCAGGTGGGTAATTTCCTACCTGGTCCGGGTAGATGTATTGCATTCAGATTTAGTCATAGATATGAGCATGTTAGGTGTTCATATTACCTTGACCCTGCTCTTATTATCTTATGCTTGAACTTATCGTTGGATATATTTATGCTCAATTGTTGATATCACATATACCCTATCATGATTTAGGAGTTATAGATGTGATGTAAATTGGCCTAGATGTTTAGTAGGGTGTAAATGTTAGTACGGAGGATGACCCAATTTATAAATTGGAAAAAGGTCATCTATGGGTAGGTAATGCCCTAAATGTAGGATTTATTTCCAATACCCGTATGTTGCATACTGTTACCAACCATGAGTTGTGTAATGGTTAAGTGAAGGGTGATTAGAGTGTCGTTGCGGACCGGTGATCCCAGCTTGATATGATTAGTCGAGTATGACTCTCTATCGGATAGAGAGTGCGTTGATCAGATGAGTACGACTCTCTATTAGAGAGAGAGTTATGATTAGTCGAGTATGACTCTCTACAGGATAGAGAGTGCGTCGATCGGATGAGTACGACTCTCTATTAGAGAGAGAGTTATGATCAGTCGAGTACGACTCTCTACAGGATAGAGAGTGTATTGATCAGATGGGTACGACTCTCTGTTGAACAGAGAGTCTGTGGTAGATTGCTGTACGAGTGACAACATACTCATGTCATTTGCATGCACGCTGGCGATGAGGTCTCCCTTGTGGTTGAGAGTGTCGCCAGTTATCCTGCCTCCACGGTTATTCATAGGAGTAACCGGTGTGAGGGCAGAGCATTGTGGTGCCGCACTCTATCACTATAGATGATGATAGTTGGATTTACGTGCCGTAGTCCTGCGTGTGTGGCACTCGACCACTCATGGGTAGTGACTGTCGGAGTGGCCAACAACAGGGACCCCCATCGTGTAGCTTGCTCTTTACGCTTATATGCTACTCGATCATACTTCCCACTCGGCCACTCGAGAGTAGTGGTTGGTGTTGAGCTGGGATAGTTGTCATGCTCGAGCCACCGAGGCCACACTGGGGTCGTGGTAGCTTTAGGGTGAGCCGACATGACCATGCATACTACATTGCCGTATCTGATGGCACTTTGCATATTACCATATATATATATACATATATGCATGTATATATATATATATGGATGGTTGAGATTAATATATATATATATGGATACAGTCTATATATATATGATTATTGTGATGTTGTATTTGATTGTACTATGCTTGCTGTATTTGGGTGTACATCATATTCATGCATGTTTCTTGCATTTGTTATACAATTGTGTCGGATACTGGTATGGGTTGGACAAACCATTAGATACCTTGACTTGTAGCTAGAGTATATTGTGAGTTGATCTACTCTTCCTGTTATATATATATATATATGTTTGATATATGTTCAGGTTGGATCAGAGTAGTGTAGCAGACTTCAGGTATGTCTGCATTTTTATGTTGTTTATTTGGTTAGACGGTATATGCTTGTATTTATATACTATGCTGATATACCTGTTGTACCTCTAGAGTATGTTGTTGAAAATACATGTGATATGACATATATACATGTTTTTCTATTACCTGCTGAGTTTTACTCACCACCCCCACGGACCCTGGGTTTTCTGTCGCCCAGGTAACAGGTAGAAGACTTCGTGACAGCTTGGAGCACCGCTGGCTGACATCTCATCTCACCTCCGAGGCTCCCGTATTAGTTTTGGGCTTTGCGTCCGCCGTGTATTGTATTTGGAGTTTTCGTAGTGTACTGTGTTGTGGACTTGTAGATTCAGATTTTGTCGAAGTACTGTATGTGGTTGTGGTGTGTTAGTTATACCGGTATGCATGATGTGGATGTAATGTATATGTGGGGTTATGGGTATGTCGTTGTATTAGTTTCCGCTGTGTTTCATTATGTTGTTGTGTTTTTATTTGTTATGTTATTGTTATTGTGGGACTACGGGCCTTGTATTAACCCGAAATGTTGCCACGTACAGGGGAGGTGTCGTCCGTTTGATTTTCGGCTCGGCATGCTCTCGGGGCATGACAGTCAAGGTCTAGGGCCTAGGAGACAAGTGTCATCCAAGGGCAAGCAAGGTTTGGGTCACAAACCTAAGCCCAAGGAAACTTATCATAATGTTCCGTTTGATTATGGAACTAAACCTAGGTCTAGGAAGACCAAGGTCAATAGGGAAGTCATTCCTAAGGTTGACCAAGGTAGGTGCTTAGTGGCCAAGGTTTCCATGAAACCTAGGAAGACCACTAAGAAGGTTACTAGGGAGGCAATCCCTAAGGTTAACCTAGGCAAAACCCAAATGACCAAGGCTAGCAAGTCTAGAAGGGTCATTAGGAAGGTATCTAGGGAGTTCATCCCTAAGGAATACCTAGCAAACCCTAGGAGCTCAAATAGGTTTTGGGTTCCTAAGAGCGTGATCGATTCATGCTAGATGGGTTTAGATGTGCCAACTTCAAATGGATGGGTAGTTAACCTAACCATGATAAAGGTGACACTTTAGGTAATTTTCAAGGTTATAGATACCTTGGAAATAGGTTTGAGTTATAATCCTAAAATATTTTAGGATGTGCCAATATATTTTTGGGATTATGAGAAATCAATCAAATTGACACATTTTAGGTTTAGAGGTCATAGTGTGTCATTTTGGGTTTTTGGCACACTTGGGGGAAAAGTGGTAATATAGAAAAATATACTTAATTATATCAAATGACAATAAATATTAAATTTTAGGTATTATTATACCTATACATTTTATTTGTCATGCCTTGTTTGTCATATAACATGCCATGACATCATAATTTTTTTAACCATTTAATATGTCATGATCATGTTTAGGATTAATGTTTAATGTTATGTGTTTTTAGATAATATCATATGCCATGACATCATGATCATTGGCCATGCTTTATTTATGTTATCATTTATGCCATGATCATTCATGCATTTAAAATAATTAAAATCGATTTAAGGACTATGACATGACTTGAAGTCCCATGCATAAGGGAATCAAGTAGGGCTGCCTTAGAAAATGCATGAGGCTCTAGATTAGGAGAACAAAACCCACATCTTGTTGGTGCAGGGGCACTAGATAATCGAACCTGTATTTTGATTATGGAAAAGACACAAAGTTAAGTTTAAATCGTTATCTCACGAGCTAAATCGAGTATGCAGAAAAGTACTAAAGCTAGAGCTGAAGGCTAGCGACACCCGGAGGAAGCCGCGGTGGTCGGGCGACACTCGAGTGACTTCGGAGGGAGCCGAAGGAATCGAGTGGAAGGCTAGAAGCGAAAGCGACATAGTAAGAATCGAGGTAAGCTCGTGTGAGTGAGAGATGGTAAGGTCGTGTCCTCTGTACGGGGACGATCATAAAACTTCTTGTGGAAGGTCTAGGTCGAGATCGGACGGTAAGAAACCGTCGTATTTATCATTTTCCGAGCTAACCTCTCTCCAGGAAGTGGCCAGCCGGGCGGTTATCACTGGACATGGAAGCGATCGATAATGCTCATCAGTCGACTGATGGGAGTCATCAGTCGACTGATGGCGACGAATCAACCTTTGTGCTAGGTCAAAACAGATAACATTTGACGCGGCCACTTCGCGATAAAATTTGGACAACTTCGTGATTCATTCCGAAAAAAGAGGAGACAAATTCAGAGGCCAAAATCTATAAAAGGAGGGGAGGATCCCATCTCCAAATCATATCAAGTTTATTCATCAAGTGCTTCTATAATGCCAATGCCAACGCTCCAACACCGTCATAACGCTGACGCGACGACAAGTTCCGATCTTCTTCGTCGGCAGCAGAATCAAGTAATAGATTTTGATATTGTATTCTTTGTTTTTTATTTGTAACGAGGTGAGGTAGGCTTGTTGCCTCATCCTCATAATTTCGGTTTTGTGATCGCTGTCTCCTACCTCCAACGAGGAGGAGACGTTATAGTGTTTTGCCCTCCGTACGCGGTCTAGGACCGATAGGGCCTTGGAGTAGCAACCACTGGGTTGTGAACCAAGTAAAATAAACTTGTCTTCTTTACTTTCCGCTGCTCTTACTTTGTGTATTGAATGAACGAAAAAGATTTACGATCGCTATTCACCCCCTCTAGCGACGCTTCTCGATCCAACAATTGGTATCAGAGCGGGGGTGCTAAGATTTGGTGAAACCACCGATCTAGCACATTTTGGTTTTCTGTTCGTATTTTTCGATTCGTATTTTTTTTTGGACTTTTTCCTCCCGCACTACTAATCCAAGACGAAGTCTTGGTACGTTTCTTTTGGTTCTGTGTTTGCAAGTTTTCTCTCTTGGAGTAGCCGACGGTAAAAGGGTCATAACTTTTCGCACAAGTGGACTCACATAACGATCTACCTACCAAATCGAAGCTCTCTGAGAGATCTACATTTCTTACCAGGGTTTACCCTCGTAACAATCCATTTCTAGCCCCAAAATCCAACGTCTAGTACCCTTTCAGGGACATCGAAGGTCGTAAGTTGTTAGTTTTTGTTAGTTTCTTATTTTTTCTCATTTAATTCTGTTTATTTCCTATTTATTTCCAGCATTACTAATCCAAGACCAAGTCTTGGAATTCCCTTTGATTTTTATTCGTGTTTTGCAAGATACTTAATGGCTCACATTGAGGGGTATAGCACCACCCGACCTCCGTTCTTTAACGGAGAAGATTTCCGTTATTGGAAAGGTCGGATGGAGTGTTTCTTGAAAACATAAGTCGAGACTTGGATAATAATCCAAACCAGCTTTGCTCTACCCACCAATGATCAAGGAGAGCCCTTGGATTTCAACAAGTGGACAAATGCAACTAAGAGGCAAATCGAAGCCGATGCAAGAGCAACTCAAATATTACAATGTGGCTTGTCCAAGGAGGAGCTCAACCGCATTGGTCCATTCATTAGCGCCAAAGACCTCTGGAACAAATTGATTGATCTACAGAAGGGACGCCCGATGCTAAGGTATGTAAAAGAGATTTACTTTTAAATAAACTGTACAATCTAAAGATGCAGGATCGCGAGACCGCCACCCAATTACATGCGCGGATCCAAGACATCGTCAACGGTCTTCACTCGATCGGGCAAGCCATAGAGAACCGAGACCTTATAAGGTATGCTTTAAATGCTTTCCCTAGGACTACCTTGTGGGCATCCATGGTCGATGTCTACAAGGTCTCTAAGGACCTTTCAAAGCTTAGGTTAGACGAATTATTTTCCGAGTTTGAACTTCATGAGCAAACTAACATGGTCCGGGCCGAGAGAGGTATTGCTCTACTTGCAGGACAAGGAAGCAAGACACCCCCCAAGCAAGAACATGGACTCGAACCCGAAGACGAATCAAAGTCCGAATCCGAAAAGGTGGAAGCAATAGTGAATGTAGTGCGAAAGATCATTCGGAGGGAAAGGAGGCTACTAAAGAACCAAGAGAGGGTACAATTCAAATCAAATCAAAAGAAGGCTTTTCGTGCAACATGGGACAATGAAGAAGGCATCGGCATAGCATGCATGGCAAGACCCGAAGAGTCCGAGTCCGAATCCGAATCCAATTACAACACCGACTCCGAACTCGAGGACTATTTCGAGAAGAAACTCAAAGCCGGATCAAAAGAGAAAATTAAGGTTAGCCGTTCCTTAATTAGTACACTTTACAATACAATTAAAATGCTTACTAGGAAATTGACTAAGTCCAAGTCTAGGGTTGAGTCATTACTTGAGGAAGTTGAAACCCTCAAGCAAGAGGCTACTCTAACCTCTTCAACTAGTCAAGTTCAAGAGGGAAACTCAACTCAAATTGAAAAACTTGAGGAGGAGAATTCTCTTTTGAAAGATCGAGTTCAAGAGGTTGAGGGTAGGTTGGAAAGGTTCACGTTGGGATCTAAGAACCTTAATCGACTACTTGGAACCCAAAGAGCTGTGTACAACAAAGTCGGACTCGGATTTAAGTCAAAGACTACGAATAGGTCTTATATGTCTATCATAAATCATAGTCATCAAAGAGTCCAAGCATGGGTCCCAAAGGTTTTATTGAACACACATATAAGGACTAATAAGTATTGGATTCCTCAGGATCAAGTTCATTATTTGAATAGATCATATTAGTTCAATGGTCCAGGGGAGCTAACACTAAAATAGTATACCCGATTACTTAGCAAAATCATTGAATATTTTTCTTTAATTTTTAGAATGGATAGATAGGAAAAATAGTTAGTCAACTCTTGACAACATAGTATCAGGACGCGGCGAGATGATAGTACGTTAGGGAAACAAAGTCTCGTGTATTTGAGCTAGATAAGGCGTATCTAGCTTGGTGCACTTGACCGAGTGGAACTAGCTAAAGCTACCTCACCGTATCCTAAACTAGTTAGACCAAGAAGTAACCCTAAGTGACTTAAGTGATATTTTCTTGAATTTGGCTTTGTCTAAGGAAGTGGTCATTGTTCCGATCAAAGAAGGCCCCTGTGCCTCGCCACGACCTAGAAGCCAGTTTCTCGAAAAGTTACTTAACGATCTAAAGGTTAAATCCGAATCATTTAAAATCATCTCACAAAACATATAAGGTGAACAAATTCTGAGACACATGGAATGGGTGAGATGTTAAGGATAATTGAAATATACTTAAAACAATCTTCAAAATACTACTTATTTTCCCAACTATTGTACTTAATGACTCTTTAGGCCAAAGTTTAGCGCCCCCTATATCTCTTATACTTCATATATTTGACTAAGGGGGAAAGCAAACTAACCCTAAGGGTTATATTATAAACCTTTAGATTATTGGTGCAGAGGGACACACCTCGAACCAATCTATCTAACTATTGCTAGACGCATGTTTGGACTCATAGTTGATTTATCTTGATGCATGCATATACCATATTGTCTTTAAACCCCTATTTTTACAACAAACTTCATTTTTACATAACAAACCCCAACATTTGTTTTGATTTATGGCAAAATGGGGAGAAGAGCGAAAGTTAAGGGGGAGTAACACAAAATTTATTTAATTTTGAACTAAAGTATCTCTTTCAAAACTCACCTAGGGTTAAGGGGGAGTTTTGGTTAAGGGGGAGTTTTTGAAAATGACATTCAACATTTACTATACTTGTTTTATGCTTTAATTTCCCTTAACTTTATGTTGGTTTGCCATAGATCAAAAAGGGGGAGATTGTTGGTGCAGGGGCACTAGATAATCGAACCTGTGTTTTGATTATGGCAAAGACACAAAGTTAAGTTTACATCGTTATCTCACGAGCTAAATCGAGTATGCAGAAAAGTACTAAAGCTAGAGCTGAAGGCTAGCGACACCCGGAGGAAGCCACGGTGGTCGGGCGACACTCGAGTGACTTCGGAGGGAGCCGAAGGAATCGAGTGGAAGGCCGGAAGCGAAAGCGACACAGTAAGAATCGAGGTAAGCTTGTGTGAGTGAGAGATGGTAAGGTCATATCCTCTGTATGGGGACGACCGTAGGCAGCGATCCGACTAAAACTTCTTGTGGAAGGTCTAGGTCGAGATCAGACGGTTAGAAACCGTCGTATTTATCATTTTCCGAGCTAACCTCTCACTGCAGGGAAGTGGCTGGCGGATCATTGCTGGACATGGAGCGATTGATGCTCATCGGATCGGTGATGGGAGTCATCAGTCGACTGATGGTGACGAATCAGCCTTTGCGCTAGGTCAAAACGGATAACATTTGACGCGACCACTTCGCGATAAAATTTGGACAACTTCGTGATTCGTTCCGAAAAAAGAGGAGACAAATTCAGAGGCCAAAATCTATAAAAGGAGGGGAGGATTCCATCTCCAAATCATATCAAGTTTATTCATCAAGTGCTCCTACAACGCCAACGCCAATGCTCCAACACCGTCATAATGCCGACGCGACGACAAGTTCCGATCTTCTTCATCGACAGCAAAATCAAGTAATAGATTTTGATATTGTATTCTTTGTGTTTTATTTGTAACGAGGTGAGGTAGGCTTGTTTCCTCATCCTCGTAATTTCGGTTTTGTGATCGTTGTCTCCTACCTCCAACGAGGAGGAGACGTTATAGTGTTTTGCCCTTCATACGCGGTCTAGGACCGATAGGGCCTTGGAGTAGCAACCACTGGGTTGTGAACCAAGTAAAATAAACTTGTCTTCTTTACTTTCCACTGCTCTTACTTTGTGTATCGAATGAACGAAAAAAAGATTTACGATCGCTATTCACCCCCCCTCTAGCGACGCTTCTCGATCCAACACATCTCACATCTAAATTGACATGTATGTGTATTTTACACCCTAGATACATGTGAGATGCTAAAATATGAGTTAAGTTTAAGGTGCATAGCTTTTGCATCTAGATGAACTAAAACTCATCTTATCTTAATTATGGATCATTGGGAAAGCTAGTGTACAAGTTATGTACATTAAGCCCAAAGAATATGATCCAATATAGGTTTTCAAAAATATTTTAAAATCAATTTAGAAAACCTTGGTGAAGTCTATCTTTTGATAGCAATCACCATTGGTGAAGTTGATACAAAGTGAGCTAAAACATTGAAGTTTTTCTTCACTTTTGAACTTTGTATCAATTTCGATATTTTATGGGTAAAATATTTTTCTAACATTTTTCACCCATTGTATTGGTTATAAGTATTATACGTATGATGATTCATGATTTTTAAAATTACGTATAATTATTTATGCTTTTCTGAAATTCAATTCTAATAACTGAAATTCAGAAATTTTAGTTATCAGTCGACTGCCCTAGGTGACAGTCGATTGATGGACAGGGTAGTCGACTGATCTCTGATAGAGTCAACTGCCAGGCTAATTTTGGGGAAAACAATATTGTTTAGCCCACTTTCAGCTACGGTAAAGTTTCCTAACCACTCATAACCCTAGGATATGCTTTGGGAAGCATTATAAAGGATGAAAATCCATTGGATATAGATTAAAAGAGTTGTTAGGGTGATGTATCAAATTTAAGGTATAGGAAAGTTCAATGTTGAACTTTAGATCTTATTTTTGATGGTTTAGAGTTCCTATTGGCTTAGGGACTTCCCAATGACATTGTTGGTGCAATGGTCAATGGGGAGCAAGCCTTTAGGGGGAGGTATCCATCATGGGATGATGGATGATATTTTTTCTCATGAGGGGGAAAATGGATTTTGGAGATACCCAATTTGGAAATTGGGACAGTATATAGGATTGCCTCTCTTGAGTGATATGATACTTATCACTAGGAAAATTGTAGGTATCCTAGGTATTCTTGGACCAAGGGGGAGATTGTAAGATCTCATTGGGACATGAGACATTGACCTCTTTGGAGAAGACCTTTTTGATGTTAGTCAAAAAGGGGGAGAATGTTTGGGAGGGAATATTTGGAATGTTTTGGGGGAGAATGTTTTGAAGAATTTATGGGATTACCAATTTGGGATAATTGGTAAGAAGATTTGAGTTAGTGTTCTAACTCAAAGGTATGTGTTTTTGTCAAACATCAAAAAGGGGGAGATTGTTGGTGCAATTGGCCCAGGTCACGACTGACCGGACTCGAGTTTGACTCGAGCGATGTTTTGATGTTTGACATGGAGATTTGACATTGATATATGATAATGTTTTGGGGAGATTGTTGATGCAATTGTCCTGGGTCATGATTGACCGGACTTGAGTTTGACTCGAGGAGGATTTTGATGGTTGACTGGAGTTGACCTTGTCATGGAAAGTCCAAGTCTTGAGTACTTGACATGGAAAGTCCAAGCATGGGTCTTGGCAAGGAAAAGTCCAAGCATGGGTCTTGGCATGGAAAGTCTAACATGTTGGGTTTCCGGCACCGCGGCGTGTGTGTGTTCGATCATGTTTCGTAAACATGAACACAGCGGAAGCAATAAAATAATAAATACTCCTATTTATTACAACACACATAACACACGCATGCATATTACAACAAGTGTAGACATAACCGTAAATTTAAATTTGCAATAAAAGGAAATTTAACTACGTTATACCTTTCGTATGACGTGTAGCGGGAACGGCATCAACCGGAACGATTCTCGCTAGAATCGTCTCTATCCGTATCCACGCCGAGTTCCTCGGGATGACTTCGCTAAGCCACGAGCTTCGTCTTCGTACGGGTTACTAGCCTCGTGTTGAAGACGACGTGATCGAGAGATGATCACGATCCGAATCCAAATTCGGATCCTAAGACGAGTCCTCAAAACTCGCTTCTCCGGAGAGGTATTCGTCAACCGATTGACGAATCCTTCGTCTTCCACCTCAGAGGATTACCGGAGATCGAATCCCCGGTAAGTTAGCCGCTGTCGGAGCTTTAACCGTCGTCCAAACGACGCTCCGACGAGAGGAGAAGAAGCTGTCCAGAAAACTGGACAGCTTGGTGGAGGAGATAGGCGCCGGCCAACAAAGGAAGCCAAGTGCTCACCTTTTCACCGAAGCCTAGGAAGATCACCGGAGGGTCGCCGGAGGATCACCGGCTGAAGCTTGGACGCCGGCAAGGACTTGGACGGCAGCACACAAGCTGGGCGGCGGCAGCCTTTTGGTTGGCGCCGAAAAACTCCAAGGGTGGAGGTGGGCGGCAACTCAAGAGGCTAGGGTTTTGGATTAGGTTAGGGCTTAACAATCCCTTAAGCCCTCTTTTATAGAGAACTAATTCTCTTAATGGTTAATGGATCATATCCATAAAGCCCGTTAACCCGCTCCATTAAGATAAGTTAAAATAAACCAAACCATGATGGTTTATTTTAAGTTAAAATGAACCGAACCAACTTTTGGTTCATTCGTTTAAAATAAACCAAAGCCCTTTAGTTTATTCTCATCCATTGGATTAGAACCAAACCATTTTGGTTCATCCATTACGTCTTCATAAGACGCGGCCCATCCACGCTTCCATTGCGACTGAAACGATTTCATGCTCGCTTTATGTTTGGTCCAACCAAACCTAGTTTCTCTCGGTCTGAGAATCCCATTCTCAAGCTCGTTTTAAATCATTTGGATTACGCTCGTTGTGCGTGTGACCAAATAGGTTCTCGGTTTATGTTGGCCGTCTATAATTAACCATTAATTATAGAACGATCATGAGTGGCACCTAGTAGTACATCATGATCCCCAATTAACCGAAAAAATCAACGGTTGATCCAGAACTATTTCTGAAACCCTTCAGTAGCTCGAATGATTCGTGCCCCATTCCCTTCACTCATCTTATACCCACTTGGTTCAGGACATGGTCTATAGTGTCAGTCCCCACTAGGCTGACTACGTCACACCTAGCCCAAGTATCATTTCCTCGTCCTCTAGTTACTGCACATGTATCGAAGAGTACCTTACTCTAAACATGTAATGCTTTGGCCAAAGACTTTAGTAACAATCCGACGAGAGGCCATGGGTATACATCTCCTCGCAAGGAGTGGCGAATCCTTTATAGGCTATTCAAACACCTTCGATCACTTCGACTTATACCCAATCATCCCGGGTCCACATCTCCTTAGAGATGTTTGCTTAAGATGTCAAAGCATAAGTCTCCATGATCAAGATGACTTGAATACCGCAAGTCAAAGGAACCTCGCACTTAAGCCACAGTAAGAACTTCATTGACATATCTATATATGCAGAGAACCATATGAAGTCTTACGGCTGGTCACTCCAATGAACTAGTTACCATAACTAGCATCCACGATTAACTCCGGACATCACAATGTCTCCAGCCAGTGAGAATCAGCTGCTTGGATACACCAAGGAGTATACCTCGTGCTAGTCTCGACAGAATTGATGGTTTCCAAATCCATCAATTCATCGACTAGGGATAATTCCGATACATCACAATTACACATGTAGAGATACTCACTAGTTGTGATCCAATCACAAATTCTCTCATGCTGTGAATCGTATCGTGGACATTCAGTAAATGAGTTTAAGATCCAATCAAATACATAAAACATGTATACTCAAATAGTGAATCTTTATTTATCATATAAATGGTTCATACATAAGGCGATTGCCTTAGGACATCTCTCATATATTACTAACAGACTCCCACTTGGCCTAATGCCAATCGCTACGGTATCCAATACCATAAGCTCGAACATGACCCTCAAACTTATTTTGAGGTAATGCCTTAGTCAAGGGATCCGCTAAGTTCCTTTCAGTGGGAATTTTCTCGATTTGTATTTCGTTCCTACTGATGATCTCTCTGATAAGATGATAGCGGCGAAGCACATGTTTGGATCATTGATGAGACCACATCAAGTTCATAGATGAACTTCTTGATCCAAACCGCTTCCTTTGCTGCTTCCAAAGCTGCAACGTATTCTGCCTTAGTGGCAGAATCCGCTATAGTGTCAAGCTTGGAACCTTTCCAACTTATTGCGCCTCCATTCTAGGTGAATACATACCCAGACTGAGACATGGAATCATCCTTGTCTGTCTGGAGCTGGCATCCGTATACCCACGTATCACCATGTCCCCTTCTCCATATATTAGGAACACATCCTTAGTTCTTCTCAAGTACTTAAGGATCGTCTTAACAGCCGCCCAATGATCCATTCCTGGATCGGACTGGTATCTGCTCGTGACACTCAGAGCGTACGATACATCGGGCCTTGTACATAACATAGCATACATGATAGATCCTATTGCGGATGCATAGGGAATCTTACTCATGCAAATCCTCTCGTCTTCTGTGCGCGGACACATAGACTTCGAAAGGTGTACCCCATGCCTGATGGGTAAGAAACCTTTCTTGGATTCCGACATGCTAAACCTCTTTAGCACTCGGTCTATATATGTAGACTGCGAAAGACCAAGCAACCGTTTCGATCTATCTCTATAGATCTTAATCCCGAGGATGTAGGTTGCTTCTCCCAGGTCTTTCATGGAGAATGTCTTGGATAACCAAACCTTCACTGATTGTAAGATTGAAACATCATTTCCTATAAGTAGTATGTCATCGACATACAATACTAGGAATACGACTGCACTCCCACTAACCTTCTTGTACACACAAGGTTCGTCTGGATTTTGTGAGAAATCAAACTTTTTGATTGTCTCATCAAAATGGATATTCGACTCTGGATGCTTGCTTCAATCCATAAATGGACCGTCGCAATTTGCATACCTTGGTTTTATCAACCGATGTGAAACCCTCAGGCTGTATCATATACACGTCCTCGAGCAGGTTTCTATTAAGGAAAGCTGTTTTCACATCCATCTTCCATATCTCATAATCATAATGAGCCGCTATGGCCAGGAGCATCCGAATGGATTTAAGCATAGCTACAGGCGAATAGGTTTCGTCATAATCAACACCTTGTTTTTGACGATATCCTTTCACCACCAATCTAGCCTTATAGGTAATCACATTACCATCCATGTCGGTTTTCTTCTTGAAAACCCACTTGCACCCTTTAGGCTTTATCCCTTCAGGTGGGTCAACCAAGTTCCAAACTTGGTTTTCATACATGGAATCCATTTCCGACTTCATGGCACCAAGCCACTTATCCCTTTAGGAAATTGTCAGCACTTCTTCATAACTGGTAGGCTCCTCATCATCAATGAGTAATACGTCATTCGATTCACTTACGAGAAATCCATATCTCTCAGGAATATTGCGTGTTCTACCAGATCTACGAAGATGTAGTGTTACAATAGGTCCAGCCGATTGCTCATCACTATGAGTTATCGGCTGTTGTGCTTCACCAGGTATCTCATCAATGTCTATTTGAGTCTCTCGAGCCTCCTCAAGCTCGACGACACTCCCACTGTTTTCTTGCAAGAGAAACTCTTTCTCTAGAAACACAGCATGCCTTGAAACAAACACCTTTTGTTCCACAGGATGATAGAATTGGTAACCCCTTGTTTCCTTAGGGTATCCAACAAATAGACATTTATCAGACTTAGCATCCAATTTGTCTGATACAGTCCGCTTCACATAAGCAGGACAACCCCATATCTTCAAGTAAGATGCATGAGGTTTCTTACTATTCCATATCTCATATAGAGTAGTTGAGACTACCTTGGTAGGCATTCTGTTTAACAAGTAAACAGCTGTCTGAAGTGCATAGCCCCAAAAGGACTTGGGAAGATTCGCATGATTCATCATTGACCTGACCATGTCCAACAAGGTCCGGTTACGCCTCTCAGATACACCATTATGCTGTGGTGTATATGGCGGAGTCCATTGAGACAATATGTCATTGTCTCTTAGATAATCAAGAAACTCTTGACTTAAGTATTCACTACCTCGATCCGATCGAAGTATTTTAATACTCTTGTCATGTTGTTTCTCTACTTCATTTCTGAATTCTTTGAATCTTTCAAAGGCTTCAGACTTGTGTTTCATCAAGAACACATACCCAAACCATGAGTGATCATCGGCGAAGGTAATGAAGTAGCTATAGCCTCCTAAAGCTTGAGTTGACATAGGTCCACATACATCACTATGTATTAAGCCTAGCAACTCTCCCACTCGTTCACCTTTTCCTGTAAAAGGTAACTTAGTCATCTTGCCTTTTAAGCATGATTTGCATGTATTATATGAATCCAATTCAAACGATTCCAGAATTCCACATCGGTGTAATTCGGACATGCGTTTCTTGCTTACATGGCCAAGACGACAATGCCACATGTAGGAGTCTATTTGATTATCCTTTCGAGCACGCTTGTTGCTCGCTTCGATATTGCAAATGTCACTGGATACGTCCAACGTATAAACACCATTGCTTAAAGTTCCAGTCCCATAAAGAACTCCATTCATAGTTATGTAACAACAATTGTTACTAAAAGTCAAATGGTACCCATTTCTATTTAAACAAGAAATAGAAATGATGTTCTTTATCAACGAAGGAACATAAAAGCAATTGTCCAGTTCTAAGACAAGTCTTACAGGGAGTTCCAACAAATACGTTCCGATGGCGAGTGCAGCAACCGTTGCTCCATTCCCAACAAGTAAATTTGACTCTCCCTTGACGAGTCTTCTTCTATTCCTTAGCCCATGTATGTCATTACATATATGTGAGCCACACCCAGTATCAAATACCCAAGTGTTTGAGGAAATAGAATGACAATCAATAAAGAAGATTTCTGAAGAAGATGGGGCATCCGATGCCTTATCCTTCTTCACGGACTCAAGATAAATCTTGCACTTTCTTCTCAAATGGCCCTACTTGCCATAATGATGGCAAGTGCCCTTTTGAGCTGGTTCTGCCTTTTTAGCCCTTTTCTTCTTCCCCTTCTGTTGTTCCTTTGACTCCCTCTTAGAACCTTTCTTCGAGGAATCAACTAGCAACACCGTCCCCTGCTCATGCTTCTCAGAAGGTTCCACAGTCTTCAGCATGTTGAGCAGTACCACAGATGAACCTTCTTACATCTCAGAGGTGAAGAGGAGCTTGAAGACTTCGAACCTTTCGAATCTCACTTGCTCATCAACCAACTCATAAAGATGAAGGACTACGATATGAGCATCCATATGCTCATGCTACTTTCGTAGCTTGGGTTCCATCATGGCTAGCATGATGCAACTCATTTGTTCAGAATCACTCACATGTTTCTGATAGGCCAACAATTGGTCCAGAGTTGCATTGTCACTAGGATGGGCGGGAAGAGGCGCTTCGAGGACATACGCAAGCTTTTTCACCTTGAGAACAATTCTCAAGTTTCTAAGCTAGTCCAAGAAGTTCGGCCCAGTCAATTTATTTGAATCCAAAATGGAACACAAATTCAAACACATCATGATCAATTTATTGACCTAGAAATACAAAACGAGCATATATGAGAAAGATGATTTTAAAATGCATCAATATACATTTATAAATCCTATTCATTTTTCAAATTTCAAAAACCCCAAAATCACTTCGGGAGATCGTAGGTCCATCTCTGAATGGGCTGATATCCATCATAGTTATGAACAACCTTGGAGAGAGTCCAACAAGCCATTCATAACTACGACGGTAGGTATCAACTATACCGATTGCATATCACGTATATGCAACTATCACAATGTGCTATCAACTAATTGAATGTTCACACATACATCGGGTTGTTAACACATTAACAAGTATGCATCATATGCATAGCACCCAACTTCACCTCCCTTTACATCGACCTTGGAGAGAGTCCAACAAGCCGATGCTCCAGGTTAAAGCCAACCCATTAATCGGGACATAGTTTTAATATGGTTAGAGCGCATTCAACCAATTAGCCCAGCTTGGAGAGAGTCCAACAACCAAAGCTAACGATTGACCTCTGACTCTTACCATATTAGTATTAAACTATTCCATGGTTTGAACATATTCGGGTTCGAGCCGGGCTTGGAGAGAGTCCAACAACCCAAACAAGAAACGGAACTCTGGTTCTAACCATATTAATGGAAGGTGTAGACCTTAATATTGTTTAAGGGTTTTTATGTCTCATCCTCTTTGCATGCAAACAACTATTATCTACATGGCATGGCATACATGGCATACATCTACATGTCACGACACGCATGGCATAATGTTATACATCTAATGCAATTACATGACATACAATTATGTCATGTATATATTTCCTTATATGTCATAACTATTTATGGAAATAAAATATGTTTAAGATTTGATTCTCCAAATCAAATCATAATTAAATTAGGAAACAAATTTCCAAATCTAATCACATATTTTATTCATGGAATTATTTGATTAAGGAAAATCTATTTAGGAAACCAATTTCCTAAATCATTAAAACTACTTATGGAAATAAAATATTTTAAGATTTGATTTCCCAAATCAAATCATGATTAAATTAGAAAACAAATTTCCAAATCTAATCAAATATTTTATTTATGAAAAATATCGATTTCCATAAATACTTCCAACTTTCCAAAAGTGGAAGATTTCCATAAATACTTTTAGACTTTCCAAAATTGAAAAATTTCCATAAATACTTCTAAATTTCCAAAATTAGAAAATTTCCAGAAATACATTATGACTATCGCAAAACCATTTTTACGATTATGTCGAAACACAACCTGGGCTCTGATACCACTGTTGGGTTTCCGGCACCGCGGCGTGTGTGTTCGATCATGTTTCGTAAACATGAACACAGCGGAAGCAATAAAATAATAAATACTCCTATTTATTACAACACACACAACACACGCATGCATATTACAACAAGTGTAGACATAACCGTAAATTTAAATTTGCAATAAAAGGAAATTTAACTACGTTATACCTTTCGTATGACGTGTAGCGGGAACGGCATCAACCGGAACGATTCTCGCTAGAATCGTCTCTATCCGTATCCATGCCGAGTTCCTCGGGATGACTTCGCTAAGCCACGAGCTTCGTCTTCGTACGGGTTACTAGCCTCGTGTTGAAGACGACGTGATCGAGAGATGATCACGATCCGAATCCAAATTCGGATCCTAAGACGAGTCCTCAAAACTCGCTTCTCCGGAGAGGTATTCATCAACCGATTGACGAATCCTTCGTCCTCCACCTCAGAGGATTACCGGAGATCGAATCCCCGGTAAGTTAGCCGCTGTCGGAGCTCTAACCGTCGTCCAAACGACGCTCCGACGAGAGGAGAAGAAGCTGTCCAGAAAACTGGACAGCTTGGTGGAGGAGATAGGCGCCGGCCAACAAAGGAAGCCAAGTGCTCACCTTTTCACCGAAGCCTAGGAAGATCACCGGAGGGTCGCCGGAGGATCACCGGCTGAAGCTTGGACGCCGGCAAGGACTTGGACGGCAGCACACAAGCTGGGCGGCGGCAGCCTTTTGGTTGGCGCCGAAAAACTCCAAGGGTGGAGGTGGGCGGCAACTCAAGAGGCTAGGGTTTTGGATTAGGTTCGGGCTTAACAATCCCTTAAGCCCTCTTTTATAGAGAACTAATTCTCTTAATGGTTAATGGATCATATCCATAAAGCCCGTTAACCCGCTCCATTAAGATAAGTTAAAATAAACCAAACCATGATGGTTTATTTTAAGTTAAAACGAACCGAACCAACTTTTGGTTCATTCGTTAAAAATAAACCAAACCCCTTTGGTTTATTCTCATCCATTGGATTAGAACCAAACCATTTTGGTTCATCCATTACGTCTTCATAAGACGCGGCCCATCCACGCTTCCATTGCGACTGAAACGATTTCATGCTCGCTTTATGTTTGGTCCAACCAAACCTAGTTTCTCTCGGTCTGAGAATCCCATTCTCAAGCTCATTTTAAATCCTTTGGATTACGCTCGTTGTGCGTGTGACCAAATAGGTTCTCGGTTTATGTTGGCCGTCTATAATTAACCATTAATTATAGAACGATCATGAGTGGCACCTAGTAGTACATCATGATCCCCAATTAACCGAAAAAGATCAACGGTTGATCCAGAACTATTTCTGAAACCCTTCAGTAGCTCGAATGAATCGTGCCCCATTCCCTTCACTCATCTTATACCCACTTGGTTCAGGACATGGTCTATTGTGTCAGTCCCCACTAGGCTGACTACGTCACACCTAGCCCAAGTATCATTTCCTCGTCCTACGGATTCTAGTTACTCCACATGTATCGAAGAGTACCTTACTCTAAACATGTAATGCTTTGGCCAAAGACTTTAGTAACAATCCGACGAGAGGCCATGGGTATACATCTCCTCGCAAGGAGTGGTGAATCCTTTATAGGCTATTCAAACACCTTCGATCACTTCGACTTATACCTAATCATCCCGGGTCCACATCTCCTTAGAGATGTTTGCTTAAGATGTCAAAGCATAAGTCTCCATGATCAAGATGACTTGAATACCGCAAGTCAAAGGAACCTCGCACTTAAGCCACAGTAAGAACTTCATTGACATATCTATATATGCAGAGAACCATATGAAGTCTTACGGCTGGTCACTCCAATGAACTAGTTACCATAACTAGCATCCACGATTAACTCCGGACATCACAATGTCTCCAGCCAGTGAGAATCAGCTGCTTGGATACACCAAGGAGTATACCTCGTGCTAATCTCGACAGAATTGATGGTGTCCAAATCCATCAATTCATCGACTAGGGATAATTCCGATACATCACAATGACACATGTAGAGATACTCACTAGTTGTGATCCAATCACAAATTCTCTCATGCTGTGAATCGTATCGTGGACATTTAGTAAATGAGTTTAAGATCCAATCAAATACATAAAACATGTATACTCAAATAGTGAATCTTCATTTATCATATAAATGGTTCATACATAAGGCGATTGCCTTAGGACATCTCTCATATATTACTAACATAACATGGGTTGGCAAGTAAAGTCCAAGGATGTAGTCTTGGCCACGTAAGCCCAAGGGTGTAGTCTTGGCGGTGAAAGTCCAAGTCATGAGTACTTGGCATTTGGAAAGTCCAAGGGGTTTTTTATTGGCGGCGTAAAGTCCAAGGGTGAAGTCTTGGCAGCATAAGTCCAATGGTTGGCGGCGTAAAGTCCAAGCGGAGTCTTGGCAGCGTAAGTCCAATGTGCCTTGGCGGTGTAGACACCGTTAGCATGACATAGCTGATGGAAGCACTTGAAGGCTAGCGCATGGTTGAACAAGTTATGGATGACTTGGAGGGATCCGATAGGCGCGAGACTGACGGAGATGGCTAGAAGGCTTAGGTCTAGGCTAAGGGTGGTCTTGTAAAGTACGAAAAAAAAAATATGGATTAAACCCTTTAATTAATTGGGATTAATTAAGGGATTAATTAGGCTTAATTAGTGGGCTTGATCCCTAATTGGGTTTGGGTTGGAATAGGGTTAAATCCATTGGGCTTGGGCTGGAAATTGGGCTTGGGCTGAACCGGCTGAGCTGAACCAAATTGATTTGGGTTTGAGTTGGGCTTAACCTGGGTTCGATTGGGCTTGAACCGGTAGAGGTGGACTAAACTGCTGAACGAGCCGATCAACATTTCACTCGAGATTTCTTCCCGATTGCGATTTCATCCTCTTCCCATTTTTCCCATCGCGACCTTCACCGCGCTCGATCGCAGCCCTCCGCCGCCAGCTGAGCTCGACTCAGTGGTCACCAGCCTCGCCGGAGCTCTACGTTGTCGCCCTCTAGTCGGCGTGCAGCCCTGTCTTTCCGCTCGTCGACCGCCGCGAGGCCTTCGGCGTCTTGTGCGCCTTTTTCAAAGCCTAGCAGCTGTCGCCGTCGGCCCTGCTCGCCGCGAGGACGATCTGCCATCGCCGACGCTCGAGTCCGGGATTCCGGTGCCTTGCCACTGCTGACCGCCTCCAGCCATCGTATCCGCCGGCATCCCGTGAGCAGATCGCGAGTTCAAAGGGAAAAAGGGGCCGACGGTGAACTCTACTCGGCGACCTTCTCGAGTTGGATTTGAGCTGTTCAACGAGCAACCCTCCTAGGCGTTGCTAGAGTGAATGGCCGAGCGTGAGGGGGCTGGTTGCCGCTTGTTGCCGGAGCTAGGTAGGGATCGATCTCCTTCCTTCTTTGAGATGTGAATTGAGATCTTGCTGTGGATTCCTTGATTTAGCGTTAATCTGTGGTTTTTGGGCAGTGATTGGATTGGCGTCGTTGTATTACTTCGGTGAACAGGGGAGGGGCTGCCGGTGAAGTTTTGGCCGGTAGGTTGTGTTTCTTTTTTTTTCCTTTTGGTTTCCTCTGTAACTGTTGTGAATGCTGTGAGGTATCAATGTTGTGAGATTCGATGGATGGTTGATCAATTGCTAGCATGATTTAGAGTCTGTTCCTTCTAGTTATTGTGGTTACAGTCGATTATTGAGATCGAGCTGATGGGTGCTGCGTTCACCTTCACGTAGCAATAGATAAGCAGTTGAATCTGTGATGTTGGGCAATCAATCAAGAGTGGTGTAGAGGGAGGTTGTTCTGCACAGTCAGGGGTGGAGCTGTAATTGGATTAGTGAGGTAGGTGAATTTGGATTTGATATGGATGAATGGGGTAGATTGATTGATATATGAGTTCATTCATCTTATAGCAACAGATTGTTGATGCAGCCTATATGTTATTGAATTTTTGGTAAATTGTGTATGATAGGTCGTGAGCTCCAGAGTTCAGATTGGTTATGATGGATTGGATTGGGATAGTTGAGTTTTAATACGTATTCGGGAAAGAATGAGAATTATAGAACGAATTGGTATTTTGTTGTATGATTATTAGAGACTTGTACTTAAAAGTAATTTTATACTATTGTATAGGTTTGGGATCTGAGCGGGTCCGTAGTGAGGATTATTCGACCGTGTCGTGGGTAATATCTACCTGGTCCGGTAGTTTGATCAATTCCAGTGCATGATCTTGGATATGTATGTTTATACCTGTTTACCTTAAATCCACTCATGTTTAATCATATGCTTGTACTGCCTTGACCTTTGAGATATAAACTCTGGTACTTCATTGATTATCTAGCTCGGATAGGAACTATAAACCCTATTATGTATTAGCTGATGGATGTTCAAGAAGTGGGAGGTTAGGGTTATCTTTGTGACTTCAGATTGGGTTACTGTATTACATCACTAGGGTTAGGTGATGGATTGGATTATGGAGTCGATCGTGATATCATAACCGTATTAGTGGTGCATTTATGGTGGATCTCGTTGCCTGTGCATAGATAAGTGTATGGTTGTCAGTATGTGACCATGACTAGAGGTCTTAGCGTGGTGGGTGATCGGATGGTATGACTCTTTGTGCGATAGAGAGAGTCTTGTGATTGTAGTCCTTGCATAGTTGACTTTTGGTTGACCAGGACTCCCCATGGGATAGGGAGTGAGGCGAGGATACATGTATGGAGCTATGCATCATTACATTGCATGCATGCTGACGACTAGGTCTCCCTTGTGGATGAGACGGGTCGTCGGTCATCCTGACTCCCCGGCCACTCGGGGTAGTGGTAGCAGGGTTGAGGGCAGAGCATTGGATGTGCCGCGCTCGGCCACTAGGGATGGTGGTAGGCCGGAGATGCGACCGCCATCGAAAGCGAGCAGTGGTGTTAGCACTCGCCCACTATAGACGGTTGTTGTGTGACATGCAGTTGTCCTGTGTGCAGAGCTCGTCTACTCATGGGTAGTGACGGAGCGACCAGCAGCAGGGACCCCCGGGGAGTAGTTAGCTTTTTACCCTTATATGCTACTCATTCATACTACCCAACTCGGTCACTCGAGAGTAGTGGCGGCTGGAGTCGGGCTAGTCGTCATGCCGTGCCACCCGGGCCATACTGGGGTCGTGGTTGGACAGGTCCGCAGACATGGCCATGCATATGCATTGCTGATATATATGTATGCATGTATTTGATATATGTTTTACATATGCCTGTGAGATGCTGCATTTGATTGAGCTATGATTGTTGCACATGCTTGTACATCATGATACATGCCATTTGTATTTTATTTACTGCTATGTGTTGAGCATGATACATGCGTTGATTCAGACTGTTATATGCATTTGATTAGCATCATGTCGTGGTGTGGTACAGACCGGGTTATTATACAAGTGATCATATGCTGTTCTTATGTCTGAGTATTGGCCAGGTATGGGATTGACTTAATACATTATATGGGTTATGTTATTGTATATCTGTCAGGATGATATAGCTTATGGTGTTGCAGACCGTCAGGTACGTTGGTACATTACTTTATGTTCAGTTGATCAGTTTAGTATATACATTGCATATGACTTTACTGTAGTTACTTGTTATTAGAGTTGGATAGGACTGTATGTCTATTGGACTCATGCTGTATACCTGTAGATCTTCACATGTATACTTGTAGATCTATCCTTATATGTTGTTCATGCACTTTCTATATATTACCCCTGAGTTTATACTCACCACCCCTGGACCCTGGGCTTCCTGTCGCCCAGATAACAGGTAGAAGATTTCTTGGACGTTCGGAGCTCCGCCAGCTGATCCCATCTCACACCGGATGAATGGACCTGTTTTCCGTATTGTTGTATTACTATGGATTGTCGTTTTGTGGTTTTAACCTGTATTGTTTCCGTATCTGTGATATACGGACGTATTGTATGTATTTGGCTTTCGCTGTTGCTTCTATTATGTTTCTTGTTGTGTCAAGTCACTCCGGAGTGCACAGTTGGGTCATTGTATCTTGTTGATCTGTTTGTATTGATTCCTCTTTGATTATTATGTTTGATATGATGATATCTGCGTATATCATATTGTTGTTGTGGGCCTACGGGCCTTGTATTAACCCGATATGTTGCCACGTACAGGGGAGATGCCGTCCGTTTGTTTTTCGGCACGGCATACTCTCGAGGCGTGACAATTTTATTGGTGTTAGAGCCCTAGGTTGCGAAGTCCATTTTCGGATTTGATTTCATTCGGACATCGAGTTTTGCTTTACTCGGTCTTGGTTTTGTGAGTTCGATCCGCCGCAATTGCGGGACATATCTCCGAGCTACAAGGATTAAGGTATGTTAACTGTTATTACATATCCTTCTGTTGGCTATGCATTTAGTTACTTATAACAGTGCATGACTTGTAGGATATTGGTTATTATACGTAACTGTAGTTTTGGTTTGACCACGGGAATGATATGTTGAGGTTATTAGACATGTATCTGCTATCGAAAAGGTAATTACCTTTGAGAGCCGACTGATACCGAGTCGGAAAGCAGGAGTTTGGTAGTCACATCTCTTGTGGAGATCAAGGATTACGGTCCTAAGATTTTCACTAATTATGTTAGTCAGATCATTACCTATGGGGTAATGAACTACGCGAGTATACTATTGCGGATGCAGATAGTAGAAAATTAGTGGATGATATTCATGGGGATTTTGATCTTCGGACTGATCGTTCTAGGTCGTATAACATTGGGAGTACTTTTGGAGTACTTGACTCGGGTCATACGAAGATAGTAGTGTTAGTGGAATACCATTATCCGGATCTAGCCGGTAGTTGGTAGAAGAAATGGGAAGTAACCTATGGGAAATAATGTATCACTTGGTCACAGTTCAGTGATGTTGTGAGATAGTATTTCCCCACGTCATTTTCTTTGACTCATTGTCAAGAAATTCTTGGGCTTTAGGTCGAGTGATCGTTTGGTAATGGAAGTACCATGCAGAGTCGTTAGACTTGTGAAAGTTACACCCATTTAATAGCCCAAGAATGTGATTGGGTTGGCCACCCACGGGTTATCGGTTGACATCTTGATCATGATGTTTGGATCTCCTACCAGATCCTACCGGAAGTGTATAGACCGAGTCATGTGTATAGAAATGACTCCGTAGTAAGTGTTTTAAAGAGTTGGAGATTTGATAAGCAGATATTGCAAGTCAAATTATTGGAATTCGAAGTCTCCGAATGTTTGACAAAAGAAACAAGATTAAAGTCATGAGTCACGAGCGACTATTGGAGAGTTTTTCGATCATAGAAGACCGATTGCAGATTGTCAGCAGCTTCTCATGATTATCAGCGAACTCAGGGGAAAGACTCCGAAGGGAGATTGTGTGCGTGCAGTGCGGGTCACGACGAGACACAGAGCCAGATTATCCGATGGACCATTGTATCTGTTTCTACTATAAGCAGCCGGTATCTACGAGGAGAGTATGTATTTTGAAGACTCAGTTGAAGACTATGGATGATGCTTTCGAGCGGACGATCCACAACCTCGAAAGCCGAGATCATTACAGAAGAATGGATTATCCCATCAGCAACGATCTACTACCTCAGATATAGTTGGAGCTCTTTGATACTTTCATCCGGAAGAAGTAAGTTACTCAGCAGTATCAGTCGAAGACATCTCAGAAGATTCAGACATTCAGACAACAACTGTTACCTTCCCAGGCGTAGTTATGATTTGTTCAGAGGAGAGAGAGTATACGACGATGGTCGTATCTATGCGGTATTCTTCAGTTGCAGCAGTACCTTTCGCAGAGTTGGAGCGTGCTACGATGTTGACAATTCTTCAGTATTTTACAGCCGGATGTGTATCTTTTGCCAGTACAACAGTGGTTATCATCTCCGTGCAGTTGTTTCAGTTTCTACCTCCGTTTTCAGCAGTTGATTTCATTTCCTCCATGGCAGATTTTTGTAGCTACTTGAGCTCAGTCGTCCAGAACAGATGTTGGATGAGTTTACATGATTACTCGAGAAAAAAATATGGAAGACCGAAGGATCAGTCCTTCGGGGTATTACTTTAGGTTATCCTATTTGCGGATATATCGAGAGATACTGGTAGTTTACAGGTATCTTTGTCTAGAACATTCTTGGATAGGGTTCGAAGGGTTCCTATTGACTTGTGGGTTGGGGATTTTTCTCTACCGTCAGTTGAGATGTTGATCAACAATCAAAGTCAAGGGATACCCTTAGCCTTTGCTAGACATACCTCTACTATAGACATATCCTTATGGATAGTTAGATTGTTGGAGCGTTGGTATACTAGGACTCTCGGATGTACGTATAATTCGAGAGTATTCGGATATAGTTTTGGATAAACTCCTAGGCTTGCCACTGCATGGGCAAGTGGAATATGCGATTGAGGTGATTTCGGGAATAGTCCTGATATTGGGGACCTCGTACCGGGAGATGAGTTTATGGGTATCAGTGTTGCTAAACACTATGGGAGATTTATCTGCCTCAGTGTTTCTTCTTGAGAAGACTTGTAACTCTTTGTTAGAAGAGAGTCAGACTTTGAGTCTATGCATCAATTATCGATGATTGGAATGCAGTAGTTATTGTGAATGAATATCCTTCGTTGTGGATAGATGATTTGTTTAGATCAGCTAAATGACACCTGTGTATATCCTAGGGTTGGCCTACGACTGGAGGTTTGATACTGTAGTGACTTAGTGTCATACAATTATCATTGTCAGTGTGATGATTGAGTTATCTGTAGCTTAGAGTAAAAGGATGCAGGTGTGTGAAGACGACATTTCATACTTGGTATGAATTTTAGGAGATGTTGATAATGTTGTTAGACTTATCGACGATTTAGTCGTTCATGAATTTGAGGAATCAAGTACTCTTGGAGTATTTGAGACCAATTGTCATCATATCTGTGGAGGATATATTTATGGATATATTCTCAATCTTGAGGGAAGTTGTGGTTTCCCTAGATTGATTTGGTATTTACCATAGATGAGGATAGGATGTTTTAGCGATACTATACTGTCGACTTGTGAGACCAAGAAGGTGATGGCAATCACCTGGTCGGAAGTTTGTGAAGCTAGGTTTCAGGGCCTAAAGGGTGACTGACTTTTGGGTCAGTGTTAATTAATCTGTCCGATATGGATGGAAGAGTATTGTACGCAGATGCATCATTTCAGGGATTAGAGCGATTCCGATGCAGTGGTATGAGACGTGTCTTATGCTTACGTCAGTTGAGGAATAGCGAGATTAGTTATTACTGTCTTCCAGTCACTTATAGTGCCGTGTGACAGAGTGAATTTTGGATATTAGATTAATTTCTCTTGTGAGAATAAATCTCCGTCTCTGGGAAGGATAGTGGTTCCCAGAGTTGCATTCGCTTTAGGAAGTGTTGTTTCAGGAGACTCTTCATTCGAGAGTGATGATTTATTCGGAGTGTATCCGAAAATAGTGAGTATTGAAACGTTCCGGTTGGTGGAACGATATATGGGACACGGTTGATTGCGTAGTTTGGTGTTGGGTATGCCAACAAGCAAAGGTGGAAGATTAGTGACCAGTAGGGTTACGTACCGAGATAAAAGTGGAGCCTAGTGCGTTAGACTGTTGGGAGATTATCTAGAAATCGGAAAGGACTTGATAGGATTTGGGTAATCGATGATCGATTAGCTAGGTTCGCTCATTTTCTTCTGAGCCATATGATGGACTCCATTGGATCGCTTGATGGAATTATATCCATGGGGCATCCTTGGGTATCATTTCTGATAGTGATTCATGATTCACCTTACGATTCTGGTAAAGTCTCCCATCGGTTACGAGTATAGAGCTCCACTCTGGTACAGTTATGTATCTTTGATAGATGGTCGATATGTTGAGAGAGTATATAAGAGCTGGAAATATAATATTCGAGCTCAGTACCCCACTTAGTCACTTGAGGTGTGACTTTTCTCAGGATACTTGAGATGATGATTGTGACATCTCGTACAAGTATATAAGTCAGAAATTTGGGGACCAAATTTTTATAAGTGGGGGAGAATGTAAAGTACGAAAAAAAATGGATTAAACCCTTTAATTAATTGGGATTAATTAGGCTTAATTAGTGGGCTTGATCCCTAATTGGGTTTGGGTTGGAATAGGGTTAAATCCATTGGGCTTGGGCTGGAAATTGGATTGGGCTGGAAATTGGGCTTGGGCTGAACCGGCTGAGCTGAACCAAATTGATTTGGGTTTGAGTTGGGCTTAACCTGGGTTCGATTGGGCTTGAACCGGTAGAGGTGGACTAAACTGCTGAACGAGCCGATCAACATTTCACTCGAGATTTCTTCCCGATTGCGATTTCATCCTCTTCCCATGTTGTCGCCCTCTCTAGTCGGCGTGCGACCCTATCTTTCCGCTCTCGTGCAGCCTTCGGTCAGGCCTCGGCGACGCTTTTTCGCCTTTTCGTCGTCAAAGCCTAGCCTGCTGTCGCCGTCGGCCCTGCTCGCCGCGAGGACGATCTGCCATCGCCGACGCTCGAGTCCGGGATTCCGGTGCCTTGCCACTGCTGACCGCCTCCAGCCATCGTATCCGCCGGCATCCCGTGAGCAGATCGCGAGTTCAAAGGGAAAAAGGGGCCGACGGTGAACTCTACTCGGCGACCTTCTCGAGTTGGATTTGAGCTGTTCAACGAGCAACCCTCCTTGGCGTTGCTAGAGTGAATGGCCGAGCGTGAGGGGGCTGGTTGCCGCTTGTTGCCGGAGCTAGGTAGGGATCGATCTCCTTCCTTCTTTGAGATGTGAATTGAGATCTTGCTGTGGATTCCTTGATTTAGCGTTAATCTGTGGTTTTTGGGCAGTGATTGGATTGGCGTCGTTGTATTACTTCGGTGAACAGGGGAGGGGCTGCCGGTGAAGTTTTGGCCGGTAGGTTGTGTTTCTTTTTTTTCCTTTTGGTTTCCTCTGTAACTGTTGTGAATGCTGTGAGGTATCAATGTTGTGAGATTCGATGGATGGTTGATCAATTGCTAGCATGATTTAGAGTATGTTCCTTCTAGTTATTGTGGTTACAGTCGATTATTGAGATCGAGCTGATGGGTGCTGCATTCACCTTCACGTAGCAATAGATAAGCAGTTGAATCTGTGATGTTGGGCAATCAATCAAGAGTGGTGTAGAGGGAGGTTGTTCTGCACAGTCAGGGGTGGAGCTGTAATTGGATTAGTGAGGTAGGTGAATTTGGATTTGATATGGATGAATGGGGTAGATTGATTGATATATGAGTTCATTCATAGCAATGATTGTTGATGCAGCCTATATGTTATTGAATTTTTGGTAAATTGTGTATGATAGGTTGTGAGCTCTAGAGTTCAGATTGGTTATGATGGATTGGATTGGGATAGTCGAGTTTTAACACGTATTCGGGAAAGAATGTGAATTATAGAACGAATTGGTATTTTGTTGTATGATTATTAGAGACTTGTACTTAACCGTAATTTGTTACTATTGTACAGGTTTGGGATACGAAGCGGGTCCGCGGCCGTGAGGATTATTCGAGCTTCGTATCAGGTGGGTAATATCTACCTGGTCCGGTAGTTTGATAAATTCCAGTGCATGATCTTGGATATGTATGTTTATACCTGTTTACCTTAAATCCACTCATGTTTAATCATATGCTTGTACTGCCTTGACCTTTGAGATATAAACTCTGGTACTTCATTGATTATCTAGCTCGGATAGGAACTATAAACCCTATTATGTATTAGCTGATGGATGTTCAGTAAGTACAGGAGGTTAGGGTTATCTTTGTGACTTCAGATTGGGTTACTGTATTACATCACTAGGGTTAGGTGATGGATTGGATTATGGAGTCGATCGTGATATCATAACCGTATTAGTGGTGCATTTATGGTGGATCTCATTGCCTGTGCATAGATAAGTGTATGGTTGTCAGTATGTGACCATGACTAGAGGTCTTAGCGTGGTGGACTGTCAGATGAGTATGACTCTTTGTGCGATAGAGAGAGTCTTGTGATTGTAGTCCTTGCATAGTTGACTTTTGGTTGACCAGGACTCCCCATGGGATAGGGAGTGAGGCGAGGATACATGTATGGAGCTATGCATCATTACATTGCATGCATGCTGACGACTAGGTCTCCCTTGTGGATGAGACGGGTCGTCGGTCATCCTGCCTCCCCGGCCACTCGGGGTAGTGGTAGCAGGTTGAGCGAGCATCGATGCAGCGCCCACTATGGATGGTGGTAGCTGGAGATGCGCACCTGGCCACTGAGCAGAGTGGTATTAGCACTCGCCCACTATAGACGGTGGTTGTGTGACGTGCAGTTGTCCTGTGTGCAGAGCTCGTCTACTCATGGGTAGTGACGGAGCGACCAGCAGCAGGGACCCTTGGGGAGTAGTTAGCTCTTTACGCTTATATGCTACTCATTCATACTACCCAACTCGGTCACTCGAGAGTAGTGGCGGCTGGAGTCGGGCTAGTTGTCATGCCGTGCCACCCGCCATCATCGGGAGTCGTGGTTGGACGGTCCGCAGACATGGCATGCATATGCATTGCTGATATATATGTATGCATGTATTTGATATATGTTTTACATATGCCTGTGAGATGCTGCATTTGATTGAGCTATGATTGTTGCACATGCTTGTACATCATGATACATGCCATTTGCATTTTATTTACTGCTATGTGTTGAGCATGATACATGCGTTGATTCAGACTGTTATATGCATTTGATTAGCATCATGTCATTGTGTGGTACGGACCGGGTTATTATACAGGTGATCATATACTGTTCATATGTCTGAGTATTGGTCAGGTATGGGATTGACCTGGTACATTATATGGGTTATGTTATTGTATATCTGTCAGGATGATATAGCTTATGGTGTTGCAGACCGTCAGGTACGTTGGTACATTACTTTATGTTCAGTTGATCAGTTTAGTATATACATTGCGTATGACTTTACTGTAGTTACTTGTTATTAGAGTTGGATAGGACTGTATGTCTATTGGACTCATGTCAGATACATTGTAGAGATCTTCACATGTATACTTGTAGATCTATCCTTATATGTTGTTCATGCACTTTCTATATATTACCCCTGAGTTTATACTCACCACCCCTGGACCCTGGGCTTCCTGTCGCCCAGATAACAGGTAGAAGATTTCTTGGACGTTCGGAGCTCCGCCAGCTGATCCCATCTCACACCGGACGAATGGACCTATTTTCCGTATTGTTGTATTACTATGGATTGTCGTTTTGTGGTTTTAACCTGTATTGTTTCCGTATCTGTGATATACGGACGTATTGTATGTATTTGGCTTTCGCTGTTGCTTCTATTATGTTTCTTGTTGTGTCAAGTCACTCCGGAGTGCACAGTTGGGTCATTGTATCTTGTTGATCTGTTTGTATTGTTTCCGCTGTGTTTATTATGTTTGATATGATGATATCTGCGTATATCATATTGTTGTTGTGGGCCTACGGGCCTTGTATTAACCCGATATGTTGCCACGTACAGGGGAGATGCCGTCCGTTTGTTTTTCGGCACGGCATACTCTCGGGGCATGACAGGACTAGCAAGTATGGGGACACCATACTTGAGGTTAAAACCTCATATTTGAGGTTAGCCTCATTGGGGCGATCGATTGATGGTGATTAGTCATCGCCATTGCCATGGGCAATGATCGTGATGGTTTGGCCGCGAGCGCGAGAACACTCTATAGCTTGCAGCGATCGGCTACGAACTCTAGGCGATCGATTGCCAATGTTGGCGATCGTGTTGGAATCTTGTTGGAGTTTTTCCAACGTGGATCGAGCCGTTGTCTCACAACAACAATGGCATCAGTCGACTGATGTCTTATGGCAGTCGACTGATCGACGAAAATCCAGCCCGACGCAGGATATAAAGGAAGCTCGGAAGGAGGGTTTTTGTAGCAATTTTTCTTGGGCGAATTGTGTAGGATCGAGTAAACCGAGAGAGGGGGTGAATCTCGGTGTTTAATAATTGTTTGGTTGCTTTTAAAATGAGTACGCAACAGAAATGAAATGCAATAAAAGATACATTAATTTACTTGGTTCACAACCTGGACTGGATTGCTACTCCAAGGCCCGTAGCTCTGCCACGAACAACCTCGATGGGCAATATCTATAATGCCCTCCGATTCGAGAACTCTCGACTTCGGAGGGAGTTCACTTTTACAAATGTAAGAGAAGAGTAACAATCTACTCTCTCTTTAATATTGAATTTAAAAGCGAAAATAAAAAAGGTAAAGACTACTTTATACCGACACAAAATGTAGTAGTGGATGCAACTTGAGGTGTCGAAAAAGAGTCCTTCTGAATGGTTGAAGCTCTTGTGATCGTGAGGAAATTTTGGCAGCACTTTGACGTATATGAATGATGATCTCGAGTTCTGGTCGAGTGCGACTTTTATAAACTCTTTCCAGTCGACTCCACATCAGCCCATCGATATGGAATTCGTGGTCTTCCAGTCGACTGAATCCCCTTCAGTCGACTCCATGTCACTCGGGTCCATATCAGGAAATTTCTCTCTTTAGTCAACTCAAACTCTTCAGTCGACTCAAGCCCTTTCCATCTGCGTCGCACGATCTTTGATCGATCACCAGCTGATCCTGCCAAATAAGTATCCAGTCGACTGATACATCTCTAGTCGATTGGACTTCAGTCGACTTGAATCAATTCAGTCGACTGATCCCTGCAAAACAGGATTAGCACAAAATAAATAATATGAAATGCGATAGCAGTAGTAATACTGCTCAATCTCGACTACTAAGTCCCACGTGGACTTTTCATTGGATCGACACCTAGCTTTGTCCCCTACAGAGGACTCGACCTCACCTCTTCACTCGAGGCTTACCTGTCGGCTACCTGCCGGACTTACCATTCTTGACATCCGATCTGACCCACTAGGGCTTCCACCAGCTGTCCGGTCTGCCTGACCCAGCTGGACTTTTTGCCTATTGTCTGGTCTCCTGACCCAACCGGTCTTCATGCCAAATGTCCGGTTCACACGACCCATCTGGACTTCATGCCTAGTGTCCGGTCCTCTTGATCTATCAAGATTTATGCCTAGTATCCAGTCAACATGACCTACTAGGACTTCCTGTTAAGCCTGCACACTTAATACTTATATTAAATCACACGTGAATCCTAACTCTTAACTGTGGTCCATACATCAAAACTAAGGAGTGATGCTTACTGCATCAACAATCTCCCCCTTTTTGATGTATTATAACACATCAGTTAAAGTTAGGAGAATCAAATACCAATCTCCATATTTTGATATGTATAAGAAATGAACTTACAACTTTTGTCATGAATATAGATGCATAAATTTAACCATGTATGACATGCATTAATCCTTATCGAATTTTTGCATCTTCTCTAATTTTATCTCTCTTCTTCTTAAATTTATATCTTATAATTTTATATCTCTTGTCTCCCCATTTGGCATAGATCAAAATAAGGGTGAAATTAAAGATATGAACTTAGTATATTATATTTTATCAAGACACATTTTCAAAAACTACCCTTGAACAATTTAACCTTTTCAAAAAAATTTCAAGAATTAACAACTTTTCCTTGAATAATTAAAATTTTACACTTTTTTATTCAAAATTTTCAAACATTTTCAGAAACTCCCCCTAAAAAATTTAATAATTTTAAAATATTTCAAAAATATTCACAAGTCCCCATGAAAAATTTAAAATTTTCAAACATTTTTTAAAAACTCCCCATTCAAAATTTTTCAAACATTTTTAGAAACTTCCCTTGAAAAATTTAATATTTAAAAAATATTTCAAAATATTCACAAGTCCCCATGAAAAATTCAAAATTTCCAAACATTTTTTTTAAAAACTCCTCATTCAAAATTTTTCAAACATTTTCAGAAACTCCCCCTGAAAAATTTAATATTTAAAAAATATTTTAAAATATTCACAAGTTTTTCAAAAAATTTCAAACTCTTTAAAGTTTTTCAAAACTTCCCCTTGAATTAAGCTTTATAATGTTTAATTCCCATACATCAAAACCCAAAGAGTAATTTTAAAAATCTTTAATCTTTTTAAGACTTAATAATCTTTTCAAAGTAAGTTTTTCTCCTCTTTAATTTAAGTCTAATAAACTTAAAACTATTTAAGCTTTTCAAAGAGCATTCAAGCTTAAGCTTTTCTCCCCCTCAAGATTATTTCTTATCCAATTCCAGCATAATTTTAGAGAATATCATAATTTAGCACAATATTTTTGGTTTCCCCTAGACTCTTGATCTCTCCCTTAAAGTAACATTGTTATATTTATACTTAATTTCTTTTTAAAATAAAATTTTAAATGTCTAACTCCCCCTAGAATTATAATATATCTTAACTCCCCCTTAATTATGTTGATTCTTTTAGAATTAAAGTTGAGTTGTTTAGAATTGAGTTGAATATGTTGATTGGGGTTGAATTAGTTGATTAAGGTTGAATCAATTAAATTGGTTAGGCTAGGTTGTTTAGTTAAGTTTAGGTTAAGTTAAGTTTAATTGTATAGTTAAGTTATTAAGTTTAGTTGTTTAGTTAAGTTGTTAAGTTTAGTTGTTAAGTTTAATTACGTTGTTGTTACGTTTAATTAAGTTATTGTTAAGTTTAATTATGTTGTTGTTAAGTTTAATTAAGTTATTGTTAAGTTTAATTAAGTTGTGATTAAGTTTAATTAAGTTATTGTTATGTTTAATTATGTTATTGTTAAGTTTAATTAAGTTATTGTTAAATTTAATTATGTTGTTGTTAAGTTTAATTAAGTTATTATTAAGTTTAATTTCATTGTTGTTAAGTTTAATCAAGTTATTGTTATGTTTAATTATGTTATTGTTAAGTTTAATTAAGTTATTGCTAAGTTTAATTACGTTGTTGTTAAGTTTAATTAAGTTATTGTTAAGTTTAATTATGTTATTGTTAAGTTTAATTAAGTTATTGTTAAGTTTAATTATGTTGTTGTTAAGTTAAGTGAATTTAATTTATTTTAGTTAGGTATATTTGTTTAGTTTATGTATAGTACATTAGGTTGAGTTAAATTAAGTTAAGTTTAATTAAGGTAAGTTGTTAAGATAGATTTATTAATCTTGGTTTAAGTATATTAGGTTTAGTTAAGCTACATTAAACTAATTAAGATCTAAATCATCTCACCCAAACTAGGTTTTCAATACACTTATTCTTATGAGTTTTGTGAGATGAAAATTTCTTTTATCTCAATTAAATTTAATGAGCAATTTCAAAGTATTTAAACTTGTGTTAGATTCAAGCTTGGTTTGAGCTAGTCAAGTAGGTTTTTCCAGTATTGACTTCTAGGTCGTGACGAGGCACATGACCTTCTTGGTTATCGAAGCAACGACCACTCCCTAGACAAAGTCAATAAAGGAATCAAGTACTTGATTCACTTTATATTAAGCCTTGGTCTAACTAGTTAAAGACTTAGTGAGTTAGCTTCGGTCAGTTCCACTCGACTTAGTACATCAGGTCGTGGTGAGGCACATCATCTTCTTAGTTATCGAAGCAACGACTATTTCCTAGACATGCACTTCGAAGAGCTTCCCTAACTTACTATCAGCTCACTTATCTTAGTACTAGGTTGTTCAAGTTTAAATTACTTTGTTTCCTATCTAGTCCATTCTAAATTAAGTAAGTAAAGTAAACTAAAGCATGCAAGTATTTAACTAAACAAGGAAACTAGTAAAGTGTTAGTTCCCCCTAAATGGTAGCTAGATTGAGTTTTGTTCACTAAGTGAACTTGACTCTTGGGAACCCTAAATTGATTCGATCCAACTTGGTTGACTAAGCTAGTCTTAGGAACCCAAGCTTGGACTCGACCCTTAGCATTTCTATTAAATAAGGATATGTATGATCTATTTTGTGTCCTTAGCCTTGTATCCGAGTCCGGACTTGTTGTACATGGCTCGTTGAGACCCAAGCATCATGTTGAGATACTTGGAGCTCGAAGTGAACCTTTCCAATAATCTGGTTAGATCTTCTACTTGCCTTTTTAAGATCAAGTTCTCTTCCTCAAGCTTTTCAACTCGAGTTGAGTCTCTATCCTTAATTTGGCAAGTCAAAGTCTTCGAGTTGACTTGCTCCTTAAGTACTTGGACTTCCTCAAGAAGTGAGTCGACTCGATTTTCGGACTTGGCTAGTTTCCTACCTAAGCATGCAATAATGTTATACAATTTATCTTCTTGGGGAGAAGTTACCTCGTCAGAACCTTCGGAAACGGATGCGGATCCATGGCTTCTCTCGGACTCGGACTCGGACTCAGAGTTTGTCTCGTCTTCAGACTCGTCGGCTGCCATGAGTGCTACGAAGCAATTCGTTGATATTTCCGCGTTCGACTTTTCCGACGATGACTTGTCCAATTTCGCCTTAGATGCTTTCTTCTTTTTCCTCTTTCTTGATTTGGATTTCTTTCCTTTTGTGTTCGTTCCTGCCATCAAAACTAAACCAACCTCGGGTTGACTCAAGTTAGCCTATTCATGTAAATTAATTAATTTATCCCATAACTCTTTCGAATTTTGAACGGACCCGACTCGATTTAGCTCCTCATTTGTAAGTCTGCATTGCAAGGTGTTTAAAGCCTTGTAATCGACTTGAGTCTTTTTCCTAAAATTTGCAGTCCATTTCTCCAGATCTATCAATTTACTCGAGTCTTCTACCGGAGCTATGAACCCTTTCCTAATCGAGAACCAGACCTCTAGGTTGGTTTTCAAAAAATACTCCATTCGCCTATTCCAAGAAGGAAAATCCTCTCTGTTAAAGAGAGGAGGACGAACAGTGCTTAGACCCTCTAAATGTAACATTATCAATGAAATACTTTCTAAGGACAAAAATTAAATAAAATAAAATAAATCTAATATGCAGAAAATAATCCTAATATATAGAAAAATATTTTAATGAATTTTAAATATGTAGAAAATTAATTTAATATGCTGAAAATTAATTTAATGAATTTTAATATGCAGAAAATGAATTTAATGAATTTTATAATGTAGAAAATGAATTTAATGAAATTAAATATGTAGAAAATGAATTTAATGAATTTTAATATGCAGAAAATGAATTTAATGAATTTTAATATGCAGAATATGAATTTAATATGTAGAAAATTATTTTGAAGAATTTTAAAATGCAGAAAATGAATTTACTATGCAAAAAATTATTTTAAAGAATTTTAAAATAAAAAAAATGAATTTACTATGCAGAAAATTATTTTAAAGAATTTTAAAATGCAAAAAATGAATTTAATATGTAGAAAATTATTTTTAAAGAATTTTAAAATTATTCTAATGCAATAAAAATTATTCTAATGCAATACAAATTATTCTAATACAATAAAAATTATTCTAATACAATAAAAATTATTCTAAAGCAATAAAAATTATTCTAATGCAATAAAAATTATTCTAATGCAATAAAAATTATTCTAATGCAACTTGAAGCTCACGATGGTGGTTTCACCAACTCGGAGCGTTCCTGCTCTGATACCAATTGTAGGATCGAGTAAACCGAGAGGGGGGGGTGAATCTCGGTGTTTAATAATTTTTTGGTTGCTTTTAAAATGAGTACGCAGCAGAAATGAAATGCAATAAAAGACAGTAATTTTCTTAGTTCACAACTCGGACTGGGTTGCTACAATAAGGCCCGTAGCTCTACCATGAACTACCTCGATGGACAATATCTATAATGCCCTCTGATTCGAGAACTCTCGACTTTGGAGGGAGTTCGCTTTTACAAATGTAATAGAAGAGTAACAATCTACTCTCTCTTTAATATTGAATTTAAAAGCGAAAATAAAAAAGGTAAAGGACTACTTTATACCGACACAAAATGTAGTAGTGGATGCAACTTGAGGTGTCGAAAAAGAGTCCTTCTGAATGGTTGAAGCTCTTGCGATCGTGAGGAAATTTTGGCAGCACTTTGATGTATATGAATGATGATCTCGAGTTATGGTCGAGTGCGACTTTTATAAACTCTTTCTAGTCGACTGGAATGGCTTCCAGTCGACTCCACTTCAGCCCGTCGATATGGAATTCGTGGTCTTCCAGTCGACTGAATCCCCTTCAGTCGACTCCATGTCACTCGGCTCCACATCGGGAAATTTCTCTCTTCAGTCAACTCAAACTCTTCAGTCGACTCAAGCCCTTTCCATCTGCGTCGCATGATCTTTGATCGATCACCAACTGATCCTGCCAAATAGGTATCCAGTAGGCTAGACTTCAGTCGACTTGAATCCATTCAGTTGACTGATCCCTGCAAAACAAGATTAGCACAAAACAAATAATATGAAATGCGATAGCAGTAGTAATACTGCTCAATCTCGACTACTAAGTCCCATGTGGACTTTTCGTCGGATCGACGCCTAGCTTTATCCTACAGAGGACTCGGCCTCACCTCTTCACTCGAGGCTTACCTGCCGGCTACCTGCCGGACTTACCATTCTTGACATCCGATCTGACCCACCAGGGCTTCCACCAGGTATGCTGACGGCCTTGGCTTGAGCTGGACTTTGCCGATTGTCGTCTCGACCCAATCGGCTTCATGCCAAATGTCCGATCCACGCAACCCATTTGGACTTTATGCTTGGTGTCTGATCCTCCTGATCTGTCAAGATTCATGCCTAGTATCCGGTCAACATGACCTACTAGGACTTCCTGTTAAGCCTGCACACTTAACACTTATATTAGATCACACGTGAATCCTAACTCTTAACTGTGGTTCATACATCAAAACTAAGGAGTGATGCTTACTGCATCAACAAATTGACAGGGATAGTTGGTGCTTTCCAGTCCTTCAAGGCTAGTCCAAGGAAATTAAAGATCAAACAACCAAAGTGCTCTTGTAAAGTGTTTTTCTTTACTTGCATTGTATTTCATACTTGTATTAGCTTATATCTTTTGTATTACTTAGTGTAATCATTGTAAGGGGTTTCTCCGCCTCCGACTTGTGTCGAGAAGGAGTGTTTATTAGTGGTGTGTGATTGGCATCACTAGAGCTCTTTAGAGCTCGATCCGTAGAGTAGGAACCTTTCAGTTCCGAACCACGTTATATCCTTGCATACTTGTGTTTGTCTTAGTTTTTGTTATTGCTATTATATATATTCCGCTGCGCTAATGAAGATTGTAGAGACAAGCATGAACGAATTCCATCGAGTAACGAAATGAGCTATTCACCCCCTCCCTCTAGCGGTCAACGAATCTTCTATACCTAGGAGGGTCATTAGGAAGGTATCTAGGGAGGTCATCCCTAAGGAATACCTAATTAACCCAATGAGCTCAAATAGGTTTTGGGTTCCTAGTAGAGTGATCGATTCACGCTAGATGGGTTAGGATGTGCCAACCTTGATTGGATGGGTAGTTAACTCAACCATGCCAAAGGTGACACTTTAGGTCATTTTCAAGGTTATGGATACCTTGGAAATGTGGTTTGAATTTATATCCTAAATTATTTTAGGATGTGTCAATATATTTTGAGAATTATGAAAAATCAATCAAATTGACACAAATTAGGTCTAGAGGTCATAGTGTGCCATTTTGGGTTTTTGGCACACTTGGGAAATAATTGACATTATGGAAAAATGTACTTAATAATAACAAATGACAACTAATAGTAAAATTTAGGTATTATTATACCTTTACATTTTATTTTACATTCTTGATTTGTCATATAACATGTCATGACATCATATCTACTTTTAATTATGTAATATGTCATGATCATGCGTAGGATTAAGGTTAAATGTCATGTATGCTTAGATTCCATTTTATGCCATGACATCATGATTATGAGCACATGTTTATTTATATCATCATTAATGCCATAATCATTCATGCATTTAATAAAAATTGATTAAGGACTATGGCATGACTTGAAGTCCTATGTATAAGGGAATCAAGTAGTGTTGCCTTAGAAAAATGCATGAGACCTTAGATTAAGATGAACTAAAACCCACATCTCACATCCAATTGACATGTATGTGTATTGATACACCCTAGATACATGTGAGATGCTAAGATATGAGTTAAGTTCAAGATGCATAGTTTTTTCATCTAGATGAACTAAAACTCATCTAATATCGTGTGTGGATCATTGGGAAAACTTATGTTTAAACCATGTACATTAAGCCTAAAGAACATGATCCAATATAAGGTTTTAAAAATATTTTGAAAAATCTTGGTGAAGTCTATCTTTTGATAGCAATCATCATTGATGAAGTTGATAAAAAATAGGGCCAAAACATTGAACTTTTCAATGGTTTTGTGTTTTGTATCAATCTCATTATTTTATGGGTAAAATATTTTTTAAAAATTTTTCACCCATTGTATTTATCATAAGTATTATACGTATGAAGTTTCATGATTTTTCAAAATACGTAGAATTACTTATGAATTTTTGAAATTTGATTCTGATAACTGAAAATCAGATTTTGATTATCACCGACGCCTCTGTTGGCAATCGACTGATGGGCATGGTAGTCGACTGTTTACTGATAGAGTCGACTGCCAGGTCTGATGTTGAGTTAACAAGGTTTGTTTAACCTGATTTCAGCTATGGTAAGGTTCCCTAACCACTCCTAACCCTAGGATATACTTTGGAAAGCATTAGAAAGGGTGAAACTCCATTGGATATGAATTAAGAGAGTTGTTTATGGTGTGTATCAATTTTAAGGTGAGTGAAAGTTTAAGTTTGAACTTTTAATCTTAATTTTGATGGTTTAGAGTTCCTATAGGCTTAGAGATTTCCTAAGGACATTGTTGGTGCAATGGTCAAAGGGGAGCAAACCTTTAGGGGGAGTTATCCATCTTGGGATGATGGATGTGTTTTTTTCCTTATAAGGGGAGAATGTTATCAATTGATGTTATCAATTGTAGGAGAATGTCATCAATTGGAAATTGGTGGGAGAATGTGAGAAACCCAATTTGGAAATTGGGAGAGTTTATAGGAGTGCCTCTCTTTAGTAATATGAGACTTTTCACTAGGAAGAGTGAAGCCATCCTAGATGTTTTTGGACCAAGGGAGAGATTGTAAGATCTCATTGGACATGAGACATTGACCTCCTTGGGGTGAACCTTTTTTATATATGTCAAAAAGGGGGAGAACTTATGGGGAGAATTACCAATTTGGGAGAATTGGTAAAGAGTTTTGAGTTAGGTGGCCTAACTCAAATGGTTTGTTTGTGGTTTTTGTCAAACATCAAAAAGGGGGAGATTGTTGGTGCAATCGGCCCAGGTCACGATTAACTAGATTCGAGTTTGACTCGAGAGGTATTTTGATGTTAGACAAAAACGTCTGACAATGTGATTGTCATGGTAAAGTCCAAGTCTTGAGTACTTGGCATGGAAAGTCCAAGTGAGACACTTGGCATTTGGAAAGTCCAACATGGGTTGGCAAGGAAAGTCCAAGGGGTTTGATATTGGCGGCGTAAAGTCCAAGCGGGAGTCTTGGCAGCATAAGTCCAAGCGGGAGTTTTGGCAGCATAAACCCAAATGTTCCTTGGCGGTATAGACCGACTTAGCATGACAATAGGCGATGGAAGCACCTGAAGGCTAGCATATGGATGAACAAGTCATGGATGACTTGGAGGGATCCAATAGGCATGAGGCTGACGGAGGTGGCTAGAAGTCTTAGGTCTAGGCTAAGGGTAGTCTAGCAAGTATGAGGGCATCATACTTGGTGTGAAACCTCATGGTTGAGGTTATCAGTTGACTAAAACTTTGTACCAGTCAACTAGTCAAGTGTTTTAACACTTGGCAGCCGAGTCAACGTGTATCAGTCGACTGGGATTATGACCAGTCGATTGTTGTGAGTTGACTTAGGCTCAACTGCCATAGAATCCTTGGCAATCGACTGTTAGTATTGGGCAGTCGACTGCTGGTCGAGGCAACGAGCACAAAATTCTCGGTAGTCGACTGGGCAGTCGGCTACGGCCTTGGCAGTCCACTGATGGTATTGGAAAGTCGACTGTTGGTCGAGGTAACGAGCACAGAATGTTCGGTAGTCGACTGGGCAGTTGGCTACGGCCTTGGCAGTCGATTGATGGTTAATGTCAGTCGACTGATAGTGTATCCATTGGAACTTATCCAACGTGGCTCGAGTCGTTGTGAGACAATGACTATAGAAGCAGTTGACTGATGGTCTCGATCAGTCGATTGCTAGGCAAAATCTAGCTCGATTGCAGGTTATAAAAGTAGCTCGTAGAGAGGGATTTGGCCAAGGTTTCTTGAGGAGTTTTGGGGTGATTTGCTGCTGCAATTCAGGGTCTCCAAGTGCAACTCAAGCAACCAAACAAGCAAGCTTCCAAAAGATCGATTGTAAAGTTTTCTTTACATTCTTTTGTCGTATTTCATTTGTAATTGCTTGTATTTCATTCTTATTATTGTAAGAACCATTGTAAGAAGTTTTCTCCACCTCCGGATTGTTCCCAGAAGGAGTTATTGAGTAGTGGTGTGTGATTGGCATCGCTAGGGCTCATTCGAGCCCAATCCGTGGAGTAGGAATCATTCGGTTCCGAACCACGTTACATCTTGTGTAGTGCTTGTGTTCTTGTTGTATTTGTTTTTATCTTTATCATTCTGCTGCGTACTAATGAGAATTGTAGCAAGCACGATCGAATTCCATCATCGACAACGCATCGAAACGCTATTCACCCCCTCTAGCGGTCAACGATTCCCTAACAAATAGTGCCTACAAGAACCAATCGATTATGGTTAACGTACAGTCCGATCCGATCCCTTCAACTTATATGTCCCAGTCAAATCTACAACTATTGGTACATCGAGAGTTGTATATTGATTTGACAACCATGTGATGTATCTTATAGTGACATCGCATGTGCAACTAGGAAACTCCTTTCCTAAAGCACATTTTACAGCTTTGATCAAAGACTTCATTCACTATAGAACAATACATTGCATAGGATATCCACCCATGGGTGTGTGGTGAATCCTATCTACAATGCTCTCTTATATGTTTTGTTATTGCACCCAATCTCATCACCGATGGCCCCAATAGAGTCTGTGAAATGAGTCAAAGTACAACCCTGCATATAGAGTCTTAGTGCTATCCCGTCATAAGGACTACTAGAGTACAATCACAACCAAAGACTTATCCACTGATAAATGATAACCACTTGAAAAGTCCGAGTGAGGATAGTTTAATGAACTCATCACTTGAGCACCCATCCGTATGCTTGAACATCTCTATGTCCTTACTAATGAAATGTGGTACACTACATCAGATGCTAGTCTCTAGCTCGAGACCATTTATCCTTGTTTATTGGTGGCTCAATTGAATAGGAACAGTTTAGAATATACAAAGTGAATATCGATGTATTTCATGAGGATCATCATATGTACTATCACATCTCACTATGGTATATTCAAGGACTTTATCTATGAATCTAGCATGGGTATCAAGATAAAGTAAATACCACACTTATTTGAATTATATTAAAATAAAATATGTTTGTACATAAGAGCCAACAAAGTCCTAGCCAACAGTTGGCTTGTAGGGCACCTACTCTAACAAACTCTCACTTGGCCTAATGCCAACTACTCACTAGTTTTAAACCCATCAATTTGTGATGCTTTTCAAATGATGGTCCTGGCAAGGGCTTTATAAGTGGATCAACATGAAGGTTTTGTGGAACTGAAGCTCTGATACCACTTGAAGGTAGGAAACTTCGCTTCCCACTTTAACTTGGTCGCTTGTTCAAGGCAATCCCTTCTACGTCCCCGGATAAAAAAATTTTATCCATGACAGGAGGGATTACCCAAGCAACCATGTCATCGTCGTGCTATTCGATTAGAGTAGTCACTTGAACAAACTTGTTATTCAAGTAACCAACCTCTATTCTACGAATAGCCGCGGAATAGACGATGTACGGATCGCCGATTTTTGTGTTTATGTTCGGGGTCCAAGTTATATTAGACAAAAAATAGAATATATAACATTCATATAATTGAAAAACAAATATAAACATGTTACAAAAGAAAATAGATAATCGATATACCTCTCGATCTTCTATTGTATGACCTTCCTCCTTTTGGACATCGTGTGGGCGACGATCTACCAAAAGTTGAAGCTCCTAGATCACCAATCTTCCTTCCTTGTTCACTCCGAACAAGAGAAAGTATAGAAACAAGACCCTTCTCCTTCCTTTAGCCAACCAACAAGCACCAAGCAAGATGCTTGCCGCCGACCAACAAGGAAAAGGGATGAGAAGGATGGATGCCGGCCAAGAGCTCCAAGGGAGGACCCTAAGCCTTGTTTCCACCGGCCAAGGAGAGGAGAAGAGCTAGATTTGGACACTGGCCAAGGGAGGGAAGGCTGGTATGGGCACCGGCCACCAAGGGAGAAGAAGAAGATAAGGAAAAGCTTTCCTTATTTGGTGCCGCCAACCCCAAACCATAATCTCCAAGCTTGCCGCCCACCTTAGCCCTAATCCTATCTCTAATGGGATTCCTTCTTGCTTCCCACCCCCTCCTCTCCTTTTATAGAGTTAGGGATAAACCTTGTTTTAATCTCCACCATTGGTTCTAGGGATTTAATCTCAACCGTCGGATCTAGAGATTTAATCTCAACTGTCAGATCTAGAGATTTAATCTCTACCTTTGGATCTAGAGTTTTTTTTTCATCCATTGGATCTAAGCTTCATGAAGTATTAATAGGTTACAATAGGGACCATGAGGAGGAGTTGGATCTTGGCCACCCAATGGATCAAGCCCACATAAAGTCCGATTCATTAATGATAATCCAATCCACTAAAGGATTATCATTGATCTACCTCACCAACCCCCATAAGTTAATATGGGCTCCATATATTATTTGTACATTTTTCTCCCCATGTTTAAGATCTCGAATGTCCATCGATTAATTAATTTACTGACCATTAATTAATCAACATCTAACTCCATGAGTAGTACCACTCAATCTTTTCATCATGTCGGACCAAGTCCACCTGCAGGGTTTACATGATGAATCTTATGAGCTCCTCAAGGGGACATCATCATCCTAATATATAGGACACAGTTTCCTCCTATAATCAACGACACACCATATAAATAATATCATTTCTTAACTTACCGAGCCTATCGATTTAATCTATAAATCTCGCCCATTGATAAATCAAAGAAATGAATACTAAGTATATGTGTCTGTTATTATATCGGGATTAAGAGTATGTACAATATAATATCTGAGGTCCAATTTGATTATGTAGTCAGCAATAAATCTAATCACCTCTAAGTCGGTCCTGCTCAATACACACAAAGTGTACTAGTGTGATTCTATGGTCAAGACAAACCAATACCAAATCACACTACAACCATACCAATGGTTTGTCCAAAGTCATCTCGGTTGTGAGCCTATACTTATACTTTACAAGGAGCCGATAACATGATCTCCCGGGTGACACCACACACCATGTTATCTATAATATAATGTATTAGCCCCCGAGGGCGCGGCGTGGTGGTTCCGAGCAAAGGCCTCCTCTGGATATGCCTGGGGTCAATTCTGCCCATTAGCAGCGCGCGCTGGGTGGGTGGTGGTGCTCGATGCCCCCCTGTCCCAGCGTGGTCGGCCCATCAGGCGCCCATGAGCTCGTACGCCACGGGCCACCCGTCCTCCCGATTTACCCTCGTCAACCGGTGGGGACTCTAGTTGAAGGCCTTGGGGCGGGGCCGGTTGGCCCTGTGGATTAGTGGGCGCAAGCCCAATACCACAGGTTAATCAAAAAAAAAAATATAATTTATTAGACAATATGCATCACCATAAATATGCAGACAATGATCATGTGATTTTTATTTCAAAATAAAGATGTTCATACAAAAGATAGACTTTTCAGTATACATCCCAACACAACAATATTGTCTGTAGAGGGAACTTTTTTAACTATGATGTCTTCTCTTCCCACTATCTCTCGGATAATGTAGAATTTTCTTAGTATATGATGAGACTTTGGTTCCTTTATTTGTGCAATAACTCCAGTATTGTCATAGTGAACCTGGATTGGACCATTTCCATTTGGAACAACACCCAACTCTTGGATGAAATTCCTCATCAAAATTGCCTCCTTTGCTTCTTCTGAAGCTGTAATATATTCTGCCTCGTGGTGGAATCCACAATTATGGCTTGCTTGGAACTCTTCCAAAAAACAACACCACCATTTAGTGTGAATACATATCCAGAGGTTGATTTCACATCATCCACATATGATTGGAAGCTAAAATCAGTGTAGCCTTCTAATTTGAATTCTCCAATCCCGTATGTCATGCATAATTCTTAGTCCTTTGCAAGTACTTAAGAATATCTTCCACAACTTTCCAATGCAATGGACTGGGATTTACTTGATATTGACTCATGACACTCAAAGTATATGCTATATCAAGTCTTGTAGATATTGTTGGTGTAATCGACCCATGTCACGATTGACCAGACTCGAGTTTGACTCGAGCGATGTTTTGATGTTCGACAAAAATATATGACAATGTAATTGTCATGGTAAAGTCCAAGTCATGGGTACTTGGCATGGAAAGTCTAAGTGGGACACTTGGCATTGGGAAAGTCCAAGTCTTGAGTACTTGACATTTGGAAAGTCCAACATGGGTTGACAAGGAAAGTCCAAGCATGGGTCTTGGCATGGAAAGTCCAACATGTGTTGGCAAGGGAAAGTCCATGCTTGAGTCTTGGCAATTGAGAAGTCCAAGGGGAATATTGGTGGTGTAAAGTCCAGCGGGAGTCTTGGCAGCATAAGTATAATGGTTGGCGGCATAAAGTCCAAACGGAGTCTTGGCAGTGTAAGTCCAATGTGCCTTGGCGGTGTAGACCACATTAGCATGACAATAGCTGATGGAAGCACCTGAAGGCTAGCGTATGGATGAACAAGTCATGGATGACTTGGAGGGATCCGATAGGCGCGAGGCTGACGGAGGTAGCTAGAAGGCTTAGGTCTAGGCTAAGGGTGGTCTAGCAAGTATGGGGGCACCATACTTGGGATAAAACCTTATGTTTGAGGTGTATCAGTTGACTGGGACCTATGGTCAGTCGACTCGTGTGAGTCAACTAGGGTTTGACTGCGGGAATTGGCCTAGAAGTTGATTATGACATTAGGCGATCGTGTGATGAGCCCGATCGGGCGATCTCGAGATCGATCACTGGCGTCAATAATTCGCCAAAGAATCGAGTCGAGACTTCATTCGGGTTAACATTCGAGTGAAGGCTCGATCAGTCGATTGATGGTTATGATCATTTGACTGATGTCTTATTCGTTGGGTTTTTCCAGCGTAGAACACACCGTTGTCTCACAAGAACAATGTCATCAGTCGACTGATGGTCCCGACCAGTCGATTGATAGGTGAAATCCAGCCCAGGTAGAAGCTTTAAAGGGAGCTCGTGGAGGAAGGATTTGGCACCGGTTCTTGGATGTGTTTGGGGTGATTTGTTGCTGCAAATCAGGGTCTCCAAGTGCAATTCAAGCAACCAAAGATCAAGCAATCAAAAGAGCATTTGTAAAGTGTTTTTCCTTTACTTGCATTGTATTTCATATTTGTATTAGCTTGTATCTATTCGTTTATTGTTGTAAACACTTGTACGAGGTTTCTCCACCTACGGATTGTTCCGAGAAGGAGTTTATTTGATTAGTGGTATTGGTGGCATCGCTAGAGCTCTTTAGAGCTCGATCCGTGGAGTAGGAACCATTCCATTCTGAACCACGTTATATCCGTGTGTATTTGTATTTGTCTTTACTCTTGTTATTATTATTTGTTACTGTATATTCCGCTGCGTACTAACAAGATTGTAGACAAGCAAACGAGAATGAATTCCATCGTACGAGCACGACGCTATTCACCCCCTCTAGCGGTCACCAAATCCCTTACAATTGGTATTAGAGCCCGGGGCTCTTCTACGGACTAACCGTCGGGGGCAAAAGATGCTAGAGGGAAGATGGAGTTTGAAAAACAACTTGGATGGGATATCAACACGCCGGTCCCCTATGCACTTTATGGACGAGAAGGCTTCAATTCATGGAAGGGAAGAATTGAAGACTTTATCATGATGAGGGACTTTGAAGAATGGTCCATTTTGATGGAAGGATTCAAATATCCAAGAGGACCAAAGGGAGGATTCCTCAAGAGGAAGAGATGGAGTGAGGAACAACTCTAAAGATTCGAGAAAAACAAGAAGGTAGCCAAATTTATTATTGATTTGATTCCTAATGACATATTGTGTAGCTTAGGCGAACACATGGATGCCAAGGAGTTATGGAGCCAAGTGGCAAGACTCCATGAGGAGCCCAAAGAACAAGAGTGCTCATCGGCTCAATTGGAGGAGGAGACCGAAGAAGAGAGCACATCATCTTCATCATAAGAGATTGAAGAATCAGAGGTTGAAAAGCCATCAACGTTCGATGGAGAAGAGAAAGAAGAGATGCAAGAAGTCTCCACCTCTAGGATTGAGGGAGAGGAGAGATCACCTTCAATACCGGAGCAACCTCAAGAAGAACCATCTACCTCCGGTTGAGGAGATGAAGAATCAACTCTGGCACCAACCACCACCCTAGGTAACTCAAGCATGTTGATTAACAATAAAAATCACATAATATGCTTTAAGTGTAGGAAATTCGGACACTACAAGAGTAAGTGTCCTACACGGGTCAAGAAGTCTCAATCGGTGCCAAAGGTCAAGGATGCCAGTCCCCCAACAATCAAAAGCAAGGAGCAAGTGCTTTGTTTCAAATGCCAACAACCGGAACACTACCGGAGTCAATGCCTAAAAAGGAAAAAGAAGACTCATGAAGGAAGAGCTACATATGTAGGGGGAGCTAAGGCAAACCCTAAGGTAACCTTTAAGTATGCATCTTCTTCATTTAAAAGTCAAAAGCATCCTTTTAATTCACTTGCTATCACTCATGAAAAGCATGCTAGTAAAAATAGGTTTTATTGCTTAAGAGCTAAGAGTGTCAACCTTTCAAATAAGGAAAAATTTGGGACTAATGTCCCTAGAAAAATCATACCTAGGGAAACTATTAATAAAATAGAGGACCACTTAGGTTTTAACCCTAAGTGGACTAGACATATACCTAGGAAAAACAATGTCCAAAGAATAGATGAAAATAAAAAATTGGACAATTAGAGCTAGAAAATCATGCCTTGAGGTCAAGACTTGCGAAATTAGAGAAGACCCTTACAAATATGCAAAATCAAACAAAAGGTTTAAATGGTCAAACTCTAGGGTCAAGGAGTCAAAACCTAGGGTTTATGAACCAAGGTCCACCCAAGGGCAAGAAAGGTTTGGGTCACAAACCTAAACCTAAGGAGACCTACCATAATGTTCCATTTGATTATGGAACTCAACCTAGGTCTAGGAAGACCAAGGTTACTAGGGAAGTCATCCCTAAGGGTAACCAAGGTGTATGCCTAGTGGCTAGGGTTTCGAAAAAACCTAGGGAAGCCACTAAGAAGGTTACAAGGGGAGTCCCCCCTAGAGTTAACCTAGGCAAGACCAAAATAACCAAGGCTACCAAGCCTAGGAGGGTCATTAGGAGGGTATCTAGGGAGGTTATCCCTAAGGAATACCTAGTAAACCCAATGAGCTCAAATCGGTTTTGGGTTCCTAGGAGCGTGATTGATTCACGCTAAATGGGTTAGGTCGTGCCAACTTTAAATGGATGGGTAGTTAACCTAACCATGGTAAAAGTGGCACTTTAGGTCATTTTTAAGGTTATGGATACCTTGGAAATGTATTTTGAATTTAAATCCTAAAAGATCTTAGGATGTGCCAATATCACTTAAGAAGTTTGATAATTTGATCAAATTAGCACAAATTAGGTCTTAGAGTCATGATGTGCCATTCTGGGTTTTTGGCATACTTAGGGGATTAGTGACAATATGGCAAAATGGACTTAATAATAACAAATGACAATTAAAATTAAAATTTAGGTATTATATGTTGGTGCAATCGGCCCAGGTCACGATTGACCGGACTCGAGTTTGACTCGAGCGATGTTTTGATGTTTGACATGGAAGATTGACATTGATGTTTTGATATTGATGTCTGATAATGTTTTGGGGAGATTGTTGGAGCAATCGACCTGGGTTATAATTAACCGAACTCGAGTTTGACTTGAGGGGATTTTGATGGTTGACTAGGGTTGACCATGTGATGGTAAAGTCCAAGTCATGGGTACTTGGCATGGAAAGTCCAAGTGGGACACTTGGCATTTGGAAAGTCCAAGTCTTGAGTACTTGGCATTTGGAAAGTCCAAGCATGGGTCTTGGCAAGGAAAAGTCCAAGCATGGGTCTTGGCATGGAAAGTCCAACATGGGTTGGCAAGGGAAAGTCCAAGCTTGAGTCTTGGCATTTGAGAAGTCCAAGGGGTTTGATATTGGCGGCGTAAAGTCCAAGCGAGAATCGTGGCAGCATAAGTCTAATGGTTGGCGGCGTAAAGTCCAAGTGGAGTCTTGGCAGCGTAAGTCCAATGTGCCTTGGCGGTGTAGACACCGTTAGCATGAGATAGCCGATGGAAGAACCTAAAGGCTAGCGCATGGATGAACAAATCATGGATGACTTTGAGGGATCTGAGAGGCGTGAGACTGACGGAGGTGGCTAGAAGGCTTAGGTCTAGGCTAAGGGTGGTCTAGCAAGTTGATGTGGGTAAATCATGCTATGTTTTCACTACTTTATATATGTGCATTTTATCTCATTTCATATCCTAGTCATGTATTTTATCATGATTCAGTTAAGTTTAGCATATTTTGGAGGAAGAGACTGCTGTCAGGGTGTTTTTGTGTTAACAGGGCGAAGAAGAAGGGCGTATCAAAACAACACAGGCGTGTTGGGAATCGACACGCCTGTGTCATGAGAGCCAGCGGACAACACGCCCGAGTTCAAAGAGCAACACGCCCGTGCCGGTGATTCCAGCAGCCAACACGCCCTATGCAGCCGCGACACGCCCCAGTTCAAACCGTAACACGCCCTGTGGGAAACCCGCGACACGCCGGTGCCCTCATGTGGCATGGGCGTGTTGGCCTGATTCCAGAATTCCTTTTCTGTGAGCAATCAGGATCTTCGTCTGAATTAAAGGGAAATCTATTGCCTTAATTGAAGAGGAGGCCAAAGCTATAAAAGAGAAGATATTCTAACCCTAAAGGGAGGAGGGCGGATGGTCAAAAAGGAGGAGAGAAGACGGCAAAGGGATCGACAACAGAGGAAGCAAAAGAGAAGGAGTCGGCAGAGGAACGCAGATGGCATCCAGTATTGTATTTTCTTTCTCTAGCAACTCTTGTCAGACTATGGAGTAGTGTCCTGTAATCTTAGGATGGGGGAGTAGCCCTTGACGATTTATGATGGATGATATAATCTATACTACTCGAACCATTGTTTGTTTTGATCTGGTTCTTTTGGATTCTTATTGATAAACCTAAGGAGCTAAGGGGAAGTACCTAACGGTGAACCCGAGTTCCCGAAACCCAGAATCAACTAGGGAATAACTCCTGTCAAGTAGCGGTAGTGTATCTATGAGGGCTTGCGGGGGTCTCGTGACAGTCCCCCTTAGGCGATTATGGTCCCTGCAAACCTATCGTGAAAAGGAAATTTGACTCTAGCGGAACTCTTATGGACTTAATGGATCTATCAAATCCAATTTTTACCAGGTAACGGAGGCAAGACTAGGGAGGTTTGCGGGGGTCTCGTGACAGGTCCCCTTAGCTGATTATGATCCCCTATGCTCGAACACCGTGACAGGTAAGTTGAGTTTGATAGGTACAGTTAGCGTAGACCTCGAAAGGGGCCGTTGATTTACCTTAGGATAGGTTCCATCAAAACAACTCTACTAGCGGTAGGAAAGAATTAAATCACCTTATAAATCGTTGACGTGGTGAAACCCATATCCTGAGATTTTCCTCAATTCTTGACTTTTAGCTCGTTCTTCTCATTCGTTGTTATTGACTACTCAGTTTCTTTGCTTAAACCAACAATCGATTTACTAGATAACTTGGTATCACGATCATTCGGTAATTGTTCCAATCCCTGTGGGATCGATATTTTTATTACTTGACGATAACCGTGCACTTGCGGAAAATAACACATCAAGTTTTTGGCGCCGTTGCCGGGGATTGGCACTCAATATTGAATTGAGCGTGATTTACCAGGACGGCGGATGGTCAAAAAGGAGGAGAGAAGACGGTAAAGGGATCGACAACAGAGGAAGCAAAAGAGAAGGAGTCGGCAGAGGAACGCAGATGACATCCAGTATTGTATTTTCTTTCTCTAGCAACTCTTATCAGACTATGGAGTAGTGTCCTGTAATCTTAGGATGGGGGAGTAGCCCTTGACGATTTATGATGGATGATATAATCTATACTACTCGAACCATTGTTTGTTTTGATCTGGTTCTTTTGGATTCTTATTGATAAACCTAAGGAGCTAAGGGGAAGTACCTAACGGTGAACCCGAGTTCCCGAAACCCAGAATCAACTAGGGAATAACTCCTGTCAAGTAGCGGTAGTGTATCTATGAGGGCTTGCGGGGGTCTCGTGATAGGTCCCCTTAGCTGATTATGGTCCCGTGTGCAAACCTACCGTGAAAAGGAAATTTGACTCTAGCGGAACTCTTATGGACTTAATGGATCTATCAAATCCAGTTTTACTGTGTAACGGAGGCAAGACTAGGGAGGTTTGCGGGGTCTTGTGACAGTCCCCTTAGTGATTATGATCCCCTATGCTCAACACCGTGTGATGTAAGTTGAGTTTGATAGGTGCAGTTAGCGTGAGACCTCGAAGGGGCCGTTGATTTACCTTAGGATAGGTTCCATCAAAACAACTCTACTAGCGGTAGGAAAGAATTAAATCACCTTATAAATCGTTGACGTGGTGAAACCCATATCCTGAGATTTTCCTCAATTCTTGACTTTTAGCTCGTTCTTCTCATTCGTTGTTATTGACTACTCAGTTTCTTTGCTTAAACCAACAATCGATTTACTAGATAACTTGGTATCACGATCATTCGGTAATTGTTCCAATCCCTGTGGGATCGATATTTTTATTACTTGACGATAACCGTGCACTTGCGGAAAATAACACATCAAGTTTTTGATAGATCCATTAAGTCCATAAGAGTTCCGCTAGAGTCAAATTTCCTTTTCACGGTAGGTTTGTAAGGTCCCTTTTTTTTTTTTTTTTTTTTTTTAGGGAAAGTGTTTCTCCAGTAACCAAATTTGCGCAGGTAAGTCTCCAATGGAAAATCGGGTACTCGTCTGATATGGGGGGTTTAAATCTTTTCTTTGGATACCTCAGACCTATAGACTGTGTTAGAGGTGAAATAGGGTTCTTATCAAATAGGCAAAAAGGAATTTCATGATCCGACCAATGTTTAGTTGTATTACGCTAGATGATATAAAAATGCAATGTTATGATATATGAAAAGATGCAAACAAAATAGCACTAACCAGACTAAAAATCTAAGTAGAGATAGCATAAGCAGTAAAGGATGTGCATCGAAACTCACAAAATAGCTCAAGGTGGTCTTTAAGCGCGACATAGGCATGCTTCCATCCAGTGCATGTCACGGTGAGAAACGTGCGACGACGGGTGCTCGACAAAGACGCACCACTGTGTTGTCTTGTAACCTCAACACGCCTGTCGGGCATAGGAGGGTCGTTCAAAACATGTCGTGTCCTCTGTAAACTGAAAAATGTAAAACTCAAAATCAAATAAAATAAAATAAAATTACTAAAAAATGAAAATAGCTTGGGTTGCCTCCCAAGAAGCGCTTGTTTAAGGTCGTTAGCTTGACCCCTCAGTTATCCCCGAGTTTTGGGGATATGGCTCGAGGAGTGTGCTCGCCCCTCTTCCTCCTCAACCACTCTGTGGTGTTAGGTTGGGGTCGGAAATCTCCACTCTTTATCCTCAAAATCCCTTGAGCTTATTAAGATAAGTTTGTTCGATGCTCCTTCTAGTGCTATTGATTGAAACTATCAATCCTACAACAAACATCAAAATAGAAGGTTGTTTAATGACTTTTGAAAGGTCGAATTCAATTTTGTCGTTTCAAATGCAAGTGAGAGTTTGTGGTTCTTGACATCTATCATTGCCTACTGCAGAGCCAAGAAAGGTCTCCCCAAAATGAGTGGAATGCATGGGTCTTCATCCATGTCAAGCACTACAAAATCGGCAGGAATAATAAAATTTCCCACCTGCACTGGTACATCTTCTAAGATTCCCAAAGGATATCTAATGGAGCGATCGGCTAGCTGCAAGGCCATAGTAGTTAGTTTCATTTCTCCTAAATCCAATTTCTTGCATATGGAAAGAGTGTCAGTTGACCTTTGGCACCCAAATCAAAAAGCCTTATCAAAATTTGAGTCATTAATTATGCAAGGTATAGAAAAGCTACTGGATCATTTAGTTTGGGAGGTACCATGTTCTTAATTAAAGGCCTTTGCCTCCTCGATAAGAGCCAGCATTACATGCTCCTCGACTTTTCTTTTATTGGTTAAGATGTCCTTCAAGAACTTAGAGTATGTAGGCATTTGTTGAAGAAGCTTCTATAAAAGGTATATTGATATATAGCTTCTAATTACCTCAAGGAACTTACCAAATTGTTCATCCAATTTTTCCTTAATCGACCTTTGAGGAGCGGGATAGGGGCTTATATGTTCTTGGTTCCTATTCGACACGCTGTGTTGTTTGGCATGCACAGGCGTGTCGGGCCGAATGACCCGACACGGGTGTGTCAGCTGACACGCTCGTGGGCCTCAGGCGTGTTGCTCAACACGCCCTGGGTCAGGGTGTGTCGGTTCAACCCAGGCGTGCTGTTGTCATCTTCCAACTCCGACACGCTCGTGTCAGAGGCTGCTTGTTTAGCTCTGTCTCCTTCTAAAATCCTTCCACTTCTCAAACTTATAGAATTACAATGCTCGGCTGGGTTTATACGAATTTCGGGAAATCAAGGCGTCCTTGATCTTGGTGTTTGGGAAATTTGATTTTCCAGCATTCTTGTGTGATTAGTCAAATTATCAACCTTGCTTCCCAATTGCTTGATTGCCTCGGTATTATTTTGATGTTGCCTATTTGATTCTACAATATGCTGCCGAAATTCATCATTTATCTTCCCCTGACACGTGATAAAATTTTCCATCATCTTTTCTAAGCTCGACTTGGGTCCTGGCTGAAATCCCGAAGGTGCTCCAAAGTTGTTCTGTCCAGAAGAATTTTGATGGGCTCTATACGAAAAGTTGGGATGATTTCTCCAACCGGGATTGTACGTGTTTGAGTAAGGGTTGCCACCATTAGGCTTCTGATTAAAATTATTCAACGCATCAACTTGCTCAATCCCAGCTTCCGATGATGGTGCGTGTAGGATTTGACAGTTCATCGCTACGTGTCCTGTTACACCACAGATCTCGCAAGTGACATTAGATGAGTTTACGGCTGATACATTAAAATGTTCGAGCTTTTGAGTTAATGCATCGACTTTTGCACTGAGTAGATCAATGGTACTTACCTCAAACTTACCTGGCATTTTAGTTTGATATCCTCGTTCTGTAGCCCATTGGTGAGAATTCATTGCCACATTCTCGATGATCTCAAAAGCTTCATCCAATGTTTTGTTCATAAGAGCTCCTCCTGCAGCAGAATCAAGAGAAACCTTAGTAGCATACGAGATTCCATTGTAGAAAGTATGAACAATGAGCCACTTCTCCAGCCCATGATGAGGGCATTGCTGTAGTAATCCCTTAAATCTGTCCCAGGCTTCAAATAATGTTTCTCCATCCTTTTGCGTAAAATTAGTGATTTGATGGCGAAGACTTGCAGCTTTCTTTGGGTGGAAAATACTTGTCTAAAAATCTTTGCTCAGTGATCCTGTAGTTATACAATCTGCTGGAAGAGAGTGTAGCCAAGCTCTGGCTTTGTCCCGCAATGAGAAAGGAAACAAGCGCAATCTAATAGCATCAGCTGAGGCTCCATTCAGTTTTAAAGTCTCGCAAAATTCCAAAAATACTTCCAAGTGCAGATTTGGATCTTCAGTAGGTGCTCCTCCGAATTGATGTTGTTGGACCATAGATAGTAGCGCCGGTTTTAATTCGAAATTGTTTGCTTCAATAGGGGGTCTTCTAATACTCGATCTCAATCCCCTTGTACTAGGTGCTGCATAATCCCTTAAGGGTTTATTTTCGTTCTGGTCAGCCATGTCAGAGGTCAGATTGTTTTCCTGAGGTTGCTGAAATCGTCTTCTAGCAAGGAAAGTTCTCTCTATCTCAGGATCAATATCGAGAATTTCCCTATTAAGTCTGTGCATGCAACAACAAGAGAGGCTCCCAAAACAAGAATTCAGAATAGATATGAAAGAAAAATAGGAGCACTCAATATTCAGAACAAGAATTCAGAACAGAAATCTAGATTAACTAAATCACGCTCAATTCAATATTGAGTGCCAATCCCCGGCAACGGCGCCAAAAACTTGATGTGTTATTTTCCGCAAGTGCACGGTTATCGTCAAGTAATAAAAATATCGATCCCACAGGGATTGGAACAATTACCGAATGATCGTGATACCAAGTTATCTAGTAAATCGATTGTTGGTTTAAGCAAAGAAACTGAGTAGTCAATAACAACGAATGAGAAGAACGAGCTAAAAGTCAAGAATTGAGGAAAATCTCAGGATATGGGTTTCACCACGTCAACGATTTATAAGGTGATTTAATTCTTTCCTACCGCTAGTAGAGTTGTTTTGATGGAACCTATCCTAAGGTAAATCAACGACCCCTTTCGAGGTCTACGCTAACTGTACCTATCAAACTCAACTTACCTGTCACGGTGTTCGAGCATAGGGGATCATAATCAGCTAAGGGGACCTGTCACGAGACCCCCGCAAACCTCCCTAGTCTTGCCTCCGTTACCTGGTAAAAACTGGATTTGATAGATCCATTAAGTCCATAAGAGTTCCGCTAGAGTCAAATTTCCTTTTCACGGTAGGTTTGCACACGGGACCATAATCAGCTAAGGGGACCTGTCACGAGACCCCATGAGCCCTCATAGATACACTACCGCTACTTGAGTTATTCCCTAGTTGATTCTGGGTTTGGGAACTTGGGTTCACCGTTAGGTACTTCCCCTTAGCTCCTTAGGTTTATCAATAAGAATCCAAAAGAACCAGATCAAAACAAACAATGGTTCGAGTAGTATAGATTATATCATCCATCATAAATCGTCAAGGGCTACTCCCCCATCCTAAGATTACAGGACACTACTCCATAGTCTGACAAGAGTTGCTAGAGAAAGAAAATACAATACTGGATGCCATCTGCGAACCTCTGCCGACTCCTTCTCATTTGCTTCCTCTCTGTCGATCCCTTTGCGCTTCTCTCTCCTCCTTTTTGACCATCCGCCGTCCTCCTTTAGGGTTAGAATATCTTCTCTTTTATAGCTTTGGCCTCCTCTTCAATTAAGGCAATAGATTTCCCTTTAATTCAGACGAAGATCCTGATTGCTCGCAGAAAAGGAATTCTGGAATCAGGACAACACGCCCGTGCCACATGAGGGCACAAGCGTGTCGCTGGTTTCCCATAGGGCGTGTTACGGTTTGAACTGGGGCGTGTCGCGGCTGCACTAGGGCGTGTCGGCTGCTGGATTCACTGACACGGGCGTGTCGTCCGCTGGTTCTCATGACACAGGCGTGTCGATTCCCAACACGGCTGTGTTGTTTTGATACGCCTTCTCCTTTGCCCTGTTAACACAAAAACACCCAAAAACAGTCTCTTCTTCCCAAAATATGCTAAACTTAACTGAATCATGATAAAATACATGCCTAGGATATGAAATGAGATAAAATGCACATATATAAAGTAGTGAAAACATAGCATGATTTACACACATCAAAATCCCCTAGTCTTAAACTTTTGCTTGTCCTCAAGCAAAGAAAACTCAAAAGACAACTTATTTGTGGGAATACTAGGCATCATCTAGGGGTATACAGTCTGATCTTAATCTTTTCAAATCATTCCTAGTTGCCAAGTTCGAAAGATCCCTATATAGTGCACGTGAAAAGTTGGACTAAAGTCATTGGACACCAATCCGGACTTGACATCCCTTCTATCGTAGAGCATTCTTATTTCCGGCATAGAGGCACTTACCTGCCTTAATGCATGGATCATCCTTACCTATCATCAAAAGGTCTCAAAGGAGCACTTTCCAAGAAGAGAGAAGGAAAGGAATTATAGAGAGCATTTCCCCAGTAACTAGTTAGTCTCAAAGGGGCACCTTTTAGGTGTTTCCCCAGTAACTACTTGGTCTCAAAGGGGTGCTCGAAAATAATTCCTAGAGAGTATTTCCCCAGTAACTAGTTAGTCTCAAAGGGGCACCTTGTAGGTGTTTCCCCAGTAACTACTTGGTCTCAAAGGGGTGCTTGAAAACAATTCCCTTTTTTCTTTTTTTTCTCTCTTTTTTTTTTTTTTCACAATACTTCTAGGGAAAGTGTTTCTCCAGTAACCAAATTTGCGCAGGTAAGTCTCCAATGGAAAATCGGGTACTCGTCTGATATGGGGGGTTTAAATCTTTTCTTTGGATACCTCAGACCTATAGACTGTGTTAGAGGTGAAATAGGGTTCTTATCAAATAGGCAAAAAGGAATTTCATGATCCGACCAATGTTCAGTTGTATTACGCTAGATGATATAAAAATGCAATGTTATGATATATGAAAAGATGCAAACAAAATAGCACTAACCAGACTAAAAATCTAAGTAGAGATAGCATAAGCAGTAAAGGATGTGCATCGAAACTCACAAAATAGCTCAAGGTGGTCTTTAAGCGCGACATAGGCATGCTTCCATCCGAGGCATTCACAGGTGAGAAGCGTCGACGACAGGCGTGCTCGACAAAGACGCTCGACTGTGTTGTCTTGGTAACCTCAACACGCCTGTGTCGTTCGGCATAGGAGGGTCGTGTCAATTTGGCACGCAGTGGCACGTTTAACATGTCGTGTCCTGTAAACCTGAAAAAAAATGTAAAACTCAAAATCAAATAAAATAAAATAAAATTACTAAAAAATGAAAATAGCTTGGGTTGCCTCCCAAGAAGCGCTTGTTTAAGGTCGTTAGCTTGACCCTCGGTTATCCCTAGTTTTGGGGATATGGCTCGAGGAGTGTGCTCTGCCCTCTTCCTCCTCAACCTCTGTGGTGTTAGGTTGGGGTCGAAATCTCCTCTTTATCCTCAAAATCCTTGAGCTTATTAAGATAAGTTTGTTCTGATGCTCCTTCTAGTGCTATTGACTGGAAACTATCAATCCTACAACAAACATCAAAAATAGAAGGCTGTTTAACAGCTTTTGAAAGGTCGAATTCAATTTTGTCGTTTCCAAATGCAAGTGAGAGTTTGTGGTTCTTGACATCTATCATTGCCCCTGCAGTAGCCAAGAAAGGTCTCCCCAGAATGAGTGGAATGCATGGGTCTTCATCCATGTCAAGCACTACAAAATCGGCAGGAATAATAAAATTTCCCACCTGCACTGGTACATCTTCTAAGATTCCCAAAGGATATCTAATTGAGCGATCGGCTAACTGCAGCCATAGTAGTTAGTTTCATTTCTCCCAAATCAATTTCTTGCATATGGAAAGAAGTGTCAGTTGACACGCACCCAAATCGCAAAAAGCCTTATCAAAATTTGAGTCATTAATTATGCAAGGTATAGAAAAGCTACCTGGATCATTTAGTTTGGGAGGTACCATGTTCTTAATTAAGGCACTGCACTCCTCAGTAAGAGCCACTGTTACATGCTCCTCGACTTTTCTTTTATTGGTTAAGATGTCCTTCAAGAACTTAGAGTATGTAGGCATTTGTTGAAGAGCTTCTATAAAAGGTATATTGATATATAGCTTCCTAATTACCTCAAGGAACTTACCAAATTGTTCATCCAATTTTTCCTTAATCAACCTTTGAGGGAACGGGATAGGGGGCTTATATGTTCTTGGTTCCCTATTCGACACGCCTGTGTTGTTTGGCACAGCCTGGGGCGTGTCGCGGCTGCACTAGGGCGTGTCGGCTGCTGGATTCACTGACACGGGCGTGTTGTTCTTTGACTCGGGCGTGTCGTCCGCTGGTTCTCATGACACAGGCGTGTCGATTCCCAACACGGCTGTGTTGTTTTGATACGCCTTCTCCTTTGCCCTGTTAACACAAAAACACCCAAAAACAGTCTCTTCTTCCCAAAATATGCTAAACTTAACTGAATCATGATAAAATACATGCCTAGGATATGAAATGAGATAAAATGCACATATATAAAGTAGTGAAAACATAGCATGATTTACACACATCAAAATCCCCTAGTCTTAAACTTTTGCTTGTCCTCAAGCAAAGAAAACTCAAAAGACAACTTATTTGTGGGAATACTAGGCATCATCTAGGGGTATACAGTCTGATCTTAATCTTTTCAAATCATTCCTAGTTGCCAAGTTCGAAAGATCCCTATATAGTGCACGTGAAAAGTTGGACTAAAGTCATTGGACACCAATCCGGACTTGACATCCCTTCTATCGTAGAGCATTCTTATTTCCGGCATAGAGGCACTTACCTGCCTTAATGCATGGATCATCCTTACCTATCATCAAAAGGTCTCAAAGGAGCACTTTCCAAGAAGAGAGAAGGAAAGGAATTATAGAGAGCATTTCCCCAGTAACTAGTTAGTCTCAAAGGGGCACCTTTTAGGTGTTTCCCCAGTAACTACTTGGTCTCAAAGGGGTGCTCGAAAACAATTCCTAGAGAGTATTTCCCCAGTAACTAGTTAGTCTCAAAGGGGTGCTTGAAAACAATTCCCTTTTTTCTTTTTTTTCTCTTTTTTTTTTTTTTTTTTCACAATACTTCTAGGGAAAGTGTTTCTCCAGTAACCAAATTTGCGCAGGTAAGTCTCCGTTACCTGGTAAAAACTGGATTTGATAGATCCATTAAGTCCATAAGAGTTCCGCTAGAGTCAAATTTCCTTTTCACGGTAGGTTTGTAAGGTCCCTTTTTTTTTTCACGGTGGGTAAATCATGCTATGTTTTCACTACTTTATATATGTGCATTTTATCTCATTTCATATCCTAGACATGTATTTTATCATGATTCAGTTAAGTTTAGCATATTTTGGAGGAAGAGACTGCTGTCAGGGTGTTTTTGTGTTAACAGGGCGAAGAAGAAGGGCGTATCAAAACAACACAGGCGTGTTGGGAATCGACACGCCTGTGTCATGAGAGCCAGCGGACAACACGCCCGAGTTCAAAGAGCAACACGCCTGCGGTGATTCCAGCCTAACACGCCTCATGCACCGCGACACGCCCTGGGCTCAAACCGTAACAATACGCTGGAAACCCGCGACACGCCGGTGCCCTCATGTGGCATGGGCGTGTTGGCCTGATTCCAGAATTCCTTTTCTGTGAGCAATCAGGATCTTCGTCTGAATTAAAGGGAAATCTATTGCCTTAATTGAAGAGGAGGCCAAAGCTATAAAAGAGAAGATATTCTAACCCTAAAGGGAGGACGGCGGATGGTCAAAAAGGAGGAGAGAAGACGGCAAAGGGATCGACAACAGAGGAAGCAAAAGAGAAGGAGTCGGCAGAGGAACGCAGATGGCATCCAGTATTGTATTTTCTTTCTCTAGCAACTCTTGTCAGACTATGGAGTAGTGTCCTGTAATCTTAGGATGGGGGAGTAGCCCTTGACGATTTATGATGGATGATATAATCTATACTACTCGAACCATTGTTTGTTTTGATCTGGTTCTTTTGGATTCTTATTGATAAACCTAAGGAGCTAAGGGGAAGTACCTAGCAGTGAACCCGAGTTCGAAACCCGAATCAACTAGGGAATAACTCTGTCAAGTAGCGGTAGTGTATCTATGAGGGCTTGTGGGGTCTCGTGACAGTCCCCTTAGGCGATTATGGTCCCGCAGCAAACCGACCGTGAAAAGGAAATTTGACTCTAGCGGAACTCTTATGGACTTAATGGATCTATCAAATCCAGTTTTTACCAGGTAACGGAGGCAAGACTAGGGAGGTTTGCGGGGGTCTCGTGACAGGTCCCCTTAGCTGATTATGATCCCCTATGCTCGAACACCGTGACAGGTAAGTTGAGTTTGATAGGTACAGTTAGCGTAGACCTCGAAAGGGGCCGTTGATTTACCTTAGGATAGGTTCCATCAAAACAACTCTACTAGCGGTAGGAAAGAATTAAATCACCTTATAAATCGTTGACGTGGTGAAACCCATATCCTGAGATTTTCCTCAATTCTTGACTTTTAGCTCGTTCTTCTCATTCGTTGTTATTGACTACTCAGTTTCTTTGCTTAAACCAACAATCGATTTACTAGATAACTTGGTATCACGATCATTCGGTAATTGTTCCAATCCCTGTGAGATCGATATTTTTATTACTTGACGATAATCGTGCACTTGCGGAAAATAACACATCACAAGTATGGGAGAACCATACTTGGGTTAAAACCTCATGTTTGAGGTGTGCCAGTCGACTGGTGCCATGTGGTAGTCGACTGGAGTGAGTCAACTAGGGTTTGACTGCGGGATGTGTCCCAACAGTCGACTGCCAGAGGTGGGTAGTCGACTGTTGGCTCGAGCAGTCGACTGATCGTGTGATCAGTCGACTGGTGCTTGAGAAATTGGGCACAGAATGGAGTCGAGACTCGACTGTGAGGGAAGCATTCGAGTGAAGGCTACATCAGTTGACTGATGGGTGTGATCAGTCGACTGATGATGGATCCGTTGGATCTTTCCATCGGGATCTAGCTGTTGTCTCATGACAACAGTGGCATCAGTAGACTGATGGTCCCGAGCAGTCGACTGATCGGTGATTTCTAGCCCAGGCAGAATCTTTAAATGGATCTCGTGGAGGAGGAAATCAATAACGTTTCTTGAGGGCTTTTGGGGCGATTTGTTATTGCAAATCAGGGTCTCCAAGTGCATTTCAAGCAACCAAAGATCAAGCATTCAAAAGAGCAATTGTAAAGTAGTTTTCTTTACTTGCATTGTATTTCATTATTGTAATTGCTTGCATCTGTTTCTTATTGTTGTAAGAATATTTGTATGAGGTTTCTCCGCCTCCAACTTGTGTCGAGAAGGAGTATTTGTGATTAGTGGTTGCGTGTGCATCACTAGAGCTCTTTAGAGCTCGATCCGTGGAGTAGGAACCATTCGGTTCCGAACCACGTTAAATACTTGTGTATTTGTGTAATTGCGTGTTTGTCCATTTCGTTATTGCTTTATTATTATTATTTCGCTGCGCGCTAACGAAGTTTGTAGACGAACACGAACGATTTCCATCACGTACTAGCATGACGCTATTCACCCCCTCTATAGCGTTCAACATTTCCTCTACATTATATACCTTTATATCTTGTTTTCCATGCCTTGATTGCCATATAACATGTCATGACATCATGTTTATCTTTATCATTTATATGTCATGATCATGCTTAGGATTAAGGTTAAATGTCATGTATTCTTAGATTCCATTTTATGCCATGACATCATGATTATGAGCATATGCTTATTTATATCATCATTTATGACATAATCATTCATGCATTTATGAAAATTGAATTAAGGACAATTGGCATAACTTGAAGTCCCATGTATAAGAGAATCAAGTAGTGTTGCCTTAGAAAAATGCATGAAACCCTAGATTAGGATGAACAAAACCCACATCTCACATTACATTGACATTTATGTGTATTGATACACCCTAGATACATGTGAGATGCTAGGATATGAGTTAAGTTCAAGGTGCATAGTTTTTGCATCTAGATGAACTCAAACTCATCTAAAATCATGTGGTGGATCATTGGGAAAGCTTATGTACAAGTCATGTACATTGAGCCCAAGGAACATGATCCAATATAAGGTTTTAAAACATTTTAAAATTATTTTAGAAAATCTTAGTGAAGTCTATCTTTTGATAGCAATCACCATTGATGAAGTTGATAGAAAGTGAGCTCAAACATTGAAATTTTTCATCACTTTTGAACTTTGTGTCAATTTCACTATTTTATGGATAAAATATTTTTTCAAACATTTTTCACCCATTGTATTGGTTATAAGTATTATACGTATGAAGTTTCATGACTTTTTGAATTACGTATAATTATTTATGAATTTATGAAATTCATATCTGATAATTGAAAATCGGATTTTGATTATCGATCGGTTGCCTGCTATTGGTAGTAGTCGTGATGAGGCGGTCGAGCTAATTTCATGAATCGCCTGGCGCGTAATCGCCTTCGAATCGCCTAGCGTAACTACCGCTACGAAACTTCCCTGAAATTCGATTTTGATAATTGAAAATTGGAATTTTGATTATCGATCGCCGCTTGTTGGCGGTAATGATCGATGGGCGATCTCTGTTGGTGATAGAGTCAACTGTCACGGCTGATTTCGGGTAAAGAAGGTTTGTTTATCCCATGTTCGGCTATGTTAGGCTACCCTAACACTTCCTAACCCTAGGATATGCTTTGGCAAGTATTAGAAAGGGTGAAAATCCATAGGATATGGATTATGAGAGTTGATAGGTTGTGTATCAAGTTTAAGGTGAGGGAAAGTTCAAGTTTGAACTTTTAACCTTAATTTTGATGGTTTAGAGTTCCTATAGGCTTAGGGACTTCCTAAATACATTGTTGGTGCAATGGTCAAGAGGGAGCAAACCTTTAGGGGAGGTATCCATCATAGGATGATGGATGTTATTTTTCCTCATGAGGGAGAGAAATGGGAATTTGAGATGCCCAATTTGGAAATTGGGATAGTGTGTAGGATTGCTTCTCTTAAGTGATATGAGACTTATCACTAGGAAGAGTGAAGGCATCCAAGATATTTTTGGACCAAGAAAGAGATTGTAAGATCTCATTGGGATATAAGACATTGACCTCCTTGGGAAGAGGACCTTTTTAATGTTAGTCAAAAAGGGGGAGAATGTTAAAATTACCAATTTGGGACAATTTCTAAGGGGATTTGAGTTAGATGGCCTAACTCAAATGGTTTATTTGAGGTTTTTGTCAAACATCAAAAAGGGAGAGATTGTTGGTGCAATCGGCCCAGGTCACGATTAACCAGACTCGATCGATCTTTTGATGTTCGACAAAAATATATGACAATGTAATTGTCATGGTAAAGTCCAAGTCATGGGTACTTTGTAACATCCTAAATTTTAGTTACTATATTTTTATTTAAAGGAAATATATATATATATATATATAGTGACCAACGCGCTGACCGACCTTCACCGCCGCATCGCTGCCGTCGCCACCTCCGGCCGCCGACTGGCGCGATCGATGCCCAGTCAGCGGTCCGGCGGGCTTGAGCGCCGCCGATTCGGCCGCGATCCGGCCGAATTCGCCCGCTCGCAGCGGCAGCGCCGCCAAATCCGCCGTGAAAGAATCCGACCGATCAATCGAACCGACGGCGCAAGCCTGCCGGACCACGGTGACTGGCGCCGACGGCCAGGGCCAAGGTGGCGGACGGCCGGCGACGGCGGCATGAAGGTGGGTCGTTAAGGCCGCGTCGGCACGGACGGCGGCGTAGCAGAAAGAAATTATATATATATATAGAAATAAGAATAAAAAAATGAATAAATAGTTCATAGTCGAGGCTTGAACCATAAACCGTTGATTTAGGAGAATAGACTTCCCACCACTAAGTCATAAGATTACCAATGAGTAGGATATAACAGAATATATCTATTGGTAGAAAAAAAGAAAGAAGTTGATTAATCTAGCTGATCATTTAAAGGGATAATTAGGTTAAGAAAAACCCTAATTTATATATATATCATCTCTTTTCTCTTTTCCCCAAAATTCCCATGCCGTCTCTCTCTCCCTCCTCTCTCCAACGCCGACGCCCACTCTCTCTGCCTCTCTCTCTCTCTCTCTCGCTCATTTTTCTCCAGCCGCCGAGAACTCCAACGCCGATGCCCACTCTCTCTACCTCTCTCTCTCTCTCTCTCTTGCTCATTTTTCTCCAGTCCCTGAGAAAAACAAGAGAGAAAAAGAAAAAGAGAGAGCCTCTATAATTTCTTCATCGTGGGGTAATTTAAGAAGAGATTTTCAAGAGGGACTTGGTAGAGGATCACGCTAAAGCAAGGAAACACGTAGGAGGTCTTCTCTTTGAGAAGTCTAACAGTATAAATTGGTGAAAAAGCGTAAGATGTAAGTATCCCCTCACCTGCAGTATAAGTGCTTACGATGTAATGTTGTATGCTTGATTTTGAACGAAAGAATCTAGAACTATGTGTAGAAGGTTCGGCTAATAGGATTAGAGAAATTATTCTTGTACAATCTTATGAAACTCTTTTTTTAGCTTAAGGGGCACCAAATTTCAGAAGCTGTCTTAGTAATAAATAACCAAAATAATAGTAGTTGATGTTTTTTTCATCTCACATCAAATTGGTCAAACCAAAATATATATTGAGTTGGTTTGGCTTGATTCCAAGTGCTATGACAGTTTGTTGTGTCAAAAATTAGCCAAGGAAATGTGTCTATTGATTCAGAATAAGTTTTATTTAGCTTCAACAAATTGTAAATCCCAGCAGTCTTATTAGGAGTACTGGAGGATCTTACTATAAATAGTAAGTGGGTGTACTGGCATTGGTAAAGTCATCTTATTATTATAAGAACGAAACATCTGTCTATTTATATTTTTGGGGAAATTCTAATTTGTGTTAATCCATTGTACTTAGTTAATGTTTTCTAAGATTTGTATATATTTCTTAAATTTTCTGCATATTTTATTGTAAAGGATGTGTCAGTTTGGTAGGTTTGCATGAATCTTCTTGTGCTTGTAACAAGGTTTTGATTTGATGATTTCTATTTATGTTAGCTTAATTTTTCCTTATGTCACTACCTTATGCCATGTTAAATTGTACTCATGCCGATTTATGCTATGTGACATGCTTATGTTTTCACCCATGTTAGGCATGACTCACGTATATGAAATGTCTAAGAAATATTTCCCTAAGAGTGGGGACAAGAACACTCTTTAGGAAAAAGAACATGTATGTTATTTTACTTTATGCATGGCTTGTACCGGACCCTAACAAGGTCCACGGGATGGGCTCCAAGGTTGCCCCTAGGTCGACGGACATAGTACGAACCTAGTAACCTAGTAGGTTCGGGATTAGCTACCTCGGATCTATTTAGGATGCGCGCGAATGATATATGTGGTACAATGTCGGGCCCAATATGTGGAGATTATGTTTAAGTATATAAACTATATGTTTTCAAAGAGCATCCTGCATATACCATTTTATGTTCATCGAATTATCATGTTTAGAGACAATGTACTCTTGCGATGAAAATGCTAAGTTTATGTTCTTTTCCTAAATTGATTATGTCTCTACTTTAAATAAATGCTGTGCTCATATGTTGTTCAAACGAACATGTCATTACTTTACGTTTAATTCATGATGCATGTTTTTGTGAGTAGGAAAGGACCTTACTAAGCCTATGTGCTTACAGTTTACTTTCCTTGTACTAAAAGGAAAGGAATGGATAAATTAAAGGGAGCAGCAGGAGGGGCAAAGATGTGTGTGGCAGTGGCATGGTGGACGAGATCATTTTTCGTATACGGACTTATGCATGATTTTCAGTTTATGTGTAAACTGTTAGGAGACGTTAATGCTTTCTATGGTTGTTACTCATGTATATTTTTATGAACCTTGAAATGGTTAATACATGTTTATTTAAATAAATTGCTAAGACCATTTGCCATGATTAAATTGTTAGTTGATTGGGTTAATGTAATTAGAGTTAAAAGTTGTAAAGTTTTTAAATACTTCCGTTGTTATATGCATGAATGTATGATCGCGTAGCGCTGCCGCCCGTCTATAGGACGTGTGTTAGGAGGACGGGAAGGGCGAGCATTACAGGTGGTATCAGAGCCCAGTTTTGCCTTTCCACTACACACACATCAAGCTTCCATCCTGCCGCTCCAAGTAAGACATTCTATGCCTACTCTATTTATTTCATGTATGTTATATATACGCTAAGAAATGTTTTTAGTTGGGTATGCATGAATATAAGTAAGGATGATAAACTTATGTTGCCATTTTTTTATCATTTATGAAGATAAGCATGGCCAGAAGACGTGGTAATGGAGTCAGTGAGACAGAATCTCCACCGGATCTTATGCACGTGGTTACTGAACTCCAACGTCAAGTCGCTGAACAATAGAAAGTGATAAATGCTAGGAAACCCTAGTGGACCACGAGGACCGAGCGCATCCAGATAGGCATGCAGCTACACCAGTACCACCAGGAGGCTCTGGCCCGATAGTTCGACCAGAAGCTTACCTGATCCAGTGGCAAAGGCTGAAACTGGAGAATTTCTCGGGTAATTGTGAACCATGGGATGCCCAGTCCTGGTTCAAAACAGTGGAAAGCATAGTAGAGCTGCTGGATTGGCCTGAACATGAAAAGATTAAGTGTGCATCCTTTTTCCTTTCTGGAGATGCTCGAATGTGGTGGGAAAGAATTAAAGCAAAGAGGCAAGTAAACCAAGTGAGATGGACGGACTTCGAAGCTGAATTTTTCAAAGAATTCTTCCATATGCGAGTGACCAACAAGCACTATGATGATTTCACTGGGTTCAGGCAAGGTGACCTATCAGTTAATGAAGCGGTGAAATGATTCAACCTACTCGCATGCCTATGCCCAGAGTTGGTCAGCAAGAAAAAGAAAGGGTCAGACTTATGCTGAAGATGCTCCGACCTGAGATAGCTCTGAACGTGGCCGGCGGAGTGAATAGACCAGCATCGCAGAGGAGGTCTCAAGAGTGCTCTAATCACTGAGCACTACCTGAACAATATTAACTAGGAAAAGAAGGCGCTGAGTGAAGGCAAGAGTCAAGGCCAGCCAGGAGGTCAGAAAGCTCAGGGTAACTGGAAAGGAAACCACAGTGGCAAGAGGAAACAATGGAATGACTCTAAAGGTGGTCCAGCGAATAAACAAGCCAAGATTCCCCAATGTACTACATGTGGGAAACCACATACCGGGGTGTGCTACAAGGGCATGAATAGATACTACCGTTGTGGACTGGAAGGACACAAAGTCAAGGACTGCCCTACCCAGGTTCAGGCACCTCCTCAGCAGTATGCCCAATACAGGGGTACTCCTTCACAGCTACACCAGATGCAAGCTATAATAGAAGGTACCCGAATAAGCCAAGGGAGATTGGAAGCCTCACCAGTTGTGACGAATGCCAGGGTTTTCTCTCTCACTAAGGAATACGTGGCGAACGATTCTACTATTGTCACAGGTCAGATAATTATTTTCTGTCAGCATGTTGTATTATTTGATACTGGTGGAACACACTCGTTTGTCTCTACGACTTTCACAAAGAAGATTGACATACCCCCGTAAGTTTTGGATTGCGAGTTCTTAACGACCCTGCCCTCGACAGAAGTGATGCCTTCTACTCATATGCTACGAGCCGCACCCATCAGAATTGCAGACAGAGAACTCTACTGTGATCTGATAGTGCTCGACATGTAGGATTATGATGTCATATTGGGCATGAATTTCTTAAGCAAGTACGGTGCTTCGATCGAGTGCCGTAAGAGAAAAGTGGTCTTTCAGCCTGAGGTAGAACCTATGTTTGAATTCATTGGAGAGCCAAGGAATAGAACCTATAAATTCTTATCAGCTCTAAAGGCACACATGATATTAGACAAGCGATGCACTGGGTTTCTAGCACATGTGGTTGATACAAGTCAAGCCGAGGACCAGAAGCTAGAAGATGTCAGAGTGGTATGCCACTACCCAGAGGTATTTCCTGATGAACTACCAGGGTTAGCCCCTGATAGGGAAATTGAATTTGAGATCGAATTAATTCCTGGTACTCACCCGATCTCTAAAGCACCTTACGGATGGCGACCGAATCAAGGAACTTCGTGACAGCTCTGGTTACTTGACAAGGGTTTTATTCGCCCTAGTCACTCTCCATGGGGAGCTCCGATACTGTTCGTAAAGAAGAAGGATGGGACTATGCGCCTGTGCATAGACTACCGAGCACTAAATAATGTGACGATTAAGAATAGGTACCCTTTACCACAGATTGACGATCTGTTCGACCAGTTAAAAGGTGCCATCGTCTTTTCAAAGATTGACCTCAGATCTGGCTATCATCAAGTGAAAGTGAAACTAGATGATATACCGAAGACAACTTTCCAAACAAGATACAGACATTATGAGTTCGTAGTCATGCCTTTTGGAGTGACGAATGCTCCTGCTATGTTCATGGACCTGATGAATCGGGTATTCTCAGCGTTTCTTGACAAGTTCGTGATCATCTTCATTGACGATATCCTCATCTATTTGAGAAATCAAGAAGATCATGCCGAACACCTGAAGATGGTATTATAGATTCTTCGAGAAAAGCAACTATATGCCAAGTTCTCCAAATGTGAATTCTGGCTCGATCAAGTATCTTTTCTGGGTCATATTATATCCAAAGACGGAGTTATGGTAGACCCAAGAAAGATTGAAGCTGTGAGTAACTGGAGCAGGCCAAAGAATGCTAGCGAAGTGAGGAGTTTTCTCGGATTAGCGGGCTATTACCGGAAATTCGTAGAAGACTTCGCCAGAATAGCAGCACCTATGACAGTTCTCACCCGGAAGAACAAGAAGTATGTATGGACGGAGGAATGTGAGAAGAGTTTCTTGGAGCTGAAAAGGAGACTTATAAGTGCTCCAATCCTTACTCTCCCAGAGAACGACAAGAGCTTCGACATGTACAGTGATGCCTCCGGATTGGGACTTGGAGTCAGACTTATGCAGAGGGGTAAAGTTATTGCCTATGCCTCTAGGCAACTCAAGGAACATGAAAAGAACTATCCCACTCACGATTTAGAGCTAGCAGCTGTGGTCTTCGCTCTCAAGGTATGGAGGCACTATCTGTATGGAGCACAGTGCAAGATTTATACGGATCACCGGAGTCTGCGGTATTTCTTCACTCAGAAGGACCTCAATATGAGACAATGCAGATGGCTGGAGCTCGTGAAGGACTATGACTGCGAGATCTTTTACCATCCTGGCAAGGCAAACAAAGTGGCCGATGCACTCAGCAGGAAGTCCAGTGCCACCCTGATGTCCTTATCGGTATTGCCTCGACCACTGGAGAAGAAAATTATGCGCTATGGAATCGAGGTTATTTCCGGGCAGCTTTCGACCATGGCAATAATACCAGCACTATTCGATGACATATTAGCAAAATAAAGTGATGATCCAAGTCTCCAAAGGATCATGCATAAGATCCTAGAAGGAAAAGGCGAGGGTTTCCGTATCGCCAATAGCGGAGTATTATACCTTAGGGATCGGTTATGTATCCCTAACGATCCGGAACTACGCAAAAAGATATTAGAGGAGGCTCACGAAACCCCCTATTCTATGCATCCGGGATCCACCAAAATGTATCAAGACCTGAAAGAGAAGTTCTAGTGGTCCGGTATGAAGAGGGACGTAGCTCAGCATCAAGATGTCGAAGACTACGACCGCCAGAGTTAAAGCAGAACACCAGAGGCCTGGAGGAGTTCTGCAATCGATCCAAATTTCGGAGTGGAAATGGGAAGACATCTCTATGGATTTCATTTCAGGTCTTCCCAGGACTACGAATGGATATGACGCTATATGGGTTATCATTGATAGATTGACAAAGTCAGCTCATTTCCTAGCGATCAAGATGACATATTCGATTGAGCAACTGGCTCAATTATATGCTAAAAAAATCATCAGACTGCATGGTATTCCCAAGACCATCATTTCAGATAGGGATGGTCGCTTCACTTCACAGTTTTGGGGATGCGTTCATAAAGCACTTGGTGTTGGTGCAGTGGGCACCAAAGTCGAACCGGTATTTTGATTATGGCAAAAGGCTCAATAGTTAAGGGTATATTTGTTATCTTACGAGCTCAATTAAGTGTGCAGAAATGCTAAAGTTGAGCGGAAGGTCTGCGACACCCGGTGGGAACCGAGGTGGTCGGGCAACGCCAGAGGGACTTCGGAGGAAGCCGAGGTACTCGGGTGAAGACCGGAAGCGAGGCTACAAGGTAAGCTCGTGTGAAAGCGAAGCAAGGTCGTTAAGCGTAGATCCGACCCAATACCTCCAATGGAAGGTCTAGGTCGAGATCAGATGGTTAGAACCATCGTACTTTATATTTTAAGCTAACTTGTATCAATTCAAAACCCTTTGACTACAATCAAGCTAGTCAAGTTCCAGCCTCGAGAAGAGCTCGAATTTCAAGGGGGTGAATTTGGACTTGACTCGTGTTTTGGTACAAAGGGTGATGTGGCATCAAGGTGGACATCCAAACCATCACCAAGCTTCCTTGTGGTGGACGCCCAAAATAAGGTGAGTTGGCACAAGATGGTTGGCTCATGATGTGGCACAGTTGAATGGCTCCAACAAGTTGGCGCCCAAGGAGGTTGGAGGTGGCACAAGGTGGTTGGATGAAACACCTCATCCTCAAGTTGGCGCCCTAGGAGGTTGGAGGTGGCACAAGGTGGTTGGATGAAACACCTCATCCTTGTGTTGGCGCCCAAGGAGGTTGGAGGTGGCACAAGGTGGTTGGATGAAACTCCTCATCCTTGAGTTGGGATAAGAACCTCACCTTGGACACTACCTATGTCTAAATTCATAGATCAATATCCATAAATAGACATGTTCAAGCCAAGCAAATAACAAGAATTCAAGAGCTCTCAACACGCCGTCGTAATGCTACTACTACTCACATTTGCTACGACGAAGTCACGACAACGAAAAGCTACATCTTCTACTTATAAGAGTTGTCGGTATATTTATTTAAGTTCTACTTCTTTAAATTGTCTTTGTGCTTTAATCGTAACAAGGAAAGGGGAGTGTCCTTTGCCTTGATTTCTTTTGTAATCGGTTCCTACCTCCAACGAGGAGGAGTGGTTTTAGTGAATTGCCCTCCGTGACGTGATCAAGGATCACTAGGCCGTGGATTAGCAATCGAAAGATTGTGAACCACGAAAAATATCTTGTCTACTTTATATTTCATTGCACTCTCTACTTGCTTTTACTTATTGCAAAAGTTTTTAACGACATCGTATCGCTATTCACCCCCTCTAGCGACACTTTCGATCCAACAATTGGTATCGAGTCGGCGCTAAGATTCGGTGAAACCACCAATCTAGCTTTGTTTTTCTTTTTTACAGATTTTTATTTATTTATTTCTGTTTTCGTATAATTATTTCACTTGCTTATCTTCTCCTACATATAGAATTGCATTAGAGGCTTTAGGATCGGATAAGGTTGTCCTTGGGTTAGATCCCGAGTAAGGTTGTCCTCCGAACTTCAACGACATTCGCATTTGATTGTTTATTTCTTTTGCAAGTTACATTTTATATATCTTTTTACTTCAAGATTACTAATCCAAGACGAAAGTCTTGGAATATTCTTTCCGTGTGTATTTTGCAAGATTCTTTTAAATGCGTTCTTCTTCTTGTTTTAAATGGCCCATCTCGAAGGGTTTAGCACCGCCGACCCCCGTTTTTTTACAACGGTAATGACTTTCGTTATTGGAAGGGTCGGATGGAATGCTTTCTTAAAACCCAAATCGAGATGTGGATCGTAATCAAACCGGTTTCACACTTCCTATTAATGAAGATGGTGAATCTTTGGGTTACGATCAATGGTCAAATTCCATGAAAAACAAGTAGAAGCCGATGCCAAGGCAACTCAAATCTTGCAATGTGGGTTGTCAAGGAAGAGCTCAACCGCGGCCCCTTCATTAGTGCAAAGGACTTATGGACCAAGCTAGTGGAACTACACAAGGCACACGAAGGTATGTAAAAGAGATTTACTTTTAAATAAATTGTATAACTTGAAAATGCAGGAAAACGAGACCGAACTCAACTACATGCTCGTATCCAAGACATCGCCAACCAACTCCATGCCATCGGACAAAAGGTCGAGAATCGCGACCTTATCGTATTCTCTTAACTCGTTTCCTAGGACCACCTTGTGGGCATCCATGGTCGATGCCTACAAGGTCTCCAAGGACCTTTCTAAAATTAGGTTAGACGAATTGTTTTCGGAACTTGAATTACATGAGCAAACTAACGTGGTCTAGGCCGAGAAGAGTATTGCGTTAGTTGCAGGTTCCAAGAAGAAGAAGCCCGCAAGCAAGCCACCCCCGAAGGAAGAAGACGAGTCCGAATCGGAAGTAGACTCCGAAATAGAATCCGAACTAGTCAATCTAGTTAGGAAGATGATCAAGAGAGACGAAACGACCAACAACTCAAGGTAAGCCTAAACCTAATTCAAATACTTCTAATTTTAGATGCTATGAGTGCTGTGTTCGGTCACATCAAGTCCGAGTGCCCAAAGCTAAAGAATAACGCATCAAAGACCAAGAAAGCGCTAAACGCTACTTGGGAGGAGTTGTCGGAGGAAGAAGACGATATCCAAGCTCTAATGGCCAAGCCGACCGAGCACGACTCCGAAACCGAAGAAGAGTCCGAGTCCGAATCCGATGATGAGCTTCCATTCAAGACAAGCCACGGATCCGTATCCGGTTCAAAAGAATCATTAAGGGTAAGTCGGTCGTTACTTAATACTTTGTATGGTGCAATTAAATTTTTAAATAAGAAACTAGCTAAGTCCGAGTCCAAGGTCGAGACCCTAATTGAGGAGGTTAACCTTCTCAAACATGAGGTCTCCTAACCTCTTCGACTACTCAGATTCAAGAGGAGGACTCAACTCAAGTTGAAAAGCTTGAAGTTGAGAACTCGCTTTTGAAAACACAAGTCAAGACCTTAGGAACACGTTGGAAAGGTTCACTTTGGGATCCAAGGACTTGACCTCTTACTTGGATCACAAAGGGCCGTGGTACAACAAGGCCGGACTGGGTTTAACTCAAATACAACCAATAAGTCATATATGTCTATAGTAAACCAACATAAGAAAAATGTCCAAGCATGGGTCCCTAAGACCACTTTGATTTCAACTTTAGGATCTAACATGTATTGGGTTCCCAAGGACCAAATTCACTATGTGAATAGACCCACTCGATTCAATGGTCCAGGGGGAGCCAATACAAAATGTATTTTTGTTAAGTCTTAGAAATTGCATGCTTAGTTTTTTCTTTATTTTTAGAATGGTTAGATAGGACTCATAACCAACTAAAATCTGAAAAGATTGAGCCTCGGGAGCCTCTTTTCAAAAATAAATCAACTAAAATCCTAAAAAGATTGAGCCTCGGGAGCCTCTTTTCAAAAATAACTAGTTAGACCAAGATGTAGTCTCAAGTAAGTCGAGTTATCAATTTCTTGAAATTAGCTTTGTCTAAGGAAGTGGTCGTTGTTCCGATCAAAGAAGGCCTCGTGCCTCGCCACGACCGGAAGCTAATCTCTTGAAAAGATTACTTGATGAGCTTAGACTAAATCGAATCTAACCTAATGTTGGTTAATTTAAATTCATTAAAATTAATCAAGTAAAATTGAAAGTCATCTCACAAGAACACATAGGAATAACATGTTTTGATCATGTAGATATTGGTGAGATGATTTAGGTTTAAAACTTACAAACAACCCTTTAGTAATTCCATTGATCCTACACATAAGAGTCGAAGAAACCATTAATATAGTTTTCGACGAAGGACACGAACCTGCTCAATCCTTAACAAAACCAACTAGCAAATCAACTTATAGCTTAACCCGACTACTGATCTTGAACTTGAATCTCGTCCTAACCCAAGTCATCCTATCGACCAAGTGATAGATGACTCTAACCCAAGTCAAACTAGAACTCACCCAAGTCATCCTATCGACCAAGTGATAGATGACCCTAACCCGAGTCACACTAAGACTCAAACAAATCATCCTATCAATCAAGTTATAGGTGATCCAAATTTAGGGTTCGAACTAGAGCTTCATATCGAAACCTTAGTCAAATCTCGTTAATTTCCAAAATCGAACCCAAAACTATTGAACAAGCACTTCTTGATCCCGACTGGATTATTGCTATGCAAGAAGAGCTAGCTCAATTCACTAGAAATGAAGTCTGGGAATTAGTACCACCACCTAAAGAAAAATCAATTATTGGAACAAGGTGGGTATTTCGAAATAAACTTGATGATAAAGGTGAAGTAGTTAGAAATAAAGCTAGGTTAGTCGCAAAAGGGTTTAGTCAAGTCGAAGGTTTAGATTACGATGAGACCTACGCCCCCGTAGCAAGACTAGAGTCCATCCGAATGTTGTTAGCATATGCTGCACATCGAGGTTTTAAATTGTTTCAAATGGATGTCAAGTCAGCATTTTTGAATGGATACATTAAGGAAGAAGTTTACGCTACCAACCTCCGGATTGAAAATCTAGATAAACTGACCATGTCCTTAGACTTAAGAAAGCCCTATATGGACTCAAACAAGCCCCAAGAGCTTGGTACGAAGGCTTTCGATCTATCTTAAGTCCAAAGGATTCAACCAAGGTTTAGTCGACCCAACCTTATTCGTTAAAACCGTAGGAAAAGAAATCTTTATAGCCCAAATCTATGTAGATGATATAATTTTTGGAACTACCAACTCGATCCTGCTAAACGAATTCATCTCACTTATGGAAAGTGAATTTGAAATGAATTTAGTGGGAGAGTTAAGTTTCTTCTTAGGTTTACAAATTAAACAAACTAAAGATGGAATATATTTACATCAACAAAAATATACTAAGGACTTAATAAATCGATTTGGAATGCAAGATGCTAAAATAATCAATACACCTATGGCAACTAATGTTAATATAAACGAAGATGTAGAAGGAAAACCCGTTGACCTAAAATACTATAGGAGCGCAATAGGAAGTCTCCTATACTTAACCGCGAGCCGATCCGACATTTTATTCGCGGTAAGTATGTGCGCAAGGTTACAAACCTGTGCCAAGGAGTCTCACCTAACCCTAGTCAAGCGTATCCTTAGATATCTAAAGGGCACGCTAAACGTAGGTATTTGGTACCCTAGATCTACCGAGTTTAATCTAATCGGCTACTCCGACTCGACTATGCGGTAGTAAACTCGATAGAAAGAGCACGAGTGGTTGTTGTCAAATCCTCGGCTCAGTCTAGTAAGTTGGTAGCGAAGGGAAGCGATTGCGTTTCCTTATCTACCACCGATGCCGAATACGTTGCGTTGGGTGAGTGTGTCTCTCAGCTCATGTGGATGAAGCACACTCTCCAAGACTTTAGCTTAATCTTTAACAACATTAAAACCTACATAGATAACATTAGTTCAATTAACTTAACTAAAAATCCAATATGTCATTCTAGGACAAAACATATAGAAGTTAAACACCACTTCATTAGGGAACATGTAACTAATGGAACTATACAACTAGAGTATGTTGAGTCCAAATCAAACCTAGCGGACATCTTCACCAAACCACTACCCCACGCCGAATTTAGTTTATTAAGATGAAAGTTAGGTATGTGCGTAATAGAGTAGGATTTAAATTTTTCTATATATGTACTCTACTTTTGCTTCTTTTATGAAATTAGCCTAAGTCTTACCTTAGAAATCATATACCTATAGATTTAAGGAGCCAACACATCTCACAACACATAGGACTAATGTGTTTGTGTACTTAGCCAATGAGACGGGCGTGAGATGTTAGGACCTTACTCCTGGTTCCAGATGTAGATTCAGTGCATCGACATGAACCATGGAGTATAATTATTTAAAATTAATCAACTCCTTCAAGACTTATTGATCATTCTATATCAATCAAGTCCAACCGGAGTTGTACATTTTAGATGAACATATTTTCAAGCTTATTATTATTTTAAAAAAATATATATTTATATTGGGAACTTGCTTGGACTTACAAACCTTAAAATATATTTACAAACTTTTGAGTTAAGGCAAAAGGGGGAGAAAGTCACAAAAGTAAGGAAGAAAGTAAACAAAATTATTACCTTTTATATTAAGTAATTCCGTTTACTTAAGCAACTATTAAGGGGGAGTAAAAATTATTTTTCAAGAACTCACCTTCGGTCAAGGGGGAGGTTACCTCAAAGGGGAGAACTTGAAACAATAATATTTCTCACTCATGCTTAATCTTTATGCTAGCTCACTCATGCTTAATCTTTATGCTAGCTCATTCATACTTAATCATTATGCTAGCTCATTCATATTTAATCATTATGCTAGCTCATTCATATTTAATCTTTATGCTAGCTCATTCATATTTAATCTTTATGCTAGCTCATTCATGCTTAATCATTATGCTAGCTCATTCATATTTAATCTTTATGCTAGCTCATTCATGCTTAATCATTATGCTAGCTTACTGTTATGCTTAATTTTTCCTTAACTTTTGTGTCGGTTTGCCATGAATCAAAAAGGGGGAGATTGTTGGTGCAGTGGGCAGTGGGCACCAAAGTCGAACCGGTATTTTGATTATGGCAAAAGGCTCAATAGTTAAGGGTATATTTGTTATCTTACGAGCTCAATTAAGTGTGCAGAAATGCTAAAGTTGAGCGGAAGGTCTGCGACACCCGGTGGTAACCGAGGTGGTCGGGCAACGCCAGAGGGACTTCGGAGGAAGCCGTGGTACTCGGGTGAAGACCGGAAGCGAGGCTACAAGGTAAGCTCGTGTGAAAGCGAAGCAAGGTCGTTAAGCGTAGATCCGACCCAATACCTCCAATGGAAGGTCTAGGTCGATATCAGATGGTTAGAACCATCGTACTTTATATTTTAAGCTAACTTGTATCATGCCCAAAACCCTTTGACTACAGGTCCAATCGCTAGTCAAGTTCCAGCCTCGAGAAGAGCTCGAATTTCAAGGGGGTGAATTTGGACTTGACTCGTGTTTTGGTACAAAGGGTGATGTGGCATCAAGGTGGACATCCAAACCATCACCAAGCTTCCTTGTGGTGGACGCCCAAAATAAGGTGAGTTGGCACAAGATGGTTGGCTCCCATGATGTGGCACAAGTTGAATGGCTCCAACAAGTTGGCGCCCAAGGAGGTTGGAGGTGGCACAAGGTGGTTGGATGAAACACCTCATCCTCAAGTTGGCGCCCAAGGAGGTTGGAGGTGGCACAAGGTGGTTGGATGAAACACCTCATCCTTGAGTTGGCGCACAAGAAGGTTGGAGGTGGCACAAGGTGGTTGGATGAAACACCTCATCCTTGAGTTGGGATAAGAACCTCACCTTGGACACTACCTATGTCTAAATTCATAGATCAATATCCATAAATAGACATGTTCAAGCCAAGCAAATAACAAGAATTCAAGAGCGCTTGTATACATTACTACTCACATTTGCTACGACGAAGTGCGCCGACAACGAAAGCTACATCTTCTACTTATAAGAGTTGTCGGTATATTTATTTAAGTTCTACTTCTTTAAATTGTCTTTGTGCTTTAATCGTAACAAGGAAAGGGGGAGTGTCCCTTTGCCTTGATTTCTTTTTGTAATCGTTGCTCCTACCTCCAACGAGGAGGAGTGGTTTTAGTGAATTGCCCTCCGTACGTGATCAAGGATCACTAGGGCCGTGGATTAGCAATCGAAAGATTGTGAACCACGTAAAAATATCTTGTCTACTTTATATTTCCGTTGTGCACTCTCTACTTGCTTTTTACTTATTGCAAAAGTTTTTTAACGACATCGTATCGCTATTCACCCCCCCCCCCTCTAGCGACACTTTCGATCCAACACTTGGCACAAAGCTGCGTTTCAGTACCGCCTTTCATCCTCAGACAGATGGACAAACAGAAAGTGTGAACCAAGTACTGGAAGACATGTTACGAGCTTGTGCCTTGGATTTCAAAGAGAGTTGGTGCCGCTACTTATGTTTAGCGGAATTCGCTTACAATAATAGCTACCAAGCTACCATCGGAATGGCACCTTATGAAGCATTATATGGGAGGAGATGTAGGTCTCCGATCTGTTGGTACGAAGGTGGTGAGAAGAAAGAGATGGGACTTCAGACGGATTTCATCGACGACACCACCCGAGCGATACAGAATATCTGCCAAAGAATAGAGATCGCCAGTCGGAAGAACTATGCGGATCAGCGATGTACACCTTTGGAATTCAATGTCGGAGATTTTGTATTTCTCCGGGTAGCTCCAATGTTGAAAGCTAAGTCCGCGATAGGTAGGACCGTACAAGATCCTGAAAAGAGTTGGAATGGTAGCTTACGAGCTAGGACTACCTCAGGAGATATCTGCTATTCACAACGTGTTCCATGTCTCGATGCTTAAGAAGTGCATTTCCAGTACCGACCAAGTGGTCAAGCCACAAACAGTGCAAATTCAAGAGGACATGAGCTATGAAAGTCGACCTATCCGGATACTAGACCGAGAAGTCAAAAGACTAAGGAATAAAGAAGTACCCTTAGTGAAGGTCCTATGGCAAAGTCAACGATACGAAGAAGCCACCTGGGAACGTGAGGATGACATGAAGCAAAAGTACCCCGAGTTGTTCTAAGTTTCGAGGATGAAACTTGTATAAGGTATAAGGGATTGTAACATCCCAAATTTTAGTTACTATATTTTTATTTAAAGAATATATATATATATATATATATATATATATATATATATATATATATATATATATATATATATGTAGAAATAAGAATAAAAAAAAAGAATAAATAGTTCGTAGTCGAGGCTTGAACCATGAACCGTTGATTTGAGGGAATAGGCTTCCCACCACTAAGTCATAAGATTACCAATGAGTAGGATATAACAGAATATATCTATTGGTAGAAAAAAAGATAGAAGTTGATTAATCTAGCTAATCATTTAAAGGGATAATTAGGTTAAGAAAAACCATAATTTATATATATATCATCTCTTCTCTCTTTTCCCCAAAATTTCCATGCCGTCTCTCTCTCTCCCTCCTCTCTCCAACGCCGACGCCCACTCTCTCTGCCTCTCTCTCTCTCTCTCTCTCGCTCGTTTTTCTCCAGCTGCCGAGAACTCCAACGCTGACACCCACTCTCTCTACCTCTCTCTCTCTCTCTCTCTCTCTCGCTCATTTTTCTCCAGTCGTCGAGAAAAACAAGAGAGAAAAAGAAAAAAAATAGAGAGAGAGCCTCTATAATTTCTTCAACGTGGGATAATTCAAGAAGAGATTTTCAAGAGGGACTTGGTAGAGGATCACGCTAAAGCAAGGAAACACGTAGGAGGTCTTCTCTTTGCGAAGTCTAATGGTATAAATTGGTGAAAAAGCGTAGGATGTAAGTATCCCCTCACATGCAATATAAGTGCTTACGATGTAATGTTGTATGCTTGATTTTGAACGAAAGAATCTAGAACTATGTGTAGAAGGTTCGGCTAATAGGATTAGAGAAATTATTCTTGAACAATCTTATGAAACTCTTTTTTTAGCTTAAGGAGCACCAAATTTCAGAAGCTGTCTTAGTAATAATTAGCCAAAATAATAGTAGTTGATGTTTTTTTTCATCTCACATCAAATTGGTCAAACCAAAATATATATTGAGTTGGTTTGGCTTGACTCCAAGTGCTATGACAGTTTGTTGTGTCAAAAATTAGCCAAGGAAATGTGTCTATTTATTCAGCATAAGTTTTATTTAGCTCCAACAAATTGTAAATCCCAGCAGTCTTATAAGGAGTACTAGAGGATCTTACTAGGAATAGTAAGTGGGTGTGCTGGCATTGGTAAAGTCATCTTATTATTATAAGAACGAAACATTTGTCTATTTATATTTTTGGGGAAATGCTAATTTGTGTTAATCCATTGTACTTAGTTAATGTTTTCTAAGATTTGTATATATTTCTTAAATTTTCTGCATATTTTATTGTAAACGATGTGTCAGTTTGGTAGGCTTGCATGAATCTTCTTGTGCTTGTAACAAGGTTTTGATTTGATGATTTCTATTTATGTTAGCTTAATTTTCCTTATGTCACTACCTTATGCCATGTTAAATTGTACTCATGCCGATTTATGCTATGTGACATACTTATGTTTTCACCCATGTTAGGCATGACTCACGTATATGAAATGTCTAAGAAATGTTTCCCTAAGAGTGGGGACAAGAACACTCTTTAGGACAAAGAACATGTATGTTATTTTACTTTATGCATGGCTTGTACCGGACCCTAACAAGGTCCACGGGATGGGCTCCAAGGTTGCCCCTAGGTCGACGGACATATTACGGATCTAGTAACCTAGTAGGTTTGGGATTAGCTACCTCGAATCTATTTAGGATGCACGCGAATGATGTATGTGGTACAATGTCGGGCCCAATATGTTGAGATTATGTTTAAGTATATAAACTATATATTTTCAAAGAGCATCCTGCATATACCATTTTATGTTCATCGAATTATCATGTTTAGAGACAATGTACTCTTGCGATGAAAATGCTAAGTTTATGTTCTTTTCCTAAATTGATCATGTCTCTACTTTTAATAAATGTTGTGCTTATATGTTGTTCAAACGAACATGTCATTACTTTACATTTAATTCATGATGAATGTTTTTGTGAGTAGGAAAGGACCTTACTAAGCCTATGTGCTTACAGTTTACTTTCCTTGTACTGCAAAAAAGGGAAAGGAATGGATAAATTAAAGGGAGCAGCAGGAGGGGAAAAGATGTGTGTGGCAGTGGCATGGTGGACGAGATCATTTTTCATATACGGACTTATGCATGATTTTCAGTTTATGTGTAAACTGTTAGGAGACGTTAATGCTTTCTATGGTTGTTACTCATGTATATTTTTATGAACCTTGAAATGGTTAATACATGTTTAGTTAAATAAATTGCTAAGACCATTTGCCATGATTAAATTGTTAGGTTGATTGGGTTAATGTAATTAGAGTTAAAAGTTGTAAAGTTTTTAAATGCTTCCGCTGTTATATGCATGAATGTATGATCGCGTAGCACCGCTGCCCATCTATAGGTTGTGTGTTAGGAGGACGGGAAGGGTGGGCGTTACATACTTGGCATGGAAAGTCCAAGTGGGACACTTGGCATTGGGAAAGTCTAAGTCTTGAGTACTTAGCATTTGGAAAGTCCAACATGGGTTGGCAAGGAAAGTCCAAGCATGTGTCTTGGCATGGAAAGTCCAACATGTGTTGGCAAGGGAAAGTCCAAGCTTGAGTCTTGGCAATTGAGAAGTCCAAGGGGAATATTGGCTGCATAAAGTCCAAGCAGGAATCTTGGCAGCATATGTCCAATGGTTGGTGGCGTAAAGTCCAAGCGGAGTCTTGGCAGCGTAAGTCCAATGCGCCTTGGCGGTGTAGACCACATTAGCATGACAATAGCTGATGGAAGCACTTGAAGGCTAGCGTATGGATGAACAAGTCATGGATGACTTGGAGGGATCCGATAGGCGCGAGGCTGATAGAGGTGGCTAGAAGGCTTAGGTCTAGGCTAAGGATGGTCTAGAAAGTATGGGGGCACCATACTTGGGGTAAAACCTCATGTTTGAGGTGTATCAGTCGACTAGGACCTATGGTCAGTCGACTAGTGTGAGTCAACTAGTGTAAGTCAACTAGGGTTTGATGCGGAATTAGCCTAGCGATCAGCGTGACATTGGGCGATCGTGATCGAGTAATCGATTGATCAAGATCGATGGTCTATAATTTAGCCATAGACTCGAGTCGAGACTCGACTGCTGGGGTTAACAGTCGAGTGAAGGCTCGATCATTCGACTGATGGTTATGATCAGTCGATTGATGTCCTATTCATTGGGTTTTTCCAGCGTGGATCACACCGTTGTCTCACAGCAACAATGTCATCACGATCGATGGTCCCGACACCGATCGTGATAGGCAAATCTAGCCGAAGCAGCTTTAAAGCGAGCTCGTGGAGGAAGGATTTGGCACTGGTTCTTGGACGTGTTTTGGGTGATTTGTTGTTGCAAATCAGGGTCTCCAAGTGCAATTCAAGCAACCAATGATCAAGCAATCAAAAGAGCATTCGTAAAGTGTTTTTCCTTTACTTTCATTGTATTTCATATTTGTATTCGCTTGTATCTATTCATTTATTGTTGTAAACACTTGTACGTGGTTTCTCCACCTCCAGATTGTTCCGAGAATGAGTTTATTTGATTAGTGGTGTTGGTGGCATCGCTAGAGCTCTTTAGAGCTCGATTCGTGGAATAGGAACCATTCAGTTCCGAACCATATTTTATCAATGTGTATTTGTGTTTGTCTTTACTTTTGTTATTATTATTTGTTACTGTATATTCCATTGCATACTAACAAGATTGTAGATAAGCAAACAAGAACAAATTCCATCATACGAGCACGACGCTATTCACCCTCCCTCTAGCGGTCACCGAATCCCCTATAGATATCATACTATACATGATACTATTATTAGTGCAATCAAGCCCATCTAATGTTTCAATGTTTAACAACAAGGTTTAAGTCGAGGAAATAGAAATCTAGTTTGAGCTAGAGTATAGTCAAGACATTACTTGACTGATACAAATCGAAAGTCACTAAGTTAGATGTTTAGACTGACATTAGACCTTGGGAGAAATCCAAGGATAAGCCTTGGTATGGATGGAAATCTAAAGGAGAACCTTGGTAGAGGAAGAATACAAGCTGGTCGGAGGTCTGAAAGCTTGGTGATGGAGAGGGCATAGTAACATGCTCGTTCTCCATTGGGAAGAATACAAGCTTGTCGGAGGTCCGGAAGCTTGGTGATGGAGAGGGCATAGTAACGTGCTCGGTCTCCATTGGAGTTAGAGAGGGCACAAGGGAGTGCTCGGTCTCTAGCTAGTGTACTCGTTAGTAAGAGAGGGCACAGTAACGTGCTCGTTCTCTTACTAGGGTACATGGGCCCAATACTCGTTAGACAAAGAGGGCACCGTAACGTGCTCGTTCTTTGGCTAGGGTACTGGGAGTACTCGTTAGTAAGAGAGGGCACAGTAACGTGCTCATTCTCTTACTAGGGTACATGGGCCCAATACTCGTTAGACAAAGAGGGCATCGTAACTTGCTCGTTCTTTGGCTAGGGTAGTGGGAGTACTCGTTAGACAAAGAGGGCACCGTAACGTGCTCGTTCTTTGGCTAGGGTACATGGAGTACTCATTAGACAAGGAGGGTGTCGTAGCATGCTCGGTCTTTGTCTAAGGTACTCACAACATTCGTTAGTTGGAGAAGGCACCGTAACACGCTTGCTCTCTTACTAGGGTGCTTGAAACTCTAGGAGTGGCAGCTTACTAGGAAAGATACTCATGTGCTTCAAATATTTGTTGTATCAGTCGAGCCATCATGGGGTCACTGACCGACACTCTTATAAAGCACAGAATCGAGGTCTGATTGCACTCGACTACTTATCATTTGGTATATACAAAGTTGGTGGCTCGACTACACTGACTACTCACTACGTGGAACAACACAAAACCGAGCCCTAGTCAACTGCGGGCTTGACTGCATACTCTGATCAGCAAACTCTAAACCATATTCTAGTCGAGTTGATTTGGCAACAGCTCGACTGCATACTCTGATCAGCAAACTCTAAACCCTATACCAGTCGAGTTGATTTGGTAGCGGCTCGACTGTATACTCTGATTGCCAAACTCTAAACCCCATACCAGTCGAGTCAATTTGGTAGCAGCTCGACTGGTAGCTACAGAATTCGACCACAGAACCGAGTCTGGCTTGACTGCGGGCTCGACTGACAGGTGTTTTTTGAGTACAGACACGAGTCAGACTCAACTACGGGCTCGACTACGAAGGCAGCAACGGGATGCTTCTGTTTCGAGTAAAGATTCAAATGCGTCGATTTTCGGTTGGAGGAGCAGGTTCTTTTCACGACAAACCACCAGAGGTTAGAGATGGTTACGGGGACAAGCTCAAGTGGTTAGGTTTTGGTCGGGCGTGACTTCTAGGGTTCCAATGGAGGAAGATAAAAGGCTTGCTGAAGAAGAAGGGAGGCAGAACTTGAGCTTCAATTTTTCGATTTCAGTTAGTCAAGCTTCCTGTGATTCATTCTGAAGGAGTGAAAAAGCCTTGCTATGATCTCGCCTCCTCTCCAACAAGTGCTCCCAACTGTTGTCGATCTCCTTCTTGCAGGTGCTACAACTCCATCTTCAACGCAAGAAGTTGAACAACAAATCTGTAACCTATTTTAAGTTCATAGCTTACTGTTCTTGATTATCTTATTGCATTGTAATCTTGTAAGAGGTGAAGTTTTTCACCTCCAGAAACTTTCCAATCCATTCATAGTAGACTTTCCTTTAAGCTGCCCGTGGAGTAGGTGTTGGGATGTATACTAAAAAGTATATCTTTTGTATGAACATCTTTATTTTGAAATAAGAATCGCATGATCATTGTTGGATCGAGAAGCGTCGCTAGAGGGGGGGGGGGGGTGAATAGCGATCATAAATCTTTTCTTTTTCGTTCGTTCGATACGCAAAGTAAGCACAGCGAAAAATAAATGAACACGTTTATTTTACTTGGTTCACAACCCAACGGTTGCTACTCCAAGGCCCTATCGGTCCTAGACCGCGTACGGAGGGCAAAGCACTATAACGTCTCCTCCTCGTTGGAGGTAGGAGACAACGATCACAAAACCGAATATACGAGGATGAGGCAACAACCCTACCTCACCTCGTTATGAAGAAAAACAAAGAATACAATATTAAAAATATTACTTGATTCTGCTGCCGACGAAGAAGATTGAAACTTGACGTCGCGTCGGCGTTATGACGATGTTGGAGCATTGGCGTTGTAGGAGCACTTGATGAATAAACTTGATGTGATTTGGAGATGGAATCCTCCCCTCCTTTTATAGACTTTGGCCTCTGAATTTGTCTCCTCTTATTTCGGAACGGATCATGAAGTTGTCCAAATTTTATCGCGGTGGCGCGTCAAGCGTTATCCGCTTTTGACCTAGCGCAAAGTTGAATCGCCGCCATCTCGATCGATGCCTCCCATCGATCGATGGGCATCATCGGCCGATGGGCATCGATCGCTCCATTTTCCGTGATCGCTAGCTTGGCCACTTCCCTGCAATAAGAGGTTAGCTCGGAAAATGATAAATATGACGGTTTCTAACCGTCCGATCTCGACCTAGACCTTCCACAGGAAGTCTTAGTCGGATCGCCGCCTACGGTCATCCCCGTAAAGAGGACACGACCTTACAATCTCTCACTCACACGAGCTTACCTCGATAGTAGCTCTCGCTTCCGGCCTTCCACTCGATTCCTTCGGCTCCCTCCGAAGTCACTCGAGTGTCGCCCGACCACCGCGGCTTCCTCCGGGTGTCGCTAGCCTTCAGCTCCAGCTTTAACACTTTTCTGCACACTTGATTTAGCTCGTGAGATAACAATGTAGACTTAACTTTGTGTCTTTGCCATAATCAAAACACAGGTTCGATTATCTAGTGCCCCTGCACCAACAATCATTGTTTGCATATTTTTATGACTATGCATATTGTCTAATACATTACATTATAGATAACATGGTGTGTGGTGTCACACGAGAGATCATGTTATCGGCTCCTTGTAAAGTATAAGTAAAGGCTCACAACCGAGATGACTTTGGACAAACCATTGGAATAGTTGTAGTATGATTTGGTATTGGTTTGTCTTGACCATAGAATCACACTAGTGCACTCTGTGTGTATTGAGCAGGACCGACTTAGAGGTGATTCGATTTATTGCTGACTACATAATCGAATCGGACCTCAGATATTATATTGTACATACTCTTAATCCCGATATAATAATGGACACATATACTTAGTATTCATTTCCTTGATTTACCAATGGGCGAGATTTATAGATTAAATCGATAGGCTCAGTAAGTTAGGAAATGATTTATTTATATGGTGTGCCGTTGATTATAGGAGGAAACCGTGTCCTATATATTAGGATGATGATGTCCCTTGATGAGCTCATAAGGTTTATCATGTAAACCCTGAAGGTGGACTTGGTCCGACATGATGGAAAGGTTGAGTGATACTACTCATGGAGTTAGATGTTGATTAATTAATGGTCAGTAAATTAATTAATCGATGGACATTCGAGATCTTAAACACGGGGAGATAATGTACATATAATATATGGAGCCCATATTTGTTGGATCGAGAAGCGTCGCTAGAGGGGGGGGTGAATAGCGATCGTAAATCTTTTCTTTTTCGTTCGTTCAATACGCAAAGTAAGCACAGCGGAAAATAAATGAACACATTTATTTTACTTGGTTCACAACCCAGCGGTTGCTACTCCAAGGCCCTATCGGTCCTAGACCGCGTACGGAGGGCAAAACACTAAAACGTCTCCTCCTCGTTGGAGGTAGGAGACAACGATTACAAAAATCGAATACACGAGGATGAGGCAACAAGCCTACCTCACCTCGTTATGAAGATAAAAAAACACAGAATATAATATCAAAAATATTACTTGAATCTGCACGACGAAGAAGATCTCGAGGTTGTGCGTCGGCGTTATGACGGTGTTGAAGCGTTGGCGTTGTATGAGCACTTGATGAATTATTGATGATCTTTGGAGATGAATACTCCCCTCCTTTTATAGACTTTAGCCTCTGAATTTGTCTCATATTTCTTTGGAACGGATCATGAATTTTTCCTAATTTTATCGCGCCAAACGTTATCCGCTTTTGACCTAGTGCAAAAGTCGAATCATCGCCATCACCGATCGATGCCTCTCATCGCCGATGATGAATGATCGATGCATCTCATCACCAATCGATAATGATCGCCTAATGTCCAATGATCACCGCCACTTCCTGCAGTAAGAGATTAGCTCGAATGATAAATACGACGGTTTCTAACCGTCCGATCTCGACCTAGACCTTCCACAGGAAGTCTTAGTCGAATCGTCGCCTACGGTCGTCCCCGTAAAGAGGACACGACCTTACAATCTCTAACTCACACGAGCTTACCTCGATAGTAGCTCTCGCTTCCGGCCTTCCACTCGATTCCTTCGGCTCCCTCCGAATTCACTCAAGTGTCGCCCGACCACCACGGCTTCCTCGTGTCGCTAGCCTTGACTCGACTTTAGTACTTTTACGCACACTTGATTTAGCTCGTGAGATAACAATATAAACTTAACTTTGTGTCTTTGCCATAATCAAAACACAGTTCGATTATCTAGTGCCCCGCACCAACAATCTCCCCTTTGATCTATGGCAAACCAACACAAAGTTAAGGGAAATTAAAGCATAAAACACATATAGTAGATGATGAATGCCATTCCCAAAAATCCTCTTAACCAAAACTCCCCCTTAACCCTAGGTGAGTTTTGAAAGAGATACTTTAGTTTTCAAAAACAAATTTTGTGTTTCAAAATGAAGTTTTGTGTTACTCCGCCTTAACTTTCGCTCTTCTCCCCCTTTTGCCATAAATCAAAAAAGAGTGTTGGGGTTTTTGTATAAAATAGGGGTTTAAAACAATGTCGTTTATGAATGCATCTAGATAAATCAAATATGAGTCCAAGCATGCGTCTAGCAATAGTTAGATAGATTGGTTCGAGGTGTGTACCTCTGCACCAATAATATAAAGATTTATAATATAACCCATAAGATTAGTTTGCTCTCCCTTAGTCAAATATATGAAGTATAAGAGATGTAGGGGCGCTAAACTTTGGCCTCGAGTTGTTAAGTACAATAGTTGAGAAAATAAGTAGTATTTTGAAGGGATTGTTTCAAGTATATTTCAATTATCCTTAACATCTCACCCATTCTATGTGTCTCATAATTTGTTCACCTTATATGTTTTGTGAGATGATTTTAAATTGATTAAAGATAGTCAACCTTGGGTTAGATTCAGATTTAACCTTTAGATCGTTAAGTAACTTTTCGAGAAACTGGCTTCCAGGTCGTGGCGAGGCACAGGGCCTTCTTTGATCGGAACAACGACCACTTCCTTAGACAAAGCCAAATTCAAGAAAATATCACTTAAGTCACTTAGGGTTACTTCCTGGTCTAACTAGTTTAGGATACGGCGAGGTAGCTTCAGCTAGTTCCACTCGGTCAAGTGCACCAAGCTAGATACGCCTTATCTAGCTCGAATACACGAGACTTTGTCTCCCTAACGTACTATCATCTCGCCGCGTCCTGATACTATATTATCAAGAGTTGACTAACTAGTTATTTATGAAAAGAGGCTCCCCGAGGCTCAATCTTTTCGAAGGATTTTAGTTGGTTATGTACGTATTCTAAGTAAGTTCACAAGTTAACAGAAATTCTAAGCATGCAATGGTTTTGCTAAGTAAGCGGGTATACTATTTTAGTGTTAGCTCCCCCTAGACCATTGAACCAATAAGGTCTATTCAAATAATGAACTTGATCCTGAGGAATCCAATACTTATTAGTCCTAATATGTGAATTTAATAAAACCTTTGGGACCCATGCTTGGACTCTTTGATGACTACGATTTACGATAGACATATAAGACCTATTCGTAGTCTTTGACTTAAATCCGAGTCCGGCTTTGTTGTACACGGCTCTTTGGGTTCCAAGTAGTCGGTTAAGGTTCTTAGATCCCAACGTGAACTTTTCCAACCTAGCCTCGACCTCTTGAACTTGGTCTTTCAAGAGAGAATTCTCCTTCTTTCTTGTCGAACTATTCTCCGCACAATATTGACTATTATGGCCTCCTCTTCGGATTCGGATTCGTCTTCGGGTTCGAGTTCATCTACTTGCCTAGTAGGTGGCTTGCTTCTTTGTCCTGCAAGTAGAGCAATACCTCTCTCGGCCCGGATCACGTTAGTTTGCTCATGAAGTTCAAACTCGGAAAATAATTCATCTAACCTAAGCTTCGATAGGTCCTTAGAGACCTTGTAGGCATCGACCATGGATGCCCACAAGGTAGTCCTAGGAAATGAATTAAGAACGTACCTTAGTAGGTCACGGTTTTTGACCTTGTGTCTGATGGTGTGCAGGCAGTTGACAATGTCCTGGACGCGGGCGTGTAGTTGCGTCGCCGTCTCATGTTCTTGCATCTTAAGGTTATACAACTTATTGAAAAGAAGGTCACGTTTACATACCTTAGCATCGGACGTTCCTTCGTGTAGCTCGATTAATTTGTTCCATAGGTCCTTGGCGCTAATGAATGGTCCGATGCAGTTGAGTTCCTCCTTGGACAAGCCGCATTGCAATATTTGGGTTGCTCTTGCATCGGCTTCGATTTGCCTCTTGGTTGCATTTGTCCACTTGTTGAAATCCAAGGGCTCTCCTTGATCATTGGTGGGTAAAGCAAAGCCGGTTTGGATTATTATCCAAGTCTCGACTTGTGTTTTCAAGAAACACTCCATCCGACCTTTCCAATAACGGAAATCATCTCCGTTAAAGAACGGAGGTCGGGTGGTGCTATATCCCTCAATGTGAGCCATTAAGTATCTTGCAAAAACACAAATAAAAACCAAAGAGAATTCCAAGACTTGGTCTTGGATTAGTAATGCGGGAAATAATAGAAAAAAAATAGAAATAAATAAGGAGGATAAAAAACTAAAAAAATTTGAAACTTACGACCTTCGATGTCCCCGAAAGGGTACTAAACGCTGGATTTTGGGGCTGGAAACAGCTTGTTACGGGGGTAAACCCCCGTAAAAAGTGTAGATCTTTCAGAGAGCTTCGATTTGGTGGGTAGATCGTTTCGTGAGTCCACTCGTAGCAAAAGTTATGCTCGTTTGATCGTGAGGTACTCCGAAGGAGATTAGTACTAGCAAAAACACAACCAAAAACTATGTACCAAGACTTGGTCTTGGATTAGTAGTGCGGGAAACAAAACCTAAGAAATATACGAATCGAAAAATACGAAAAGAAAACCAAAACGTGCTAAATTGGTGGTTTCACCAAATCTTAGCGCCCCCGCTCTGATACCAATTGTTGGATCGAGAAGCGTCGCTAGAGGGGGGGGTGAATAGCGATCGTAAATCTTTTCTTTTTCGTTCGTTCAATACGCAAAGTAAGCACAGCGGAAAATAAATGAACACATTTATTTTACTTGGTTCACAACCCAGCGGTTGCTACTCCAAGGCCCTATCGGTCCTAGACCGCGTCACGGAGGGCAAAACACTAAACGTCTCCTCCTCGTTGGAGGTAGGAGACAACGATTACAAAAATCGAATACGAGGATGAGGCAACAAGCCTACCTCACCTCGTTATGAAGATAAAAACACGAGAATATAATATCAAAAATATTACTTGAATCTGCTGAAGAAGAAGCGAGGTTGTCGTCGCGTCGGCGTTATGACGGTGTTGAAGCGTTGGCGTTGTAGGAGCACTTGATGAATAATTGATGTGATTTGGAGATGAATCCTCCCCTCCTTTTATAGACTTTAGCCTCTGAATTTGTCTCCTATTTCTTTGGAACGGATCATGAATTTTTCCAAATTTTTATCGCTGGCGGCTGCACAAACGTTATCCGCTTTTGACCTAGTGCAAGCCGAATCATCGCCATCACGATCGATGCCTCTCATCATCGATGATACGATCGATCATCTCATCACCAACGATAATCCGATCGCCTAATGTCCAGAATGATCGCCACCGCTACTTCCTGCGAAGAGATTAGCTCGGAAAATGATAAATACGACGGTTTCTAATCGTCCGATCTCGACCTAGACCTTCCACAGAAGTCTTAGTCGAATCCGCCACGGTCATCCCCAGTAAAGAGGACACGACCTTACAATCTCTCACTCACACGAGCTTACCTCGATAGTAGCTCGCCCGCCTTCCACTCGATTCCTTCGGCTCCTCCGAATTCACTCAAGTGTCGCTGACCACCACGGCTTCTCCGGGTGTCGCTAGCCTTCAGCTCCAGCTTTAGTACTTTTCTGCACACTTGATTTAGCTCGTGAGATAACAATATAAACTTAACTTTGTGTCTTTGCCATAATCAAAACACAGGTTCGATTATCTAGTGCCCCTGCACCAACAATATTAACTTATGGGGGTTGGTGAGGTAGATCAATGATAATCCTTTAGTGGATTGGATTATCATTAATGGATCGGACTTTATGTGGGCTTGATCCATGGGTGGCCAAGATCCAACTCCTCCTCATGGTCCCTATTGTAGCCTATTAACACCTCATGAAGCTTAGATCCAATGGATAGAAACAAAACTCTAGATCCAAAGGTAGAGATTAAATCTCTAGATCCGACGGTTGAGATTAAATCTCTAGATCTGACGGTTGAGATTAAATCCCTAGAAACAATGGTGGAGATTAAAAGGAGGCTTATCCCTAACTCTATAAAAGGAGAACAAGGGGTTGGCGTGGAGAACAATTGAGAGAAGCTAGGGTTTTGGAGGTTGGCGGCAAGAAGCAAGGGCTAGGGTTTGGAGCATTGGCGGCACCAAATAAGGAAACAACTTCCTTGTTGTTCTTCTTCCTCAAGCTTGCCGACGCCCATTGAAGCCCTTCCAGCCCTTGACCGGCATCCAAACTCCCTCTTCTCCTTCTTCTTGGTTGGTGGAAACAAGATTTAGGGCTTTCCCTTGGTGTCTTGTCCGGTTTCCACCCTAATCTCCTCTTCCTTCTTCGCCGGTGGCAAGCTCCAACATTGGATGTTGGTGGTTGGTTGAAAGAAGAAAAGGAGCTTTGTTTCTATTCTTCCTCTTGCTCGGAACGAGCAAGGAAGGAAGATTGGCGATCTAGGAGCTTCAACTTTTGGTAGATCGTCACCCACACGACGTCCGAAAGGAGGAAGGTCATACATTTGAAGATCGAGAGGTATATCGATTCTCTATTCTCTTTTGTAACATGTTTGGTTTTGTTTTCCAATTATGAGCATGATATATTCTGTTTGTGGCTAAATAATACTTGGATTCTGAACATAAACATGGAAGCCGGCGATCCGGACATCATCTATTCCGCGGCTATTCGTAGAATAGAGGTTGGTCGCTTGAACAACAAGTTTGTTCAAGTGACCTCTCTAAACGAATAGCACGATGATGATTTGGTTGTTTGGGCAATCCCTTTTGTCTAGGATTAAATTTTTTTAATCCGGGGACATCGATGGGATCGCCATGAACAAGCGACCGAGGTGAAGTGGGAAGCGAAGTTTCCCCTCACGGATCAACCCAACAATTGGTATCAGAGCCAAGGTTTCCGGTTTGGTGTGTTTAGAATTCGGTTAATTTTTATGCACTTTTCATATTATATGTGCCGGATAATAGTAGGATATGCGTACGTTAACTCTTTGGTTGTAGGCATAAAATCCGACTATTATGGCCATATGTGTGTATGTGATTGTATGTGTGTAAATGTTTATTTTGTTGAATCCTCGGGGTTGACGAGGCTAGTATTTAATTTTTTGTAAATTAGATACGACATTGTTTAGCCACTCCTTTTATTTTAGTTTACTTTCGATCTAGATTTCATGTACACTCCCTTGTGGAGTATAGGATCGATGGATGTAAATTAAAATAGATTTTAGTCTCGGCTCGGATCTCCGGAAGGCTCGTACATGGCGTAGGAGGAGCGAACGAGAAGGCGATGCGACGGGAGACATATTGAAGACAAAAGCCATAATAGTTGGAAAATAATTTATTTTTCATATTTATTGCTTATTGTTTGATATGCATGTCGTAGGCTAGAAAATTCCTCATTTTCAAATTACTAAGTGGGAGAGGGATATTTTTATAAATTCTCACGACCTCCATTACAATTTGACATGTGATGCAAACAAACTTGCACGTCAGCTCTGAGTGCCTTTCTCCCCATCAGATGAGTTTGTTTGCGGATCACAAGGTCAAATATGATTATTGGGAATTATTAAGGATCATGTGCACTTCCCCATCGAAAGACATATAACCCAAGATAATTACCTTGGTACCGAGTAATGGTGAACACTTAGATACAAATATAAGTATCCTCCCATCGAATTCGCTTTATTTGTAGGGCCGAAGAGAAACCAACTATTAATTTTACTTGTCAAAAAGTTAGGTTGACAAGATAGTAAAATTAATGGGTAAAACCTCCTCTTACAAATGTAGAATTTGTATACATCCACACTATTGTGGCATACGATATTCTCGGTGTTTTGAGGTATTGGTTGATTTTAAAAATTTATTGTTTGAGGAATCAATAATTTTTGAAATCTAAAGTAATGATCTATGTGATTCTTAGGTTTTCTTTCAAAATGAATTTCAGTCCACTTCCTATGATACTAAAGGAAAATAAACTTACTGTACATAATTATGTTGATTGGAAAAAGGAATCTTGACATTGTCTTAACTGCTGAGGAGTACAAATATGTACTCTTCGAAGAGCATCCTCCTAAGCCTGCGAATGAGCTGGAAGTCCTTGGAGCTGAGATCGATGGGGAAACCCAGGTCGATATCACTCTCCAGTCAACAGAAAGGCTTGCTCAGGCTCAGACCATCGTTGCTTAGAAGGTTTCTACTTCTAAGCCGAAAGGCAAGAAGAAGAAGAAACAAGGTGAAGCAAAGTTGGTGGGAAGATCTCAGGGAGGAGTGAAGAAGCCGAAAGGCAAGTGCTTCACTTGCAAGCAGGCTGGACATTGGAAGAAGGACTGTCCCAATTCGAAGCAGAATAAAGGTATATCCTTTGGTCTAGTCATTGAAACATGGTTAGTGGTGTTATCTACCAGCACCTGGTGTGTAGATACGGGAGCCACTGATGATGTCTGCAATACTTTGCAGGGGTTCCAAGAAACCCGACGACTAGATAAAGGGGAGATTACCGTTTACTTGGGCAATGCCACGAAGGTGGCGGCTGTTGCAGTGGGAGATGATTATTTATCTTTTGAGAAAAATAAAGTTTTGGTTCTTAAGAATTGCCTTTATTCACCTTTATTTAGAAAGAATTTAATTTCGGTTTCTAAATTATTTGTGAATGGATACTCTATTTCTTTTAATGACAGAATTGTTATAAAAAGGAATATGGATATTATCTGTTCAGGTGCATTGATAGGAAATCTATACACACTTGAACCAAAACCTCCCACGATGCAAATTGAAGTTAATAACTCATCTTCTAATTCCAATAAGAGAAAAGAACCTTCGAAGATGAACCAAACATATCTTTGGCATCTTAGGCTTGGTCATATTAACCTAAGCAGAATTCAAAGGTTGATAGCTGATGGACCTTTGGGTTCATTAGTGGTGGAAGATTTCCCAACCTGCGAATCTTGCTTGGAGGGTAAAATGACCAAGAGGCCTTTTAAGGCCAAGGGGTATAGAGCCAAAGATGTGTTAGAATTGGTTCATTCTGATTTGTGTGGTCCTATGACTATCCAGGCTAGAGGTGGTTTTGAGTATTTCGTCTCTTTTATAGACGATTATTCGAGATATGGATACATTTATTTGATGCGCCGCAAGTCTAAATGCTTTGACAAGTTCAAAGAATTCAAGGCTGATGTGGAGAAACATCAAGGTAAAAGTATCAAGACACTACGATCTGATCGTGGTGGTGAGTACCTCTTGGGAGAGTTTAGGAATTACTTATCAGAGGCTGGGATTCAATCCCAATTATCTACACCTGACACACCCCAGCAGAATGGTGTAGCAGAGCGAAGGAATATGACTCTTATGGAGATGGTTAGATCGATGATGAGTTATTCTGAGTTGTCAGATTCGTTCTGGGGATATGCTCTAGATACGACGGTGTACATACTGAACTTGGTTCCATCAAAATCAGTGCCTTCTACTCCCACAGAATTGTGGACTGGGCGAAAGCCTAGTCTAAGACATATTCGGATATGGGGGAGTCCAACACATGTGCTGAAGGTGGATGCTGGTAAGTTGGAACCTCGTACAGAAGTATGCATGTTCGTTATCCTAGAGGAACGAAGGGTGGTTTATTTTATAGTCCTAGAGATCAGAGGGTGATCGTTAGCACAAACGCTAGATTTCTAGAGGAAGACTATGTAATGAACCACAAGCCCATGAGTAAGATTGTTCTGGAGGAAATAAAAGGAGAAGTCACTTCTTCAGTACCACCGGTACAAGAGGATATACCACAAGTCACTGCACCGTGTGTCACAGAGGATACACAGGTGATACCTCATCGTAGTGGGAGGGTTGTGAGACAACCTGATAGATTCATGTTCTTGGGAGAATCTTCTGATTTGGTCCCTGGCAAACATGAACCTTATCCCTGGACATATGACGAGACAATCCAAGATAAAGATGCAGTATCTTAGCAAAGTGCAATGAATGCTGAGATTGAATCTATGGATTCGAATCAGGTCTGGGAGCTAGTAGAACCACCCGATGGTGTAAAAACCATTGGATGTAAGTGGATCTACAAAAGAAAGAGAGGAATAGATGGGAAGGTTGAGACCTTCAAAGCGAAGCTTGTTGCGAAGGGGTATACTCAGAAAGAGGGTATCAATTATAAGGAGACCTTTTCGCCGGTGGTCATGCTTAAGTCTATCCGGATTCTCTTATGCATCGCAGTTCATATGGATTATGAGGTGTGGAAGATGGATGTCAAGACAGCTTTTCTTAATGGAAGTCTTGAGGAAAACATCTATATGAAGCAACCAGAGGGATTCATTGCTAAAGGCAAAGAGCATCTTGTATGTAAGCTTAATCGGTCCATTTATGGATTGAAGCAAGCTTCGAGGTCTTGGAACATCCTCTTTGATGAGGTAATCTAGTCTTATGGATTTATTCAAAGTCCGGATGAGTCTTGTGTATACAAGAGATGTGACAGAAACGTAGTAGTATTTCTTGTACTATACGTAGATGATATTTTGTTGATTGGCAACAATATCAAGGTGTTATCGGACGTAAGGGTATGGTTGTCTAAACAGTTTGATATGAAGGACTTGGGAGAGGTGGGACACATCCTTGGGATCAAGGTTATAAGGGATCACAGGAAAAGGATGTTGTGCTTATCCCAAGCTTCATACATAGACACGATTATGGATCGTTTTAGCATGCAGAACTCCAAGAAGGGTTTTCTACCTTTCAGGCATGAAGTTCCTTTATCTAAGGAGATATGTCCTAGAACATCTGAGGAGATATAGGAAATGAAGGCAGTTCCTTATGCTTCGGCGGTAGGAAGCCTCATGTATGCGATGTTATGTACGAGACCAGATATCTATGCGCGGCAGTGGGCATGGTCAGATATCGAGTAATCCAGATGACAGGACATTGGGCGTGGTAAAGCATATATTGAAGTACCGAGAAGGACTAGGGATTATATGCTGGCAGTTTACGTGACTAATTACTCCCTGTGGGTTACACGGATTCCGACTTCCAATCTGATAGGGATAACAGTAAGTCTACCTCAGGTTTTGTGTTTACTTTGGGAGGTGGAGCTATTGTATTGAGGAGTGTCAAGCAGAAATGCGTGGCGGACTCCACCATGGAAGCTGAGTATGTGGCAGCCTCTGAGGCAGCCAAAGAAGTTGTGTGGCTCAGGAACTTCCTGATGGACTTGGATGTTATTTCTGGTTTGCCCAGAACTATCACAATTTATTGTGATAATAGTGTTGCAGTTACAAACTCGAAGGAACCACGAGCCCATAAGGCTAGTAAACACATAGAGCGCAAGTACCACCTGATACGAGAAATCGTAAAGAGAGGAGAGGTTGCTATGGCCAAGATTGCATCAGAGGATAACCTAGCAGATCCTTTCACTAAGGCCCTTCCGGCGAGAGCTTTTGATAGGCATGTGGAGGGAATGGGGATCAGATGTATGGCAGTTTAAGGACAGCATAGTCTTTTAGTATAAGTGGGAGATTGTTGGGATATATACTGAAAAGTCTATCTTTTGTATGAACATTTTTATTTTGAAATAAGAATCACATGATCATTGTTTTCATATTTTTATGACTATGCATATGTCTAATACATTACATTGTAGATAACATGGTGTGTGGTGTCACACGGGAGATCATGTTATCGGCTCCTTGTAAAGTATAAGTAAAGGCTCACAACCGAGATGACTTTGGACAAACCATTGGAATGGTTGTAGTGTGATTTGGTATTGGTTTGTCTTGACCATAGAATCACACTAGTGCACTTTGTGTGTATTGAGCAGGACCGACTTAGAGGTGATTCGATTTATTGCTGACTACATAATCGAATCGGACCTCAGATATTATATTGTACATACTCTTAATCCCGATATAATAACGGACACATATACTTAGTATTCATTTCCTTGATTTACCAATGGGCGAGATTTATAGATTAAATCGATAGGCTCAGTAAGTTGGGAAATGATATTATTTATATGGTGTGTCGTTGATTATAGGAGGAAACTGTGTCCTATATATTAGGATGATGATGTCCCCTTGAGGATCTCATAAGGTTCATTATGTAAACCCTGCAGGTGGACTTGGTCTGGCATGATGGAAAGGTTGAGTGGTACTACTCATGGAGTTAGATGTCAATTAATTAATGGTCAGTAAATTAATTAATCGACGGACATTCGAGATCTTAAACACAGGGAGATAATATACATATAATATATGGAGCCCATATTAACTTATGGGGGTTGGTGAGATAGATCAATGATAATCCTTTAGTGGATTGGATTATCATTAATGGATCGGACTTTATGTGGGCTTGATCCATGGGTGGCCAAGATCCAACTCCTCCTCATGGTCCCTATTGTAGCCTATTAACACCTCATGAAGCTTAGATCCAATGGATAGAAACAAAACTCTAGATCCAAAGGTAGAGATTAAATCTCTAGATCCGACGGTTGAGATTAAATCTCTAGATCTGACGGTTGAGATTAAATCCCTAGAAACAATGGTGGAGATTAAAAGAAGGCTTATCCCTAACTCTATAAAAGGAGAACAAGGGGTTGGCATGGAGAACAATTGAGAGAAGCTAGGGTTTTGGAGGATGGCAGCAACAAGCAAGGGCTAGGGTTTGGAGCATTGGCGACACCAAATAAGGAAACAACTTCCTTGTTGTTCTTCTTCCTCAAGCTTGCCAGCGCCCATTGAAGCCCTTCTAGTCCTTGGCCAGCATCCAAACTCCCTCTTCTCCTTCTCCTTGGTTGGTGGAAACAAGATTTAGGGCTTTCCCTTGGTGTCTTGGCCGGTTTCCACCCTAATCTCCTCTTCCTTCTTGGCCGGCGGCAAGCTCCAACATTGGATGTTGGTGGTTCATTGAAAGAAGAAAAGGAGCTTTGTTTCTATTCTTCCTCTTGCTCGGAACAAGCAAGGAAGGAAGATTGGCGATCTAGGAGCTTCAACCTTTGGTAGATCATCGCCCACACGACGTCCGAAAGGAGGAAGGTCATACATTAGAAGATCGAGAGGTATATCGATTCTCTATTCTCTTTTGTAACATGTTTAGTTTTGTTTTTCAATTATGAGCATGATATATTCTATTTGTGGCTAAATAATACTTGGATCCTGAACATAAACACGAAAGCCGGCGATCCGGACATCATCTATTCCGCGGCTACTCGTAGAATAGAGGTTGGTCGCTTGAACAATAAGTTTGTTCAAGTGACCTCTCTAAACAAATAGCACGACGATGACTTGGTTGTTTTGGCAATCCCTTTTGTCTAGGATTAAATTTTTTTAATCCGGGGACATCGATGGGATCACCATGAACAAGTGATCGAGGTGAAGTGGGAAGCGAAGTTTCCCCTCACAAATCAACCCAACAGTAGGAACTACTGAGTTCCAAACCACGTAAATACCTGCGTATTGGTTGTGTTTGTGCTCTTTGCTTTGCTTTCTATTTCCACTGCGTAATCCTCTGTTTTGTAGTGAAATTTGAGTTAGATTTTTTCAACTCGCTATTCACCCCCCTTTAACGAACCTCGATCCCAACAAGTGGTATCAGAGCAAGGGCTCTGCACCGGATTTACCTCCACTAGAGTATCAAGGAATGGTAGCGCAAGAGGGATTCAGCACAACTCGACCCCCGTATTTCGACGGCCAAAACTTCTAGTATTGGAAGAACCGGATGGAATACTACTTGATGATGGACATGGATATGTAGTTCTCCATCTCAGAGGGATTCACACCACCAACCGACAACGAAGGAAGGGTTTTGGTGTCTTCTCTGTGGTCGCCAGAACAGAGAAGAAGAGCTCAGGCCAATGCCAAAGCAACCGTAACTCTGCAGTGCGGTGTAGCCAAGGACCAACTCAACAAAGTTGGCCCCTTCAGTAGTGCTCAAGAACTTTGGAGGAAGTCGATGGAGTTACATGAAGGAACCAGAGATTCAAGGACAGCGAAGAGGGACCTCTACTTGATCCAACTTCAGAATTTCAGCATGAAGGAGACTGAAACTGTAAGTGAACTGCATGGTAGGTTTAAAGAAATACTCAATGGCCTCCATTCAGTTGGAGAGGCTGTTGAGAATAGGGATTTGGCCAGGTATGTACTCAAATCTTTCCTTAGGAATACTTTGTGTTCATCTATGGTGGATGCCTACAAAGTATCATGGGATCTTTCAACAATTAAGATTGATGAATTATTTTGTGAATTGGAATTGCATGAACAAGCTAATCGAAGCCCAAAGGAGAAGGGTCTAGCTTTTATTGCAAAAGATCGCAACAAGGAGAGCAAGAAGAAGAAGGAAGCTTCTTCCTCCTCTTCATCATCAGATTCGGATGGAGATGATGAGTCATCCTCTAGCGAGATGGCTAACTTTGTGAGGAGATTGATGAGAAGAAGCCAAAAATACAACAATAAGGATGTGAAGAAATACTTCACCAACAAAAAGAAAGGTAAAAGTTCTGAAATTAATTAGGATGAAGCTGATGTAGAGTGTTTTCATTGTCATAGAAAAGGTCACTTCAAAACTGAGTGCCCTAAGTACAAAAGGAAGGAAGAAAAGGCCAAGAGGAAGAAAGCATTGAAGGCTACTTGGGATGATACTTCATCCTCATCCTCCTCATCGGAAGAAGAAAGTGAGGAGAAGGGAGCAAAGCAAAAGGCTCTAATGACATTGGAGAATTCTGAAAACTCAGATTTGGATGGAGAGCAATCAAATTCAGACTCTTCATCATCATCTTCGGATGATGATCAGGTAAACGCTCCCCATCTAGATAAATTGTATGAAACTATAGCTTGCTTGACAAATGCTCTGGAAAAAAAATCCAAACTAAGGTTAAATTATTGAAATCTGAACTAGAATTAGTTAAGAATATCACTACATTGTCTAATGACAGTGGTGCTAGAAATCCTCATTTGGAGGAGATCAAGGATGAGAATACATCCTTAAAGGCACAGGTGGAAGATCTCAAGTGCACACTTGAGAAATTCACTAATGGATCAAAGACATTAAACATGATCTTAGGAGCCCAACGTGCAGTCTATAACAAAAATTTGGACTAGGGTTCAATTCACAACAAAAGGAATTTAGTTATATGTCCTTAGTGTCTAGGAAACTTGCATCTAGATCTAAAGTTTCTTTTGGTGGACTTGATGGATCTAAAACTGCTAAAGGAACATCTGTTGATGCAAGAAATGCTAGGTCTAAATCTGGTAATGGTAGAACTATAACTGCTGGTTTTATTTCTACTAGATCATCTGTCATTGGAACTTCTAAGGCTTGGATTCCTAGGAAGTTTGTAGTAGATGCAGAGGGACCCAACTTGTGGGTTCCAAAAGACCAAATTTTTCGTGTTTAGCAGGGACCCGTCAAGGGGGAGCATCCAACTACATGGTTTGTGGACAGCGGGTGCTCCAAACATATGACAGGGAACTCCTCTTTGTTTTCCTCAATTCATGCCAAAGACCGAGGTACAATTTTCTTTGGTAATAATGGTAAATTGAAGGTTGTAGGAGTAGGTAACATTAACATCTCTGAAAAATTTGTAATTAGAAATGTATTGTTAGTTAAAGGGATGGCATTTAACTTGTTGAGTGTAAGTCAATTGTGTGATGCAGGGTATAGAGTTGAGTTTCACTCAACTCAATGCCTTGTGATCCACAATGACACCAATGAAACCATGCTAATAGGATCTAGGAAGGAAAATATTTATCAAGTTGGATTTAGTAGTGCTACTAACATGTCTTTTAAGTATTACATATCCATTGAAGAAGAGTCTTGGCTATGGCACAGGAGATTAGCTCATGTCAACATGAAGAACATCAAGAATTTGGCCAAGAAGGAACTTGTAAGAGGACTGCCCTCAATCACCTACGAGAAGGATAGGGTTTGTGGGGCGTGCCAAAAGGGAAAGCAAGTGAGATCTTCCCACAAAGGGAAGAATTCTGTGAGTTCTTTTCAAGCATTAGATTTACTACACATGGATTTGTTTGATACTAGCACTATTAGATCTATCAATGGTAGTAGGTATTGCTTGGTTATTGTGGATGATTACACTAGATATACTTGGACTTATTTTCTTAAACATAAGGACCAAATAGTAGAAACCTTCATTTTCTTTTGTAGAAGAGTTGAGAATGAGAAAAACTCAACAATTAAAATCATTAGAAGTGATCATGGAGGAGAGTTTGAAAATGCTAAACTTAAGGACTTTTGCTTAGTGAAAGGATACAAACATGAATTCTCCACACCTAGAACACCACAGCAAAATGGTGTTGTAGAAAGGAGAAATTGAGTCTTGCAAGAGGCAGCTAGGAGTATGCTAAACGAATACCAATTACCAAACTTCCTATGGGCTGAAGCAGTTAGCACTGCGTGCTATATTCAAAACCGGGTTTTGATACATAGATTCTTAGGATAAACACCACATGAACTTTGGTTTGGAAAGCCACCAACAATCAAGCACCTTAGAGTATTTGGTTGTATGGTGTATATCCTAAATACCAAGGATCATTTAGGAAATTTTTTTGCAAAAGCTGATGAGGGTATCCTTGTTGGATATTCCCTCACTAGCAAAGCTTATAGAGTCTACAACCATAGGACTATGCTAGTAGAAGAGTCAACTAATGTTGTGTTTGAAGAAAAAGGAATGAATATTAATTCGGACAGAAAATTGGTGGAGTTTGAGCTGGAATTGAGGAAGCTGGAATTGGGAGATAGCAACCCTATAGGGGAAGCAAGAGTGGATTTTGATGAAGAGAGAGTGAGAGCTCAAGGGTCATCACTTGAGGTTGGAGAATCTAAACAGAGTTCAGTAGTACCCGAACCACCTCAAGTAACAAGATCCACTAGGAATACTACTAGTCATCCCCAAAACTAAATTATTGGAGGCATCTAACATGGGGTGAAGACTAGATCATTTTTCAGAAATGAAGGAAATGAAGTTGCCTTGATTTCTGAGATTGAGCCCAAGTTAGTGGATGAAGCTTTGCTTGATCCAGAATGGATCATTGCAATGCAAGATGAGTTAGGCTAGTTTGAGAGAAATCAAGTTTGGGATTTAATCCCTAGACCTGGTCAAACCTCTATTATTGGGACTAAATGGGTGTTTAAGAATAAGAGAAATCAGAGGAGAAATAGTTAGAAATAAGGCAAGGTTAGTAGCCAAAGGATACAACCAAATTGAGAGGTTAGACTATGATGAGACTTATGCCCCTGTAGCAAGGCTAGAATCCATTAGACTAATGCTTGCTTATGCAGCATACAAAGGCTTCAAAATATCAAATGCATGTGAAGTCAGCCTTCTTGAATGGAGTCATCAAAGAGGAAGTCTATGTTGAACAACCCCCGGGGCTTTGAGAATACACAATTCCCAGACCACGTGTACAAACTAAAAAAAGGCTCTTTATGGGCTTAAACAAGCACCTTGTGCTTGGTATGAGCGGTTGTCAACCTTCCTAATTGAGAAAGGTTTTAGGAGAGGACATATAGATCCCACACTATTATTGAAAAGGGATGGTGAATACATATTTGTAGCCCAGGTTTATGTTGATGACATAATCTGTGGCTCAAACAATAGGAATTATCTCAATGAGTTTATTGGTCACATGGAAAGTGAATTTGAGATGAGTCTAGTAGGAGAATTGACCTTCTTTCTAGGACTTGAGATAAAGCAAAACAAGGAAGGGATTTTTATACATCAATCTAAGTATGCAATGGAGTTACTGAAAAGTTTCATATGGAGGAAGCTAAGGAAGTAGGCACACCTATAGCTATCAATACTCGTTTAGATAGTGATGAGAAAGGGAAGGCAGTGGATTTGAAAAATTATAGGAGTATCATAGGGAGTTTATTGTACTTAACAGCGAGTCAACCTGATATTTTATTCGCTGTTAGTATGTGTGCTAGATTTCAAGCTTGTGCTATGGAGTCTCACATGATTACTGTAAAACAAATTATGAGATACTTAAAAGGCACTATCAATGTAGGATTGTGGTACCCCCGGACTGAATCTTTTGATTTAGTTGGCTATACCGACTCCGACTATGTCGGATGCAAGTTGGATAGGAAAAGCACTAGTGGGGGCTGTCATTTCTTAGGATCAGCCTTGGTTAGTTGTTCAAGCCATAAACAACACTGTGTAGCACTTTCCACAACCGAAGCTGAATATGTAGCTTTGGGAGAATGTGTATCACAATTGTTGTGGCTAACACATGCCCTAGAAGATTATGGACTGACCTATAGGAATGTACAAGTGTTATGTGATAACATTAGTACTATACATTTAACCAAAATCTGGTTCATCACTCAAGGACCAAGCACATTGAAGTGAGGCATCACTTCATTAGAGATCATGTAGCTAGGGGAGACATTGAACTCAGCCATGTTGAGTCCAAGTCTAACCTAGCCGACATATTCACCAAACCTCTTCCCGAAAATGAGTTTAGCCATTTGAGAAGAGAGTTGGGCATGTATGCTGCCAAATGAAGGAGGATCCCTCCATGATCTTAGGTTAATATATAAAATAAAAAATCCATTTAACAAGAGAAATGAAAATTTAAATTGGGGAGACCTGGGATCATCTCACAAAAACGATAAAGATCACAAAACTATTTTTGTATTGCTAGAAATGGGGTGAGATGATAGGATCAACCACTTTATTTCACATGCTCATTACATCCCTAAGATAGAGAGGTTGACGAGACAAAAATCACTAATGTGACTAGTTATGGGGAAGACCATTACACATTCTTGTGTTTGTGGTTTCAAGATCATAACTAGACATTCCAACCAAGTAAAATTGGTTGGATCCTTTATGAGACCAAGAACATAGATACCAATTGTTTAAAACAATCAAAATGTGTAAGGTTATCATATCAAGTGTTTTTAACACTTACCTAAGCCTTAGGAATTGCACGAAACTCAGTTGGAGTGTTCGGATATTGAAACCCAATTTTTTAAGCCTATCAGAGCAGACTCGGCCAGGCGCACCCGACATGAGGTTTGGCCGAGAATCGAGTGTGCTTCGACTGGAGCCTCGACTGGCTGATTCCGATCACACACAGAATCGAGTGCGCTTCGACTAGAGCCTCAACTGGCCAATTCCGATCGCAGACAGAATCGAGTGCGCTTCGATTGGAGCCTCGACTGGCCAATTCCGATCACACACAAAACCAAGTGCGCCTCGATCATTGCCTCGACTGATGTTACCAGTCGAGCCAACCCACTCATCGCCTCGACTGATGTCTTGCGGATTTAAAACCTAAACCCTTTCATTCCGTAATTTTTTTCTTCTCAACAATCGTGCTCTCCTGACTACAACAAGCGCCAGTTGAGCTCTTCATCTCCGTCCAAGCTTTACAACCTCAAGACAAGCCTTCTCTAGTATAGGGTAAGGATCTTCTTCCTTCTCCTTGCCATTTTCTCTTAACCCTAACCCTAATCTCTGACCACTCGACCACAACTAGGGTTCTAGCAGGCAAAATTCGTCTGCTGCAGCAAGCACTTGTTCTTGGTTCTATGGCACCCAAGTAAGACTTCTTCCTTACTCTCCTTATGATTTTAGAGGATTTCTAAGCAACTAATCACTTTCTCCACTTGACATGAATCATTTCATTCCTTGCATTCATTCATGGGTCAATCTTGTGCGCATGACATATTTGACACATGCCATTCTAGACTAAAAAGAAAGGAACCTGAGTCCTCCACCTCTAGGCCCTCATGAGAGAGGCCTTGCTCGGACCATCGTTTCCCCTCGGGATATCATTTGCACACCTTTAGGACCCACGAGTTTGAACTCCTAAGCATCCTGTCCATAGATGGTCATTTCTTCTCCAATAATGCACCATATGTTAGCGAGATGGTTGAGCACTATAGACTCGGTAAGTTATTCTACTGCGATCACGATATCAATGAAGACTTACTTATCGAATTCTATAACAACCTACAACCCACTAAAAATAGGCTTATCTACAAGTCAAGGGTAGCCAAAACTGATATCACTCTTACTCCAGCCATTTGGAGATCATTTCTAGGATGTAGAGAATCCTCCTCTAACCTAGAATGCTATCCAACTCTTCCTGAAAATTTGGAAGGCTTTGACCTCAATTCCATCCACGAATCCTTATTTAGATGTCCTAGAGATGAAGGAGTTAATTTGGTGTCAGCCCTGGCACTAACGGTTCTTGACAACATCTTATACAAAGTCATTGTCGGATGCATTTTACCCATAGTCACCGAAGGGCAAGCCAAAGTTAGGCCACATCATTTATTGGCTCTCCCCCTTCTCAAAAACCACCTTGATTTTAACATATCTTTGAATATGTTTTTGTGTATTATCCATTTCTCCATTCCAGTCAAGAAAAAAGTTTATATGCCTTTTGGTCACATCCTCACATTCTGGTTAGAGTCCCTAGGCATAAACACATCTAGGGAAAAAGTGAGAGAGGTGAAAAGAATGGACTATATCCATTGGAGAAATTTATCTCTAGCCGACATGATTCGCACCCCTATAGGAGAGATTCAGTGGAAGGATGACCATTAAGTTGGGGAGCATATGGATCAAAAGGATGAACCTACTCTTCCTGCTGTAGAACCACACCATCCGAATCCTAATCAAACTGAACACTTGACCACTATCACGAAGCAGCTATCTCAACTTCGTGAAGCCCATGAGACTTTTGTGAACACAATCACCGCAACAATATCAGATTTCCATCTCCAAACCAACCAACAATTGACTCAAATCCAACACACTCAAGATCAAATACTTCGAGAGCAGATGGAAATCAAATATGTCTTGGCCAATTGGACAAGTAACTCGGAGGGACCTTCTACACCAGCCCCTGACAAATAGAATCATGTTAAGATATCCAATTGTGTCAATCCACCTAGGATGGTTGCTGATGTGAGCAAAATATATAGGGTTTTAGGAGTAGTTTTCGCTCACATCTCATTGCATTTTATGTTAGTTTCATGCATATGTTACTCTATTTTTGCACACATTTCTTATTTTCTGGTTTGGAGGTCTCCTCGTTGTACTTTTGTGTGCAGGTTAGCTTTTCAGGTGAAAAAGACGTGTTTTCGGAGCAAAATGGAATTTCACAGCTAGACGCAGAGTGGGACATGGCCAGGGCGTGTGGATTCACACGACCGTGTCCAATGGGCGAGATCAGCACCCTAGGACCGCACACGGGCGTGTGGTGACCCGATAGATTTGTGCGACTAGGATTTTTTTTGGATTTTGCAGCAGTCCGAGGCGATGTCTATATAAGGATGGCCCGCACAAACCCTAGAGGGGAGGCACGATGGCTAGGACGACACACCGAATCCCTAAAAAGCTTCGGTAACTCACAACGGGGAGGAGGAATGCCGCCGGAGGTCCACACCTTACAATTCAACGCCGGAGAGAAGATCACGGAAGCATTGTATATCTTTATTTCTACATTTTATTCCTTATGTATTCAAACTTAGACATGCTTTGTGATTCTTCCTTCGTATACATGGAGTAGTACTTTCGATTCTAGGATTAGGGAGTAGCTTGTGTACATAAACAATGTTTGTTCATGTTAAATTCTTCCCATGAGTTTGATTTGACAATTGGTAGTTGCTTTTTACTATATCTGTGCGTGTTTGGCTTTCTTTCTGCTGTGCTTAGGCGATACGAGGGGTGACATCCCTCGCAATCTAAAATTTAGGGGATTTGATATAAGGAACCTAGGGGTAAACCTAATCTTCTGTAACTGCGGGGAGAAGGGTGCGGTGGAATCGGAAACGGTCCACCGTAGGGATTGATTTGGCATCCTCGTACCATCTATCCCATCCTTTTAGGCGGAGATAGCTCCCAGTAGATGCGGCGGCTCTGTGGGAGAGTGTATGATAGGTAAACATAGATAAACATCTAGACAACGCCAATTGACAACATTGTTCTGTGATACGCAAGAGAAACTGAAGTCCTAGAATCACCTTTGAAGACCTCGGCACACTCCTTTCCTCCTCCGTGTGACACCGTACAGAGTAGAGTCCACCGATAACCCTCACAAATCGAAACCTCTTAGAGATCACGTCCAAATAATTACAACCACTGAGTATATTGGTATTCGAATCCCAGTCCCTAAGGGATCGATAATCTTTATTACTTGAGAGCATCCATGCACTTGCGGGCGTTGAGGGCGAGCACACGCTTTGAGTCCTCCGGTATCCGTCGCGAGATTTGAGGTCGCGTCCGTGGGCATCAAGTTTTTGGCGCCGTTGTCGGGGACTGATTGATTCGATATCAAATCGAATAGTGGTAAATTGGATCGGACTTAGGATTAGATTATTTGCTTGCTTTATTTTCTTTCTAGTTTATCTTATTTGCTTTAGTTCTATATTTTTTATATTTAGATTTAGTTTTTATTTTTAGCAGTAGTTTCCTATTTACTTATTGCCTCTTAGATTTTTATTTGCTAGATTGATTTATTTTCTGCTTTTAGAATTAGATTAACACTCTTAACTTTGTGGTTGGGTTCGTCGTATGCTTAGACGATTAGGGTCGGAAGGTCTAATTCCGATTGACTTAGAAATTGAGCGAACCTTTCACCATCGGAGAGTAGAATAGCGAAAGATGGAGGATCAAGCTGCATCTGAGGTGAACATAGGTAGCCGACCTTTGCGAGACTACGCAGCTCCTAGCGCTAGAGGATTCAGGCCGAGTATAGCTAGACCATCTATTTTGGCAAATAAATTTGAGCTGAAGCCGACACTTATACATATGGTCCAACAGAGCCAATTCGGGGGAGTTGCGACTGAAAACCCGAACCGACACCTTGAGATATTTCTTGAAATCTACTTAATGATGAAAATGAACGGAGTCCCAACTGACGCGATTCGCCTGAGCCTGTTCCCGTTTTCACTGCGAGATAAGGATAAGGCATGGCTTCACTCCCTACCTTCTGGCAGCATCACCACATGGGAGCAGTGTGAGCAGCAGTTTCTAAATAAATACTTCCCACCAAGTAAGACTGCTCACATGCGCCATCTTATCACGAGCTTTTGCCAGAAGGAGGGGGAGTCCTTATTCGAGGCTTGGGATTGCTACAAGGGGCTACTCTACCAATGCCCCCACCATGGACTGGAGAGGTGGTTGGTGATCCATATTTTCTATAATGGGATCGCTTACAACACGAAGATGTCCCTAGATTCTGCCACAGGAGGAGCATTGATGAACAAGACCATAAAGGAGGCAGAGGAGCTTATCGAAGAGGTGGCCGAAAACCACCATCAATGGGATTCCGAACGTGGTCAACCCATGCCTACAGCGAGACAATACACTGTCAACTCCATGGACCACCTTTTAGCAAGGATGGGCACGCTCAGTAGATAGTTTGAATCTTTGAATCCTTCATCTGCATGTGCGGCCATTGATTTTGGAGAGGGAGCGGCAGTGTATCGAGAGGACCACTATGGAGGGCAGGGGACCTCAGACGAGCAGATTGAGCATTGTGATGCGATTGGAGACTATGAACAAAGGCCCCACAACCCATACTCCAATACTTATAATCCCGGATGGAGAAATCACCCAAATTTCTCTTATAAGAATAACTCGGGAAATGCGTAATCATCAGGAGGGTATGGGCAGCAGTAGGGCAATGGGCAGTGACCACAGAAGTCCAAACTGGAACTGATGATGGAGGACTTCATCACTACCTAAACTAAGGCCAATGAGGAATTTCATCGCTAACATCAGAAGTCTGAAGAATCACTCAGAGACTTGAAGGCCACCGTTGATGGCCTTGAAAGTCATACCAGGATGTTGGAGATGCAAGTGGCCCAAATAGCCCAATCCGTGTCACAACCTATGAAGAGCTCTCCAGCGAGTCAAGGAAAAGAGGGAGTGGGGCAAAGTAGCCAATTCGCCAAGGGGTGTGCAGCCATGATTTCCATTCTACTTGACCTAGCAGAGTTTGAAGAGAAGATTCCAATACAGCTTGAGGACCCTGGTAAATTCATAATTCCCTGCTCAATTTATGGGGAGAGCTTCGACGAAGCGCTATGCGACTTGGGGTCATCAGTCAGTGTGATGCCCTACGCATACTATTTGAAGATGGGACTGAGCGGGCTCCAACCAGCGAATCTTGGTATTCGTATGGGGGATGATTCAGTCAAGGAGCCCGTTGGCTTGCTACCACACGTGCCTATGATGATTGAGGATTTTGTGATACCCATGGACTTCATCATACTGGACACAGGACCAAATCCCCATAATCCCATCATTTTGGGAAGGCCTTTTCTAGCAATTGCAGGGGCATGCATAGATGTGAAGGCACACCAGATCTCCCTGGAGGTAGAGGGGGAGATCATCCTTTTCAGCCTTTCGGAGCATAGAGCTCCCTACCTCGACGGCTTCACATTTAGCAGAATGAAGCCAGAACCTCCAGATGAAGATCCCGAGACGGATGAATGGAGGTTCACTAAACCACCAGAGCCGAGTTGATAGTAGAGTGCGGTCGAGCTAAACGACCTTAAACAAAGTGCTTCTTGGGAGGCAACCCAAGTTTAGTTTTAGATTTCCCTTTTTGATTGCATTGCATACATTTGTTTGATTTTAGTTTTGATTTCCATCACATTTAGAGTTAGGACTAGAAAAGAACTTTGCTAGGCAAAAATGAAATCCATATTAGCCTACATGGCGAAGTGTATGAGAAAATTTGGACCGTGGTGCAGAAATGGGAGAAAAAATGGGGACACACGACCTGGTCGTGTGTTTTCCCACAACCGTGCCCTACCAACCTGAGGCGCACACAGCCTGGCCGTGTGTTTTCACACGTCCTTGGCGCGTGAGGTTAAAAGGAGCGAGCTGTGTGTTTTCACCCTATTTGCGCCGTGTGCTTCAAAAGTTCTTGCCCTAGCTGTGTGATTTCGTCTTTTCCACCATCTAGAAGCATTTTTACCTCTAAAGAAGCCAAAAGAAGCAAGGATGAGGAGGACCAAGCACGTAGCACCCCGATCCGGTGCCTCGGAGCGACGAACAAGGAGAGTCGATGCCCCTCATGCTCCGGAGGAGGGTAACGCCCTACCCACTCTACTTTTTCACAATAATGAACACAGAGATAGATACAATATGCTCTCTACTCGTAAACTTACTACTACTAGATACTTAGATGACGATTTTCTAGAATCTTTAGGGTTGTTGGGTGATATGCAAACTCTATTTGCAAAAATGGGGTGGGAAGAGATTATGAGAATAAGACACCTAACCTACCCTAGGATAGTTTTGGAATTTTTTAGTTCCTTAGAGGCGGAAGTTTTAACGGGTAGAGAGAGTGAGGAGGGTAGGATAACTTTTAGGCTTTTTAACATTGAGCATGAGTGGACCCTTCACCAATGGAACTCATGCTTTGGGTTACCAAGTGGGGGAGAGAGAAGGACCCCTAATGGGTACAACTCTTGGATAGTTTGGACTGAGTTGACAGGGGAGCACGCTTATGACCCATCTAGGGCCAAAGCGTCGCGCCTCCAAAACCCCGTCTTTCGATACCTTCACCGCATCATGGCCAGTACTATATTTGGTCACGGGGAGGGTGACGGTGTAGTTAGAGCTAGCGAGCTGCTTTGCTTATGGGATATGCTACAAGAAAGGAGTAGCATCGATGTAGGGTCCCACTTCATCAGACACTTAGTGAAGATGGGCAAAGCAGCATGAGGAGAGTTCAATGTGGGAGGCCTACTTACCCACATTTGTCATAGGATGGGGTACGATTACACAGCATTAGAGAGTATAGAGGTGAGCCCTAGGATCGACCTAGGAGTATGCATGGCCATGAAAATGATTGTGAGAGAAGGAGACTCATGCTTTGTAAGGAAAAATCTGACGACCCTTAGGCTCCCCGACCCAGATCATACCACCATCACTATACGTGCCAACTGGCGCTTGGACATGATAGTGGAATCCCCTCCACATGAGGGACCATCCACATCAGCGCCCATCTCTCCACCTTTATATCACTTTCCCTCCAGTCCACACATGCATAGGAGCCCACCTAGTCCATACTGACATGAGCCTACACCTTCACCACCACCTTTTTTTTACTTTTGAGCAGGATGCAGGTACATCGGCCTATGATTTCTTGGAGTTTCGATCGCACCTCGACGACATTTACACTAAGCAGCAGACGCAGAGGCAGCGATGGGAGGAGCAGAGCACCTACCAGCAGGCGGAGTTCCAGGGATTCCAGGAGCATTTCTAGTGGGCTGAGGAGTTCTACGATGAGACCCACATATACTTTCAGGAGGAGGCTATTCGTCATTAGGATGAGGCCGCCTACCGCAGGGAGATGCGACAGCACATGCATGCCCAGCAAGCGCAGTGGGCTAGGGAGGAGGAGCACCGAGCAGCCGCTGCATCCACCAGCTCCCAGATTGACCACATGTATATGTGGCATCAGCGGCTCAGCAGCAGGTTCTCTAAGGATCCAGAGATGCCCAGGCTCCCAGACTTTCCACCTTGTCCACCATATTAGAGGTATATTTTCATTTAAGTTTGGGGCAGAGACCCCAAGGTTTATTTTGTTTTATTTCCTAGCAGTAGTTTCTTTTCTGGTATTTTCATTTATTCATGCCTGAGTTGTTGAGTTTCTTTCAGTACTTAATTTTTGTTGTTTGTAAAGCTACCTCAGTAGTATTTTTGAAAGTTGCTTGCATGAGTTGTTCCCATAGGTATCTTAACTCCATTTATCTGGTGGTATTTTATTTTATTCGCTCTATTGAATGTTCTAGACTTACACTGATTAGCTTTATTTTTGCACTTACACATGTCAAACATTCTGAAAGGGAGAATCTAGTACATACCTAGTTATGATTCACTTCAGTAGTCTAGCACTTTGGAATTCATAGGCGACTCTAGGTTTAGCATTTTAGTTACTAGAGATGCTCGGATTGTGTAAGCCCATTCGGAAAAATCAAAATCCCAGTGAGCCAAAAAATAAAAGAGAGAAAAGAAAAAGAGAAATAAAAGAAAAAAAAATGAGAAAAAAAAAAGAGAAGAAAAAAAAAGATTATGAGGGATAAAAAAATAGTTGTCATGGGTGGAAATGGCTAGGTGCCCCTTTGAGACCGAGTTAGGTTAATGGGGAAACACCTACCAATTTCTCTCAATACCGAGCATGCCTTTGAGACTTTATGCTATATCTAGGGAATGACCCTCGCTTTGGGAAGGTAAGTGCCTAAGAGTTGGAAACCTTAGGAAAGCTATGGGGTGATGACTTAACTCACCATGGAACGAGCATCCCCTAAGAATGGTTCGCTTAGCACGAGCACGAGGAGCTAACTTAGTGAATTTCTAGAACATATTTGTTTTGCTTTGATTGCAAATACCACCTGATAAATTTAGTTAACATGCTAATTATGGAACAATATCTTTTTAAAATTTCATGGCACTGAGGTTTGCTTGAGGACAAGCAAAGATTTAAGTCTGGGGGAAGTGATGTGAGCAAAACATATAGGGTTTTAGGAGTAGTTTTCACTCACATCTCATTGTACGTTGTGTTAGTTTCATGCATATGTTACTCTATTTTTGCACACATTTCCTATTTTCTGATTCGGAGGTCTACTCGTTGTACTTTTGTGTGCAGGTTAGCTTTTCGGGTGAAAAAGATGTGTTTTCGGAGCAAAAGAAGGACATTTCGTAGCTAGACGCAGAGTGGGACACGATCAGGGCATGTAGATTCACACGGTCGTGTCCAATAGGCGAGATTAGCACCCCAGGGCCGCACACAGCCTGACCATGTGGAAACACACGGTCGTGTGGTAGCCCGACAGATTTGCGTGACTAGGGTTTTTTCCAGATTTTACAATAGTCCGAGGCGATGTCTATATAAGGATGGCTCTGCCCAAACCCTAGAGGCGAGGCACAACGGCTAGGACGGCACGCCGAAGCCCTTAAAAGCTTCGATAACTCACAACGGGGAGGAGGAACGCCGCCGTAGGTCCACACCTTGCAATTCAACGCCGGAGAGAAGATCACGGAAGCATTGTATATCTTTATTTCTGTATTTTATTCCTTATGTATTTAAACTTAGACATGTTTTGTGATTCTTCCTTCGTATACATGGAGTAGTACTTTTGATTCTAGGATTAGGGAGTAGCTTGTGTACACAAACAATGTTGGTTCATGTTAAATTCTGCCCATGAGTTTGATTTAACAATTGGTAGTTGCTCTTTACTATATCTGTGCCTTTTTGGCTTTCTTTCCGCTGTACTTAGGCGATACGAGGGTTGAAAGCCCTCGCAATCTAAAATTTAGGGGATTTGATATAAGGAACCTAGAGGTAAACCTAATCTCCTGTAACTGCGGGGAGAAGGGTGCGGTGGAATCGGAAATGGTCCACCGTAGGGATTGATTTGGCATCCTCATACCGTCTATCCCGTCCTTTTAGGCGGATATAGCTCCCAGTAGATGTGGCGGCTCTGTGGGAGAGTGTATGATGTCCTTTCCACAAAACCGTAGGTAAACATCTAGACAACGCCAATTGACAATATTGTTCTGTGATACGCAAGCGAAACTGAAGTCCTAGAATAACCTTTGAAGACCTCGGCACACTCCTTTCCTCCTCCGTGTGACACCGTACAGAGTAGAGTCCACCGATAGCCCTCACCAACCGAAACCTCTTAGAGATCACGTCCGAACAATTACAACCACTGAGTATATTGGTATTCGAATCCCAGTCCCTATGGGATCGATAATCTTTATTACTTGACGACATCCGTGCACTTGCGGGCGTTGAGCGCGAGCACGAGCTTTGAGTCCTCGACAATATCCGTCGCGAGATTTGAGGTTGCGTCCGTGCGCATCAGTTGCACTATGGATTTTTTTCTTCATGTTTAGACTTCAAACTATGGTTGTTCTGGTGAAACAGTTTTTGTGAAATAGTTTTTTGAAATGTTGACTTTTGGTTCATTCTGTTTTTGTTTGTATGATCTGTTATTGGTTATGTGTGGTTGAGTCGATTAGTGTCTATCAAATTTCTTGTTGTGTGTGCAATCCTTGTTAGCGCCACCCGAACAAACCCAAGCCTTGACTCCATCCCACCATTGTTAATGCAATCATTAAGTGTGCACCTAATCAACCCTAAAAGAATGTTTGATTTAGGGGGAGCTACGGTTTGGGAAGTCCACAGTATTAGGTGGAGCTTTTCCTATATTTTATACCTCAAGCCTAATAAGATCTGACTATGTTTAAAGTTTACTGGGTGTTCTCATTTGTGTCAGCTCATATAGCCCAATGTAAGGTGAAGTATCAAACTAATGTCATAAGGATATTTTCATGTGAAGATTCCTTAATCTTTCCCTTCACTAACCCTTTTGATATCTTAATGGGTAAAATATTTTTTCAACGTTTTCCACCAATTATATGTGTCATAAGTATTATACGTATAAAATTTCATAGTTTTTAAAGTTACATATAATTACTTATCAATTTTCAAAGTTAATATCAGATAACTGAAAAACTGAGTTTTCAGTTATCAGTCGAGCCACCATAATGGCAGTCGACTGATGAGGGGCAAATGACCCTGGAGGTAGAACGACCCTGGCGGAAATCGCCTTGGCGAAAATCGCCTGGCAAAGACAAATCGCCTCGCCGATAGAATCGCCTGGCGAATCGCTCGTAGATCCTCCCTAAGTAACTTCTCGGCGCGATATGTCCGATCACGCTTGGTGCCAGTCGATTGATGAACACTTCACTCGACTGCCTTCTGAAGGATTCGACTGATTTATCCACAATCAGCCCGGGAAAAGCACTGACAGCCTAGGAAAGTGAGTTTTAGGGGGAGGAACTTATTCCCAATTTTTTTGTTGTTTGCCAAAGGGGGAGAGTATGGGTTCAAGTTATTGTGATATTTGTGATATTATTCAAATGGAGTTAAGTTAAATTGAAATTTCTGCACATCTCTATTACTTGTGAAATTCCTGCACTCCAAGTTATATCATCCCTATTGCATGAATGCTAAATTTCTAAGATGATAAATTTCAACTTCATGCTATATTTGTGATATGAAATATTTTTGCACTTCATGATATATTTGTGATATGAAATATTTCTGCACTTCATGATAAATTTCTGATATGAAATATTTCTGCACTTCATGATAAATTTCTGATATGAAATATTTCTGCACTTCATTCTATATTTCAAAAATTGAGATGAACTATATTTATATCACCTAAACTTAAACAATGTTGTCAAACATCAAAAAGGGGGAGATTGTTAGTGCAATCAAGCCCATCTAATGTTTCAATGTTTAACAACAAGGTTTAAGTCAAGGAAATAGAAATCTAGTTTGAGCTAGAGTATAGTCAAGACATTACTTAACTGATACAAACCGAATGTCACTAAGTTAAATGTTTAGACTGACATTAGACCTTGGGAGAAATCCAAGGATAAGCCTTGGTATGGATGGAAATTTAAAGGAGAACCTTGGTAGAGGAAGAATACAAGCTAGTCGGAGGTCCGGAAGCTTGGTGATGGAGAGGGCATAGTAACGTGCTCGTTCTCCATTGGGAAGAATACAAGCTGGCCGGAGGTCCGGAAGCTTGGTGATGGAGAGGGCATAGTAACGTGCTCGGTCTCCATTGGAGTTAGAGAGGGCACAAGGGATTGCTCAGTATCTAGCTAGTGTACTCGTTAGTAAGAGAGGGCATAGTAACATGCTCGTTCTCTTACTAGGGTACATGGGCCCAATACTCGTTAGACAAAGAGGACACCGTAACGTGCTCATTCTTTGGCTAGGGTACTGGGGGTACTTGTCAGTAAGAGAGGGCACAATAACGTGCTCATTCTCTTACTAGGGTATATGGGTCCAATACTTGTTAGACAAAGAGGGAACTGTAACGTGCTCGTTCTTTGGCTAGGGTACTGGGAGTATTTGTTAGACAAAGAGGGCACCATAACGTGCTCGTTCTTTGGCTAGGGTACATGGAGTACTCGTTAGGCAAGGAGGACGTCGTAGCGCACTCGGTCTTTATCTAAGGTACTCAGAGCATTCGTTAGTTGGAGAAGGCACCGTAACGTGCTTGGTCTCTTACTAGGGTGCTTGAAACTCTAGGAGTGGCAGCTTACTAGGAAAGATACTCATGTGCTTCAAATATTTGCTATATCAATCGAGCCACCATGGGGGTCAGCTCGACTGACACTCTTGTACAAAGGCACAGAATCGAGCTGGTTCGATTGCCAGCTCGACTACTTATCATTTGGTATAGCACAGAGTTGAGCTGGCTCGACTACCAGCTCGACTGCTCACTATGTGGAATAAAGACAGTAACCGAGCCCCGTCAATGCGGGCTCGACATACTCGATCAAGAACTCTAAACCCTATACCAGTCGAGTTGATTTGGTAGTGGCTCAACTGCATACTCTGATCACAAAACTCTAAATCCTATACCAATCGAGTTGATTTGGTAGCGGCTTGACTATATACTTTGATCGCCAAACTCTAAACCCTATACCAGTCGAGTCGATTTGGTAGCAGCTTGACTAGTAGCTACAAAATTCGGTCACAGAACTGAGCCCGGCTTGACTACAGGCTCGACTGATAGGTATTTTTTGAGTACATCTGCGAGTCAGACTCAACTGCGGGCTTGACTGCGAAGGCGGCAACGGGATGCTTCTGTTTCGAGTAAAGATTCAAATGCGTTGATTTCCGATTGGAGGAGCAGGTTCCTTTCACGGCAAACCCCCAGAGGTTGGAGGTGGTTACGTGGACCAGCTTAGGTGGTCAGGTTTTGGTCGGGCGTGACTTCTAGGGTTCCAATGGAGGAAGATAAAAGACTTGCTGAAGAAGAAGAGAGGCAGAACTTGAGCTTCAGTTTTTTTATTTGAGTTAGTCAAGCTTCCTGTGATTCATTCTGAAGGAGAAGGAGTGAAAAAGCCTTGCTATGATCTCGCCTTCTATCCAACAAGTGCTCCCAACTGTTGTCGATCTCCTTCTTGCAGGCACTACAACTCCATCTTCAACGCAAGAAGATGAACAACAAATCTATAACCTATTTTAACTTCTTAGTTTACTGTTCTTGATTATCTTATTGCATTGTAAGCTTGTAAGAGGTGAAGTTTTTCACCTCCGGAAACTTTCCGATCCATTCATAGTAGACTTTCCTTTGAGCTGCCTGTGGAGTAGGAACTACTGAGTTCCGAACCACATAAATACCTGCATATTGGTTGTGTTTGTTCTCTTTGCTTTGCTTTCTATTTTCGCTGTGCAATCCTATGTTTTGTAGTGATATTTGAGTTAGAATTTTTCAACTCGCTATTCACCCCCCCTCCCCTCTAGCGAGCCTCGATCCCAACAACTACCAATGGCAGACACATAGGGAATGCATGTCATCATCTCTATCTCTTTGTTTGTCTTTGGGCACATAGACTTGGATAGAGTTACACCATGACACATTAGGAAGTATTGATGCACGCGAATGCGACCTCAAATCTTACGATGGAAATCGTCGAGGACTCAAAGTGTGCACTCACGCTCAACGCCCGCAAGTGCACGAATATCGTCAAGTAATAAATAGATTATTGATCCCACAGAGATTGAGATTCGAGTACCGATTATTCGGTGGATGTTATTGTTCAGAGTTTAATTCTAAGGATTGTGATTACGAGGTTGACGGTGGGCCTAACTCAAGTATGGTGTCACACGGAGGAAGGAAATGTTGGTTCAAGGTTCAAATAGGGGTCCTAGGACTTCGGTTTCACTTGTGCAACATGGAACATGCTAATCAATTAAATGTTGTTTTGTTCTCTAATTAGGGTCTTTGTGGAAGGGACATCATACACTTTTCTGATGAGCCTTCTCTTTGTTCGGGAACTACCTATCCTTAACAGGCTGACCCTTTCATTAAGGTAGGATAGACGGTACGAGGATGCCAAATCAATCCCTTTGAAGAGTCGGAACGCATCTCGTTCCGTACTCCATCATACCCTTCTACCTATGGTTACTGGAGATGAGGACAACCATTTGGTTCCTCCTTAGTTTCCCTAAATCTTTGATACAAGGGATGTCACCCCTTGTATCAGCTATGCACAATAGATAGAAAACCAAAACTCAATTTTCATCAAATAAAACCAACACGAACTGCGAATAGAAATTCTAAAATAGAATTTACATTCGATCTAGCATGTTCTACGTACACAAGTTACTTCCTAATCCTAGAATCGAAGATTCTACTCCATAGACAGAAAAGAAAGAACACAATCCATAGTAGAATAGATCATTACAATGTAGGAGATGAATAGAAAATAAATTGCAGTACTCTTAGTTCTTCTCTTTGACGTCGGAGCGCAGGATACGATCGTCTAGCCATCTTCTTCCTCCTCGTTGCGAGTTGCCAAAGCTTTTTAGGGCGTCGGTGTGCCATCCCGATCGTCGTGCCTCCTCCCTAGGGTTTGGGTGTGACCTTCCTTATATAGACTTGAGGCCGGCGCTGCCTGAATCCATGAAAAAACCCTAGTCATGCCGAAAAAATGCCAACGCCACACGACCGTGTGGATCCACACGAGCAGGTCGTGTGTGGCGCTGGTCTAATGGGGCACGATCTAGGACACTTTCTTTTGTAATTCCCTTGTTCCCTACACTCAAAGCATATTATATGATTTTTATTTTTAATAGATATGCTTGAGTTACCTTCTTGAATGGTAGGAGAATTTTGAATTTCTTCTTCATTTCTCCTTGATGTAGATGACTCTTCTTCTTGTTTTGGCATTAAAGATGGTCTCTCCTCCCCCTCAATCCTAGAGGTCGAGGCTTCTTCAACCTCTTCCGACTCATATATTGAGCACCTCTCAACTTCCGAATATTCACTCTCTTGAGAGGATGAGCATTCCCCCTTAGACTCCTCCTCTACTTCTTAGATTGGTGAGGGTTCTTCATGAAACTTGGCTATCTTGCTCTATAGATCCCTTGCATCGTCGAATTCCCCTATGTTGTACAATAAATCCTTAGGTATTGAGCTAGTTAAAATTATGGATACCTTTTCATTTATTTTGGATTTGCGGATTTGCTCCTCGGTCTACTTCTTCTTCTTCTTGAGGAATCTTCCCTTCTTGTCTACTGGGGCTTCAAATCCATCCATGATGACGAACCAATCCTCTATGTCCATCATCAAGTAGGTCTCCAGCCTCGCCCTCTATGCCGAAAAATCTTCTCAGTCGAATGATGGAGGGATCTAGATGTCATAGTCGAATCTGTCAGTAGGCTCCATTCCCTCTAGCATTATGCTCCCTTTGTTGTTAATCTTTGAAGAGTGACCAACTCACAAAGTCTCAAAGGTGTGCTCGGTATTGAGAGAAATTGGTAGGTGTTTCCCCAATAACCTAACTCGGTCTCAAAGGGGCACCTAACCATTTCCACCCACGACAACTATTTTTTTCCCATCTCTCAAGGAACTTTGTTTCTCTCTAGCTCACTGGTATTTTGATTTTTCCAAATGGGCTTACACAATCCGAGCATCTCCAGTAACTAAAATGCAAAATCTAGAGTCACCTATGGATTCCAAAGTACTAGACTACTGGGATGAATCATAACTATGTATGTACTAGATTCTTTCTTTTAGAATATTCATCAAGTGTAAGTGTAGAAATATAAAGCTAACCAGTGTAAGTCTAGAACATTCATTAGAACATATAAAATAAAATACCACGAGATAAACGAAGTTAAGCTACCTATGGAAACAACTTGTGAAGATATCTTAAAAATACTACTGAGGCAACTTAAAGATAGCAAAAACTAAGTGCGGAAATAACCTAAACACTATATACATGAATGCTAACTAAGACTAAAATGTAAATATCAAGAAAGAAACTACTGTTAGAAACAAAATAAATCAAAACTTGGGGTCCCCCCCCCCTCGGACTTGTATGAAGTTATACCTCTAATATGGTGGCCGAGGTGGGAAGTCTGGTAGCCTTGGCATGTCCGGCTCCTGAGTGAATCTGGTGCACAGCTGCTAATGGCACATGTACATGTGGTCGATCTGAGAGCTGGTGGATGCAACGGTATCTCTGTGCTCCTCCTCCCGGGCCCACTGTGCCTGCTGGGCACTCATGTGCTATCGGACCTCTTGGCGATGTATGGCCTCCTGCTGGCGACGGGAAGCCTCCTCCTGGAAATAAATATGAGTCTCATTGTAAAACTCCTTGGCCCGCTAGAAATACTCCCGTAAGCCATGAAACTCTGCCTGCGTATAGGTGTTGGTGCAAAGGCACTAGATAATCGAACCTTGGTTTTGATGATGGCAAAGATTCAAAGTTAAGTTATTTTATTATCTCATGTGATATGCTAAGTGTGCAGAAAGTGTTTAAGCTAAGCCAAAGGTCGAGCGACATCCGGAGAATCTCAAGTTGAGAAACTGTGGTGGTCGGACGACACTAGGAGAACCTCGGGGAGTCGAGGAACCTTAGTGGTGACCGAAAGCTAAGCGACAGGTCAAGAGGACCAAAGGTAAGCTCCGTGTGTGGAGCGGTGCTAAGGACGCGCCCTCGGTTAGAGGACAATCCTAGGCGTCGATCCCACTAAGGCTTCCGGAGGAATGCTGAAGTCGAGATCGGATAGTCAAAGGACTGTCACACTGCATGACATTATGCATCTATTGTGCTAATCTTGTATTGCAGGAATTCTCAAGTGCAGCAGTCAACTAGAGATGTCGGTAGTCGACTGAAGGCAGTCGACTGCTAAGAGGATCAGTCGACTGATGTTGACAAATCAGCCCAGTGCACAAGGTTAAAGAGATAGAGATTGATGCCACCACCTCAGGATAAGATAAGCCGCCACCTCAGGATAAGATAAGCCGCCACCTCAAGATAAGACCCACGAGTTTTGGATCTGGATCGGGACAAATTCCAAGGCACAAATCTATAAATGGAGGGGAGGAATCACACCCAAAAAAAAAGAATCTCCCAAGTGCTCGTGCTCTCTACAACGCTACTCCGACCGTGCGCCATCTTCTAATTAATTGTCGGTATTATTATTATCTTTCTGTACTTAATTTGTACAAGGACCGGTAAGGTTGTTACCGGCCTTATAATTATTGTAATCATCTTGTCTCTTACCTCCAATGAGGAAGATACTTTTAGTGATTGCCCTTCGAAAGCGATCAAGGATCACAGGGCCTTGGATTAGCAGCCGGTGGGCTGTGAACCAAGTAAAAAAGATTTGTGTCTTTCTTGTGTTTGTCTTTTAGTTTTCCACTGTATACTTGGTTTTAATCATCGAAAAAGAAAAGTTTTTACGAACGCTAATCACCCCCCCCTCTAGCGCTCATATCGATCCAACAATTGGTATCAGAGCGGGGGCGCTCAGATTCAGTGCAACCATCGGTCGAGCATTTTCTTTTCTTTATTTTTATTTTTATTTTTAAATATCTCCCGCACTACTAATCCAAGACCAAGTCTTGGGACTTTTTGGTTTGTGTTTTTTTTTTGTGAGTTTTAGAAAATCATTGACCGAGCAAACCATGGAAGAGTCTCCCACAAGGCATAAAGGTAACAATGTCAATTTAAATTTTAAATTTCATATTATTTGCTTTAAGTGCCGGGAGAGAGGACACTATAAAATAAGTTTCCTACTTGTAAGACTCGAACGACACAACCGACGGCAAAGGAGACACCATTGTTAGGAATTCAGAAGAACAAGGAGCACATCAAGTGCTTCAGGTGCGGAAGATTCGATCACTACAAGAATCGGTGTCCAGAAAAAAAGGTTAGTAAAGTTAATAATTTTGAAAAGTTGAGTTTTAGAATAGTTGATAATTTAGATAAATTGTGTAATTGTTGTCAATTAATTAATACAATTAATAATTCAACTAATAAAAAATTAATTAATTCAGATTTAATTAGTTTAAATAATAATAATAATAATATCATGGAAGAAAATGATCAAATTAATCTAACATTTGATAAAATTAACAAAGAGATTAATCAAATATTTAGTTTAATCAACATAGATCTAGATCAAGTCAAAGATAAAACCAATCTAGGACTTAATCAGAATAATCAAACTCTTGATCAGAATCATCAAATACTAGATCTGATTAATCTAGATAATTCCGAATTAAAAAATTCTGTTTTGAAAAATTTAACCATAAAAAAATCGAAATTAACTTTAAAAAATTCTAAAGATAATCTAAATAATTCTAATAATAATTCTACCTTTAAAAACTCTAACAATTTTATCTTAAATAATTCTAATAATAATTCTACCTTTAAAAACTCTAACAATCTTATCTTAAATAATTCTAATAATAATTCTACCTTTAAAAACTCTAACAATCTTATCTTAAATAATTCTAATAATAATTCTACCTTTAAAAATTCTAATAATCTTATCTTGAATAATTCTAATAATTCTACCTTAAAAAATTCTAATAATTTTAATAATTCTATTTTTAAAAAGTCTAATAATCTTATCTTAAAAAATTCTAATAATTCTACTTTTAAAAAGTCTAACAATCTTATCTTGAAAAAGTCTAATAATATTATTTTAAAAAATTCTAATAATCCTATTTTAAATAATTCACAATCTAACTTAATTAAAAATTTAAAATTAGATAATCAAACCAATAAAATTAATTATAATAGAGTACCATTTGATTATACACAAATTAATAATCTAATAATTAAACCTTCAACTTTTAAAAATTCAACTAATAAATATGTAGACTTGGGTTACAAGTCTAAGCTAACCAAAAATCAAGACACTAAAATTTGTAAACCTAATTATAATAAAGTATCTTATAACTATAGAACAAATAAAAGTCTACCCAAGAAAACAACCATTTCTTTAAATTGATTGAATGTAGCTTGCTCATGCATACATATCATTATCATACTTATTTTGTCATGTCATACATACTAGTTTTAAATTCACTCTCATAGAATGGTTAGATAGGAAATAATTAATTAATCTTGATAACATAGTATCAGGATGCTGTGAGATGATAGTACGTTAAGGAAACAAAGTCAAGTATATCCGAGTTGGATAAGGAGTATCTAGCTTGGTGCATTTAACTAAGTGGAACTAACTGAAGCTACCTCACCACATCCTAAACTAGTTAGACCAGGACATAATCCTAAGTGAATTAAGTGTGTAATTTCCTAAGTTGGCTTTGTCTAAGGAAGTGGTCGTTGTTCCGATCAAAGAAGGCCTCTGTGCCTTGCCACGACCTAGAAGCTCTCTTTTGAAATGTTCACTTAACTAACTAAAGGTGAAATCCGAATCTAACCCAAGATTAATTAATTTCTAAGGCATTAAATTAAATTCATCTCACAATACCTATAAGAATAACTTGGTTGATCATGTAGAATGGGTGAGATGGTAAGGACAACAAATTAAAAATGATTTTGAAAACGATTTCAAAATTTATATACACATAAATAGATTCTTAAAACTATTTTTATTGGTTGCCATGATTATTGTGTGTAGTTATACGTAGTTTTTAAAACAACTATGCTTTTCAGGGGTCGATTCCGGCCTGGCACCGCGCGCTGCGCGAATGGAGGTGCACGATGCCCCTTCGTCGCAGCGTGGTCGCACCCTTCTGGGCAGCATGAGTCCTAACGCGTTGGGCCGCACGTCACCCTGATTTACCCCCGTTGACTGGTGGGGACTCTAGTCGAAGGCCGTGGGGCAGGGCCGGTCAACCATCAGGATTAGTAGGGAAGAGAAATCGTACCTAATACCTGATGTAAAAAAAAAAACTATGCTTCTTAAAATGATGGTTAGTTGACCAATACTGAACGTATAAATCCTTAGGTCAACTTTAGATACCTAGACCCTCTGGACACTTAGGTGAGCCTTCCTTATGGCCAACAAGGATGTCCTAAGAGTTTGTCAGACAAAAGGGGAGACCCTCTAGATATGCCTTTCTTGTGGCTAACAAGGATGTTAGGTTAAGGGGGAGGTTCTAATTGGATAATCATCATAGAAGTTGTTAAAAAATATTTTTTTAAAAAAAATCACCAATACTTTCTAAATTTAAATCCTTCTTTTGATAATATGCCAAGGGGGAGGGAAGACTTAAGTTGGACAAACTTAGTATCTAGCTACCTTCAGTTTGGCATAAAAACCAATAGGCATGAGCCTTTAAAATGTTTTTTTTAATTCTTTCTCAAAATTTTATAACAATGTTAAAGGTTAGGGGGTCACATTCTAACCTAGGATATACATTGTTAGTGCAAGATCTAGAAACCAAAACTTGTTAGGGCAATCTCTTGCCATGATAAGGTTTTGATGTGTGTGGCAAAGGGTTTAAGTTAGTTTGTTATGTTGATTTGATATGTGCGTTGAAGTCATGCAGGGCTTAGTAATTCGCACATGGAGCCTTGGCGGGTTCACCACTCACAACCTCGTGCCTGAGTCGGAGAAGGAGCATTGTAGAGTCATGCGCTTGATGCTGCCGAGGGACCGCCGGACGAGATGACTTGAAGCAAAGCCAAGGAAGCAGACTTCGGAGGCAAGAGACGTGAAGGAGCATTGCAGAGTCGTGCGCCTGATGCTGCCGAGGGACGTGGCTGCGTACGAAGAGAGCTTCGGCGAGGGACTTCGAGTGAGATGAGAGAATGAGTGAAATGTAAGTAGCTCATTAGGTGAACTTGGCTGAGTGTCAGAAACTTGACCGCAAGGGTTAAGGTTTATCCGACTGCCGGAAGCTCAAACTAATGTTAAGTTTGAGTTTCACACGGCACCAGTCGACTGCCATGAAATGGCAGTCGATTGCTCTAAGTCGATTGGGTTCGACTGGTGTCTGACTCATGGGCATTTGGCCAGCGATCGCCGCCATGGAAGCTGATCATTGTCGATCGGCCGATCGCCAAGGGACGAATGACTCGTGATAATCGCGTACGTGAAACAGAATGGAGTTGACCTCATTGAGGACTCGACTAATCGAGCACCAGTCGACTGATGGTAATATCAGTCGACTGATGCCAATACCGTTTGATGGAATCCAACGTGGAAAGCGGCCGTTATTGGGCAACGGCTACAGGATCAGTCGACTGATTGAGGGCATCAGTCGACTGCTCCTGTGTCAACGGGAAGAAACCCTCTTCCTCTATAAAAAGGAAGAGGATGGAGCTTTGGGAGGCTAATGCTTGAGCTCTAAACTTCTCCCAAAGCGCCATACATGATTCCCTACTCTTCTTACTTGCTTTTACTTCAATCTTATTGTAAGAAGAGTGATCTTGATTGTAAAGGTTATCTCCACCTAGCTTGGTGCAAAGGAGAGACCAATAGTGATTGGCTTTGACGGAGTGATTCACCGTGGACGAATCGGACCGTGGATTAGCGGCGTAGCCGTGAACCACGTTACATCTCGGTGTTTGTATTGTTTGTTTATCTTTTTCTTTTTCTTTATTTATATTTGCATATTCCTCTTGCGCTAACGTTTCATAGACGAGCAAATACCGACATCCAATGACAAAGGGCTATTCACCCCCCTCTAGCCGGCCAATCGATCTTCCAACAAGTGGTATCAGAGCTAGGTTGCTTGTCACCGGACTAACCGCCATAACAAGCTCTTCATCAAAAGATGGCCGGCTCCAATATTCATCCACCGAAGTTTGAAGGAGAATTCGCTTGGTGGAAAAAGCGAATGGAGGTATTTTTCGAAACGGATTTTGATATCATGATTACAATGGAATCCAGTTTCGTTTTGCCTAGGGATGAAGAAGGGAAGCCAATAGAGAAATCTAGGTGGACCAAAAAGAAAAGGGAAGAGCACCTTGCAAACTCAAAAGCCAAACATCATCTCTTCAATGTGCTCCCCCAACAAGAGATCAACCGAATTGGAGAATGCTCAAGTGCCAAGGAGATGTGGGAGAGATTGGTTGAACTTCATGAAGGCACTTCGGAAGCCAAACTTGCAAGGAGAGACCTCCTCTGCTCCCAATTATCCAACATAAAATTAGAAAAGGGAGAAAAGAAAACTTCATTGCATTCTAGGTTTAAAGAGATTTTAATTGGGCTAACAAGTGTAGGTGAAAATCTCTCCAACCGGGATATGATAATGAAAGCCATAGATGCTTTTCCTCGATCATCCAAGTGGAGTTCAATGGTGGATTCATTTTATATTTCAAAGAATCTAGAGGTAAGTACTCTAGATGAATTTTTCTCCACTATGGAATTGCATGAATCTAGGCTTGAAGGAATTCAAGAAGAGCCAAAAATCCAACCTTCAAGAGGAGTAGCATTCTTGGCAAACAAGGGGAAGAAGAAGATAGAGATTCCTTCCTCCTCCGATGATGATGAAGCTTCCTCCTCCTCCTCCATGGATAGCACGGAAGAAGCATATATGGTAAGGAGGGTAAGACGTGCATTAAAAGGTTTTAGATTTAACAAATCAAATGATAGGAATAGGAGACCAAGAGGAAAGATCATATGCTACAATTGCCAAGGAGAGGGCCACATAAGGGATAATTGTCCTCTCCTAAACAAAATCAAGGAAGAGAGGAAGAAGAAAGAAGAAAAGAAGAAGAAAAAGGGGAACAAGAAAAAGGAATAAGAAAAGAAGGCAAAGGAAAAGGGGAAGGCCAAAGCATTCAAGGCCAAGACATGGGATGACCCTTCTTCCTCTTCCTCATCCGAGGAAGAAAATGCATTTGTCACCAACCTAGCATTGATGGCATTCGATGACTTGGATTGCTCCTCCACCGAAAATGAAGAATCAAGCTCAAGTGGAGAGAGCTCAAGTGAAGGGGGAGCCTCTACATCCTCCTCATCCGAAGAAGAAGAAGAGGACATGGAAACTATGGTAACGAATCTAACTCCTAAGAAAATAGTTTCCATGGTTTCTAGCTTAACTAGGGATTTATTTAGAGCTAAGAAGAAGAACAAAAGCATGCTAGATCAAATTAAGGACTTAGAAAATAAACTAGAAAAAGCATGGTTAAATGAAAATGAAAATATTTCTTCTAGCTTAAATGATGCATGCTCACATGATAACTATATGCCTTTGGATGTTAGTGATGCATGTATAGAAGAAAATAGGGCTTTAAGGGAAAAGGTAGATTATTTGACAAAAGCCCTAGAAAAATTTGTTGGTGCAGGGGCACTAGAAAATCGAACCTTGGTTTTGATGATGGCAAAGATTCAAAGTTAAGCTATTTTGTTATCTCATGTGATATGCTAAGTGTGCAGGAAGTGTTTAAGCTAAGCCAAAGGTCGAGCGACATCCGGAGAATCTCAAGTTGAGAAATCGTGGTGGTCGAGTGACACCAGGAGAACCTCGGGGAGTTGAGGAACCTCGGTGGTGATCGAAAGCTAAGCGATAGGTCAAGAGGACCAAAGGTAAGCTCCATGTGTGGAGCGGTGGTAAGGACGCGTCCTCGGTTAGAGGACAATCCTAGGCGTTGATCCGACTAAGGCTTCCAGAGGAATGCTGAAGTCGAGATCGGACAGTCAAAGGACTGTCACACTGCATGGCATTATGCATCTATTATGCTAATCTTGTATTGAGATGTCGATTGTCGATCAAGGCGCATCGCTAAGAGGATCAGTCGGCTGATGTAGACGAATCAACCCAGTGCACAAGGTCAAAGAGATAGAGATTGATGCCGCCACCTCAGGATAAGATAAGCCGCCACCTCAAGATAAGATAAGCCGCCACCTCAAGATAAGATAAGTTTGCCACCTCAAGATAAGATCCACGAGTTTTAGATCCGGATCGGGATAAATTCTAAGGTGAAAATCTATAAAAGGAGGAGGACTCAAACCCAATTCAAGAATCTCTCAAGTGCTCGTGTTTCTACAACGCTTACTCCAACCGCAAGGCGTCATCTTCTAATTAATTGTCGGTATTATTATTATATTTCTGTACTTAATTTGTATAAGGACCGGTAAGGTTGTTACCGGCCTTATAATCATTGTAATCGTCTTGTCTCTTACCTCCAACGAGGAAGAGACTTTTAGTGATTGCCCTTCGGAAGCGATCAAGGATCGCAGGGCCTTGGATTAGCAGCCGGTGGGCTGTGAACCAAGTAAAAAGCTTTGTGTCTTTCTTGTGTTTATCTTTTGTTTTCCACTGCATACTTGGTTTTAATCGCCGAAAAAGAAAAGTTTTCACTAACGCTATTCACCCCCCCTCTAGCGTTTCAAATCGATCCAACAAAATTCACTATAGGCTCCAACACCTTGAACATGATCATAGGGAGCCAAAGAGCTAGCTTCAACAAAAAGGGCCTAGGTTATAAAGAAAAGAAAAATGAAAAGGCCTACAAATGCCTAATTGCTAGGGGACAAGATAAGAAGAAAGAAATGTTGGGTTTCCGGCACCGCGGCGTGTGTGTGTTCGATCATGTTTCGTAAACATGAGCACAGCGGAAGCAATTAAAAATAATAAATCTATATTTATTACAACACACACAACACACGCATGCTATTACAACAAGTGTAGACATAACCGTAAATTAAAATTTGCAATAAAAGAAAATTATCTACGTTATACCTTCCGTATGACGTGTAGCGGGAACGGCATCAACCGGAACGATCCTCGTAAGAATCGTCTCTATCCGTATCCACGCCGAGCTCCTCGGGATGACTTCGCTAAGTCACGAGCTTCGTCTTCGTATGGGTTACTAGCCTCGTGTTGAAGACGACGTGATCGAGAGATGATCACGATCCGAATCCAAATTCGGATCCTAAAACGAGTTCTCAAAACTCGCTTCTCCGGAGAGGTATTCGTCAACCGTTTGACGAATCCTTCGTCCCCCACCTCAGAGGATTACCGGAGATCAAATCCCCGATAAGTTAGCCGCTGTCGGAGCACTAACCGTCGTCCAAACGACGCTCCGACGAGAGGAGAAGAAGCTGTCCAGAAAACTGGACAGCTTGGTGGAGGGTATAGGCGCCGGCCAACCAAGGAAAGAAAAGCCTCACCTTGATGCCAAACCTATAGAGGATCACCGGAGGGTCGCCAGAGTGTTCACCGGATGAAGCTTGGTCGCCGGCAATGACTTGGACGGCGGCACAAAACCTGGGCGGCGGCAATCCTAGGGTTGGCGCCGACTAGGGGAGGAGAGGGAGGGGCGGCAACACAAGGTTGGGCGGCAACTCTTGATTAGGGTTTTGGATTAGGGTTTAAGCCCTATTTTATAGAGAACTAATTCTCTTAATGGTTAATGGATCATATCCATAAAGCCCGTTAACTCGCTCCATTAAGATAAGTTAAAATAAACCAAACCATGATGGTTTATTTTAAGTTAAAACGAACCGAACCAACCTTTGGTTCATTCGTTTAATATAAACCAAACCCTTTGGTTTATTCTCATCCATTGGATTAGAACCAAACCATTTTGGTTCATCCATTATGTCTTCATAAGACACGGCCCATCCATGCTTCCATTGCGACTGAAACAATTTCATGCTCGCTTTATGTTTGGTCCAACCAAACATAGTTTCTCTCGGTCTGAGAATCCCATTCTCAAGCTCGTTTTAAATCCTTTGGATTACACTCGTTGTGCGTGTGACCAAATAGGTTCTCGGTTTATGTTAGCCGTCTATAATTAACCATTGATTATAGATCGATCATGAGTGGCACCTAGTAGTACATCATGATCCCCAATTAACCGAAAAGATCAACGGTTGATCCAGAACTATTTCTGAAACCCTTCAGTAGCTCGAATGAATCGTGCCCCATTCCTTCACTCATCTTATACCCACTTGGTTCAGGACATGGTCTATTGTGTCGCCCCCCACTAGTCGACTACGCCACACCTAGCCCAAGTATCATTTCCTCGTCCCCACGGATTCTAGTTACTCCACATGTATCAAGAGTACCTTACTCTAAACATGTAATGCTTTGGCCAAAGACTTTAGTAACAATCCGACGAGAGGCCATGGGTATACATCTCCTCGCAAGGAGTGGTGAATCCTTTATAGGCTATTCAAACACCTTCGATCACTTCGACTTATACCCAATTATCCCGGGTCCACATCTCCTTAGAGATATTTGCTTAAGATGTCAAAGCATAAGTCTCCATGATCAAGATGACTTGAATACCGCAAGTCAAAGGAACATCGCACTTAAGCCACAGTAAGAACTTCATTGACATATCTATATATGCAGAGAACCATATGAAGTCTTACTACTGGTCACTCCAATGAACTAGTTACCATAACTAGCATCCACGATTAACTCCGACATCACTATGTCTCCACCAAAGGAGAATCACCGCTTGGATACACCAAGGAGTATACTGCGTTAGTCTCGATGTAATTGATGGTGTCCAAATCCATCAATTCATCGACTAGGATAATTCCGATACATCACAATTACACATGTAGAGATACTCACTAGTTGTGATCCAATCACAAATTCTCTCATGCCTGAATCGATCGTGACATTCAAGAAATGAGTTTAAGATCCAATCAAATACATGAAACATGTATACTCAAATAGTGAATCTTCATTTATCATATAAATGGTTCATACATAAGGCGATTGCCTTAGGACATCTCTCATATATTACTAACAGACTCCCACTTGGCCTAATGCCAATCGCTACGGTATCCAATACCATAAGCTCTAACATGACCCTCAAACTTACTTTGAGGTAATGCTTTAGTCAAAGGATCCGCTAAGTTCCTTTCAGTGGGAATTTTCTCGATTTGTATTTCGTTCCTACTAATGATCTCTCTGATAAGATGATAGAGGCGAAGCACATGTTTGGATCGTTGATGAGACCTTGGCTCTTTCAGGCAATTGCTCCATTGTTGTTGTCGCAGTAGACCGGTATTGCTTCAACAATGGCCGGAATCACACCAAGTTCATGAACGAACTTCTTGATCCAAACCGCTTCCTTTGCTGCTTCCGAAGCTGCAATATATTCTGCCTCAGTGGTAGAATCCGCTACAGTCTCTTGTTTGGAACTTTTCCAACTCACTGCGCCCCCATTCAAGGTGAACACGTATCCAGACTGAGACCTGGAATCATCCTTGTCTGTCGAAGCCGCATCCGTATACCGCGTATCACCATGTCCCTTCTCTATATTAGGAACACATCCTTAGTTCTTCTCAAGTACTTAAGGATCGCCTTAACATACCGCCCAATGATCCATTCTGGATCGGATTGGTATCCGCCGTGACACTCGTGAGCGCATTTATACATCGGGCCTCGTACATAACATAGCATACATGATAGATCCTATTGCGGATGCATAGGGAATCTTACTCATGCAAATCCTCTCGTCTTCTGTGCGCGGACACATAGACTTCGAAAGGTGTACCCCATGCCTGATGGGCAGATAACCTTTCTTGGATTCCGACATGCTAAACCTCTTTAGCACTCGGTCTATATATGTAGACTGCGAAAGACCAAGCAACCGTTTCGATCTATCTCTATAGATCTTAATCCCAAGGATGTAGGTTGCTTCTCCCAGGTCTTTCATGGAGAATGTCTTGGATAACCAAACCTTAACTGACTGTAAGATTGACACATCGTTTCCTATAAGTAATATGTCATCGACATATAATACTAGGAACACGACTGCACTCCCACTAACCTTCTTGTACACACAAGGTTCGTCTGGATTTTGTGAGAAATCAAACTTTTTGATCGTCTCATCAAAACGGATATTCCAGCTCCTGGATGCTTGCTTCAATCCATAAATGGATCGTCGCAATTTGCATACCTTGGTTTTATCAACCGATGTGAAACCCTCAGGCTGTATCATATACACGTCCTCGAGCAAGTTTCCATTAAGGAAAGCTGTTTTCACATCCATCTGCCATATCTCATAATCATAATGAGCCGCTATGGCCAGGAGCATCCGAATGGATTTAAGCATAGCTACAGGCTAATAGGTTTCGTCATAATCAACACCTTGCTTTTGACGATATCCTTTCGCCACCAATCTAGCCTTATAGGTAATCACATTACCATCCATGTTGGTTTTCTTCTTGAAAACCCACTTGCACCCTATAGGCTTTATGCCTTCAGGTGGGTCAACCAAGTTCCAAACTTGGTTTTCATACATGGAATCCATTTCCGACTTCATGGCACCAAGCCACTTATCCCTTTCTGAACTTGTCAAGACTTCTTCATAACTGGTAGGCTCTCATCATCAATGAGTAACACGCTGCTCGATTCACTTACGAAATCCATATCTCTCGTGAATGTTGCGTGTTCTACCAGATCTACGAAGATGTGGTGTTACAATAGGTCCAAATTGATTGCTCATCACTATGAGTTATCGGTTGTTGTGCTTCACCAGGTATCTCATCAATGTCTATTTGAGTCTCTCGAGCCTCCTCAAGCTCGACGACACTCCCACTATTTTCTTGCAAGAGAAACTCTTTCTCTAAAAACACAAAGATGCCTTGAAACAAACACCTTTTGTTCCACAGGATGATAGAATTGGTAACCCCTTGTTTCCTTAGGGTATCCAATAAATAGACATTTATTAGACTTAGCATCCAATTTTTCTGATACAGTCCGCTTCACATGAGCAGGACAACCCCATATCTTCAAGTAAGATACATGAGGTTTCTTACTATTCCATATCTCATATGGAGTAGTTGAGACTACCTTGGTAGGCATTCTGTTTAACAAGTAAACAGCTGTCTGAAGTGCATAACCCCAAAAGGACTTGGGAAGAGTCGCATGATTCATCATTGACCTGACCATGTCGAACAAGGTCCGGTTACGCCTCTCAGATACACCATTATGCTGTGGTGTATATGGCGGAGTCCATTGAGACAATATGCCATTGTCTCTTAGATAATCAAGAAACTCTTGACTTAAGTATTCACCACCTCGATCCGATCGAAGTATTTTAATACTTTTGTCATGTTGTTTCTCTACTTCATTTCTGAATTCTTTGAACCTTTCAAAGGCTTCAGACTTGTGTTTCATCAAGAACACATACCCAAACCGTGAGTGATCATCGGTGAAGGTAATGAAGTAGTTATAGCCTCCTAATGCTTGAGTTGACATAGGTCCACATACATCAGTATGTATTAGACCTAGTAACTCTCCCACTCGTTCACCTTTTCCAGTAAAAGGTAACTTAGTCATCTTGCCTTTTAAGCATGATTCGCATGTATCGTATGAATCCTATTCAAACGATTCCAGAATTCCACATCGGTGTAATTCGGACATGCGTTTCTTGCTTACATGGCCAAGACGACAATACCACATGTAGGAGTCTAATTGATTATCTTTTCGAGCACGCTTGTTGCTCGCTTCGATATTGAAAATGTCACTGGATACGTCCAACGTATAAACACCATTGCTTAAGGTTCCAGTTTCTTAAAGAACTCCATTCAAAGTTATGTAACAACAATTGTTACTAAAAGTCAAATGGTACCCATTTCTATTCAAACAAGAAATAGAAATGATGTTCTTTATCAACGAAGGAACATAAAAGCAATTGTCCAGTTCTAAGACAAGTCCTATAGGGAGTTCCAACAAATACGTTCTGATGGCGAGTGCAGCAACCGTTGCTCCATTCCCAACACGTAAATTTGACTCTCCCTTGACGAGTCTTCTTCTATTCCTTAGCCCATGTATGTCATTACATATATGTGAGGCACACCCAGTATCAAATACCCAAGTGTCTGAGGAAATAGAATGACAATCAATAAGGAAGATTTCTGAAGAAGATGGGGCATCCGATGCCTTATCCTTCTTCATGGACTCAAGATAAATCTTGCACTTTCTTCACAAATGGCTCTCCTTGCCATAATGATGGCAAGTTTCCTTTTGTGCTAGTTCTACATTCTTAGCCTTTCTCTTCTTTCCCTTCTGCTGCTCCTTTGACTTCCTCTTAGAACCTTTCTTCGAGGAATCAACTAATAGCACCGTCCCCTGCTCATGCTTCTGTAAGACTCCAGTCTTGCAAAGATATTGAGCAGTACCACAGATGAACCTTCTAGCATCTCAGAGGTGAAGAGGAGCTTTGAGACTTCGAACCTTTCGAATCTCACTTGCTCATCAACCAACTCACAAAGATGAAGGACTACGATATGAGCATCCATATGCTCATGCTACTTTCGTAGCTTGGGTTCCATCGCGGCTAGCATGATGCAACTCATTTGTTCAGAATCACTCACATGTTTCTGATAGGCCAACAATTGGTCCAGAGTTGCATCGTCACTAGGATCAAGTGAAGAGCCGCTCGAGGACATTTGCAAGCTTTTCAACCTTGAGAACAATTCTCAAGCTTCTAAGCCACCCATGAAACTCACCACTAATTTATTCGAATCCTAAATGGAACGCAAATTAAAAGACAACATGATCAATTTTAGAAATACAAAATGAGCATATATGAGAAAGATGATTTTAAAATGCATCAATATACATTTATAAATCCCATTCATTTTTCGAATTTCAAAAACCCTTAAAATCACTTCGGGAGATCGTAGGTCCATCTCCGAATGGGCTGATATCCATCATAGATAAGAACAACCTTGGAGTGAGTCCAACAAGCCATTCTTAGCTATGATGGTGGGTATCAAGTATACCGATTACATATCATGTATATGTAACTATCACAATGTGTTATCAACTAATTGAATGTTTACACATACATTGGGTTGTTAACACATTAACAAGTATGCATCATATGCATAGCACCCAACTTCACCTCTCTTCACATCGACCTTGGAGTGAGTCCAACAAATCGATGCTCCAAGTTAAAGTCGACCCATTAATCGCGAAATAGTTTTAATATGGTTAGAGCGCATTCAACCAATTAGCCAGGCTTGGAGTGAGTCCAACAACCCAAACTAACGATTGACCTCTGACTCTTACCATATTAGAGTTAAACTATTTCAATGATTTGAACATGTTCAGGTTCGAGCCGGGCTTGGAGTGAGTCCAACAACCCAAACAAGAAACAGAACTCTGGTTCTAACCATATTAATGGAAGGTGTAGGCTTTAATATTGAGTTAGGGTTTTATGTCTCATCCTCTTTGCATGCAAATAACTATTATCTACATGGCATGGCATACATGGCATACATCTACATGTCACGACACGCATGGCATAATGTTATGCATCTAATGCAATTACATGGCATACAATTATGTCATGTATATATAATTTCCTTATATGTCATAACTATTTATGGAAATAAAATATGTTTAAGATTTAATTCTCCAAATCAAATCATAATTAAATTAGGAAACAAATTTCCAAATCTAATCACATATTTTATTCATGGAATTATTTGATTAAGGAAAATCTATTTAGGAAACCAATTTCCTAAATCATTAAAACTACTTATGGAAATAAAATATTTTAAGATTTGATTTCAAATCAAATCATGATTAAATTAGGAAACAAATTTCCAGAATCTAATCAAATATTTTATTTATGGAAAATATCAATTTCCATAAATACTTCCAACTTTCCAAAAGTGGAAGATTTCCATAAATACTTCTAGACTTTCCAAAATTAAAAAATTTCCATAAATACTTCTAAATTTCCAAAATTTAGAAAATTTCCAGAAATACATTATGACTATCGCAAAACTATTTTTATGATTATGTCGTAACACAACTGGGCTCGATACCATCTGGGTTTCCGATCAAGTGTGTGTGTTCGATCATGTTTCGTAAACATGAGCACAGCGGAAGCAATAAAAATAATAAATACTCCTATTTATTACAACACACACAACACACGCATGCTATTACAACAAGTGTAGACATAACCGTAAATTAAAATTTGCAATAAAAGAAAATTATCTACGTTATACCTTCCGTATGACGTGTAGCGGGAACGACATCAACCGGAACGATCCTCGTAAGAATCGTCTCTATCCGTATCCACGCCGAGCTCCTCGGGATGACTTCGCTAAGTCACGAGCTTCGTCTTCGTACGGGTTACTAGCCTCTTGTTGAAGACGACGTGATCGAGAGATGATCACGATCCGAATCCAAATTCGGATCCTAAAATGAGTTCTCAAAACTCGCTTCTCCGGAGAGGTATTCGTCAACCGTTTGACGAATCCTTCGTCCTCCACCTCAGAGGATTACCGGAGATCAAATCCCCGGTAAGTTAGCCGCTGTCGGAGCACTAACCGTCATCCAAACGACGCTCCGACGAGAGGAGAAGAAGCTGTCCAGAAAACTGGACAGCTTGGTGGAGGATATAGGCGCCGGCCAACCAAGGAAAGAAAAGCCTCACCTTGATGCCAAACCTATAGGGGATCACCGGAGGGTCGCCGTAGTGTTCACCGGCTGAAGCTTGGTCGCCGGCAATGACTTGGACGGCGGCACAAAACCTGGGCGGCGGCAATCCTAGGGTTGGCGCCGACTAGGGGAGGAGAGGGAGGGGCGGCAACACAAGGTTGGGCGGCAACTCTTGATTAGGGTTTTGGATTAGGGTTTAAGCCCTATTTTATAGAGAACTAATTCTCTTAATGGTTAATGGATCATATCCATAAAGCCCGTTAACCCGCTCCATTAAGATAAGTTAAAATAAACCAAACCATGATGGTTTATTTTAAGTTAAAACGAACCGAACCAACCTTTGGTTCATTCGTTTAATATAAACCAAACCCTTTGGTTTATTCTCATCCATTGGATTAGAATCAAACCATTTTGGTTCATCCATTATATCTTCATAAGACACGGCCCATCCATGCTTCCATTGCGACTGAAACAATTTCATGCTCGCTTTATGTTTGGTCCAACCAAACATAGTTTCTCTCGGTCTGAGAATCTCATTCTCAAGCTCGTTTTAAATCCTTTGGATTACACTCGTTGTGCGTGTGACCAAATAGGTTCTCGGTTTATGTTGGCCGTCTATAATTAACCATTAATTATAGATCGATCATGAGTGACACCTAGTAGTACATCATGATCCCCAATTAATCGAAAAGATCAACGGTTGATCCAGAACTATTTCTGAAACCCTTCAGTAGCTCGAATTAATCGTGCCCCATTCCCTTCGCTCATCTTATACCCACTTGGTTCAGGACATGGTCTATTGTGTCAGTCCCCACTAGGCTGACTACGTCACACCTAGCCCAAGTATCATTTCCTCGTCCTACGGATTCTAGTTACTCCACATGTATCGAAGAGTACCTTACTCTAAACATGTAATGCTTTGGCCAAAGACTTTAGTAACAATCCGACGAGAGGCCATGGGTATACATCTCCTCGCAAGGAGTGGTGAATCCTTTATAAGCTATTCAAACACCTTCGATCACTTCGACTTATACCCAATCATCCCGAGTCCACATCTCCTTAGAGATATTTGCTTAAGATGTCAAAGCATAAGTCTCCATGATCAAGATGACTTGAATACCGCAAGTCAAAGGAACATCGCACTTAAGCCACAGTAAGAACTTCATTGACATATCTATATATGCAGAGAACCATATGAAGTCTTACTACCGGTCACTCCAATGAACTAGTTACCATAACTAGCATCCACGATTAACTCCGGACATCACTATGTCTCCAGCCAGTGAGAATCAGCTGCTTGGATACACCAAGGAGTATACCTCGTGCTAGTCTCGACAGAATTGATGGTGTCCAAATCCATCAATTCATCGACTAGGGATAATTTCGATACATCACAATTACACATGTAGAGATACTCACTAGTTGTGATCCAATCACAAATTCTCTCATGCTGTGAATCGTATCGTGGACATTCAGTAAATGAGTTTAAGATCCAATCAAATACATGAAACATGTATACTCAAATAGTGAATCTTCATTTATCATATAAATGGTTCATACATAAGGCGATTGCCTTAGGACATCTCTCATATATTACTAACAAGAAATAGCTAGGAAATGGATTCCTAAGGAGTATCTAGTGAACCCCATAGGCAAGAACTTATTTTGGGTTCCAAAATCCATCCTTAAGGGTTAGGATAACCCTAGGGTAGTCAACCATATGCAATTGACCTATATCATATTTTGGTTGACTTAGGATGGCGGGACAAGATTTTTAAATAGTGTTAGGTGATGATAATGTGCCTATAAATAGTTAATAATTCTTAAATCATGATGATTAATGTAATTGCTATGTATGTTTGCAATCGTGATTTATGATTTTGATATTTGACACATAATCATGAGAAAAAGGGTTAAATCATGCTTTAGGTAATACTTTGCTTACTATCATGATATTATACCTAATGCATGATTATAATTTGATGAAAAACATGTATTTCATGATCCTAATGTAGAATTAATTGATATATGCCTTAATGATCATGGGGATTGTTAGGTTGATACCTAACCTTGATAGAATTGCATGAATATAAATGGTTAAGTGTATACAAATACCCTCTAGGATACATCTCACACTCACAATAGGCTACCTTGATTGAAAACTTAGCATGGGTGAGATGTTAGGATGATACAAATGTCCACTAATGCCTATGACATTTAGATGGTCATTTGAAGTATCAAAATAGCAATAATAGACCAATCATGGGGAAGGCTTATGTTTAATTCATAGACATATTGCCCAAAGATCATGGTTGGATATTTCAAATGTTTTCAAAACAATTTCTTAATCTAAAATCTATGTATTCATGTTTTGAAACAATTGGAATCAAAACTAGGTGTTAAACTTGATACTCACATGATCAAAAACCTAGTAGTTTTTAAACCTTTTGGATTTTTGACATATACGTGAAAATATAATGATTTTTCATGAAGACCTATTTTTCACTGATAAAGAACCTTACAAGAAATATGTCTTCCAAATTTCATGATTTTTCGAATTTTTTAGAATTTTTAATGCATTTCTGAAATTCGGTCCGAAAATAAGAAAGTTCTGAAATTCGCATGACAGTCGACTGGTAGTCTGAACCAGTCGACTGGTGGCCTGAAAATCAGACTAGTTGAGGCCGAATTCAGGTTTTAAAACAATTTTTGGTATTTTCCTTCTATTATACTTGATGCCATGAGTTTATAACTTAGTGTTAATCTTTTTGATGGTGTCAAAGGGGGAGAAATAATTATGTTTAAGTTAATTATGATAAGGGAAAAAATTTGTAGAGAGAGTTTCATGGATTAAGGGGGAGTTGCATGTTGCTATATCATGTTTATGTTTACATGTTTTCTTACCTTAGAAATTTATATCAAATGTTTTTACCTAACTTAAACGGATTGCCACACATCAAAAAGGGGGAGATTGTTAGGGCAATCTCTTGCCATGATAAGGTTTTGATGTGTGTGGCAAAGGGTTTAAGTTAGCTTGTTATGTTGATTTGATATGTGTGTTGAAGTCATGCAGGGCTTAGTAATTCGCACATAGAGCCTTGGCGGGTTCACCACTCACAACCTTGTGCCTGAGTCGGAGAAGGAGCATTGCAGAGCCGTGCGCTTGATGCTGTCGAGGGACCGCCGGATGAGATGACTTGAAGCGAAGCCAAGGAAGTAGACTTCGGAGGCAAGAGACGTGAAGGAGCATTGCAGAGCCTTGCGCCTGATGCTGCCGAGGGACGTGGCCGCGTACGAAGAGAGCTTCGGCGAGGGACTTCGAGTGAGATGAGAGAATGAGTGAAATGTAAGTAGCTCATTAGGTGAACTTGGCTGAGTGTCGAAAACTTGACCGCAAGGGTTAAGGTTTATCCGACCGCCGGAAGCTCAAACTAATGTTAAGTTTGAGTTTCACACGGCACCAGTCGACTACCATGAAATTGAAGTCGACTTCTCTGAGTCGATTGGGTTCGACTGGTGTCTGACTCATGGGCATTTGGCCCAAGCAGTTGACTGCCATGGACTGACAGTTGACTGCTGTCGACATCAGTCGACTGCCAAGGGATGGCAGTCGACTGATGGCACTGTGCACGGGCACAGAATGGAGTCTACCTCGTTGAGGACTCAACTGATCGAGCACCAGTCGACTGATGGTAATATCAGTCAACTGATACCAATGTCGTTGGATGGAATCCAACATGGAAAGCGACCGTTATTGGGCAACGGCTACAGGATCAGTCGACTGATCGAGGGCATCAGTCGCTCCTGTGTCAACGGGAAGAAACCCTGTTCTTCTATAAAAAGGAAGAGGATGGAGCTTTGGGAGGCTAATGCTTGAGCTCTAAACTTCTCCCAAAGCGTCATACACGATTCCCTACTCTTCTTACTTGCTTTTACTTTAATCTTATTGTAAGAAGAGTGATCTTGATTGTAAAGGTTACCTCCACCTAGCTTGGTGCAAAGGATAGACCAATAGTGATTGGCTTTGATGGAGTGATTCACCGTGGACGAATCAGACCGTGGATTAGCGGCGTAGCCGTGAACCACGTTACATCTCGGTGTTTGTATTGTTTGTTTATCTTTTGCTTTGTCTTTATTTATATTTGCATATTCCGCTTGCGCTAACGTTTCGTAGACGAGCAAATACCGACATCCAACGACAAAGGGCTATTCACCCTCCTCTAGCCGGCCAATCGATCTTCCAACAAAACTTCTAAACTCTTAAGTATTAAATGGAGTTGAACATATTAAATCAACTTGATTAGCATGTTTAAAAATTCTATTTCTTAGCAATGTACCCAATATAAAGTTATTTTTGATATATGTCAAAGGGGGAGAGAGAATAAAGTTAAGAGGTTACTTAGTTTTTCTTTCCCAAAAAGTAATTGTTTTTCAAAACTCACCTAGGGTTAAGGGGGAGGTACCCTTAAGGGGGAGGTTTTGAAAAATGATTGTTCAATGCTTACTGCTTATTTTCTCTTAACTTTGAATTGGTTTGCCAAAGATCAAAAAGGGGGAGATTGTTGGTGCAGGGGCACTAGATAATCGTGTTGGGTTTCCGGCACCGCGGCGTGTGTGTGTTCGATCATGTTTCGTAAACATGAGCACAGCGGAAGCAATTAAAAATAATAAATCTATATTTATTACAACACACACAACACACGCATGCATATTACAACAAGTGTAGACATAACCGTAAATTAAAATTTGCAATAAAAGAAATTATCTACGTTATACCTTTCGTATGACGTGTAGCGGGAACGGCATCAACCGGAACGATCCTCGTAAGAATCGTCTCTATCCGTATCCACGCCGAGCTCCTCGGGATGACTTCGCTAAGTCACGAGCTTCGTCTTCGACGGGTTACTAGCCTCGTGTTGAAGACGACGTGATCGAGAGATGATCACGATCCGAATCCAAATTCGATCCTAAACGAAGTTCTCAAAACTCGCTTCTCCGAGAGGTATTCACAACCAATTGACGAATCCTTCGCCCTCCACTCAGAGGATTACCGGAGATCAAATCTCGTAAGTTAGCGCTATCGGAGCACTAACCGCCGCCCAAACGATGCCCGACAACAAAGAAACAAGCTGTCCAGAAAACTGGACAGCTTGGTGGAGGAATAGAGGCCGCCAAGGAGAGATGGAAGCTCACCTTATCACCAACCTAGAGGAGATCACCGGAGGGTCGCCGAGGTTCACCGGCTGAAGCTTGGTCGCCGCAATGACTTGACGGCTGCAAAAAGCTGGGCGGCACACACCTAGGGTTGGCGCCACTAGTGGAGGAGAGGGAGGTGGCGGCACAACTAGGTTGGGCGCAACCCAATTAGGTTTTAGGATTAGGGTTTAAGCCCTATTTTATAGAGAACTAATTCTCTTAATGGTTAATGGATCATATCCATAAAGCCCTAACCCGCCTCCATTAAGATAAGTTAAAATAAACCAAACCATGATGGTTTATTTTAAGTTAAAACGAACCAACCAACCTTGGTTCATTCGCTTAATATAATCGCTTTATGTTTGGTCCAACCAAACATAGTTTCTCTTGGTCTGAGAATCCCATTCTCAAGCTCGTTTTAAATCCTTTGGATTACACTCGTTGTCCGTGTGACCAAATAGGTTCTCGGTTTATGTTGGCCGTCTATAATTAACCATTAATTATAGAACGATCATGAGTGGCACCTAGTAGTACATCATGATCCCCAATTAACCGAAAAGATCAACGGTTGATCCAGAACTATTTCTGAAACCCTTCAGTAGCTCGAATGAATCGTGCCCCATTCCCTTCACTTGTCTTATACCCACTTGGTTCAGGACATGGTCTATTGTGTCAGTCCCCACTAAATTACACTCACACCTAGCCCAAGTATCATTTCCTCGTCCTCACTAGTTACTCCACATGTATCGAAGAGTACCTTACTCTAAACATGTAATGCTTTGGCCAAAGACTTTAGTAACAATCCGACGAGAGGCCATGGGTATACATCTCCTCGCAAGGAGTGGTGAATCCTTTATAGGCTATTCAAACACCTTCGATCACTTCGACTTATACCCAATCATCCCGGGTCCACATCTCCTTAGAGATATTTGCTTAAGATGTCAAAGCATAAGTCTCCATGATCAAGATGACTTGAATACCGCAAGTCAAAGGAACATCGCACTTAAGCCACAGTAAGAACTTCATTGACATATCTATATATGCAGATAACCATATGAAGTCTTACGGCTGGTCACTCCAATGAACTAGTTACCATAACTAGCATCCACGATTAACTCCGGACATCACTATGTCTCCAGCTAGTGAGAATCAGCTGCTTGGATACACCAAGGAGTATACCTCGTGCTAGTCTCGACAGAATTGATGGTGTCCAAATCCATCAATTCATCGACTAGGGATAATTCCGATATATCACAATTACACATGTAGAGATACTCACTAGTTGTGATCCAATCACAAATTCTCTCATGCTGTGAATCGTATCGTGGACATTCAGTAAATGAGTTTAAGATCCAATCAAATACACAAAACATGTATACTCAAATAGTGAATCTTCATTTATCATATAAATGGTTCGTACAAAAGGCGATTGTCTTAGGACATCTCTCATATATTACTAACAGACTCCCACTTGGCCTAATGCCAATCGCTACGGTATCCAATACCATAAGTTCGAACATGACCCTCAAACTTATTTTGAGGTAATGCCTTAGTCAAGGGATCCGCTAAGTTCCTTTCAGTGGGAATTTTCTCGATTTGTATTTCGTTCCTACTGATGATTTCTCAGATAAGATGATAGCGGCGAACACATGTTTGGATCATTGATGAGACCACATCAAGTTCAGAGATGAACTTCTTGATCCAAACCGCTTCCTTTGCTGCTTCCAAAGCTGCAATGTATTCTGCCTTAGTGGCAGAATCCGCTATAGTGTCAAGCTTGGAACCTTTCCAACTTATTGCGCCTCCATTCGGTGAATACATACCCCGAGACATGGAATCATCCTTATGCATGCGAGGCATCCGTATACCCACGTATCACCATGTACCCTTCTCCATATATTAGGAACACATCCTTAGTTCTTCTTAAGTACTTAAGGATCGTCTTAATGATACCCAATGATCCATTCTGGATCGGGTATCTGCTCGTGACACTCAGGCATACGATACATCGGGCCTCGTACATAACATAGCATACATGATAGATCCTATTGCGGATGCATAGGAATCTTACTCATGCAAATCCTCTCGTCTTCGTGCGCGGACACATAGACTTGAAGGTGTACCCCATGCACGATGGGTAGGAAACCTTTCTTGGATTCGACATGCTAAACCTCTTTAGCACTCGGTCTATATATGTAGACTGCGAAAGACCAAGCAACCGTTTCGATCTATCTCTATAGATCTTAATCCCGAGGATGTAGGTTGCTTCTACCAGGTCTTTCATGGAGAATGTCTTGGATAACCAAACCTCCACTGACTGTAAGATTGAAACATCATTTCCTATAAGTAATATGTCTTCGACATACAATACTAGGAACACGACTGCACTCCCACTAACCTTCTTGTACACACAAGGTTCATCTGGATTTTGTGAGAAATCAAACCTTTTGATTGTCTCATCAAAACGGATATTCCAGCTCCTGGATGCTTGCTTCAATCCATAAATGGATCGTCGCAATTTGCATACCTTGGTTTTATCAACCGATGTGAAACCCTCAGGCTGTATCATATACACGTCCTCGAGCAGGTTTCCATTAAGAAAAGTTGTTTTCACATCCATCTGCCATATCTCATAATCATAATGAGCCGCTATGGCCAGGAGCATCCGAATGGATTTAAGCATAGCTACAGGCGAATAGGTTTCGTCATAATCAACACCTTGTTTTTGACGATATCCTTTCGCCACCAATCTAGCCTTATAGGTAATCACATTACCATCCATGTCGATTTTCTTCTTGAAAACCCACTTGCACCCTATAGGCTTTATCCCTTCAGGTGGGTCAACCAAGTTCCAAACTTGGTTTTCGTACATGGAATCCATTTCCGACTTCATGGCACCAAGCCACTTATCCCTTTCTGAACTTGTCGGACTTCTTCATAAGCGTAGGCTCCTCATCATCAATGAGTAACCGTCGTTCGATTAAACTTACGAGAAATCCATATCTCTCGGGGAATATTGCGTGTTCTGCGGATCTACGAAGATGTGGTGTTACAATAAGTCCAACCGATTGCTCATCACTATGAGTTTGTCACATTGTTGTGCTTCAGTATCTCATCAATGTCTATTTGAGTCTCTCGAGCCTCCTCAAGCTCGACGACACTCCCCCTTTGTTTTCTTGCAAGAGAAACTCTTTCTCTAGAAACACAACATGCCTTGAAACAAACACCTTTTGTTCCACAGGATGATAGAATTGGTAACCCCTTGTTTCCTTAGGGTATCCAACAAATAGACATTTATCAGACTTAGCATCCAATTTGTTTGGATCTGATCCGCTTCACATAAGCAGGACAACCCCATATCTTCAAGTAAGATACATGAGGTTTCTTACTATTCCATATCTCATATGGAGTAGTTGAGACTACCTTGGTGGACATTCTGTTTAACAAGTAAACAGTTGTATGAAGTGCATAGCCCCAAAAGGACTTGGGAAGAGTCGCATGATTCATCATTGACCTGACCATGTCCAACAAGGTCTGGTTACGCCTCTCAGATACACCATTATGCTGTGGTGTATATGGCGGAGTCCATTGAGACTTTATAACATTGTCTCTTAGTTAATCAAGAAACTCCGGACTCAAGTTTTCTCCACCTCGATCCGATCTAAGTATTTTAATACTCTTGTCATGTTGTTTCTCTACTTCATTTCTGAATTCTTTGAACCTTTCAAAGGCTTCAGACTTGTGTTTCATCAAGAACACATACCCAAACCGTGAATGATCATCGGTGAAGGTAATGAAGTAGCTATAGCCTCCTAAAGCTTGAGTTGACATAGGTCCACATACATCAGTATGTATTAGACCTAGTAACTCTCCCACTCGTTCACCTTTTCCAGTAAAAGGTAACTTAGTCATCTTGCCTTTTAAGCATGATTCGCATGTATCATATGAATCCAATTCAAACGATTCCAGAATTCCACATCGGTGTAATTCGGACATGCATTTCTTGCTTACATGGCCAAGACGACAATGCCACATGTAGGAGTCTATTTGATTATCCTTTCGAGCACGCTTGTTGCTCGCTTCGATATTGCAAATATCACTGGATACGTCCAACGTATAAACACCATTGCTTAAAGTTCCAATCCCATAAAGAACTCCATTCAAAGTTATGTAACAACAATTGTTACTAAAAGTCAAATGGAACCCATTTCTATTTAGACAAGAAATAGAAATGATGTTCTTTATCAACGAAGGAACATAAAAGCAATTGTCCAGTTCTAAGACAAGTCCTACAGGGAGTTCCAACAAATACGTTCCGATGGCGAGTGCAGCAACCGTTGCTCCATTCCCAACACGTAAATTTGACTCTCCCCTTGACGAGTCTTCTTCTATTCCTTAGCCCATGTATGTCATTACATATATGTGAGCCACACCCAGTATCAAATACCCAAGTGTCTGAGGAAATAGAATGACAATCAATAAAGAAGATTTCTGAAGAAGATGGGGCATCCGATGCCTTATCCTTCTTCATGGACTCAAGATAAATCTTGCACTTTCTTCGCAAATGGCTCTCCTTGCCATAATGATGGCAAGTTTCCTTTTGTGCTAGTTCTACCTTCTTAGCCCTTCTCTTCTTTCCCTTCTGTTGTTCCTTTGACTTCCTCTTAGAACCTTTCTTCGAGGAATCAACTAACAGCATCGTCCCCTGCTCATGCTTCTCAGAAGACTCCACAGTCTTCAGCATATTGAGCAGTACCACAGATGAACCTCCTAGCATCTCAGAGGTGAAGAAGAGCTTTGAGACTTCGAACCTTTCGAATCTCACTTGCTCATCAACCAACTCACAAAGATGAAGGACTACGATATGAGCATCCATATGCTCATGCTGCTTTCGTAGCTTGGGTTCCATCGTGGCTAGCATGATGCAACTCATTTGTTCAGAATCACTCACATGTTTCTGATAGGCCAACAATTGGTCCAGTGTTGCATTGTCACTAGGATGGGCGGGAAGAGCGCCGAGGACATTTGCAAGCTTTTCACCTTGAGAACAATTCTCAAGTTTCTAAGCTAGTCCAAGAAGTTCGGCCCGTCAATTTATTTGAATCAAAATGGAGCATAAATTCAAACACATCATGATCAATATATTAACTTAGAAATACAAAAGCGAGCATATATGAAAGATGATTTTAAAATGCATCAATATACATTTATAAATCCCATTCATTTTTGAATTTCAAAAACCCCAAAATCACTTTGGGAGATCGTAGGTCTATCTCCGAATGGGCTGATATCCATCATAGATATGAACAACCTTGGAGAGAGTCCAACAAGCCATTCATAACTACGATGGTAGGTATCAAATATACCGATTGCATATCATGTATAAGCAACTATCACAATGTGCTATCAACTAATTGAATGTTCACACATACATCGGGTTGTTAACACATTAACAAGTATGCATCATATGCATAGGACCCAACTTCACCTCCCTTTACATCGACCTTGGAGAGAGTCCAACAAGCCGATGCTCCAGGTTAAAGCCAACCCATTAATTGAGAAATAGTTTTAATATGGTTAGAGTGCATTTAACCAATTATCCCGTCTTGGAGAGAGTCCAACAACCAAAGCTAACGATTTACCTCTGACTCTTACCATATTAGTATTAAACTATTCCATGGTTTGAACATATTGAGTTAGTAGGGCTTGGAGAGTCCAACAACCCAAACAAGCAGAACTCTGGTTCTAACCATATTAATGGAAGGTGTAGGCTTTAATATTGATTAAGGGTTTTATGTCTCATCCTCTTTGCATGCAAATAACTATTATCTACATGGCATGGCATACATGGCATACATCTACATGTCACGACCATGGCATAATGTTATGCATCTAATGCAATTACATGGCATACAATTATGTCATGTATATAATTTCCTTATATGTCATAACTATTTATGGAAATAAAATATGTTTAAGATTTGATTCTCCAAATCAAATCATAATTAAATTAGAAACAAATTTCCAAATCTAATCACATATTTTATTCATGGAATTATTTGATTAAGGAAAATCTATTTAGGAAACCAATTTCCTAAATCATTAAAACTACTTATGGAAATAAAATATTTTAAGATTTGATTTCCCAAATCAAATCATGATTAAATTAGGAAACAAATTTCCAGAATCTAATCAAATATTTTATTTATGGAAAATATCAATTTCCATAAATACTTCCAACTTTCCAAAAGTGGAAGATTTCCATAAATACTTCTAGACTTTCCAAAATTGAAAAATTTCCATAAATACTTCTAAATTTCCAAAATTTAGAAAATTTCCAGAAATACATTATGACTATCGCAAAACCATTTTACGATTATGTGAAACACAACACTGGGCTCTGATACCCTTTGTTGGGTTTTAAACACGCATGGCGTGTGTGTTCGATCATGTTTACGTAAACATGAGCCGCAGTGAAGCAATTAAAATAATAAATCTATATTTATTACAACACACACACACGCATGCATATTACAACAAGTGTAGACATAACCGTAAATTAAAATTTTGCAATAAAGAAATTATCTCGTTATACCTTTTTATGGCGTGTAGCGAAACGGCATCAGCGGCGATCCTCGTAAGAATCGTCTCTATCCGTATCACGCCGAGCTCCTCGGGATGACCGCTAAGTCCGAGCCGTCTTTGCGGGTTACTAGCCTCGTGTTGAAGGCGGCGTGATCGAGAGATGATCACGATCGAATCCAAATTCGGATCCTAAAGCGAGTTCTCAAAACTTCGCTTCTCCGGAGAGGTATTCGTCAACCAATTGGCGAATCGCCGTCCTCCACCTCAGAGGATTACGGAGATCAAATCCCGGTAAGTTAGGCGCTATCGGAGCACTAACCGTCGTCCAAACGACGCTCCGACAACAAAGAAACAAGCTGTCCAGAAAAACTGGACAGCTTGGTGGAAGGTAGCGCCGGCCAAAACAAAGGAAGAAGCTCACCTTGATGCGAACCTAAGGAGATCACCGGAGGAGTCGCGGAGGTTCACCGGCTGAAAGCTTGTGCGCGGCAAGGACTTGGGAGCGGCACAAAGGGGTTGGCGGCAACTAGGGTTGGCGCGATTAAGCCCTATTTTATAGAGAACTAATTCTCTTAATGGTTAATGGATCATATCCATAAAGCCCGTTAACCCGCTCCATTAAGATAAGTTAAAATAAACCAAACCATGATGGTTTATTTTAAGTTAAAACGAACCAACCTTTGGTTCATTCGTTTAAAATAAACCAAACCCTTTGGTTTATTCTCATCCATTGGATTAGAACCAAACCATTTTGGTCCATCCATTATGTCTTCATAAGACCACGGCCCATCCACGCTTCCATTGCGGTGAAACAATTTCATGCTCGCTTTATGTTTAGTCAACCAAACATAGTTTCTCTCGATGCGAGAATCCCATTCTCAAGCTCGTTTTAAATCCTTTGGATTACACTCGTTGTCGTGTGACCAAATAGGTTCTCGGTTTATGTTGGCCGTCTATAATTAACCATTAATTATAGAGCGATCATGAGTGGCACCTAGTAGTACATCATGATCCCCAATTAGCGAAAGATCAGCGGTTGATCGAACTATTTACGAAACCCTTGATGCTCGAATGAATCGTGCCCCATTCCCTTCACTCATCTTATACCCACTTGGTTCAGGACATGGTCTATTGTGCCGATCCCACTAAGTGACTCGTCGCACCTAGCCCAGTATCATTTCCTCGTCCTCACAGTTCTAGTTACTCCACATGTATCGAAGAGTACCTTACTCTAAACATGTAATGCTTTGGCAAAGACTTTAGTAACAATCGACGAGAGGCCATGGGTATACATCTCCTCAAGGAGTGGTGAATCCTTTATAGGCTATTCAAACACCTTGATCACTTGACTTATACCCAATCATCCGGGTCCACATCTCCTTAGAGATGTTTGCTTAAGATGTCAAAGCATAAGTCTCCATGATCAAGATGACTTGAATCATAAAGTCGAAGAACATCGCACTTAAGCCCGCGGTAAGAACTTCATTGACATATCTATATATGCGAGAACCATATGAAGTCTTACGGTGGTCACTCGATGAACTAGTTACCATAACTAGCATCCACGATTAACTCGGACATCACTATGTCTCGGCCCGGTGAGAATCGTTGCTTGGATACACCAAGAGTATACCTCGTGCTAGTCTCGTGAATTGATGGTGTCGAATCCATCAATTCATCGACTAGGGATAATTAGATACATCACAATTACACATGTAGAGATACTCACTAGTTGTGATCCAATCACAAATTCTCTCATCTTTGTGAATCGTATCGTGGACATTGATAAATGAGTTTAAGATCAATCAAATACATAAAACATGTATACTCGAATAGTGAATCTTCATTTATTCGTATAAATGGTTCATACATCAAAGCGATTGCCTTAGCAGGAAGTGTTTAAGCTAAGCCAAAGGTCGAGCGACATCCGGAGAATCTCAAGTTGAGAAACCGTGGTGGTCGGGCGATACCAGGAGAACCTCAGGGAGTTGAGGAACCTTAGTGGTGATCGAAAGCTAAGAGACAGGTCAAGAGGACCAAAGGTAAGCTCCGTGTGTGGAGCGGTGCTAAGGACGCGCCCTCGGTTAGAGGACAATCCTAGGCGTCGATCCGACTAAGGCTTCCGGAGGAATCCTGAAGTCGAGATCGGACAGTCAAAGGACTGTCACACTACATGGCATTATGGATCTATTGTGCTAATCTTGTATTGCAGGAATTCTCAAGTGCAGCAGTCAACTGGAGATGTCGGTAGTCGACTGAAGGCAGTCGACTGCTAAGAGGATCAGTCGACTGATATCGATGAATCAATCCAGTGCACAAGGTTAAAGAGATAGAGATTGATGCCACCACCTCAGGATAAGATAAGCCGCCACCTCAGGATAAGATAAGCCGCCACCTCAGGATAAGATAAGCCGCCACCTCAAGATAAGACCCACGAGTTTTGGATCTGGATCGGGACAAATTCCAAGGTGCAAATCTATAAAAAGAGGGGAGGAATCACACCCAAAAAAAAAAGAATCTCCCAAGTGCTCGTGCTCTCTACAACGCTACTCCGACCGTGCGCCATCTTCTAATTAATTGTCGGTATTATTATTATCTTTCTATACTTAATTTGTATAAGGACCGGTAAGGTTGTTACCGGCCTTATAATCATTGTATTCGTCTTGTCTCTTACCTCCAATGAGGAAGAGACTTTTAGTGATTGCCCTTCGGAAGCGATCAAGGATCGTAGGGCCTTGGATTAGCAGCCGGTGGGCAGTGTATGACACAAGGAGTGTCCCTCTCTCACTATCATTTTCATTGCCATACACACTCCTAGGTCGATCTTAGGGCTCTCCTCTATGCTATCTAATGTTGTGTAGTCGTACCCCATCCTATGGAAAATATGAGGAATTAAGCCTCCCAAAATAATTTCTCCCTTCGCCACTTTGCCCATTTTCACTAGGTGTCTAATGAAATGGGACCCTACATCAATGCTACTCCTTTCTTGTAGCATGTCCCATAAGCAAAGTAGCTCACTCACTCTCACTACACCATCACTCTCTCCTCTCTTAAAAATTATACTCGCCATAACCCGGTGTAGGTACCGGAAAATAGGGTTTTGGAGGCGTGAGGCTTTGGCCCTAGAAGGCTCATAAGCACGCTCCCCCGTCAATTAGGACCAAAAGGTCCGAGCATTAAACCCAATTGGGGTTCTCCTCTCTCCCCCACTAGGCAAGCCAAAATAGTCATTCCATTGGTGTAGTGTCCATTGATGCTCAATGTTAAACAACCTAAAGGTAATCTTACCCTCTTTGCTCTCTCTCCCCATTAAGATTTTCGCTTCTAAAGAACTCAAAAATTCTAAAACTATTCTAGGGTAGGTTGGGTGTGTTACCCCCATAATCTCTCCCCACCCTATTTTTGCAAATAGGGCTTGAATATCACCAAACAAACCTAGGGTTTCTAATAGCTCTTCATCTAGATACCTAGTAGCGGTGATTCTTCTAGTAGAAAGCATGATAAATCTTTCCCTATGCTCGTTATTATGAAATGCAAGGGAGGGAAGAGCGTCACCTTCCTCCGGAGCTTGTGGAGCATCCCTTCTCCTTGTTCTTCACTCCGAGGTAGAAGATCAAGGCACCACTTGCCTTGTCCTCCTCATCCTTGCTTCAATTGGGCTTCTTTGTGTTAGGATGTATACTGAAAGCCTAGCCTTTGTATGAATATTTTCATTTTGAAATAAGAATCACATGATCATTGTTTGCATTTTATATCTATGCATATTGTCTGATACTTTACATTGTAAATAACATGGTGTGTGGTGTCGCACAGAAGAGCATGTTATCAGTTCCTTGTAGAGTATAATAGAGGCTCACAACTAAGATGGTTCTGGACAAACCATTGACATGGTTGAAGTGTAATTTGGTATTGATTTATCTTGACCATAGAATTACACTAGTACACTTTGTGTGTATTGAGCAGGATCGATTTAGAGGTGATTCAATTTATACTGACTAAATAATTGAATCAGACCTCAGATATTATGGTGTACATGCTCTTAATCCCGATATAATAATGAACACATGTACTTAGTATTTATTTCTTTGATTTACCAATGGGAGAGACTTATATGTTAAGTCGATAGACCTGGTAAGTTGGGAAATAATATTATTTACATGGTGTGTCATTGATTATAGGAGGAAACCGTGTCTTATACATTAGGATGATGATGTCCTCTTGAGGAGCTCATAAAGTTCATCATGTAAATTCTACAGGTGGACTTGGTCCAACATGATGATAAGGATGAGTGGTACTACTCATGAAGTTAGATATTAATTAATTAAATTGTCAGTAATTTATTTAATTAATGGACATTCAATATCTTAAATACGGTGAGATATTTTGCACAAATAATATATAGAGCCCATATTTAATTATGTGGGTTGGTGAGGTAGATCAATGATGATCCTCTAGTGGAATGGATCATCATTAATGGATCGGGTTATATGTGGTTCAGATCCGTTGGGTGGTCAAGATCCAACTCCTCCTCATGGTCCCTATTGTAGCCTATTATAAATACCTCATGAAGTCTAGACCTAATTGTGATTGTTGGTTGGCATTGGAGAGGCGTGGGCGGCAAGGGAGAAAGGGTGTGCTAGGGTTTTGCATCACTTTGGCCGGCGACAACAAGGGCTAGGGTTTCTCTTCCTTCCTCCTTGGTCGGCGCCTCCTTTCCCTTTCCTATAGTCGGTGGCTCCTCTTCTCCCTTTCCAAAGGTCGGTGCCTCCTTCTCCTTCTCCTAGGGCCGGAGGCAACAAAGGCTAGGGTTCCTTCTTCCTTTGTCTTGGCCAGCGCATACTCTCCCTCTCCTAGGGTCGGCGGCAACAAGCTTTGTGTTCGGCACGAGATAGGAGAAGAAGGAAGGGTTTTCTTCCCTTGTTCGGAGCGAGAAAGGAAGGAAAGATACGTGGTCTAGGAGGCTTCGATTCTTTGAAGATCGTCGCCCACACGACATCCAAGAAGAGGATAAGAATACAATAGAAGATCAAGAGGTAAAACAAGATGTATAATCTTGTTTAATTTTGATTCTTGTTCTTTTGTATTTTTTATGTTATTGATTGACATGGACCTTGATGATAAACACAAAAATCGGTGATCCGTACATTATCTATTCTGCGGCTAATCGAGGAAAAGAGTTAGGTGGCTTGAACAAAAAGTTTGTTCAAGCGACCACTCAAATCGAATAGCACGATGATGAATCGGTTGCTTGGGTAATCCATCTCCGTTCGGATTAGTTTTAATTAATGAAATTTTAATCCGGGGTCGTGAGATAGGATTGCCATGCACAAGCGACCGAGGCGAAGCGAAGCGAGAAGCAATTCCCTTCAATTGGTATTAGAGCCACGATTTTCGATTTTGTGTGTTTTGGATTCGGTTACTTTCATGCATTTATCAGATATTGTTTATGCTGGATAATAGTAGGATGTGCGTAGGCTAACTTTTTGCTTGCATACATAAGATCCAACTATTATGGCTATGTGAATATATGTGATTGTGTGTGTGTGATTGTAATTGATTATTTGAATCCTCGGGGTTGACGAGGCTAATTAGTATTTAATTTTTGCAATTAAATACAACATTGTTTAGTCGTTCATTTTAATTTACTTTCGATCCAGATATGTTGTACACTCCTTCGTGGAGTATAGGATCGATGGATGTAAATTAAAATAGTTTATCTCGGCTCGGATCCTCTTGTGACTTGCGCATGGTAAAGGGAGGAGCGGACGAGGTGGCGACACGATGGTAAGCATATTGGAAAACGAAAGCCATAATAGATGGAAAATTTATTTTTCATATTTATTGCTTATTGTTTGATATGCATGTTGTGTGTGTTTGAAAATTCCTCAATTTTAAATTACTAAGTGGGAGAGGGATATTTTTTTAAAATTCCCAGGCCTCCATTACAATTTGACATGTGATGCAAACAAACTTGCGTGTTGCCTCTGAGTACCTTCCTCCATATCAGATGAGTTTATTTTGCGGATCACTAGGTCAAATATGGTTATAGAAAATTATTTAGGAGCATGTGTACTTCCCCATCGAAAGGCACATAATCTGAGGTAATTGCCTTAGTATCGGGTAATGGTAAACACTTAGATGCAAATAAAAGTATCCTCCCCATCGGAGTCACTGCTTTTATTTGTAGGGCCGAAGAGGAACCAACTATTAATTTTATTTGTTAAAAAGTAAGGTTGACAGGATAATAAAATTAATGGGTAAAACCTCCTCTTACAAATGTAGAATTTGTATACGTCCATACTATCGTGGCATATGATATTCTCAGTGTTTTGAGGTGTTGGTTGATTTTAAAATTTTATTGTTTGAAGAATCAATAAATTTTTGAAATATAATGTTTTGATCACTATGATTCTTAGGTTTTTCAAAATGGCTTTCAACCCACTTGCAGTGATTCTGAAAGAAAACAAACTTACTAAACCTAACTATGTTGATTGGAAACAGAATTTGGACATTGTCTTGACTGTTGAGGAGTACAAATATGTACTCTTTGAAGAGTGTCCTCCTAAGCCTACAGATGATTCTAGTGAAAAGGATAAAGAGAGTTATAGGAAGTGGGTCAAGGCAGATGAGATGGCGCAGTATTACATTTTGGCTTCTATGTCAAATGTATTGCAACATCAGCATCAGGCCATGACTACTGCCTATGACATGATGCTCAATCTCAAGGAACTTTTCGAATACCAGGATCGGGCTGCTAGGCAGGAAGCTATGAGGAACTTGATGACGACCACCATGATTGAGGGAACACCCGTGAGGGATCATGTTCTCAAGACGATGGCTCATTTGAATGAGCTGGAAGTCCTTGGAGCGGAGATTGATGGGGACACCCAGGTCGATATCATTCTCCAATCTCTACCTAGAAGTTTTGAGCAGTTTCGCCTGAACTACAACATGAATAAGAGGTTGTATTTGTTGGCGAAGCTTCTGACAGAACTCCAAGAGGCAGAGGAGCTTTTTCGTCAGAGTGCTCAGGCTATGGTTGCTCAAAAGGTTTCTACTTCTAAGTCGAAAGGCAGGAAGAAGAAGAAACAGGGTGTAGCAAAGATGGCGGTAGGACCTCAGGCAGGAGCGAAGAAGTCGAAAAGCAAGTGCTTCACTTACAAACAGACTGGACATTGGAAGGCGGACTGTCCTAACCGAAAACATAACAAAGGTATATCTTTTAGTTTAGTCATTTAAACATATTTAGCGGTGTTATCTACCGGCACCTGGTGTGTAGATACGAGAGCCACTAATCATGTCTGCAATTCTTTATAGGGGTTTCAGGAAACCAGACGACTAGCTGAGGGAGAGATTACCGTCTACATGGGCAAGGTTATGAAGGTGGCAGCTATTACAGTGGGAGATGTTTATTTATCTTTTGATAGAAATAAAACTTTGGTTTTGAGAAATTGCCTTTGTGTACCTACATTTTGAAAGAATTTGATTTCAGTTTCTAAATTGTTTATGGATGGGTATTCTATTTCTTTTAATGACAGAGTTGTTATAAAAAGGAATAGGGAAATTATCTATTCTGGTGCGTTGGTAGGAAATTTATACACTCTTGAACCAAAGACTCCTACGATGCAAATAGAAATAAATAACTCATCTTATAAATCTAATAAGAGAAAAGAGCCTTCGAAAATGAAGCATACATATCTTTGGCATCTAAGGTTAGGTCATATTAACCTGAGTAGAATTCAAAGGTTGATAGTTGATGGTGTAAGATACCGAAAAAAAAATCCCTTGGTAAGTAAGAATTATCTTGTGGAATTTTTTTTAGGAGTTTTTAGAAATTTTTCTAGCATCGAATGGAGTTCATATGATCGATTAGGAAGAAGATTAAGGCTTAAATTGGGGATTGAGTTAGACTTGAGCTAGCTCAATCAATTGGCCAGTTTTAAACAAAACGCTCGAACCCGACCTTATAACCCGTTTCCTTTTTCCGTTCATTTTCTCCCTGTGCCCCTTTTTCTTCCCAATTATCGCGATTCTCCTTCCTCGTGATTCTTTCTCTGCACGCCGCCGATCAATCCTTCTATCTCCGCCCGATCTCTGCCCGTGCTCGCTGCTGCCTTCTCCCTCGCGCGCCACCATGTCGTTGCCGCTGCCACTGCGAGTGGATCCATTGCCGCCCAACGCCTCTTGCCTCGTCGGCAAGACGATTCAACGTCGTTGCCCAAGCCGACCAGACCTTGCCGCCGCTCGGGGTCGCCTCCTCGAGCCGCTCACTGCGTGACCATCGAGCCACCCGTCGCCGGACGCCAATGCCATGTCGCTGCCACCGCGATTTGGAGTCACTACTGTCACCGTCGCGGATTTGGGTTCTTTTCTCTGCCACCAAAGCCGACGCCTCTGCTCCAGCCGTCGCCTGGATTGTTGTGAGTAGCTTCATTAGGTTGCTTGTCTTCTTCCTCCAAGCAAGTGGTCGGAGGTTTTGCACTTGTGTCGCCTCCTTATCGTGCTCGACCTCTTCGTTCGATCACCTTCGATCAATGCCGCCTTCGTGTGATATCGTTGTCCACGATGAGCAGGCAGTGCTGCTTGATCTCTATCAATTTTCACTTGAGTGCTAGTAAACCTTGATTGCTCACTATAGCTGTGGATTGTTAATGCTAGGTGTGCTGATTAGATTTTTATTTGGTATCAAGGAGTTATGGCCAGAGATTGTGATACATTCCTACGTGTGTGGGTTGCAGTTCAACTGGTAGATTCAGATTGGATATACTAAGCAAATGAAGAAGCTGGGCAAGAGTAGATAAGTTCGGTAAGTTCAGATCTAAATGTATATAAACACATATCGTTTGATTGGTATATTCACAGTTAATATTATGGATTGATACGTTGATGTATTGTAGACGAGTTGAATGTTGTAGGTTGGATGTGTTGTAATTAGGGATTTGTTTTTCTGGTGAATAGGACAATTGGGGGAAAACGCATGTCGGTGAAGATCTGGTTAGTAAGATCTGTTTACCCTTATTGTTTTCAATGGAAATTGCTATAAATTGGGTAGTGAGTAAAGATTCAGTTTATCCAGAGGCTGTGTTGATGAAATTGGAGTAAGTATGTTCAGGTTTGGAAAGTTTATCGATATATAAAAATAGATATACGTTGATGCAGCTCGTTTCTGTGTTGTGGTTGTGATGGTAGGTGCCTGTTGTGGTCGAATCTATTTGGTGGTTATAGATTTCTACTTCAATGATGGATCATGATGCTTTGAAACGGAAGCTAAGCTAGGTAAGTTGTGATTTAAAAGCTAATGGAAGAAGCTATTCAATTAGTTGATCGAGATACAAGGTTGATGTAAGATTTGATTCGATCATTGGATTTGTGATGGTACTTAACTGTATCCTATTGTCACAGGACTTTGATTGCGATAGATACATGGACGTGAAGATGGATAGTACGGATTACATATCAGGTGGGTAATTTCCTACCTGGTCCGGGTAGATGTATTGCATTCAGATTTAGTCATAGATATGAGCATGTTAGGTGTTCATATTACCTTGACCCTGCTCTTATTATCGTATGCTTGAACTTATCGTTGGATATATTTATGCTCAATTGTTGATATCACATATACCCTATCATGATTTAGGAGTTATAGATGTGATGTAAATTGGCTTAGATGTTTAGTAGGGTGTAAATGTCAGTACGGGTGATGACCCAATTTATAAATTGGCAAAAAGGTCATCTGTGGGTAGGTAATGCCCTAAATGTAGGATTTATTTCCAATACCCGTATGTTGCATACTTGTTACCAACCATGTGTTGGGTAATGGTTAGGTGAAAGGTGATTAGTGTGTCGCTACGGACCGGTGGTCCTAGCTTGATATGATTAATCGAGTACGACTCTCTATCGGATAGAGAGTGCGTCGATCAGTTGAGTACGACTCTCTATTGGAGAGAGAGTTATGATCAGTCGAGTACGACTCTCTATTGGAGAGAGAGTTATGATCAGTCGAGTACGACTCTCTATTGAAGAGAGAGTTATGATTAGTCGAGTACGGCTCTCTACAGGATAGAGAGTCCGTCGATCTGATGAGTACAACTCTATATAGGATAGAGTATTGATTAGATGGGTATGACGCTTTGCTGAACAGAGAGTCTGTGGTAGATGGCTATACGGGTGACAGCATACACATGTCATTTGCATGCATTCTGACGACATAGTCTCCCTTGGGGTTGAGAGAGTCGTCAGTCATCTTGCCTCCCAGAGCACTCCCCGAGGAGTAACTGGTGTGAGGGCAGAGCATCTGTTGTGCCGCACTCTACCACTTTGGACGGTGGTAGTTGGAGTTGCGTGCAGTTGTCCTGGGTGCGTGGTACTTGACCACTCATTGGTAGTGTTAGTCGGAGTGGCCAGCAGCAGGGACCCCCGTTGTGTAGCGAGCTCTTTACGCTCATATGCTACTTGATCATACTGCCCACTCGGCCACTCTATAGCAGTGGTTGGTGTGAGTTGGGACAGTTGTCATGTCGTGCCACCTAGGCCACACTGGGGTCGTGGTAGCGAGTAGGGGTGAGCAGGCATGACCATGCATGCTTCATTGTCGTATCTGATGGCGCTTTGCATATTACCATATATAGATACATATATGTATGTATATATATATATATATATATGGATGGTTGAGATTAATATATATATAGATACAGTCTATATATATATGATTATTGTGATGTTGCATTTGATTGTACTATGCTTGCTGCATTTGGGTGTACATCATATTCATGCATGTTTCTTGCATTTGTTATACGATTGTGTCGGATACTGGTATGTGTTGGACAGACCATTAGATACCTTGACCTGTAGCTAGAGTATATTTTCAGTTGATCTACTCTATATATATATATATATATATATATATATATATATGTTAGATATATGTTAAGGTTGGATCAGAGTAGCGTGGCAGACTTCAGGTATGTCTACATTTTTATGTTGTTTATTTTGTTAGACGGTATATGCTTGTATTTATATACTATGCTGATATACTTGTTGTACCTCTAGAGTATGTTGTTGAAAATACATGTGATATGACATATATACATGTTTTTCTATTACCTGCTGAGTTTTACTCACCACCCCCCACGGACCCTGGGTTTTCTGTCGCCCAGGTAACAGGTAGAAGACTTCGTGACAGCTTGGAGCACCGCTGGCTGACGTCTCATCTCACCTCCGAGGCTCCCGTATTGGTTTTGGGCTTTGCGTCCGCCGTGTTATGTATTCGGAATTTTCGTGATGTTATGTATTATGTGATGTACGCACATGTTGGTGCGGGTTTTGTCGAGGTTTTCTTTATGTTCTAGTGTTAGTCATACCGGTATGCATGTGTGGGATTGTATTGTTGTGGTATCATTTTCGCTGTGTATTTGTTGTAGTAGTTTGTTATGTTGTTGTGGTTTGGTGATATTGTTATATATATTGTTGTTATTGTGGGCCTACGGGCCTTGTATTAACCCGAAATGTTGCCACGTACAGGGGAGATGTCGTCCGTTTGATTTTCAACTTGCCATGCTCTCGGGGCGTGACAACTTTAGTGGTATCAGAGCCCAAGGTTCTGCGATGCCATACAATGGTGTTTTTGTGTCGAGTCTTGGATTCTCGGGAGTCGATTTATTCGATTTTGGTTTTTGAGATGAGATGGACAGCGGCCTGAGCTCCAAGCAGCACGAGGTAAGAATTCCTGAAAAACTTATGGTTTAGTAGATATTTATCTAAATTTGAATAGTAGGTGTATACAATAGAGTTATGACACCTGTGCAGACTTGTAGTAGGGGTCGTCCACCGAGGCGACCAATCGGAGTTGCCGATAGGGTTTATACTCCCGATTTTGTTGACTATGCTTTTAGTGTATATAACAGGGAATAACCTGTAGTGTGTTGGTTATTGTTCGGAACCGTGGTATGAGTTGACCATGGGAACGACCTGTTAAGTCTGTGAGTCTTGAACATGTGTCGAAAAGGTGATTTACCTTTGAGAGCCGACTGATATCGAGTCGGAAAAATATGGGTCAAGTCGTCACATTTCTGGTTGAAATCAGAGATTTCAGCCTTAGAGATTTTCACTAACGGTACTAGTCAGATCATTACCTGTGGGTAATGAACAGACTTGTAGACTATTTGTGATGCAGATAGCGGAAGGCTAGGTTACAGTGTTTCATAGGGATTTTATCCCTGAGTTGTTCGTACTGAGTTGTATAACTTTGAAAGTACTTTTAAGTACTTAACTCATGTTATACCGAGAAAGTAGAGTTATTTGCATACCATTATCGGGGTCAAGCCGATATTTGGTGATAAATGTAGAAAAAAATCTTCGGGAAATAATATATCACTTGATCATAGTTTAGTGATGTTGAAAGAGAGTATTTCCCCGTGTCACTTTTAGTGACGCATTGTAAGGAATTCTTGAGCTTCAAGAAAGGGTGATCGGTCAGTAATAGTGTACTGTACAGAGTCGTGAGACTTGCAGAGGTTACGACCACCTAATAGCTCAAGGAGATGAATGGATAATTTAAGCCGCCAGAGTTATTGTCTTATAGTTGGATTAGGATGCCGAGATCTTCTACCAGATCCTGCCGGAAGATATTGGATTGAGATAGGAGTTTTAAAATGACTTCGTACAAGAATTTAAGAGTTGGAGACCGGTAAGCAACTATTGCAGGTCAACTTATTAGAGTCAGAAGTCTCCGACTGTTGGATAAAGCAATAAGATCGGAGCATAGGCATCGAGCCATGTTTCGATTATAGAAGACCAGCCGCGGATCATCAGGATGTTCTCGTGGATATCAGCAAAATCAGAACAAAGACTCCGAAGGGATTATGGGCATGCAGTGCAGATCACGAAGACACGCGAAGCCAGATTATCCGTTGGAGCAGTTCAGCTGTTGCTATTGTTGAGCAACCAGTACAGTGGGGGAGGTGTACCTTGAAGATTTAGTTGAAGACTATCGATGGTGTTCCGAGAGAAAGATGCATCATCTCGACAGCAGAGATCAGCACAGAAGATGTGGGTTACCTTATCAGCATCAACCTACTACCTCAGGAGTGGTTGGAGTTCCTTGATACTCCCCTTCAGCAGAGATCATCACAGAAGAAACATCAGCAAAAGACATTGTAGAAGACTCAGCAGACAACAACAAGTAGTTACCTCCAGATGTGTTTTGCTTAGTGCAGAAGAGAGAGTATACGACGAAGGTCGTATCTATTCGGTATTCTACATTTGCAGCTTGTAGGATTTAGGGATGGGATCAGATGATCTAGGAAAAATCCCCGAGGCATTCGTCGCAGAAATACGACCGAATTATCGCGGACTGTTGGATCTGATCTTATTCTCTTCGGAGAAAGGCCGAGACCTACGGGGAGCCTTTGGATCGGATCGACAGATAATGGATTGTTCAGGGTATTACCTTAGTTTACCCTCAAGGTTAATATATTGAGAGATGCTTGTAGTTACAGGTATCTGTGGCTAGAACATTCTCAGTTGGATAAGAAGGGTTCCTATACATCAACTTGTGGGTCGGTGGTATCTCTACCGTCAGGTGAGAGGTGGACCAACAATTAAGAAGTTAAGGGATGCCCTTAGACTTGGATAGACATACCTTTACTGTAGACATATCCTTACGGATGGTCAAATTGTTGGAAGTATGGTATGATATGTCTCTAAGATGGGCGAATAATCCGAGAGTATTCGGATGAACTCCTAGCCTTGCTGTTGCATAGGCAAGTGGAGTAGGCGATCGAAATGATTGCGGAAATGGTTCCGATATCGAAGATCCCATGTCGGGTGATAATTTGACTGGTATAAGTGTTACTAAACACTATGAGAATTGGAAGAATGTAAGTTGCGATTATAGGAGATGTTGGAAGGGATATTTATCTATCCCAGTATTCCACCTTGAGAAGATCCGGAACTCTTTGTTGAAAGAGAGATGGACCTTTGAAAGTATGCATCGATTATCGATGATGGAATGCGATAGTTGTTGAAAGTAAATGAATATTCTTCGTTGTGGGTAAATGATCTATTTAGATCAGTTAAAGACACTTGTGTATACTCTAGGATTGGTTTACGACTGAAGTGTTGATATTGTAGTGACATGGTGTCATACAATTATCACAGTCGTTGTGATGATTGATATATCATCAACTTGGAGTAAGCAGGATGCAGGTGTATGGAGGATGACAATTTCATACTTAGTATGAATTTTATGAGTTTTGATTAAGATGTTTGACTAATTAATGATTTAGTCTCCCCTGGATTTGAGAATCGTGTATCCTTGACATGATTGGATCAGTTTGTGGTTGTTGTAGTTGCGTAACCTGACCACTGTTGATTGTGGTAGTTGGAGTTGCACACTCGACCACCGTAGATGGTGGTTTTCCTTGTATGTTTTGGTTAATTCCGTAGATGTGGATAGAATGCTTGACATCACTATACCACAGACTTGTTTGACAAAAGTGATAATGGAAATCATTTAGTCGGAAGCTGGTGAAACCAGTTTACAGGACCTAGATGACGGTTAACTTTTACACGAGTATTAGTTAATCCTTCCGGGGTGGATAAAAGGGTGATGGACGCAGATGCGTCATTTCAGGGATCGGAACGATTCCGATGCAGTTGAATGAGACATATCTTATGCCTACGTCAGTTAAGAAACTACGAGATAGTCTGTCATATACATGACATGACTTTAGTAGTTATTATCTGGATTTGTAGTGGTATGGAGCAGAAGTGCTCATTGAATTTATCAAGCTACTGTGTAGCTACTATAGAGTTGTTGGAGCACGAACAATTGCAACAAGGGAGATTGATCGCTATAGTCTTCCATGCACTTACAGAGTGTGTGGTAGAGTGGATTTTGAATGGTTGATGGAGTTCTCTTTTGAGAAGATAATTCTCCGTCTCTAATATGGATATGTGTCCTGGACATGCATCCACTTAAGAAAGAGTTGCTGCAGGAAGCACATCATTTAAGATTTGCTATTCTTCCTGATGGTACTCGGATGTACTGAGAGTTGAAATGTTTATACTGATGAGAACAGTATGAAGAGAAATACCGCAGACTTTGTTGTTGGATATATACTATACCAGCAGGTGAAGGTTAAACATTAGAACCCGTAAAGGACGTGATGTGATTTGGGTGATTGTGGATCGACTGACCAAATCATCTCATTTCCTTCCTATTCATGGGTCGTACTCGTTGGAGCACCCGGCATAATTGTATTACCGAAAGATTATCAGATTGTGTGGGGTACTTTTAAGTACCATATCGGATAAAGATTCGCGATTTACCTCGCGATTTTGGCAGAGTCTGCACCAGACTATGGGTATAGAGCTTCGGCTTAGTGCAACATTTTATCTATAAATAGATGAATAGTCTGAGTGTACCATTTAGATGTTGGAGGATCTATTCAGATCTCGTGTCGTGGATTATGGAGGTGTAACTTATCGGTTGGCTTTACCTCCGACACGTGTGGGTGTTCACAACGTGTTTCATATTTCTATGTTGGGGAAATACGTGCCGCGATCTGACCATGTTCTGAAAGATGTTCCGATTCTACCTCAGTCTAATGCGACCTATGAGGAGATTCCAGTGCAGATTCTTGGTCGCAAGGAGCATCAGTTGCAGACAAAACCATCTGACTCGTAAAGGTTGGATGACAGTATCATACCGATGAGGAGGCTATGTGGGAGCTGGAAGACACTATCCGAGCTCGATAGTCTCATCTAGTCACTTGAGGAAGATATGTGGTCCTTTCGGAAACTTGCTTGAAGTAAATTTTTGCATGTTAGTACGAAATTTGGGGACCAAATTTTATTAAGTGGGGGAGAATGTAAGATACTGAAAAAAAAAATCCCTTGGTAAGTAAGAATTATCTTGTGGAATTTTTTTTAGGAGTTTTTAGAAATTTTTCTAGCATCGAATGGAGTTCATATGATCGATTAGGAGTAAGATTAAGGCTTAAATTGGGAATTGAGTTAGACTTGAGCTAGCTCAATCAATTGGCCAGTTTTAAACAAAACGCTCGAACCCGACCCATATAACCCGTTTCCTTTGTCCGTTCGTTTTCTCCCCATGCCCCTTTTTCTTCCCAATCATCGCGATTCTCCTTCCTCGCGATTCTTGCTCTGTGCACCGCCGATCGATCCTTCTATCTTCGCCCGATCTCCGCCCGTGCTCACTGCCGCCTTCTCCCTCGCGCGCCGCCACACCGTTGCCGCTGCCACCGCGAGTGGATCCATTGCCGCCCAACGGCGCTTGCCTCGTTGGCAAGACGATTCACCGTCGTCGCCCAAGACGACCAGACCTTGCCGCCGCTCGGGGTCGCCTCCTCGAGCCGCTCACTACGTGACCATCGAGCCACCTGTCGCCGAACGCCAATGCCACGCCGCTGCCACCGCAATTTGGATTCACTGCTATCACCGTCGCGGATTTGGGTTCTTTCCTCTGCCACCAAAGCCGACGCCTCTGCTCCAGTCATCGCCTGGATTGTTGGTGAGTAGCTTCATTAGGTTGCTTGTCTTCTTCCTCCAAGCAAGTGGTCAGAGGTTTTGCACTTGTGTCACCTCCTTACCGTGCTCGGCCTCTTCGTTCGATCACCTTCGGTCAATGCCGCCTTCGTGTGATATCGTTGTCCACGATGAGCAGGCAGTGCTGCTTGATCTCTATCAATTTTCACTTGAGTGCTAGTAAACCTTGATTGCTCACTATAGCTGTGGATTGTTAATGCTAGGTGTGCTGATCAGATTTTTATTTTGTATCAAGGAGTTATGGCCAGAGATTGTGATCCATTCCTACGTGTGTGGGTTGCAGTTCAACTGGTAGATTCAGATTGGATATACTAAGCAAATGAAGAAGCTGGGCAAGAGTAGATAAGTTCGGTAAGTTCAGATCTAAATGTATATAAACACATATCGTTTGATTGGTATATTCACAGTTAATATTATGGATTGATACGTTGATGTATTGTAGATGAGTTGAATGTTGTAGGTTGGCTGTGTTGTAATTAGGGATTTGATTTTTCTGGTGAATAGGACAATTGGGGGAAAACGCATGTCGGTGAAGATCTGGTAAGTAAGATCTATTTACCCTTATTGTTTTCAATGGAAATTGCTATAAATTGGGTAGTGAGTAAAGATTCAGTTTATCCAGAGGTTGTGTTGATGAAATTGGAGTAAGTATGTTCAGGTTTGGAAACTTTATCGATATATAAAAATAGATATATGTTGATGCAACTCGTTTCTGTGTTGTGGTTGTGATGGTAGGTGGCTGTTGTGGTCGAATCTATTTGATGGTTATAGATTGCTACTTCAATGATGGATCATGATGCTTTGAAACAGAAGCTAAGCTAGGTAAGTTGTGATTTAAAAGATAATGGAAGAAGCTATTCAATTAGTTGATCGAGATACAAGGTTGATGTAAGATTTGATTTGACCATTAGATATGTGATGGTACTTAACTGTATCCTATTTTCATAGGACTTTGATTGCGATAGATACATGGACGTGAAGATGGATAGCACGGATTACATATCAGGTGGGTAATTTCCTACCTGGTCCGGGTAGATGTATTGCATTCAGATTTAGTCATAGATATGAGCATGTTAGGTGTTCATATTACCTGGACCCTGCTCTTATTATCGTATGCTTGAACTTATCGTTGGATATATTTATGCTCAATTGTTGATATCACATATACCCTATCATGATTTAGGAGTTATAGATGTGATGTAAATTGGCCTAGATGTTTAGTAGGGTGTAAATGTCAGTATGGGTAATGACCCAATTTATAAATTGGCAAAAAGGTCATCTGTGGATAGGTAATGCCCTAAATGTAGGATTTATTTCCAATACCCGTATGTTGCATACTTGTTACCAACCATGTGTTGGGTAATGGTTAGGTGAAAGGTGATTAGTGTGTCGCTACAGACTGGTGGTCCTAGCTTGATATGATTAGTCGAGTACAAATCTCTATTGGATAGAGAGTGCGTCAATCAGTTGAGTACGACTCTCTATTGAAGAGAGAGTTATGATCAGTCGAGTACGACTCTCTATTGGAGAGAGAGTTATGATCAGTCGAGTACGGCTCTCTACAGGATAGAGTCCATCGATCTGATGAGTACAACTCTCTATAGGATAGAGAGTATTGATTAGATGGGTATGACTCTTTGCTGAACAGAGAGTCTGTGGTAGATGGTTGTACGGGTGACAGCATACACATGTCATTTACATGCATTCTGATGACATAGTCTCCCTTGGGGTTGAGAGAGTCGTCAGTCATCTTGCCTCCTAGAGCACTCCCCGAGGAGTAACTGGTGTGAGGGCAGAGCATCTGTTGTGCCGCACTCTACCACTTTGGACGGTGGTAGTTGGAGTTGCGTGCAGTTGTCCTGGGTGCATGGTACTCGACCACTCATTGGTAGTGTTAGTCGGAGTGGCCAGCAGTAGGGACCCCCGTTGTGTAGCGAGCTCTTTACGCTCATATGCTACTTGATCATACTGCCCACTCGGTCACTCTATAGCAGTGGTTGGTGTGAGTTGGGACAGTTGTCATGTCATGCCACCTAGGCCACACTGGGGTCATGGTAGCGAGTAGGGGTGAGCAGGCATGACCATGCATGCTACATTGCCGTATCTGATGGCGCTTTGCATATTACCATATATAGATACATATATGTATGTATGTATATATATATATATATATATATATGGATGGTTGAGATTAATATATATATAGATATAGTCTATATATATATGATTATTGTGATGTTGCATTTGATTGTACTATGCTTGCTGCATTTGGGTGTACATCATATTCATGCATGTTTCTTGCATTTGTTATACGATTGTGTCGGATACTGGTATGTGTTGGACAGACCATTAGATACCTTGACCTGTAGCTAGAGTATATTTTGAGTTGATCTACTCTTCCTGTTATATATATATATGTTGGATATATATTCAGGTTGGATCAGAGTAGCATGGCAGACTTCAGGTATGTCTGCATTTTTATGTTGTTTATTTGGTTAGACGGTATATGCTTGTATTTATATACTATGCTGATATACCTGTTGTACCTCTAGAGTATGTTGTTGAAAATACATGTGATATGACATATATACATGTTTTTCTATTACCTGCTGAGTTTTACTCACCACCCCCCATGGACCCTGGGTTTTCTGTCGCCCAGGTAATAGGTAGAAGACTTCGTGACAGCTTGGAGCACCGCTGGCTGATGTCTCATCTCACCTTCGAGGCTCCCGTATTGGTTGTGGGCTTTGCGTCTGCCGTGTTATGTATTCGGAATTTTCGTGATGTTATGTATTATGGGATGTACGCACATGTTGGTGTGGGTTTTGTCGAGGTTTTCTTTATGTTCTGATATTAGTCATACCGGTATGCATGTGTGGGATTGTATTGTTGTGGTATCGTTTCTGCTGTGTATTTGTTGTAGTAGTTTGTTATGTTGTTGTGGTTTGGTGATATTGTTATATATATTGTTGTTATTGTGGGCCTACGGGCCTTGTATTAACCCGAAATGTTGCCACGTACAGGGGAGATGTAGTCCGTTTGATTTTCGGCTCGGCATGCTCTCGGGGCTTGACAGATGGACCTTTGGGTTCATTGGTGGTGGAAGATTTCTCAACCTGCGAATCTTGCTTGGAAGGTAAAATGACCAAGGGGCCTTTTAAGGCCAAGGGGTATAGGGCCAAAGATGTGTTGGAATTGATTCATTCTGATTTGTGTGGTCCTATGTCTATCCAGGCTAGAGGTGGTTTTTAATATTTCATCTCTTTTATAGATGATTATTCAAGATATGGATACATTTACTTGATGCGTCGCAAGTTTGAATGCTTTCACAGGTTCAAAGAATTCAAGGTTGATGTGGAGAAATGTCAAGGTAAAAGTATCAGGACACTACGATCTGATCATGGTGGTGAGTACCTCTTGGGAGAGTTTAGGAGTTACTTATCACAGGCTGGGATTCAATCCCAACTATTTGCACCTGGTACACACCAGCAGAATGGTGTGGCGGAGCGAAGGAATAGGACTCTTATGGAGATAGTTAGATTGACGATGAGTTATCCTGAGTTACCAAATTCATTTTGGGGGTATGCTCTAGAAACGACAGTGTATATTATGAACTTGGTACCATCTAAATCAGTACCTTCTACTCTCATAGAATTGTGGACTGGGCGAAAGCCTAGTCTGAGACATATTTGGATTTGGGATAGTCCAGCACGTGCTGAAGGGAGATGCTGGTAAGTTTGAATCTCGTACAGAAGTGCGCTTGTTCGTAGGCTATCCTAGAGGAACTAAAGGTGGTTTGTTCTATAGTCCTAGAGATCAGAGGGTGATTGTTAGCACGAACGCCCGATTTTTAGAGGAAGACTATGAGATGAATCATAAGCTCATGAGCAAGATTGTTCTGGAAGAATTAAGAGGGGAAGTCACTACTTCAGTACCAATGGTACAAGAGGACATACCACAAGTGACTGCACCATGTGTCACAGAGGATACGCAGATGATACCTCATCGTAGTGGGAGGGTTGTTAGACAACCTGATAGATTTATGTTCTTGGGAGAATCTTCTGATTTAGTCCTTGGCAAACATGAACCTGATCTCTGGACATATGATGAGGCAATCCAAGATAAAGATGCGGTATCTTGGCAAAGGACGATGAATTCTGAGATAGAGTCTATGGATTCAAATCAGGTCTGGGAGCTAGTAGAACCACCCAATGGTGTAAAAGCCATTGGATGCAAGTGGATCTACAAAAGAAAGAGAGGATCAGACGGGAAGGTAGAGACCTTCAAATCAAGTCTTGTTGCGAAAGGGTATACTCAGAAAGAGGGTATGAATTATGAGGAGACTTTTTTGCCGGTAGCCATGCTTAAGTCTATCCGAATTCTCTTATCTATTATTGCTCATATGGATTATGAGGTTTGGCAGATGGATGTCAAGATAACTTTCCTTAATGGAAGTCTTGAAGAAAACATCTATATGGAGCAACCAGAGGGATTCATTGCAAAGGAGAAAGAGCATCTTGTATGCAAGCTTAATCGGTCCATTTATGGATTGAAGCAAGCTTCGAGATCTTGGAACATCCATTTTGATGAGGTAATCCAGTCATATGGATTTATTCAAAGTCTGGATGAGTCTTGTGTATACAAGAGATGTGACAGAAATGTAGTGATATTTCTAGATGACATTTTGCTCATTGGAAACAATGTCAAAGTATTATCAGACATAAGGGTATGGTTGTCCAAACAATTTGATATGAAGGACTTGGGAGAAGTGGGACACATCCTTGGGATCAAGGTTATAAGGGATCGAAAGAAAAGGATGTTGTGCTTATCTCAAGCTTCATACATAGACACTATTCTAGCTCGTTTTAGCATGCAGAACTCCAAGAAAGGTTTTCTACCTTTTCGGCATGGAGTACCTTTATCTAAAGAGATGTGTCCTAGAACATCAAAGGAGATAGAGGAGATGAAGGTGGTTCCTTATGCTTTGGCGGTAGGAAGCCTCATGTATGCTATGTTATGTACGAGGTCGGATATCTGCTTTGTCGTGGGCATGGTTAGCATATATCAGAGTAATCCAGGACAGTGACATTGGACTACGATAAAGCATATATTGAAGTACCTGAGAAGGACTAGGGATTATATGCTGGTATACCAGGCAGATCAATTACTCCATATGGGTTACACAGATTCTGACTTCTAATCAGATAGGGATAACAGTAAGTCTACCTTAGGTTTTGTGTTTACTTTGGGAGGTGGAGTCATTGTATGGAGGAGTGTCAAGCAGAAATGCGTGGCGGACTCCACCATGGAAGTTGAGTATGTGGCAGCCTCTGAGGCAGCCAAAGAAGTTGTATGGCTCAGGAACTTCTTGATGTACTTGGATGTGATTCCTGGTTTGCCAGAACTATCACAATTTATTGTGATAACAGTGGTGCAGTTTCAAACTCGAAGGAACCACGAACCCATAAGGCAAGTAAACACATAGTGCGCAAGTACCACCTGATACGAGAGATCGTAAAGTGAGGAGAAGTTGTTGTCGCCAAGATTGCATCAGAGGATAACCTGGCAGATCCTTTCACTAAGGCCCTTCCAACGAGAGCTTTTGATAGGCATGTGGAGGGAATAGGAATCAGATGTATGGCAGTTTGATGATAGCATAGTCTTTTAGTATAAGTGGGAGATTGTTGGGATGTATACTGAAAGTCTAACCTTTGTATGAGCATCTTCATTTTGAAATAAGAATCACATGATCATTGTTTGCATTTTGTATCTATGCATATTGTCTGATATTTTACATTGTAAATAACATGGTGTGTGGTGTCGCACAAAAGATCATGTTATCAATTCCTTGTAGAGTATAAGTAGAGGCTCACAACCAAGATGGTTCTGGACAAACCATTGACATGGTTGTAGTGTAATTTGGTATTGGTTTATCTTGACCATAGAATTTGTTAGTTATAGCCCTAGAACCAATCATGTGATGGTTGAATAGGGAACATTTTGTATCATATTCTATAAAGGCAAAGGATTGGTTATTATATATTTACGTCTTGCTTGTGCCAGCTAAATTAAATATATATAATAATGCCCTAGAAAAGTAGGTTCTTATCTACAGCACATCAATTGGAAGAATTGATTATGAGAGGCTATAGAGAACACTTTCCTAAATGTTCCTAGTCAAGTATTAATATGCAAGGGCAATATCAATACATAAAGACTAGCATGTAGGTCAATTGATGACTTGATCTCACAAGTCATGGATATATGATATCAAGTTGACACATGGGTATATATTAGAGAATATATACTGAACTGACCCGCCATGAGAAAGTTTCATGGATCGTCATATGAGTGTCATAAACTTTCTCATGTGACTATTGGTATGAATAGTCCTCAAACCTGAAGTCACTACGGTTCCCTACATAAGGAGTTATGTACTTTGGTATCGTCAAACGTCACCCGTAACAGGGTGGACCATAAAGGCGATTACTGGGTATATAACAAATTATGCGGAGGGATGTGAGTGATGTAGATGGGATCTATCCCTCCCATATGACGGGAGTGATATCTGTGGGCCCCTTGATTGAGTAGAACTACTAAAACTCATGATCATGCTCGAATGAGTCAATATGAGATATTGAGCTCATTTGTTTGAGTTAGTTTACTCAGGGATCAAGAAACACATAGATTGATCGAGGATGACTATGCCTCATTGGTCAACTGATATCAAGGATAGAAGGACACGGTCATATATTATAGTAGTCACGGAAAGGTTAGTGGATCTTGACTTATCTCAGTAACTTGGGTAGCAATGATGTATTGCTAGATGCGCTCATTGCTTGTGTATCTAAAAGAGTTTAGATCCACCGCCAGCGTTATATGAGAGCCTATAGGGTCACACACAAAGAGCATGATGATTAGAAGAATTAGTGCATTCTAGTTTGACTAGAATAATTTGGGAATAAGCTTAAGTACAAAATGGTTTTTGGACTTTAAGCTTAATGAGAATTTTAGCTTATTGATTTAATGAGATTAATTCAATATGCTAAGATTAATTGATTTAATAAGATTAATTCAATATGTTACCTTATTGATTTAATGAGATTAATTCAATATGATAACATAAGCTTATTGAATTAATAAGATTAATTCAACATCCATGAATGCCACATAAGCATGCCACCTAAGCATGCCACATAAGCATGCAACCTAAGCTTGATGAGTTGGAAGGAGACAAAGGGTTTTGACCCTTGGATTTCCTCCACATGTGGCCGGCCAAAACAAGGAGGATAACTCCTTGTTTAATTATCTTTCAATGCCATTGATTGCATTGAATGTGATAGGAGATGAAAGGTTTTTCAAATCCTATAAAACACCCCATGGGGTGGCCGGCCAAAGGAGTTGAGTAGGAGCTTAAGGCTTGGTGAGAGCTTGGTGGGAGAGGCTTTTGTTGTGTGGTTTTGTGAGTGTAAGCTAGCAAGAAGAGTAGTCTTCTTCTTCCTTTCTCTTCTTCCCTACCTTCCTCTCCTTTAGGGACTTCTCTAGCAAGAAGTAAAGGAGAGATCTTCTAGTTTTCTTTTGTGAGACAAGAGCTTGCTCGTGTGGATACATATAGAGGCACGGACATTTGAACGTGCTAAAAGATCCAACACATCCAAGGAAAAGCGGGATTGCAAAGGGCATGCAACAAAGGTAGAATTCTCCTATAAGATAGGTTTTCTTTTGAGAAATTTATTTTTGTACGAGTTTTTCTTTTGCAAGGATCACTTGGAAGGGATCCTAATTTTTCCGTTGCGCATATGCTATTTTGCATAAAGAGATCCCAACAGTGGTATCAGAGCCACTTGCGAAAGATCGTATAAAAATAGTTTTTCTCTATTTTATATATGATATAGAAGTAGGATAAATTTTATTATGAGTTGATAATTGCATTAGCAATTTTTCAAACATAATAAAATATCCGATGTCTTTTAAAAGTTAAAAAAGACATGGTGCATGGTTATGGCCTAGTCCCAAAAAGTTTGTGAATGTGTGTTGTAATTCTTAATACGGCCTGCGAGTCATGCCTTTCTCCTAAAAAAAATCTTGTTATAAAATTAGTTTAGACTCGAATGTAACTCGAGTATTTCTCCTTTTGTAATATACAAAATAAAGATGGAGGGTCCATTGGAAGATGATGTTACAAGGAGGAAGTCAACAACACACGACAACCAAAAGGAAGCACTTGGGAGAAGATGCTATCCCTAGGTTGACCAATCAATCTTCTCATTGGCTTGAGAAGATTGTAGAATAAGGGTCATAACCATGACACGCTTAGTATGCTAATATGTATGTGATGCATGTTTAAGTTTATTTCTTAATAAGTCTAAACGATATGCCTACCAAAGTTTGGTACTCACTACTTCCTCGATCATTTGTTATTGGGTTTGCCAAAGCAAAGCAATGCATTTTATCTTGGAAGAGTGCGAGTAGACAATCGTGATGTCCCGCTATCAAACTTGGTTAAGACTTAATTAAGAAAGTAGAGGCATATATTAGCTTTGAACATAAGTTTTAAAAATTAGTTTTGTGTGATTCCCGAACATCAGCTTTGTCTTAGAAGTGGTCGTTGTTCCGATATCAAAGAAGGCCTTTGTGCCTCGCCACAGCCTGGAAGCTGGTTTAAGAATAAGCACTAAACTAATCTAAACTTAACCAAAGCTATTAAAGAGTTACATCAGATGTAATTGTCAAAAGATTGCCTACCTAATCATACTACGTCTTGGGCGATTAGCCAAAGCTAACTCAAGACGAATTATGATGTGGATCTTTATCCCATATAAATTTATAGCTAAATAGAAGCTAATGATGTAAGCAAAATGTGTTTGCCTACATCAATAATTAGCTCATATCACAGCTATGAGAATTTAGTGGGAGCCTCATTTAATTAAAGGCCTAATTAAATGACTTAGGTATGATACTTAATTTTGCATTTTAATGTTGTAGATCACCATGTCATCTAACACGACACACCCCCTCAACTTGCGATCTATCCTTGAGAAAGACAAGCTCAATGGAGCTAACTTTCTAGACTGGTATAGGAACTTAAGGATTATCCTCAAGCAAGAACGTAAACTGTATATCCTAGAGCAGTCTATCCCTGAAACACCCGCCCCTGCGGCCACTCGTGCTGAAAAGGATGCTTATAAGAAGCATCAAGATGACGCATTAGATGTGTCATGTCTTATGCTTGCCACCATGAACTCTGAGCTTCAGAAGCAACATGAGAACATGGATGCCTATGATATGGTTGAGCATTTAAAACAACTATATCAAGGACAAGCTAGGCACGAGCGTTTTGAAGTGTCTAAGGCTCTTTTTGCATGCAAGATGCAAGAAGGAACACCTGTAGGAACTCACGTACTTAAAATGATTGGGTACGTTGAGAACCTTGAAAGACTAGGTTTTCCATTGAGCCAAGAATTGGCAACCGATGTTATCCTGCAATCGTTGCCGGAAGCATATAATCAATTCGTCATGAATTATAACATGAATGAAATTGATAAACCTTTGCCTGAGATTCTCAGCATGTTAAGAACTGCTGAACCGAATCTCAAAAAGAAAGTTAGTAATGTACTAATGGTCAAGAAGGGCAAAGGTAAGCGCAAAGGCAAGGGTAAGACCCAAGCCAAAGGCAAGGCCAATTCATCCACTTCAAAGGGTAAAGGTAAAGTACCTAAGGAAGGGGATTGTTTCCATTGCTGTGAGACTGGACACTGGAAGCGGAACTGCAAAGTCTACCTTGAGGAAGTAAAGAATAAAAGAAGTGGGACTTCTGCCTCAGGTATACACATTATAGAAGTTAATCTATCTATTTCTTCTACATGGGTATTAGATACCGGATGTGCATCTCACATTTGTACTAATGTGCAGGGACTGAGAAATAGTAGACTAATGGCAAAAGGCGAAGTGGACCTACGAGTAGGCAATGGCGCAAAAGTTGCTGCTGTAGCTATAGGAACATATTCTTTGTCTTTGCCCACTGGGCTTATCTTAGAACTAGTGGAGTGCTTTTATGTACCTGCATTAACAAAGAACATAATCTCTGTATCTTGTTTAGACAAGAAAAACTTCTCTTTTATAATAAAGGACAAATGTTGTTCCATTTATTTGAATGAAATGTTCTATTGTAATGCACCACTTATGAATGGTCTCTATGTTCTAGATTTAGAAAACCCAATTTATAACGTAAATACCAAACGGTTCAAATCGAATAATTTGAACCAAACATATCTCTGGCACTGTCGCCTAGGTCACATAAATGAAAAATGCATATCCCAACTCCATAAAGATGGATTATTGGACTCATTTGATTTTGAATCATATGAGATATGCGAATCTTGTCTTTTAGGAAAGATGACTAAAACTCCATTTAGTGGACATGGCGAGAGAGCGACGGACTTGTTAGGACTCATACATACTGATGTATGTGGCCCTTTCAATGTCGAAGCCAGAGGAGGCTATAAGTACTTTATTACTTTCACTGATGATATGAGTAGATTTGGCTACTTATATTTGATGAGACATAAGTCAGAATCCTTTGAAAAGTTCAAAGAATTCAAGAATGAAGTACAAAACCAACTTGGTAAGCGTATTAAGCTACTTCGATCAGATTGAGGTGGTGAATACCTTAGTCAAAAATTTCGTGATCACCTGGCTGAGTGTGGGATAATATCCCAACTCACTCCACCTGGAACACCACAATGGAATGGTGTATCTGAAAGGAGAAATCGTACTCTATTAGATATGGTACGATCAATGATGAGCCAGACTGATCTACCTACTTCCTTTTGGGGTTTAGCTCTAGAGACAGCCGCTTTCACACTTAATCGCGTCCCATCAAAAGCCGTAGAAAAGACACCATACACGTTATGGACTGGGAAGAGTCCCAAAATGTCTTTTATAAAGATTTGGGGTTGTGAAGCTTATGTTAAGATGTCAAGTCTCAGATAAACTAGTATCCAAATCAGATAAGTGTTATTTTGTAGGATATCCCAAGGAAACTAAGGGATATTACTTTTACAATCCCACACATGGCAAGGTGTTTGTTGCCAGAAATGCTGTCTTTCTAGAAAGAGAATTTATTTCTAGAAAAACTAGTGGGAGTAAAATTCATCTTGAAGAAATTCAGGATGAAGATAACACTAAGGCTTCGATGGAAAATGAACAGGCACCACAAAGTGTTGTGGATGAGGAAATTGTTGCCCAAAGAGTTGTGGAGCAAACACCTGTTCAAGTAGACCAACCTCTTCATAGATCTGATAGGATCCGTCGTCAACCCGAGAGATATTCTTTTCTCTTGACTGAAAACGGTGAAGTATTGCTTGTCGATCTTGACGAGCCTACATCCTATCAAGAAGCTATGATGAGCCCAGATTCCGAGAAATGGCTAGAGGCCATGAGATCCGAAATGGAATCCATGACCACTAACCAAGTATGGACTTTGGTTGATCCACCTGAAAGGGTAAAACCTATTGGGTGTAAGTGGGTCTTTAAAGTAAAGACTGACATGGATGGTAATAAGCATACCTATAAAGGTAGATTGGTGGCTAAAGGATTCAAACAAATTCATGGTATTGACTATGATAAAACCTTTTCACCAGTTGCGATGCTTAAATCCATTCGGATCATACTTGCTATTGCAGCCTACCACGATTATGAGATCTGGCAGATGGATGTCAAAATCGCTCGAATGGAAAGCTACTCGAGGATGTGTACATGACACACCGAGGGTTTTGAAGATCCAAAGCATCCTGGAAAGGTATGCAAACTGCAAAGGTCCATTTATGGACTAAAGCAAGCCTCTCGAAGCTGGAATCTTCGATTCGATGATGCAATCAAGGAGTTTGGTTTCATCAAAAATGAAGATGAACCTTGTGTCTACAAGAGAAATAGTGGGAGCACAGTTGTATTTCTTGTCTTGTATGTAGATGACATACTTCTCATCGGAAATGATATTCCCTCACTCCATGTGAAGATGTGGTTAGGGAATTGTTTCTCGATGAAAGACTTAGGTGAAGCCTATATTTTAGGCATCAAGATCTATAGAGATAGATCTAAAAGATTACTTGGCCTAAGTCGAGTACATACATTGATAAAGTGCTAGATCATTTTGCTATGCAAAATTCCAAGAAAGGATTTCGCTTTATCACATGGTGTGAGTCTTTCAAGACTCAATGTCCCTCTTCTAAGGAGGAGAGAGATCGCATGGATAAGATCCTTATGCATCGCTATAGGGTCTATCATATGCACGCCATGCTTTGTACTTGTCACGGCGTCTCATATGCTTTGAGCATGGCGAGTAGATACGGTCGGATCGGTGAAAGTCAGCTGGATAGCGATCAAAAATATTCTTAAATACTTACGAAGAGCGAAAGAATATTTCTGATATTCGGAGGCATGAGGAGCTAATCAGAAAGGGTTCTGATGATGCAAGTTTCCAAAGCAGACAAGGATGACTATAGATCGCAATCGAGTCGTGTTTTGCTCGAATGGTGGAGCCGTGGTGGAAAAGTTCAAAGCAGACACGATTCTTTGATTCTATAACTGAGTATATTCTTTGCGTCTGATGCAGCAAAGGAGGCTGTTTGGCTCCGCAAGTTCATCAGTGAACTTGGAGTAGTTCCTAGCATTGCAGATCCATAGACCTCTATTGTGACAACAATGGGGCTATTGCACAGGCTTAGGAACCTCGATCACATCAGCGGACCAAACACATACTGCGGCGCTTCCATCTCATTCGAGAGATCATCGATAGAGGAGATGTGAGGATATGCAGAGTACCGACAGAAGCTAACATCGCAGATCCATGACCAAGGCTTTGGCACAGAGGAAGCATGATGGTCACACTAGGTCACTAGGTATTAGATATCATAGTGATTGGTACTAGTGCTAGTGGGAGATTGTTAGTTATAGCCCTAGAACCAATCATGTGATGGTTGAATAGGGAACATTTTGTATCATATTCTATAAAGGCAAAGGATTGGTTATTATATATTTACGTCTTGCTTGTGCCAGCTAAATTAAATATATATAATAATGCCCTAGAAAAGTAGGTTCTTATCTACAGCACATCAATTGGCAGAATTGATTATGAGAGGCTGTAGAGAACACTTTCCTAAATGTTCCTAGTAAAGTATTAATATGCAAGGGCAATATCAATACATAAAGACTAGCATGTAGGTCAATTGATGACTTGATCTCACAAGTCATGGATATATGATATCAAGTTGACACATGGGTATATATTAGAGAATATATACTGAACTGACCCGCCATGAGAAAGTTTCATGGATCGTCATATGAGTGTCATAAACTTTCTCATGTGACTATTGATATGAATAGTCCTCAAACCTGAAGTCACTACGGTTCCCTACATAAGGAGTTATGTACTTTGGTATCGTCAAACGTCACCCGTAACAGGGTGGACCATAAAGGCGATTACTGAGTATATAACAAATTATGCGGAGGGATGTGAGTGATGTAGATGAGATCTATCCCTCCCATATGACGGGAGTGATATCTGTGGGTCCCTTGATTGAGTAGAACTACTAAAACGCATGGCCATGCTCGAATGAGTCAATATGAGATATTGAGCTCATTTGTTTGAGTTAGTTTACTCAGGGATCAAGAAACACATAGATTGATCGAGGATGACACGGTCTATGCCTCATTGGTCAATCTGATATCAAGGATAGAAGGACACGGTCATACATTATAGTAGTCACGGAAAGGTTAGTCGGATCTTGACTTATCTCGTAACTTGGGTAGCAATGATGTATTGCTAGATGCCGCTCATTGCTTGTGTATCTAAAAGAGTTTAGATCCACTGCCAACGTTATGAGAGCCTATAGGGTCACACACAAAGAGCATGATGATTAGAAGAATTAGTGCATTCTAGTTTGACTAGAATAATTTGGGAATAAGCTTAAGTACAAAATGGTTTTTGGACTTTAAGCTTAATGAGAATTTTAGCTTATTGATTTAATGAGATTAATTCAATATGCTAAGCTTAATTGATTTAATAAGATTAATTCAATATGTTACCTTATTGATTTAATGAGATTAATTCAATATGATAACATAAGCTTATTGAATTAATAAGATTAATTCAACATCCATGAATGCCACCTAAGCATGCCACATAAGCATGTCACCTAAGCTTGATGAGTTGGAAGGAGACAAAGGGTTTTGACCCTTGGATTTCCTCCACATGTGGCCGGCCAAAACAAGGAGGATAACTCCTTGTTTAATTATCTTTCAATGTCATTGATTGCATTGAATGTGATAGGAGATGAAAGGTTTTTCAAATCCTATAAAACACCCCATGGGGTGGCCGGCCAAAGGAGTTGAGTAGGAGCTTAAGGCTTGGTGAGAGCTTGGTGGGAGAGGCTTTTGTTGTGTGGTTTTGTGAGTGTAAGCTAACAAGAAGAGTAGTCTTCTTCTTCCTTTCTCTTCTTCCCTACCTTTTTCTCCTTTAGGGACTTCTCTAGCAAGAAGTAAAGGAGAGATCTTCTAGTTTTCTTTTGTGAGACAAGAGCTTACTCGTGTGGATACATATAGAGGTACAGACATTTGAACGTGCTAAAAGATCCAACACATCCAAGGAAAAGCGGGATTGCAAAGGGCACGCAACAAAGGTAGAATTCTCCTATAAGATAGGTTTTCTTTTGAGAAATTTATTTTTGTACGAGTTTTTCTTTCGCAAGGATCACTTGGAAGGGATCCTAATTTTTCCGTTGCGCATATGCTATTTTGCATAAAGTGATCCCAACAGAATTACACTAGTACACTTTGTGTGTATTGAGCAGGACCGATTTAGAGGTGATTCAATTTATACTAACTATATAATTGAATCAGACCTCAGATATTATGGTGTACATGCTCTTAATCCTGATATAATAACAGACACATGTACTTAGTATTTATTTCTTTAATTTACCAATGGGCGAGACTTATATGTTAAGTCGATAGGCCTGGTAAGTTGGGAAATAATATTATTTACATGGTGTGTCATTGATTATAGGAGGAAACCGTGTCCTATACATTAGGATCATGATGTCCCCTTGAGGAGCTCATAAAGTTCATCATGTAAATCCTGCAGGTGGACTTGGTCCAACATGATGATAAGAATGAGTGGTACTACTCATGGAGTTAGATATTAATTAATTAAATTGTCAGTAATTTAATTAATTAATGGACATTCGATATCTTAAACAGGGGGAGATATTTTGTACAAATAATATATGGAACCCATATTTAATTATGGAGGTTAGTGAGGTAGATCAATGATGATCCTCTAGTGGAATGGTGTTGGTGCAATTGGCCCAGGTCACGATTGACCAGACTCGAGTTTGACTCGAGTAATGTTTTGATGTTTGACATAGTATGTTTGACATTGATGTCGGTTAATGTTTTGGGGAGATTGTTTATACAATCGACCCAGGTTATAATTGATCGGACTCAAGTTTGACTCGAGGGAGACTTTGATGGTTGACCATTTGATTATGGGAAAGTCCAACATGGGTTGGCAAGGTAAAGTCTAAGTCATGGGTACTTGGCATGGAAAGTTCAAGTGGGACACTTGGCAAAGAAAAGTCCAAGCATGGGTTTTGGCATGGAAAGTCCAACATGGGTTGGCAAGGGAAAGTCCAAGCCTGGGTCTTGGCATGGGAAGTCCAACATGGGTTGGCAAGGGAAAGTCCAAGCTTGAGTCTTGGCATTTGAAAAGTCCAAGGGGTTTGATGTTGACAGCGTAAAGTCCAAGGGTGAAGTCTTGGCAGCATAAGTCCAATGGTTGGCGGTGTAAAGTCCAAGCAAAGTCTTGGCGGCGTAAGTCCAATGTGCCTTGGTGGTGTAGACACCGTTAGCATGACATAGCCGATGGAAGCATCTGAAGGCTAGCGCGATGGATGAACAAGTCATGGATGACTTGGAGGGATCCGAGAGGCGTGAGGCTGATAGAAGTGGCTAGAAGACTTAGGTCTAGGCTAAGGGTGGTCTAGCAAGTATGGGGGAACCATACTTGGGCTAAAACCTCATGTTTGAGGTGTGTTAGTCGACTAGTGTCATGTGGTAGTCGACTGGCGTGAGTCAACTAGGGTTTGACTGCGGGAAGTGGCCTAGCAGTCGACTACCAGAGATGGGCAGTCGACTGATGGATGAGCAGTCGACTAATGCTCGGTGTTTCGGCCACAAAATGGGGTCTCACTCGACTACTGCGGCCAACAGTCAAGTGGAGGCTTGACCTGTCGACTAATGGTCATGATCAGTCGACTGATGATGGATCCGTTGGACTTATCCAGTTTGGATCTAGCCATTGTCTCACGACAACAATGGCATCAGTCGACTGATGGTCCCGACTAGTCGACTGATCAACTTTTCCCAGCACAGGTTGAAGATTTATAAGGAGCTCGTGAAGGAGGAAAAAGGGATGGTTCTTTGAGGAGTTTTGGGGCGAATTGTTGCTGCAATTCAGGGTCTCCAAGTGCCACTCAACCAACCAAACAAGCAAGATCTCAAAAGATCGATTGTAAAGTTTTCTTTGCATTTCTTTTATTGTATTCACTTGTATTTTCTTATTGTACTTAGAATTACTATTGTAATCATTTGTACGAGGTTTCTCCACCTCCGACTTGTGTTGAAAAGGAGTGTTTGCATAGTGGTGTGTGATTGGCATCGTTAGAGCTCTTTAGAGCTCGATCCGTGGAGTAGGAATCATTCGGTTCCGAACCACGTTATATCCTTGTGTTTGCATGTTTGTGTTTTCATTATTGCTTTATTATATTTGTTTCCACTGCGCTAACGAAAATTGTAGACAAGCACGTGAACGGTTTCCATCATCGGTATAGCATGCGCTATTCACCCCCCCCCCCTCTAGCTTCCAATCGATCTCCTACAAGTGGTATCAGAGCGAGGCCGCTCTTCAAGGTTTAACAACTAAGGGAGCACGCTAGAGGGTGAAGATGGAAGTTCAAGAGCAACTAGGATGGGATATCAACATACCGATCCCTTACACCTTCTATGGACAAGAAGGGTTTAGATAATGGAAGGCGAGAATTGAGGACTTCCTAATGATGAGGGACTTCGAAGAATGGTCCATTTTAATGGAGGGATATAGCTATCCAAGAGGACCAAAAGGTGGATTCCTCAAGAAAAAGAGATGGATCGAAGAGCAAGTCCAAGCCTTCGAGAAAAATGATAAGGTAATGAAGTTTTTAATTGATTTAATACCTAACAATATCTTGTGTATGTTAGGTAATTATGTAGATGCCAAGGAGCTATGGAGCCAAGTGGCCAAGCTCCATGAAAGCCCATCACCGGTTTAATAGGAAGGAACCGAAGAGGCAAACACATCTTCCTTACAAGGAAGTGAGGACTTGGAGGTTGAGAGGCCATCAACATCCAAGGAGGAAGAGGGAGTAGAATTGGAGGAGACCTCCACCTCTAGGATTGAGGGGGAGGAGATTAGATCACCGGAGCAACACCAAGAAGAAGCTTCAAGATCCGGTCAAGATGAAGAAGCTCAAAATCTGATTCCGGCCTCCATTGACTTAGGTAACTCAAGCATGTCAATTATAAATAAAAATCATATAATATGCTTTGAGTGTAGGGAAACTAGGCACTACAAAAGTAAGTATCCGAAACGGATTAGGAAAACTCCTCTGGCACTAAAAGTCAACACAAAGGTCAAAGATGTCGGTGCTCAAAGTCAAAAGAGCAAGGAGCATATTATATGCTTCAAGTGCAATTCAAAAGGGCATTACTGGAGTCAATGCCCTAGGGGGAAGAAGAAGGGGCAAGGAAGAGCTACACAAGTAGGGGGAGCCTCTAAGGTAAACCCTAAGGTAAAAACTAATGTTGCTCCTTCTTCAATTAATTATCAAAAGCATGCTAGAAGTAATCTTGCAATTATTCATGAAAAGCATGCTAGTAGGAATAATAGATATTATTGCCTAGGAGCTAAAAGTGTTAACTTAGGAAATAAGGAGAAATTTGGGACTAATGTCCCTAAAAATATTTTACCTAAGGAAACCATTAAGAAAATAGGAGAACATCTAGGTCTTGACCCTAAGTGGACTAGGCATATGCCTAGGAAAAACAAAGCCCAAAGATTAGATAAAAATTCAAAAATTGGGCAATTAGAAAAGGAAAATCAAGTCTTGAGGTCAAGGCTTGAAAAGATAGAGAAGACCCTTGCAAAAATGCAAAATCAATTTCAAGGGTCAAGAGGTCAACATTTAGGGTCTAGAAGTCAAAGCCTAGGGTCAAATGGTCAAAAATCAAGACCTAGGAAACTAGATTCATCCAAGGGCAAACATAAGCCCAAGGAAACCTATCACAATGTTCCCTTTGATTATGGAACTAAACCTAAGAAAACCAAGGTTACTAGGGAAGTTATCCCTAAGAGTAACCATGGTAAGTGCCTAGTGGCTAGGGTTTCTAGGAAACCTAGGGTGACCACTAAGAAGGTTGCAAGGGGAGTTACTCCTAGAGTCAACCTAGGCAAGACCACAATGACCAAGGCTAACAAGCCTAGAAGGGTCATTAGGAGGGTATCTAGGGAGGTCATCCCTAAGGAATACCTAGTAAACCCAATGAGCTCAAATAGATTTTGGGTTCCTAAGAGCATGATTGATTCATGCTAGATGGGTTTAGGGTGTGTCAACCTTGATTGGGTGGGTAGTTAACTCAACCATGATAAAGGTGGCACTTTAGGTTATTTTCAAGGTTATGGTTACCTTGGAAATACATTTGAGCTTTAATCCTAAAAGATTTTATGATGTGCCAATATTATTTGAGAAGTTTTGATAAAATGATCAAATTGGCACATTTTAGGTTTAGAGGTCATAGTGTGCCATTTTGAGTTTTTGGCACACTAGGGAGAAAAGTGAAAATATGGCAAAATATATTTAATTATATCAAATGACAATTAATATTAAAATTTAAGTGTTATTATACCTATACCTTTTGTATGTCATACTTTGTTTGCCATATAACATGCCATGACATCATATCTAATTTTTATCATTTATATATCATGATCATGTTTAGGATTAAGAATAAAATGTCATGTGTTTTTAGATTTCATCTTATGCCATGACATCATGATTATGAGCATATGCTTATTTATATCATCATTAATGTCATAATCATTCATGCATTTGATTAAAATTGAGTTAAGGACAATGACATGACTCGGAGTCCCATTTATAAGGGAATCAAGTAGAGTTGCCTTAGAAAAATGCATGAAACCCTAGATTAAGGTAACCAAAACCCACATATCATATTAAATTGACATGTATATGTATTTTATACACCCTAGATACATGTGAGATGTTAGGATATGAGTTAAGTTCAAGGTGCATAGTTTTTGCATCTAGATGAACCAAAACTCATATTATATAAGTGGTGGATCATTGGGAAAGCTTGTGTATAAGTCTTGTACATTGAGCCCAAGGAATATGATCCAAAATAAGGTTTTGAAAACATTTTAAAATCCGTTTGAAAAACCTTGGTGAAGCCTATTTTTTGATAGCAATCACCATTGATGAAGTTGATACAAAGTGAGCCAAAACTTAGAAGTTTTCTTCACTTTTGAATTTTGTATCAATTTCATTATTTTATGGGTAAAATAATTTTCAAATATTTTTCACCCATTGTATTGGGCATATGTAGTATACATATCAAATTTCATGTTTTTTCGAATTACGTATATTTATTTATGATTTTCCAAAATCCATTTCTGATAACTGAAATTATGAAATTTGATTATCGATCGCTTTGGAGTGGCGATCGATGTGATGTCAATGTCGATCGTGGGAGTCATTGCCAATGTTGTTTTCGGGAAAACTAGGTTTGTTTAGCCCGTGTTCAACTGCGGTTAATATCCCTAACCACTTCTAACCCTAGGATATGCTTTGGGAAGCATTATAAAGGGTGAAAATCCATTGGATATGGGTTAGGAGAGGTGTTAGGGTAATGTATCAAATTTAAGGTGGGGAGAGTTCATGTTTGAACTTTTAACCTTATTTTTGATGGTTTAGAGTTCCTATTGGCTTAGGGACTTCCCAAGGACATTGTTGGTGCAATGGTCAAGGGGGAGCAAGCCTTTAGGGGGAGTTATCCATCTTGGGATGATGGATGTGTTTTTCTTCTTGAAGGGGAGAAGTTATGGGAAGAATGTTATCAATTGGGAAATTTGATGGGTTTTTGAGAGACCCAATTTGGAAATTGGAAGAGTGAATAGGATTTCCTCTCTTGAGTAATATGGGACTTATCACTAGGAAGATGGTAGGCATCCAATGTATGGTTGGACCAAGGGGGAGATTGTAAGATCTCATTGGGACATGAGACATTGACCTCCTTGGAGAGATAACCTTTTTTATGTATGTCAAAAAGGGGGAGAAAGATAAGATTACCAATTTGGAATAATTGGTAAGGAGTTTTTGAGTTATATGGTCTAACTCAAATGGTTTGTTTGGTTTTTGTCAAACATCAAAAAGGGGGAGATTCTTGGTGCAATCGGCCCAGGTAACGATTGACCAAACTTGAGTGATGTTTTGATGTTTGACATAGTATGTTTGACATTGATGTTTGACATTGATGTCGGTTAATATTTTGAGGAGATTGTTTATACAATCGACCCAGATTATAATTGACCAGACTCGAGGGAGACTTTGATGGTTGACTAGGGTTGACCATGTGATTATGGGAAAGTCCAACATGGGTTGGCAAGGTAAAGTCCAAGTCATGGGTACTTGGAATGGAAAGTCCAAGCATGGGTTTTGACATGGAAAGTCCAACATGGGTTGGCAAGGGAAAGTCCAAGCATGGGTCTTGGCATGGGAAGTCCAAAATGCATTGGCAAGGGAAAGTCCAAGCTTGAGTCTTGGCATTTGAGAAGTCCAAGGGGTTTGATGTTGGCGGCGTAAAGTCCAAGGGTGAAGTCTTGGCAGTATAAGTCCAATGGTTGGCGGCATAAAGTCCAAGCAGAGTCTTGGCGGCATAAGTCCAATGTGCCTTGGCGGTGTAGACACCGTTAGCATGACATAGCCGATGGAAGCACTTGAAGGCTAGCGCGATGGATGAACAAGTCATGGATGACTTGGAGGGATCCGAGAGGCGTGAGGCTGATGGAGGTGGCTAGAAGGCTTATGTCTAGGCTAAGGGTGGTCTAGCAAGTATAGGGAAACCATACTTGGGCTAAAACCTCATGTTTGAGGTGTGCCAGTCGACTGGTGCCATGTGGCAGTCGACTGGCCTGAGTCAACTAGGGTTTGACTATAGGAAGTGGCCCAGCAGTCGACTACTAGAGATGGGCAGTCGACTGATGGACAAGCAGTCAACTGATCATGTGATCAGTTGACTGATGCTCGGTGTTTCAACCACAGAATGGGGTCTCACTCGACTGCTGCGGCCAGCAGTCGAGTGGAGGCTTGACCAGTCGACTGATGGTCATGATCAGTCGACTGATGATGGATCCGTTGGACTTATCCAACGTGGATCTAGTCGTTGTCTCACGACAACAGTGGCATCAGTCGACTGATGGTCCCGACTAGTCGACTGATTAACTTTTTCCAGCACAGGTTGAAGCTTTATAAAGAGCTCGTGAAGAAGGAAAAAGGGATGGTTCTTTGAGGAGTTTTTGGGGCGAATTGTTGGTGTAATTCAGGGTCTTCAAGTGCCACTCAACCAACCAAACAAGCATGCTCTCAAAAGATCGATTATAAAGTTTCCTTTACATTTCTTTTGTTGTATTCACTTGTATTTGCTTGTTGTACTTAGAATTACTGTTGTAATCATTTGTACGAGGTTTCTCCACCTCCCACTTGTGTCGAGAAGGAGTGTTTGCATAGTGGTGTGTGATTGGCATCGCTAGAGCTCTTTAGAGCTCGATCTGTGGAGTAGGAACCATTCGGTTTCGAACCACGTTATATCCTTGTGTTTGCGTGTTTGTGTTTTCATTATTGCTTTATTATATTTGTTTCCGCTACGCTAACGAAAATTGTAGACAAGCACGCGAACGATTTCCATCATCGGTATAGCACGCGCTATTCACCCCCCCCTCTAGCGTCCAATCAATCCCCTACAAATGAATCATCATTAATGGATCGGGTTATATGTGGTTCGGATATATTGGGCGGCCAAGATCCAACTCCTCCTCATGGTCTCTATTGTAGCCTATTATAAATACCTCATGAAGCCTAGACCTAATTGTGATTGTTGGTTGCCGTTGGAGAGGCTTGGGCGGCAAGGGAGAAAGGGTGTGCTAGAGTTTTGCATCACTTTGGCCGCGGCAACAAGGGCTAGTGTTTCTCTTCCTTCCTCCTTTGTCGGTGCCTCCTTTCCCTTTCTTATAGCCAGCGGCGCCTCTTCTCCCTTTCCAAAGGCCGGCACCTAGGGTTCCTTCTTCCTTTGTCTTGGCCGGTGCATACTCTCCCTCTCCTAGGGCCGGCGGCAACAAGCTTTGTGTTCGGAACGAGATAGGAGAAGAAGGAAGGGTTTTCTTCCCTTGTTCGGAGCGAGCAAGGAAGGGAAGATACGTGGTCTAGGAGGCTTTGATTCTTGGAAGATCGTCGCCCACACGACGTCCAAGAAGAGGATATGAATACAATAGAAGATCAAGAGGTAAAATAAGAGGTATAATCTTGTTTAATTTTGATTCTTGTTCTTTTGTATTTTGTATGTTATTGATTGACATGGACCCCGATGATAAACACAAAAATCGGCGATCCGTACATCATTTATTCCGTGGCTAATCGAGAAAAAGAGTTAGGTTGCTTGAACAAAAAGTTTGTTCAAGCGACCACTCAAATCGAATAGCATGATGATGAATCAATTGCTTGGGTAATCCATCTCCGCCCGGATTAGTTTTAATTAATGAAATTTTAATCCAGGACTGTGAGATAGGATCGCCATGCACAAGTGACCGAAGCGAAGCGAAGCGAGAAGCAATTCCCTTCACTTTGAAGGTTGGAGAGGCTCCTAGTTGGTGGGGAAGACGATTTCACACGGCTAAGGCAAGAGGAATCAAAGCACATGACACGTTTTGGGGCAAAATGCATGGTGTGGCCTTCTTATACCTTGCACGACACGATCGTGTGAAAACACACGGCCAGGCTGTGAGTGCCACAAGAAGGTGGGGCACGACCGTGTGGAAACACACGGCCAGACCGTGTGCCCCCCGTTTCTCTCCCATGGTGCACAATGGTCAGAATTCTCCTTACATGCTCTATCTGTAGGTTCAAAATGATTTTCGTATCTACCTAGCAAGTCCTTTCTAGTCTTAATTTATTGTGCAAAATGCTAAATGAATGTAAATCAAAGTTCAAAACAAACGAATGCAACAAAATAATAGAGAAAACATAAAAACTAAACTTGGGTTGCCTCCCAAGAAGCGCTTTGTTTAAGGTCTTTTAGCTCGACCACACTCCTTATTTCAACTCGACTCCGGAGGCTCAGTAAACCTCCATTCATCCGTCTCCAAATCTCTATCTTCTGGTGGGGTAGTCTTTATCATGAAGGAAGTATATCCATCTACAAAAGGATGCTTACACTTTGATTAGTTGAATATGATGATCTCGTCATCTACTTCCAAGGAGATTTTATGTGCCTTCACGTCGATGCATGCTCCCGCAGTCGCCAGAAAGGGTCTTCCTAAAATGATGGGTTTCTAAGGATTTAGCCCTGTGTCCAGTATGATAAAATCTGTGGGTATAACAAAATTCTCAACCACCACAGGTATATGTTCCATCATACCAACGGGCTCCTTGATCGTGTCGTCCGACATGCAAATCCCTATGCCCGTTGGTTGTATATTACCCAGTCCCATCTCGAGGTAGAATGCATAGGGCATCATGCTAACTGAAGACCCTAGATTGCACAGTGCTTTATTTACGCTCTCGCCATAAATCATGCAGGGTATAACAAATTCACCAGGGTCCTCCAGCTTGGTTGGGATTTTATCTTCAATTTCAGCCTGGTTTGGTAAAGTCGATATCATGGCTGCACACCCCTTTGTGAATCTGTTCTTCTGACCTACTCTCTCACCCCATACTCCCTCTTCCTCACCCTAATTTTTCTTGGGTAATGGTGGAGATCCATCCATGGTGTGTGACACGGTTTGAGCTATTTGAGCCACTTACATTTTTAGCATTTTAGTGTGGCTTGCGAGTCCATCAACAGAGGCCTTCAATTCCATAAGTGCCTCCTCCAATCTCTGATGTTGGCGCTAGAATTCTACATTGGCCTTCGTTTGGGTAGCAATAAAGTCTTCCATCATTAGTTCCAGTCTAGACTTGGGTGGTTGTTGCTGCCCGTTGCCCTGTTGTTGCCTATATCCTCCTGATTGTTGGAAATTCCCCGAGTTATTCCTATAGGAAAAGTTCGGGTGGTTCCTCCGTCCGGGATTGTAGGTACTGGAATATGGATTGTTGGGCCTTTGATTGTGGTTGCCAACCGCATCGACATGCTCGATATGCTCGTCTAAGTTGTCCTTCCTTCTATAATAGTCCTCATTATATGCTGCTACCCCTCTCCAAAGGTAATGACCGCACATGCAGAAAGAGGGTTCAGAGAGTCGAACCATCTGCTAAGTGCGTCCATTCTTGCCGCTAGGTGGTCTACAGAGTTGATAACATATCGACCCGCTGCAAGAGTTGGATGACTACGCTCAGAAGCACATTAATGGTGGTTCTGGGCCACCTCTTCGATCAGCTCCTCTACTTCCTCGATAGTCTTATTCATCAATGCTCCTCTTGCAGCAGAATCGAGGGACACCTTGGTCGCATATGTGATCCCATTGTAAAATATGTGGATCACTAGCCACCTCTCTAAACCATGATGAGGGAATTCGTAGAGTAGCCCTTTGTAGCGATCCCAAACTTCGAACAAGGATTCCCCCTCCTTCTGACGAAAGCTCGTGATCAAGTGGCACATGTGGGTAGTCTTGCTTGGTGGAAAAAATTATTTAAGAACTACTGCTCACATTGCTCCCACGTGGTGATGCTTCCTGAAAGAAGGGAGTGGAACCATGTCTTCACCTTATCCTGTAGTGAGAACGGGAATAGGCTCAAACAGATCGCATCAGCAGGCACTCCATTGAATTTCATCATCGAGCATATCTCCAAAAATGTCTCCAGGTGCCGGTTCAGATCTTCAGTTGTAGCTCCTCCGAATTGTCTATGCTAGACCATCTGTATGAGCGTATTTTTCAGCTCAAAGTTGTTGGCCGAAATTGATGGTCCATATATGCTTGACCTATATCCTCTAGCACTAAGGGTTGCATAGTCTCATAGAAGCCGACTACCTAAGTTTACCACAGATGCGTCTAGGTCTTCCATGCTTCTCTGCTCAGCTCTTTTGCGATGGTAAGTTCTTTCGATTTCTGGGTCTATCGAAAATAGATTTTCCGATCCTAAGCGTCTATGCATATGAAGAACCGAGCCACTAAATTAGGAGTATACCTAATGCTTAAAAATAGGAAATAAACTAGTCTAAATACTAAATCAAATATAGAAAATTTAAACTTAAGGTTAATGCAATGTAATTACTGAAATTAATCTAAACTTAATCTAGTTATTAAAAATCTAAAACTGAATTAAATAAAATAAAAATAGAAATAAAGAAAATAAATAAATCTAACCTAAGTCCGATCCAACTATCCACTTCTTGATTCGATATCGAATCAATCAGTCTCCGGTAACGGCACCAAAAACTTGATGCACGCGAATGTGACCTCAAATCTCGCGACGGGAACTATCGAGGACTCGAAGCGCGTACTCGCGCTCAACGCTCGCTAGTGTCTTAACTAACAAAGCAAGTAGAACAAGAAAATAGAGAAGGTACTTTCTGTCCTAGCCAATATGCATGTCTTGGTTATTCTCCACAATGCCGAAGCATCAGGATGGTTCTCCTAGCCACTTCCTTTCTCCCCATTGTGAGTCTTCAGTGCTTTTTGGGGCACCGTCTTGCCGTTCTAGCCATCCGACCTCCTCCCTAGGGTTTGGGCGTGCCTTCCTTCTTTTAGACGTGAAGCTGGCTCTTCATAAATCCCACAAAAACCCTAGTCGCGTCAAAATTGCCCATCACCAGATGCCGTGTGGAATCCACATGGTCGGCCATGTGGGGCGCTAGGATGGATGGCTTCGGGGGTTTGGACACGACTGTGTGGAATCCACATGGCCGATTGTGTCCACCTCTGTTCCACTCGGTGAATGCCTTCCTTTTGCTCCAAAAATCTGTCGTTTCACCTATAAAATATTGTCCTGCATACAAAAGCAACAAGAGCAGACCTCTGAACCAGAAAATAGGAAATGCATACAAAACAAAGTAGAATATGCATGAAACAAGTATAAAATATAATGAGATGTGTGCGAAAACTACTCCTAAAATCCTATATGTTTTGCTCACATCAATCCCCCCAGACTTAGATATTTTCTTGTCCTCAAGCAAACCTCAATGCCATGAAATTTTAAAAAGTATTGTTCCATACTTAGCATGCTAACTGGATTTATCAAGTGGTATTTTCAATCAAAGCAAAATAGATATGTTCTAAAAGTTCACTAAGTTAACTTTTTGTGCATGTGCTAAGCGAATTTTCCTAAGGGATACTCGTTCCACAGCGAGTTAAGTCGTCATCCTATAGCTTTCCTAAGGTCTCTGGCTTTTAGGCACTTACCTGCCCTAAGAGAGGGTCGTTCCCTAGATCTAGCATAAATTCTCAAACGTGTGCTCGGTATTGAGAGAAATTGGTAGGTGTTTCCCTAGTAACCTAACTCGGTCTCAAAGGGACACTTAGTCATTTCCATCCACGACAACTGTATTTAACTCTCTTTTTTTCTCTTTTTTTTTTATTTTTTTTTTCTATTTTTTTATTTTTATTTTTATTTCAAGGAACTTTATTCCTCTCTAGCTCACTGGTATTTGATTTTTCCAAATGGGCTTACACAATCCGAGCATCTCCAGTAACTAAAAGCTAAATCTAGAGTCATCTATGGATTCTAAAGTACTAGACTACTGGTATGAATCATAACTATGTATGTAATAGATTTTCCCTTTTAGAATATTCGTCAAGTGGGAGTGAAAGATAAAAGCTAACCAGTGCAAGTCTAGAACATTCATTAAACCAACTAAAATAAAATACCAACAGATAAATGAAGTTAAGCTATCTATGGGAGAAATTCGTGAAGAGATTCTAAAAATATTACTGAGGCTGCTTAAAGATGGCAAAAACTAAGTGCTGAAAAGAAACTAAACACTCTATGCATGGATAAATGAATACTAACTAAAACTAAACCTAAATGTCAAGAAAGAAACTACTGCATGGAAGAAAGACATATCGAAATTTGGCCCCCCAAGACTTAAGCGAAACAGTACCTCTAATATGGCGGTCGAGGTGAGAATTCTAGTAGTCTCTGCATGTCGGGCTCCTGGGAAAATCTGGTGCTCAGTCGCTGATGCTACATGTACATGTGGTCGACCTGGGAACTAGTGGATGCAGCGGCTGCTTTGTGCTCCTTCTCCTTGACCCACTGTGCCTGCATGACACGCATGTGCTATCGAATCTCCTAGCGGTAGGCAGCCTCCTCCTGGCGATGGGCAAACTCCTCCTAAAAATAGACATGGGCCTCGCCGTAGAACTCCTCGGCCCATTGGAAGTGATCTCGTAGGCCCTAAAACTCTACCTACATGTGGATGCTCTGCTCCTCCCATCACTGCCTCTGTGTTTGCTTCTCGGCGTATATGTCGTCGAGGCACAATCGGAGCTCAGAAAAGTCATAGGCAGACGTACCTGCATCCTGCTCAAAAGTAGAAAAAGAAGGAGGTGCAGGTGTAGGCTTGCGGCGTGGACCAGGGGGACTCCTATACATATGTGGACTCGAGGGAGAGTGATGGATAGGGGGTGAGAGGGGTGCCTCAGTGGAATGCCCCACATGTGGTGGGGACTCCACTACCCGGTCCAACCGCCAGTTGGCACTGTTGGTGATGGTGGTACGATCAGTGTTGGGGAGCCTAAGGGGTGGCAAGTTCTTCCTTGCAAAGCAAAAATAGTGCCCCTCTCTCACTATCATTTTCATAGCCATGACACCCCTAGATTGATCCTAGGGCTCCCCTCTACTCTATCTAATGTGGTATAATCATACCCCATCCTATAGCAAATGTGGGTGATCAATCCCCCCAAAATAATTTCTCCCCTTGCCGCCTTGCTCATTTTCACTAGGTGACTAATGAAATGGGACCCTACATCAATGCTATTCCTCTCTTGTAGCATGTGCCATAGGAAAAGGAGCTCACTCATTCTTACCACTCCATCACTCTCTCCCCTCCTAAAGATGGTACTCGCCATAACCCGGTGAATATACTGGAAAATTGGGTTTTGTAATCGGGACGCATTAGCTCTAGAGGGGTCATAGGAGGTTTCTCCCGTTAGCTCCGTCCAAAATAATCTTGCATTGAACTCATTAGGGGTTCTCCTCTCTCCTCCACTAGGCAATCCAAAACATGAGTTCCATTGATGCAATGTCCACTCATGTTCAATGTTAAAAAGCCTAAAAGTGATCTTACCTTCATCACTATCTCTCCCCGTCAAGATCTCCGCCTCCAATGAACTTGAAAATTCCAAAACTATCCTAGGGTAGGTTGGGCATCTCACCCCCATGATCTCTCCCTAACCCATTTTTGAGACCTTGTACATTCCCAAGCAAACCTAAAGTTTCTAAAAGAGCTTCATCCAAATACCTAGTAGTAGTGATTTTACGATTGGAAATCATGTTAAATCTATCCATATTCTCATTATTACGAAATAAGATGCTTGGAGATCATTACCTTCCTCCGGAGCTTAACGAGTGCCTCTTCCCCTTGACCTTGACCTTGAAGGGGCAGCCCTAGTTACCACATGCTAAGTCCTCCTAATTTTCACTTTCTTGGAAGCTTTTGGAAGGTTGGAGAGGGTCCTTGGGGGTTGGAGGAAGGGATTTCGCACAGCTAGGGCAAGAGGGGTTGAAGCGCATGGCGGATTTGGGGCAAAACAGATGGTGTTTCACCTTTTAAGACCACGCGACATGGCTATGTGGAATCCACACGACCGACTATATGCGACACCGGGAGAGAGGCTGGAAGTTGGCACGACCGTGTGAAATTTGTTGGTGCAATCGGTCCAGGTCACGATTGACCAGACTCGAGTTTGACTCGAGTGATGTTTTGATGTTTGACATAGTATATTTGACATTGATGTTTGACATTGATATCGGTTAATGTTTTAGGGAGATTGTTTATACAATCGACCCAGGTTATAATTGAACAGACTCGAGTTTGACTCGAGGGAGACTTTTATGATTGACTAGGGTTGACCATGTGATTATGGGAAAGTCCAAGCATGGGTCTTGGCAAGGTAAAGTCCAAGTCATGGGTACTTGGCATGGAAAGTCCAAGTGGGACACTTGGCATTTGGGAAAGTCCAAGTCTTGAGTACTTGGCACAAGGGAAGTCCAAGCATGAGTCTTGGCAAGGTAAAGTCCAAGTCATGAGTACTTGGCATGGAAATTCCAAGTGGGACACTTGGCATTTTGGAAAGTCCAAGTCTTGAGTACTTGGCACAAGGGAAGTCCAAGCATGAGTCTTGGCATGGAAAGTCCAACATGGGTTAGCAAGGGAAAGTCCAAGCTTGAGTCTTGGCATTTGAGAAGTCCAAGGGGTTTGATATTGGCAGCGTAAAGTCCAAGGGTGGAATCTTAGCAGCATAAGTCCAATGGTTGGCGGCATAAAGTCCAAGCGGAGTCTCGACGACGTAAGTCCAATGTTCCTTGGCGATGTAGACACCGTTAGCATGACATAGCCGATGGAAATACCTGAAGGCTAGCGCGATGGATGAACAAGTCATCGATGACTTGGAGGGATCTGAGAGGCGTGAGGCCGATGGAGGTGGCTAGAAGGCTTAGGTCTAGGCTAAGGGTGGTCTAGCAAGTATGGCGGCACCATACTTGGGTTAAAACCTCATCTTTGAGGTTGGCAGTCGATTGACATTATGGTCGGTTCGACTGCCGTGAGTTTACTAGAGCTCGATTGCCATTTAGGGCTGAAATTGCCTTGGCAGTCAACTGCTCATTGGAAGCGATTGGGTTAGCGATCGATTACTAATTGGCGATTATTTGGCGATCGGCCGCTAATTGGCGATTGTTGCTAGCGATCGACTACGATTGAGTTGCGAGCACAGAATGCTCCGTAGCCGACTAGGCAGTCGACTACGAAGTATGTGATCGGCGCCAATGTTGGCGATCGGGTGAGAGTCCTGTTGGAGCTTTTCCAGCGTGGATTGAGCCGTTGTCTCATACTTCTGATGTTGGCAATCGTGAGGTCTTATGGCGATCATTGCCCGGAAATTCAGCCCGATGAAGGATAAAAGCATCTATTCGTGGAAGGCTCCAAACAAGATTTTTCTTGGGCGATTTGAAGGGGAATAGTTGGTGTTTTCCAATCCTTCAAGTCTAGTTCAAGGCAACCAAAAGCAAGCAAATCAAAAGCTCTTGTAAAGTAGTTTTCTTTACTTACATTGTATTTCTCCCTTGTATTTTGCTTGTATTCATTTCTTATTGTTATAAGAACATTTGTACGAGGTTTCTCCGCCTCCGACTTGTGTCGAGAAGGAGTATTTGTAATTAGTGATTGCATTGGCATCGCTAGAGCTCTTTAGAGCTCGATCCATGGAGTAGGAACCGTTCGGTTCCGAACCATGTTATATTCGTGTGTTCGTGTGCTTGTGTTTTCGTTATTGCTTTATTATCTTTTGTTTCCGCTGCGCTAACGAAAATTGTAGACACAATCACGATCGAATTCCATCATCGGTACTAGCACGCACTATTCACCCCCCCCTCTAGCGGTCCAATCGATCCCCTACAAGTGGTATCAGAGCGAGGTTGCTCTTGAAGTTTAACAACTAAGGGAGTACGCTAGAGGGTGAAGATGAAAGTCCAAGAACAATTTGGTTGGGACATCAACACACCGGTGCCCTACACCCTATACGGACGAGAAGGCTTCAATTCTTGGAAGAGAAGAATTGAAGATTTTATTATGATGAGAGATTTTGAGGAATGGTCCATTTTGATGGATGGATTTGAATATCCAAGAGGACCAAGAGGTGGATTCCTCAAAAAGAAGAGATGGACCGAAGAGCAAGTCCAAGCATCCGAGAAAAATGATAAGGTGATAAAAATTTTAATTGATTTAATGCCTAATAATATCTTGTGTATGTTAGGTAATTATGTAGATGTCAAGGAGTTATGGAGCCAAGTGGCAAAGCTCCATGAAAATTTATCATCGGTCCAAGAAGAAGAAGAAGAAGAGTGCTCACCTTCTCAAGCTCAAGCAAGCACATCGCCATCTAAAGAGCTTGAGGAGTCAGAAGTTGATAGGGAGTCAACTTTCGGATCAGTGGAGGAAGTGGAAGAAGCATCCACCTCAAGGATTGAGGGAGAGGAGAGAACTTCCACACCGAAACATCAAGAAGAAGCTTCGACATCCGGTCAAGATGAAGAAGCTCAAAATCTGATTCCGGCACCTACAACAACCCTAGGTAACTCAAGCATGTCAATTAATAATAAAATTCATATAATATGCTTTGAGTGTAGGAAATCCGGACACTACAAGAGTAAGTGTCCAAAAAGGGTCAAGAAGGCTCAACCGGCTCTAAAAGTCAAGGATGTCGGTGCCCCAAGTCAAAAGAGCAAGGAGCATATCATATGCTTCAAGTGCAACTCAAAGGGGCATTACCGGAGTCAATGCCCTAGGGGGAAGAAGAAGGGGCAAGAAGGAGCATTACAAGTAGGGGGAGCTTCTATAGCTAACCCTAAGGTATATTTAAACAATGCTTGTTCTTTAAATTCTAGTCAAAAGCATGCTAAGAATAATTTTAATAGTCTTGATATTTATCATAAAGAGCATGCTAGAAATAGAGAATTTTGTTTAGGAGCCAAAAATGTCTACCTTTCAAAGAAGGAGAAATTTGGGACTAATGTCCCTAGAAACGTTCTTCCTAGGGAGTCTATTAGGAAAATAGGAGAACACTTAGACCTTAATCCTAAATGGACTAGACACATGCCTAGGAAGTCCCATGCCCAAAGATCAAATCAAAATTCTAAAATTGGGCAATTAGAATTAGAGAACCAAGCCTTGAGATCAAGGCTTGAGAAATTAGAAAAGACCCTCAAGATTATGCAAAATCAAATGCAAGGGTCTAATGGTCAAAGTCAAGGGTCAATATCTCAAAGTCAACATCTATGACCCAAGAAACAAAAGTCAACCGAGGGCAAGAATGATTTGGGTCACAAACCTAAGCCTAAGATGACTTATCATAATGTTCCATTAGATTATGGAACACAATCTAGGTCTAGGAAGACCAAGGTTACTAGGGAAGTTATCCCTAAGAGTAACCAAGGTTTGTGCCTAGTGGCTAGGGTTTCTAGGAAACCTAGGGTGACCACTAAGAAGGTTGCAAGGGGAGTTACCCCTAGAGTCAACCTAGGTAAGACCCAAATGACCAAGGCTAACAAGCCTAGGAGGGTCATTAGGAGGGTATCTAGGGAGGTTATCCCTAAGGAATACCTAATTAACCCTAGGAACTCAAATAGGTTTTGGGTTCCTAAGAGTGTGATTGATTCATGCTAGATGGGTTTAGGGTGTGCCAACCTTGATTGGATGGGTAGTTAACTCAACCATGGCAAAGGTGACACTTTAGGATTATTTTCAAGGTTATGGATACCTTGGAAATAAATTTAATTTTTGATCCTAAAAGATTTTAGGATGTGTCAATACATTCTTGGAATTATGAAAAATCAATCAAATTGGCACAATTTAGGTTTAGAGGCTATAGTGTGTCATTTTGAGTTTTTGGCACACTTGGGAGATTAGTGATAATATGGAAAAATATATTTAATTATATCAAATGGCAATTAATATTAAAATTTAGATATTATTATACCTATATATTTTATTTGCCATGTTTTGTTTGTCATATAACATGTCATGACATCATACTTATCTTTAATCTTTTATATGTCATGATCATGCTTAGGGTTAGGATAAATGTCATGTATGCTTAAATTATATCATATGTCATGTCATCATGATCATTGGCCATGCTTAATTATTGCTATCATTATGCCATGATCATTTTCATGCATTTAATTTGACTAAAATTGAATTAAGGACAATGACATGACTTGAAGTCTCATTTATAAGGGAATCAAGTAGGGTTGCCTAGGAAATGCATGAAATCCTAGATTAAGGAGAGCAAAATCCACATCTCACATCACATTGACATGTATATGTATTTATACACCCTAGATACATGTGAGATGCTAGGATATGAGTTGAGTTCAAGGTGCATAGTTTTTGCATCTAGATGAACTAAAACTCATTTAATTTCAATGATAGATCATTGGGAAAGCTTGTGTACAAGTCAAGTACATAGAGCCCAAGGAATATGATCCAAAATAAGGTTTTAAAAAATATTTTAAAATCATTTTAGAAAACTTTGGTGAAGCCTATCTTTTGATATCAATCACCAATGATGAGATTGATACAAAGTGAGCTAAAACTTTAAAGTTTTTATTCACTTTTGAATTTTGTATCAATTTCGATATTTTATGGGTAAAATATTTTTCTATCATTTTTCACTCATTGTATTGGTCATAGGTATTATACGTTTCAAATTTCATGATTTTTCGAATTACGTATAATTATTTATGTTTTTCCAAATCTGATTTCTGATAACTGAAAATCGAGATTTTTAGTTATCAGTCGACTGCTCTTAGTGGCAGTCGACTGATAAGGGTGGCAGTCGACTGATTACTGTAAGTAGTCGACTGCCTAGCTGATTTCAGGAAAAATAAGGTTGTTTAGCCCATTTTCAGCCATAGTAAAGTTTCCTAACTACTTCTAACCCTAGGATATGCTTTGGAAAGCATTATAAAGGGTAAAAAAAACCATTGGATATGGATTTGGAGAGGTGTTAGGTCAAAGTATCAAATTTAAGGGTGGAAGAGTTCATGTTTGAACTTTGAGCCTTAATTTTGATGGTTTAGAATTTCTATTGGCTTAGGGATTTCCCAAGGACATTGTTGGTGCAATGGTCTAGGGGGAGCAAGCCTTTAGGGGGAGTTATCAATCTTGGGATGATGGATATGTTTTTCTTCTTGAAGGGGAGAAGTTATGGGAAGAATGTTATTAATTGGGAAAATTGATGGGATCTTGAGAAACCCAATTGGAAAATTGGGAGAGAGTATAGGATTGCCTCTCTGGAGTGATATGAGACTTATCACTAGGAAGATGGTAGGCATCCTAGGTATTTTTGAGCCAAGGGAGAGATTGTAAGATCTCATTGGGACATGAGACATTGACTTCCTTGGTGAGATAACCTTTTTGATGTATGTCAAAAAGGGGGAGAAAGTGAAATTACCAATTTAGGAAATTGGTAAGGGAGTTTGAGTTAGGGGCCTAACTCAAGGTTTGTTTTGTCAAACATCAAAAAGGGGGAGATTGTTGGTGCAATCGGCCCAGGTCACAAATGACCAGACTCGAGTTTGACTCGAGTGATGTTTTGATGTTTGACATAGTATGTTTGACATTGATGTTTGACATTGATGTCGGTTAATGTTTTGGGGAGATTGTTTATACAATCGACCCAGGTTATAATTGACCAGACTCGAGTTTGACTCGAGGGAGACTTTGATGGTTGACTAAGGTTGACCATGTGATTATGGGAAAGTCCAAGCATGGGTCTTGGCAAGGTAAAGTCCAAGTCATGAGTACTTGGCATGGAAAGTCCAGGTGGGACACTTGGCATTTGGGAAAGTCCAAGTCTTGAGTACTTAGCACAAGGGAAGTCCAAGCATGAGTCTTGGCAACGTAAAGTCCAAGTCATGGGTACTTGGCATGGAAAGTCCAAGTGGGACATTTGGCATTTAGGAAAGTCCAAGTCTTGAGTACTTAGCACAAGGGAAGTCCAAGCAGGGGGCTTGTCATGGAAAGTCCAACATGGGTTGGCAAGGGAAAGTCCAAGCTTGAGTCTTGGCATTTGAGAAGTCCAAGGGGCTTGATATTGGCGCCGTAAAGTCCAAGGGTGGAGTCTTGGCAGCATAAGTCCAATGGTTGGCAGCGTAAAGTCCAAGCGGAGTCTTGGCGGCGTAAGTCCAATGTGTCTTGGCGGTGTAGACACCATTAGCATGACATAGCCGATGGAAGCACCTGAAGGCTAGCGCGATGGATGAACAAGTCATGGATGACTTAGAGGGATCCGAGAGGCGTGAGGCTGATGGAGGTGGTTAGAAGGCTTAGGTCTAGGCTAAGGGTGGTCTAACAAGTATGGGGGCACCATACTTGGGTTAGAACCTCATCTTTGAGGTTGGCAGTCGACTGACATTATGGCCGGTTCAACTGCTGTGAGTTGACTAGAGCTCGACTGCCATTTAGGGCTGAAATTGCCTTGGCAGCCAATTGCTCATTGGAGGCGATTCGCTAGCGATCGCTAATTGGAGCGCGATTATTCGTAGTCGATGCATGGATGGCGATCGGCCGCTGAATGTTCGAGCACAGAATGCTCCGTAGCCGACTGGGTAGTCGACTACGGGGCTGGCAGTCGATTGTCAATGTTGGCAGTCGACTGGTGAGAGTCCCGTTGGAACTTTTTCAATGTGGATTGAGCTGTTGTCTCACAGCTACAGTGTTAGCAGTCGACTGGGGCCTTATGGCAGTCGACTGCCAGGCGGAAATCTAGCCCGATGGAGGATAAAAGCAGTTGTTCGTGGAAGGCTCCAAACAAGGTTTTTCTTGGGCGATTTGAAGGGGAATAGTTGGTGCTTTTCCAGTCCTTCAAGGCTAGTTCAAGACAACCAAAAGCAAGCAAATCAAAAGCTCTTGTAAAGTAGTTTTCTTTACTTACATTGTATTTCTCTCTTGTATTTTGCTTGATTCATTTCTTATTGTTGTAAGAACGTTTGTACGAGGTTTCTCCTCCTCCGACTTGTGTCGAGAAGGAGTATTTGTGAATAGTGATTGCATTGGCATCACTAGAGCTCTTTAGAGCTTGATCCGTGGAGTATGAACCATTCGGTTCCGAACCACGTTATATCCATGTGTTCATGTGCTTGTGTTTTCGTTATTGCTTGATTATCTTTTGTTTCCGTTGCGCTAATGAAAATTGTAGACGCAATCACGATCGAATTCCATCATCGGTACTAGCACGCGCTATTCACCCCCCTCTAGCAATCCAATCGATCCCCTACAAAATTCACACGGTCGATCGTGTGAGCCACTGATTTTCTCTCAGAGTGCAACATGATCCGAATCTTTCACACACCCTGCCATGTGCACTTCTTATCATCGGGCACGGCTGTGTGGGATCCACATGGTTGCCCATGCCTTTTTTTCTAAGGGTTTAAAAAGGAATCTCGTTTCTACCTAGGAAGTTCTTTCTGAACCTAAACTATTTGCAAAAACGTTAATGACCATAAATTAAATTCTAAACTATAAGATCTTCTACTTGTTATTTTAAGGTAGATTTTTCTTCCTCAAGATTTTCCACTTGAGTTGTGTCTCTATCTTGAATTAGACAAGTCGAAGTCTTTGAGTTGACTTGCTTCTTAAGTACTTATATTTCTTTAAGAAGTAACTTAACTTTATCCTCAGACTTAGCTAGTTTCCTACCTAAGAATGCTATGATCTTGTACATTTTATCTTTTAAAGGAGAAGTTACCTCATCTTGTCCTTCAAAAACGGATGCGGATTTGTGGCTCGACTCAGACTCAGACTTGAAACTTGACTCGACTTTGGATTCGTCGGCCACCATAAACGCTACAAAGCTTCTCTTTGGAATCTCGGTGTCTGATTCCTCTGATGAGACTCGTCCCAAGTCATTTTAAGTGCCTTTTTCTTCTTTTCTTTTTTCGACTTCTCTTCCTTTTTTAGGTTTGCGCACTCAGATTTGTAGCGTCCTTTTTCGTTGCACTCATAGCATGTAACCTCTGATCTTGGTCTGCTCGGCTTGTTGTCGACCATTTTCTTTGTGCCCCTTTTTGTGAACCTCTTTCTCCAGTTGAACATTTTCCAAACCATGTTCACCATTTCCTCTTCTTCATTTACATCCGATTTCGATTCATCTTCGAACTCATGTTTGACTTTCTTACCTTCTTTGTTTCTAGTTGAACCTACCATTAAAGCTATATCATTCTCGGCTTGACCCGAGTTAGCTTGTTCATGCAATTCAAGTTCACAAAAAGTTCATCTACTCTAATTTGGAAAAGATCCCTAGAAACTTTATAGGCATCAATTATCAATGCCCATAAAGCATTCCGGGGAAAAGCCTTAAGTGCATACCAAATTATATCGCAGTTTTCTATTTGATGACCTATGAGATGTAGACCATTTAAGATGTCTTTGATTCTAGTACGCAATTGACTAGCATTTTCACCATCTAACATTTTACAATTAAAGAGTTTATTTAAAAGCATGTCCCTTTTTTCTATTTTTGTTCATTAGACCCTTCATGCAAATCTATTAATTTATCCCATAATTCTTTAGCATTTTCAAATGGTCCGACTCTACTAAGCTCTTCTTTCGTAAGTCCGTATTGCAAGGTGTTAAGGGTCTTGTAATCGACTTGAGCTCTTTTCCTTATTTCTACAGTCTATTTTTTCGGATCTAACAACTCTCCCGAATTGTCGACCAGAGCCATGAACCCTTTCCTAATAGGAAAGCAAACATCTAGATCGATTTTCAAGAAGCACTCCATTTGCCTCTTTCAATAGCTAAAGTCCTCTCCGTTAAAGAGAGGAGGGCGAATAGTGTTATAATCCTATAGATGCGACATTTTTAATTTGCTAAAAATTTGCAAAAAAAAATTAAAATAATACAAAAAATAAACTAAGACAAGAATGAAAAAACTAAAGAAAAATTTTCTATTGCTCTCTTTGGTGATTTCACCAAAATTAGAGCGCCCTCGTGTTCTGATATCAATTATAGGATTGTGAGTTCCGAGAGAGGGGAGTGAACCTCGGAATTATAAAAAAAATTACTTTAAAAAACTTTTCTTTTGAGTTTTAAATTCAAGATTAATAATGCAATGGAAAGTAAAACAAAACACTCAAAGGATTTACTTGGTTCACAATCCTAGGCAAATTGCTACTCCAAGGCTCGTGACTCTCCAAGAGTCACCTCGTCGGGCAATACACTAAACTCCCTCCGAATCAAGAACCTTCGATCTCGGAGGGTTTTGCTTTTACAAAGATTGGAGGGTAAGGTAACAAGCTAGCTTCCCTAGTAAATAAAGTACAATAGTGAAATTAAAGTGCAACTAAAATAAAGCTATACCGACACTTCGAAGGTTGAACTTGGGGCTCATAGTGTCAAAGTTGTGAAGTTACAATGTGACGAGGATCTTGCCAACAGTAAATGAAGTAGGAACACTTAGATGAGTAATAGCAATCTTTTATTCAGAGCTGACACTCCATTTCTTTTATAAGTCATTTCTAGTCACTGGACCACCCTCTAGTCAACTTCATATCAGCCCATCGATATGGTACACTAGTCTTTCTAGTCGACTGGACCTGATCCAGTCGACTCCAAGTCAACTGGCTCCGCTCCTCTATAGTTTTTCCTATCCCAGTTGCCTAGACCTGGTCCAGTCGATTGGAACACCTACCATCTCGGTCACAAGATCTCTAGTTGAACTCTAACTCGCCTTGCCAACTTGGCATCCCAATCGCCTGGACTTGGTTCAGTCGACTGGGTCTGAGGCGCTTGGACTCTGTCCAATCGCCTGGAAACCTGCAACACAAAGTTAGCCTAAAACAAAGTATAATATCACTTGGTAGTAGTAATACTGCCCGATCTCGACTTCCGAATCCAACATGATCCCCCATTTACCTTGTCCTATACTAAGAACTCAGCCTCACCTCTTCACTCGAGGCTTACCTGTTGGCTGTCTAGCCAGACTTACCTTGCTTGACATCCGATCTGACCCACCATATCTTCATACTAGTTGTTTGGTCTCCCTGACCCAACTGGGCTTCCTACTAACTGTCTGGTCTCCCTGACCTAATCGGTCTTCTACTAGATGTCTGGCCCACTCAACCCATCTAAAATTTATTTCTGGTGTCCGGTCCTTCTGATCTTTCAAGACTTTTACCTAGTATCCTATCAACACAACCTACTAGGACTTTCCTGTTAAGCCTGCACACTTAACATTTACATTAGATGACAAGCTTATCTTAACTTTAAACCATGGTTTATACATCAAAACTCAGGAGTAGTGCTCTCTACACCAACACATGCTTGTCAACAAGGATTAGAACACAATGGAATTAGAAAATAAAACAACATAAGCAAACATAAATCGATTTTCACATGATTCGTAACCTCAATTCCTACCTAATGTCCTAGCATCCTAGCGATAGTACCACTATATTTTCTCATTCTTGGATATTTTTCAAAGGTGAAGAAACCTCTTGCAACATCTATTCTTACAAATAATATAAGCCAAATACAAATGTATAAAAGAAATAGAAAGTATTCAAAACAACACATTTACACAAATGAACTTAGCTTCGATTGTTATTTTTCTCATTTGAATTTTCCTGTTGAGGTTTGGAAATGCAATATCACTTTTCTCCAAAATCTTAAGTTTTAGAATGACACACTTGTAGAATGACTATTTCTAGTTTAACTTTGACCATATCAGTTGACTGCTCATTACCATCAATCGACTGTTATTTAAACAGTCGAGTCTTATAGACAATTGCTAAATCTTTTATTCATTAGAATAGTGACATTAGTGGACTACTCCTTTCTAGTAATCGTCAAATGACAATCAATTGAATTGAACAGTCGAGTTCCAAATTTTCTGTTTGCTCAAGTAGTAACATCAATTGAGTGTACCACTTGACTGAGGAAGCAGTCAACTGATAATACCCAACATTTGATTGTTGAATCCCAAAACCCCTTGTAAACTCTCTCAAACTCCCTGTCTCAGAATTTACGATTTATCAGTTGATTGCTACTCCACAACAATAGACTAATACTCCTATTTCATCCTTTTTAAGGTTGAAATCTCACTTTGCTTATTATATAGTTGACCTCAACCTACTAGAACTTCTTCCGCTTATCATTAGGTCAACATTAACCTACCAAGTCTTTATCATTGTCAAACATCCAATTCTCCTTAACTTGTTTAGACTTCCCTTCTCATGTCTAGCATCCGATCAATCTTGATCTATCGAGACTTCACCATTGCCAAACATCCCATCCTAATTGACCTATATGGACTTTCTATCTTATGTATGACATTCGATCCTTCGTGACATGTTAGGACTTCCATCCACGTGCCCAATATTTGATCTTCCATAATATATTAAGACTTCTATCACATATTAAATGTCTGATCTCTATGATTCACTTGGACTCCATGATCCTCCACATGTTGGATTCCATAACCTGTTAATTATCTTTAATCTAGTTGGACTTCCTGTTTCACACCTAAGACTCAATCTTTCCTAATTTGTTAGGGTTATGTGTCTAACATTTAGTCCTTATAACCTATTAAGATTTTTGTCACATGTCAAGTGTATGATCTTCTATAATCAACTTGAAGTTCATCCATCTCATTCCAATATATCTAATCCTCTATAATCCACTTGGACTTCACATCTCATCTTCTGTCAATTGTATGATCATTTATGATCCACTTGGACTTTAATTTTCATCGTGTTAAGTATTCGATCCTCCATGGCCCACTTGGTCTCCTAGACCAACCATCAATTTCCTTCAATAATTTTTTTCACTTGTTGTTTTACTCAAAAATCAAACCCAATTTAATCATCCTTGACTAATAATTTCTCTTTTGAAACTATCATTTGGTTATTAACATATATTATCCAAATATCAAAACTAAACTCAAATTTCATGCACCTTAATCAGAAGTTAATTGTACGACATAAACAACTAGTATGAATTAAATATATTTTTTCCTTCATTTGAATAGTTATATGCGGAATACTACTAATTGATATGCTGCTGTTACATTAAATTCTAGTGGTTAAACAAAGAGGTTGATGTTGCAAATATGAAGATTTTAATTAATGAATTTTTTTAATTATATTTTGTTCTTAATCTTTTATATTTTTATAATATTTTATTTTAAAAATGGCCCATGGGTCATGAATTTGTGTTAGGCCAAGGACAAGCGCATTAAGCGGACTGGACTTGACATGGAAAAAATTGGGGCACCATGGCTCCAACTCATTGCGTTAAGAGGAATGTGATTACTAAAACAACTTCAATGAAACCATTCAATCTCCCATCTCTTGGATTATTATATGAAACTATTTTCGCTCCCAACACTTGGATAAAATGAAATCCCCTCCTCTCATGAGTAACTAAAAATGTAATGCATTGACTCTTAGGTGAGGCTCTCTTGATATTTAAACATAGTTAAGGACTCTCATCTTTAGAATATGAGACGAAAGGGGTAAGGGTTTTATCTTTTTATCTTAGCGACACTCTTTGCAACACGTTCTCTTTGGCACAATGAAGGTTTGGCTTTGATATATACTATATTAAATTCTAAGAAGGAACTTGATCTAACCTAAAATATCAAGGCCTTTAGGTGCACGAGAGATTTCTTAGTATACAAGTATATTTCAAGAACTAAATGGGTGGAATTTTATTTTGTCTTACTTCTGCTCATTTTAGCATGTCCTCTCAGGATTAATATCATTTTTACATGTGAAGGTTTGGCTTTGGTAGCATGTTAAGGTTTAAGAGAGAGCTTAATCTAACCTAAAATTTTGAGGGAATACATGAAGCTTTTCGTGTTTATGCATATTTAAGAACCTTCATTGTTAAAATATGAAAGTAAACGGCACTCTTGACCTTTCTAGTTTGACCACAACCACACTAGAATCATGTGCTAATTACCTCGTGCATGTGGTTAAAGATAGGAATTATTTATTATAAAATAGTATTAGAAGTTAAACAGGCGAGACCGCCCTTAGCCTTGGTCAAATGGGCACGCTTTGCCTTGTGCTCAATATGGTCTGCCAAAAATTGAGTCATGTTATGCTAAATCCAGTCTAGACAAAAAGTCTCAGTTAGTTTGTCTGGCCAAGCATGACCTATGTAACTGATATACTTTGCGTTAGCCCAAGCTGGGTCAGGCTATTTTCAACAGTGAAAATCTAAAAAAAAAAAAAAAAAAAAAATCAAAATACCTCATGGTCAATGCTTTGAAATAATGCTTTGCGTTAGCCCAAGGGTCAGGTTATTTTCAACCGTGAAAATCTAAAAAAAATAAAATCAAAATACCTCATGGTTTTAGAAAAAGATTAATTTTGAAATACGCAGTGAACTTTAGCCTAAAAATATTAAATTAATTTTAAAGATTCTTTGAAATTTCTCTATAATTAAATTAAATTTCTCGAGAATTATTTAAATATTTTTATATTATTTAAAATTAAAAAAAATTATTTCAATTTAGGCTAAGTCAAGCATATATTACCTCATGGCCGTCATATCGTGATGTGGCATGCCACATTAGACATGACAACTAAAGGGGTTGATTGGACCTTGTTGAACTTGGCATGGACACAACTGATTGACATCATACCTAGTAAAAGGTGATTATGTTAGCCTCTAATATTTCTTATCGTCAATCCCTCAATGATGGTGAAAGAGATATCACAGGGGCAATGCTCCTTGACCCATTGACTAGAAATAGTAAAGGACTTCTGCATCTAAATAAAAGTTTTAGATCTCATTCTAAAATTCGACTCTTGTCCATTCCTAACAGTAATTGTGTTACTTTAGCCCACGGACATTCCAAAGGGGACAACTAATTGACACCATAGCACTGAGATCAAATAGCACATCATGCATCAATTAGTGTACACCATCTGAAACATGTTTTATAATTGTTTCTAGTTTAGATAAAACAAGGTCAAACTCAACTAACAACACTGATGCAGATGAAAATCAATAGAAATTGTCATTAACGATGTAGTCTTATTTTGACCCTCTTTTACCGAGAGGAGCTCGGTCTGATCGCAATAGTATCTTGTCAAAGGTAATACAGGTCAGAGGGTATTGGTGCTTCGACGATGTCCCTTCAATATTTAAGTCAGACAAGAAAAGATGAAAAATGAAATGTAAAAAGTAGCTAATACAATAAATGTAACTAAGGAGCTTCTTTTTCCTCAATGAACCCTTATATCGGGACTCTACCTCACTTTATTATCATCCACTAGTTGTGCCCTTTGGCAAGCTGTTAGGGGACAACTGTTACCAGGAATCTTCATCTGGCTTGTCATGTATCCCGGAGCTATCATTGAGAGAGGTGGTTAGGGGGTTAGATATGACAAATATTGAGAGAAATCTTCTTGGTGGTCCTCGGGTGCCCAACTCCTTCAACTCTCGACTTCCTGAGTCGCTGAGCTCCTAACTTCTTCGACTCTTGACTCTTGAATGATCGAGCTCCTGACTCCTTCGACTCCTGAGTATCTGAGACCCTAAGTACATAAGCTCCCCAGTATTTGAGCTCCCACATACTCGAGCCTCTCTTGGGTCCCACAAGCCTCATTCATCTTTTCCACCATCCCTATTCTCCAAGTTCACAAGTACCCAGTCGAGGATCCATTTCCAGCACTATCATTAGCTATCCCTCCCCCGAAATAATCAAATGATTCAAAAAAGTCTGAGTTAGACAATTTGAAGAAGTTTGACGTTAATGGGTATTTTCTCATATATGCCCCCACTTTAGCCAGACCGAGAGCTTACGAACTGCCTCGGTTAGACGACAACACTTCTCTTCTCTTCCGCACTCTAAAAACTTCTCTTCATAACAACACTTCATAAAGATAATTCCCGAGTCATACCAAGGACTTACGAACTATCTCGGCCAGACGACTGAAAATACTTCGCTCCGAACAACACTTCATAAAGAGACCACTCGAGCTGGACCAAGGACTTGCAAATTGTCTTGGAAGGGCAAGTGAAAATACTTTGATCCGAACAATACTTCATAAAGAGAATGCTCGAGCTAGGTCGAGGGCTCACGAATTGTCTCAGTAGAGTGAGTGAAAATACTTCGCTATGAATAACACTTCATAAAGAGAACACTCGAGCCGAGTCGATGCTTCTTTGATGCACTCCAGTCAGACTCAGGGCTTATGAATTGCCTTGGCAGGGTAGAGTTCTCCTATCTTCATAGGTTCGAAAAAAATTTCTTCTTTCACGTACCCTAACTAAATCGAGGGCTTATGAACTACTTCGACTCGGTAGAGTCCTCTTCGCTTCACAAGTCCAGGGAAATTTTCTTCTTCGATGCCCAGCTGGACCGAGGGCTTAAGAATTGCCTCGGCTGAGCAAAGTCCTACCCCATAATATGTGAAATTTACATAGAGTTTTAGTTATTATTTTGACACATATCTAATTACGTTTATTTGGTATTTGTTGCATATTTGCTTTACTTTGCACCATAAGATTACTTTCTTGTTCAGATATCTTCTTTTGTTGTTTTCCTCTTTACAGGATGGAGTTTTGAAATATAATGAAGATCCTAGCGAAGTACGGAATAAATGGGGAGCATGCTCTGGCCATGTTTTCAAGATACGGGCATGTTCTCGGATGAAAAGAATGAAGACCAAGTATTGTCCAGCAATAGGCATGGTAAGCCATGTGTTTTATACACGGTCATGCCTCAATCTGAGGCAAAGATGATGGGGCGTGTGTTTCCAGCACGATGAAGATGTTTCTCCCGAGAGAAGCATGATCGACCATGTGGAATTCACACAACCGTAGATTTTTTCCAAATAGACCTCCAGCGCAACACACGACCCAACCATGTTAATTCACACAGTCATGTCACGATATCACAAAATCCGAGATGATAGGTTATTTGCAGATTTATGGAAAGTTAGGGCTGCCTCTATAAAAAGGAAGGAGCACAAGGAGAATAGAAGGATGGCAGGTGGCCTAAAAAGTATCAAAATCTCATGAATTGGAGGAGAAGAGCAAGGAGATTCAAGGTTGACGACGAGTGTTCATCCATAAAGGAGCAATCAAGACTCTACTTCAACTAAAGAAGGACGTATTATCTTACAAACTCATATATCTTTGGTTAGGGAGTAACCGTATGAATGTTGAACATTGTCATGCAAAGAATTCCGAGTTTTTTTTATTATTAATTGCAACTTATGTTTCCTAGTTTGATGAGGATGTCTGGGTTTGTTCTTATTCTACTATACATAGTTGATGTGAGTATCAAAAGCATTCATACCGAAATCGAAGGGAATTTAGAAAGAACCGAAAGGTGAATTTTCCCCAGAAACTGTAGAAACTTAAGACGTGCAAAGAAGGTCCATCTTTCATGGGAGAACATAGTACATCCTAGAGCTTCTTGAACCTATTCCATCTAGAGGACACGAAGTAGGAGAAATCAACTCGGAGGAGTTGTGGGACCATGTGACAAGAGTAACCCAATGATAGCAACCTCCAGAGCTCTGTCGATCTGAAAAAAAATCTCTAGATTGAGGGAGATAATTCCTGTGTAGTACCAAAAGTTCACCGGGATTAAATGAGATGATCCACCCACAAGATCAATCATAGAGAACTTAGGAACATAAGTAGCCGACATGTTCAACATCATATAGGTGAAATCGAAATCCTAGAATCTCTTCTGAATTTGAGTTAATCCTTTTTTTGCTCTGTGTGACACCAACCCTTGAGCTTCATTCATAACAATACTAGGATAGAGTAATATCCCACACTAAAGATCAAGTCTAGACAATCATAACCATTGAATAGACAAGTAATCGAATATCAGTCCATGTGGGATCAATATTATTTTATTTCTTGACGACAACAGTGCACTTGTAGGTGCATGCACAATCAAGTCTTTGGCTCTATAACTGAAGGATCGATTTATCAAGTTGTTGACCCCGTTGTCGAGGACTGTTTAATTTGATATTTGTTAAAAAGTGTATTGATTGAATTAGACTTAGTTTTCCCAGTTTTTAGCATTAGTATTCTAGAAATTTCTTTTCTCTTTGCTTTAAATTATTTATTTTTCCCCTATTTCAAGTTTCCATTCATCATTATTTTCCCTTTTATTTGTTGTTTTTGATTAATTGCAAGGGTGTTTCCAATTTTGTTGTATGTGTAGGCATATGAGGTCTGAGAATTTACATCTAGTTGATCCAGATATCGACCAAACTTTCCAACACAGACTATCCAAGCAGAAAGAGATGGAAGGGAACAAAGGACCTCCAAATAATGACTTGGTGAATGTTGGGAATAGACCTCTGCGAGAGTATGCAAGTCCAAGCATGAGGGGATTGCAATCAAGAATAGTTAGCCCCGCTATAGAGGCTAATAACTTCAAGCTCAAGTTGACACTCATACACATGGTCCAACATAACCAAATTGGTGGAACAACTATGGAGGACCAGAATTTGCACCTAGAAATTTTTATGGAGATTTGATTGAGTTTGTTTCCTTTTTCATTGAAAGACAAGGAGAATACGTGGTTGCATTCTCTACTGGCAAGAAGCATAACTTCATGGGCATAATGGGAGCAACAATTTCTAATAAATTCTTTTTCCCCAGTAAGACTGCTTACATGCGCCACCTAATTACTAGCTTTCGACAGAAGGAGGGGAAGTCTCTATTTGAAGCTTAGGACAGGTTTAAGGTTATTCTCCATCAGTGCCCTCACCACGGACTTAAGCGATGGCTAGTGATTCACACTTTCTATAATGGGATCACATATGCCATGAAGGTTTCTTTAAATTTTGCTACAGGAGGAGCAATAATGAACAAGACGATAGAGGAAGCCGAGGAGTTGATCTAGGAGGTGGCACAAAACCACCACCAGTGGGCATCTGAATGTAGTCATTCCACGCAAGTAGTGGGAAAATACACTATCAACTCCATAGGCCACCTAGCAGCCAGGATGGATGTGTTGAACAAAAGATTTGACTCTATGAGTTCAAATAATGCATATGCTGCTAATTCTCTTTGTGCAAGTTGTGGATTGACAGGTCATTCAAAAGAGAATTGTCCTTGGGATTCTTCTAACCAAGGAGGCCAAATAGAGGAGGTTGACGTTGTTAGAAATTTCAATCCAAGGCCTACCAATCCGTACTTGAACACCTACAATCTTGGTTGGAGAAACGACCTCAATTTTTTCTACAGGAACAACTCAAAAAAAATTCCAACGACCAAGAGGATACGGGCAATAGTGTAATGCACAACAATTGCCTCAAAAGTCTAGAATGGAGCAGATGATGGAGGGTTTCATACTAACCCAAACAAAAGCGAATGCTGAATTCCAACAGAGGCATTTGCAAATGGAAGAGGTGTTGAAGGAATTGAAAGCCTCCATGGATGATCTCACAAGCCATACAAAGATATTAGACAATTAGATTGCCTATATCACTAGTTCATCTACAAGAACACCAAGTAAATTGCCCCAAAAATCTGAGGTAAATCCCGTTGAACAATGCAACGTAGTGACCTTAAGAAGTGGAAAGAGTCTGAAGGAGCCACTAGGTAGAGTAGAGATGGAGGTAGAGAAGAACACAAGAGGGGAAGTGATTGACCACGAGACTGAGGGGGAACTAGACAATAAGACACAGTTTGAGTCCCCCACAAGCATGCACTCACCGACCTTGATTCCTTTCCCACAGAGGCTCACCAATGTAGAATTCGAAAAGTTTTTAACTATGATGAAGTCCATATCAATAGAGGTACCAATACTTGATGCCCTGCACCAAATGCCTCAATTTGCAAAATTCATGAAGGAAATCCTATCACACTAGAGAAAAGTGGAATACTCAGAGACTGTAGCTTTCACGGAGGAATCTAGTGCTTTGATACAAAGCGGGGGTATGCCGAAGCTAAAAGATCCAGGGAGTTTTTATATCCCTTGCCAAATAGGATCCACCATAATAAGTAAGGCATTCTGTGATCTAGGAGCGAGCATAAGTTTGATGCCTTATACTCTGTGTAGGAGATTGGGGCTAGGGAATTTGAAGTTGACAACCATGACGTTGTAACTTGTGGATCACACATGTAGGTATCCATCGATGGGGAACTTATTATGTGATTTAGAAACAATGACATGTAGGTTCCTATCAAGATGGGGAACTTTACGTTACCCATCGATTTTATTGTCCTGGAGATGGAGGAAGACCCCAAAATTCCTGTGATTCTGGGAAGGTCATTCTTAGCTATGACCAGAGTAGTTATTGACATAAAGAACCACAAGTTAACTTTGTCAATGGGAAAGAAAAAACTCGAGTTCATGCTTGCAAATGCAATTGACTAAGGACCCACGAAGAAGGACTGCCCTAGGCAAGAGGATACGTGTGGCATGGAAGTGATTCCTGAGGAAGGGCCAAGAGCACATGTAGTTAGGAGAAAGGACAATGGGAGGTATGCCATTCCAACAAGATTTAAAGCTACTTGGGAAAGAATCATCAGGGGAATTATAATGGAGATGAATGGAACTTTACCGAATCGTCAGCACCAAGCTGAAGAATGAAAACGGAGTCGAGCTAAAGACCTTAAACAAGCACTTCCTGGGAGGCAACTCAAGTATTTTATTTTTGTTTCATCTTCATTTATTTCATCTCTTATATTTAATTTCATTTAATTATTGTTTTTATTTGTTTTTAGGGATTCAAAGGAACTACCAAGCAGAAAGAGAGCAATTCGGAAGAGCCCACAACTTGAAGCAAGGGCACAGCTGTGCCACGAGGGTAGAAAAGAACATAGCAAGGTGTGTTTCTTAAGTGTGGACCGTGTCTTGCAATAGGAAATTTCTGAGGGACATACGGTCATGCCTTCTTCTGGGAAAAATCTGAGTGTCGGCCACAATAGTACACACGATCGGCCATGTGAATTTCACACGGTCGTGTCGCATCCCTTTAAAAGGGAAATGATGTGTGTTTTCCCCAAAAATCGCTGTGCTTTCTTGATTTTCCAAGCCCTAGCTCTCTCTTTTCCTCCATTCCAGCCTCTGGAGCTCATCTTCAACCCTAGTTTCAGCCGAGAAACCTTCCCTCAAGCAAGGATGAAGAGATTCAAACATGGAGATGTTGCTGCTTCTTCTTCCAAGGCAAAGGCCAAGGGTAGGGATAAGCAACCTGTTAAAGAGCAAGTATTTTCAGGAGGAGGCTAAGTACCGGCATGGGATGCGGCAATTCATGCACGATACACACATGCAATAGGCTCGAGAGGAGGATCACAGAGCAGCTGCAGAGTCTATCAGCTCACAGGTCGACCACATGTAGATGTGGACCATGATGAAAGGTATGCTTGCAACTAAGTTTGGGGGGAGGAATACATATTTTTCTTTCTATTAATGCACTTTTTGTTTTTTTTTCTACTTTGGTGGTTTTGTTGAAGATTATTTATCTTTCGCTTGCGTAGATTTATTTTGTTTAGTATTGTTCACTTTCTTATTCATGTCCAAGTGCATTTTAGTTAGTTTAGTATAGCTTGAATTTTTTCTTTGGCCAATGCAATAGTAGGCTTCAGTGAAATTTATTCGAGTTATGGTGTTGCATTGTCATGAGCATTTCACTTTTTCTTATCTTGCGGTACCAATTTATGATATGATGTTGAAATGTTCACTAAGTTTCACTAGTCTGATTTTACTTTTTCACCAACACTTAACTTGAATTTTAAAGGGTTGATTAGTACAAATTAATTATGATTCATCTTGTTAGAATTAGTACTATGGAATCCATAGGTGACTTTGGATTAGCATTTTAGTTACTGGAGATGGTCAAATTGTGTAAACCTATTCGAACGAAAAAATTGGAATTTAGTGAGAATTTTAGAACATGAAAAAGAGAAGAAAAAAAAGAGCTTAAAAATAGTTGTCATAGGTGGAAATGGTTTGATGCCCCTTTGAGACCAAGTTAGGTTACTAAGGAAACCCCTACCAATTTCTCTCAATACCGAGCACGTCTTTAAGACTTTATGCTAATTTTAGAGAACGATCCTCACTTAGGGTAGGTAAGTGCCTAAAGTTGAAAACTTTAGGAACGTTACAGAATGACGACTTAACTTACCTTGGAAATTGAAACCCTTAGGATGAAGTTTTGCACTTGCACGGAAAACTTACTTAGTGACCTTGGTGAACCTATTTATGTGCTTTAACCGTAGTACCACTTGATAGTCATTTTTCATGAACATGCTAGACACTGTAGCGATCTATTTCTATGTGTGGAATTATACACTGAGGATTGCTTGAAGAAAAGCAAAGATTTAAGTCTGGGGGATTCTGATGTGTGTAATTTACATAGGATTTTAGTTATTATTTTGGCACACATCTAATTACGTTTAGTTGGTATTTGTTGTATATTTGCTTTACTTTGAACCATAAGGTTACTTTCTTATTTGGAGATCTAATTTTGTTGTTTTCCTCTTTACAGGATGGAGTTTTGAAGTATAATGAAGATCCTGGCAAAGTATGAAATGAAGGGGGAGCATGCTCTGGTCGTGTTTTCAAGACACAGATATGTTCTCGGATGAAAAAATGAAGACAAAGTATTATTCCAGCAAGACGCACGGTCGATCGTGTGTTTTACACACGGTCATGCCTCAATCTGAGCCAAAGGTGATGGGACATTTGTTTCTGGCACGACAAAGATGTTTCTCCCGAGAGGAGCACGTTCGTCCGTGTGGAATTCACACGGTCATGTCTTTTTCCAAACTGACCTTCAATGCGACACAGGGCTTGGCCATGTGAATTCACATGGTCGTGTCACGCTGTCGCAAAATCCGAGGTAATAGATTTTTGTGTATTTATGGAAAGTTGGAGTGCCTCTATAAAAAGGAAGGAGCACAAGGAGAATAGAAAGACGACAGGTGCCCTAAAAAGCATCAAAAGCTCGTGAATTGGAGGAGAAGAGCAAGGAAATTCAAGGCCGATGACAAGAGTTCATCCATAGAGGAGCAATCAAGAATCTACTTCAACCAAAGAAGAGTGTATTATCTTACAAACTCAGATATCTTTGGTCATAATCCTTTAATTTCAATATCTTGTGTTTGTTCCTTATTACATATGGAGTAGACCCTTAATTCTAGGATTAGGGAGTAACCGTATGAATGTTGAATGTTGTCGTGCAAAACATTTTGAGTGTTTTATATTATTAATTGCAACTTATGTTTTCTAGTTTGATGAAGATGTTTGGGTTTGTTCTTATTCTACTATGCATAGTTGACGTGGGTGTTAAAAGCATTCATACCGAAATCTAGGGGAATCTAGAAAGAACTGAAAGGTGACTTTCCCTAGAAATCGTAGAAACTTAAGACATGAAAGAGTAGGACATCAAAGAAGGTCCACCTTTCGTGGGGAGAACATAGGACATCCTAGTGCTTCTTGAACCTATTCTGTCTAGAAGTGGCGAAGCAGGAGAAATCAACTCAGAGGGATTATGGGACCACATGACAGGGGTAACCCATTGATAGCAACCTCCGGAGCTCTGTCGATCTGAAAAGGAATCTCTAGATTGGGAGAGGTAATTCCCGTGTAGTACCAAAAGTTCACCAGGAGATGATCCACTCGCAAGATCGATCATAGAGAACTTAGAAACATAAGTAGCCGACATGTTCAACACCATATAGGTGAAATCGAAATCATAGAATCCCTTCTGAACTTGAGTTAATCCTTTTCTTGCTCCGCGTGACACCAATCCTTAAGCTTCATCCGTAACAATACTAGGATAGAGTAATATCCCACACTAAAGATCAAGTCTAGACAATCATAACCACTAAATAGACAAGTAATTGAATATCAGTCCTTATGGGATCGATATTATTTTATTACTTGACGACAACCGTGCACTTGTGGGTGTGCACGCAATCATGTCTTTGGGTCTATAGCTGAGGGCTCGGTTTGTGCTTCATCACTTCACAAGTTCAGGGGAATTTATTTTTTCGATGCAACCTAGTCAGACCGAGGGCTTACAAACTGTCTCAGCTAGGTATAGTCCTCCCCGCTTCAATGGTCTAAGGGCATTTACTTCTTTGATGTACCCCGGCCAGACCGAGGGCTTATGAGCTGTCTCGGCTGTGTAAGGTCCTTTGGGATTCACAGGTCTAAAGGAATTTTCTTCGAAGCACTTCAGCTAAACTAAGGGCTTAAGAATTGCCTCGGCTAGGCAAAATTCTCTTTGCTTTACAGATCCTAGGGAACAACAAGACTTCATCCAGATCGAAGACTTATGAACTACTTTGGTCGACCCGAGCTCGACTCCTCTCTCCTCCCTGCTCCGCTATCTCAGGGAAATAATAATACTTCAACCGAATCGAGGACTTACGAATTGCCTCGCCCAGCCCGAACTCGACTCCTCGCTCCTCCCCACTCCATGACCTCAAGGGAATAATAATACTTCGACCAGACCAAGGACTTACAAATTTCCTCGATCGTCCTGAGCTCGACTCTTTCCTCCTCTCCACTTCACTATTTTGGGAGAATACTAACACTTTATCTAGATCGAAGACTTACGAACTGCCTCGGGGACCCGAGCTAAGCTCTTCACCCCACTCCACTTCACTACTTTAAGGGAATAATAAGACTTCGTCTAGACCGAGGACTTATAAACTGCCTTGACCAACCCGAGATCAACTCTTCACTCCTCCCTGCTTCATTAATTTGGAGGAATATTAACACTTTGTCTAGGCCGAAGACTTATGAATTACCTCAGCATGTAGAGCTCGACTCTTTGCTCTCTCTGCTTCACTACTTTGGGGAAATAATAAAGCTTTATCTGGATCGAGGACTTATGAACTACCTCGGTCAACCCGAGCTAGGCTCTTCGTTCCTCCCCGCGTCACTACTTCGGGGGAATACTGCTATCACTTCGGCTGGACTAAGGATTACGAACTACCTCAACTCGATAGGACCGCATGCCACATTACTTTATTACAAATGATACACACGACACTTTAAAAACATTCATAAAAAAACTATGTTCATACATCACTTCCTTTGTTCCCCTCACCCCGGGTAACTCTAGGTCAGGGATGACACTCGATCACAACTTCCATTGACTTTCCCAAGGAGGTTTCTATTGAAAATGGCTCGAAATCGACTGGCCTTCGGACTATCAGTCAGGATGGGTTGCCTTTCCCGACTTAACTTGTATTAATAACCAACCCCTTCAAGGTGTGGCGTGTCTTCTGAACCTCTTCTACATTGATGTACTTCCTAGCTCGATCGAGTAGTTCCTCATAGCTTCTCAGGGGTTTCTTCGCCAAAGAACGAAAGAAAGCCCCATCCTTCAATCCTTGAGAGATTGCCATCATAAAAAACTTCTAGAGTGGCAGTTGGGACTTCCATGGCAACCCGAGTGAGCATTTGAACATACCTTCCCAAGGACTCCGTCAACTCCTGCTTCGGGTTAGATAGACTGAAGTTTGTGTGCTGATACTTCTTGCAACTAGCAAAATGCCACATAAATGCATTGCATAGGTCATCGAATGACATGAGAGAGGTTGGACACAATGATTGGAACCACTACTGAGATGATCCTTCCAATGTAGCAATGGATACGCAACATTTGATAACATTCGAGTACTGGTGAAGGAGAGTCAAATTCTTGAACTTACATTGATGCATCTTAGGGTATGTGAATCCATCATATTTCTCCAAATGGGGAGAACGAATACTGAAAGTTAATTTTTCCACTACAATCTCTTCAACGAAGGGAGTGGGTCTCCGCCAAGCTTTATATATCGTTAGTTGGATCTCCTTTTCCTCCTCGCAACCCAGATGCGGAGTTATTCATGTCAATGTGTTGTCCCTCATAGACTTATTGTCTACTTGAATCTCTTTTCCCTTCCTATTGTCTAGAGTTGGAAGAACAGGGGATGACTACTCCTTCAAGCAAAGTTGGGTACCTCCTTCGTCTTGCGAATTGAGTGGAGGATGATTGATCTTCCCATTTTCTTTGGTCAGCACCTCCTCCACTACTTTTTGAACGATCGCCGTCAATTGACAGCTGGGTAAGGGTTATAGGGGAGTCCTCTGAAGCAAAGATTGAGGAAGAAACTTCGTGTGATTGCATTCTCAACATCTTCGCTCGGAGTTTCCACAAATAGTGTCAACTAATGCAGTCATATTTTGACCCTCTTCTGCTGAGAGCGGGTTCGATCCAATCGCAATGGTATCCTGTCAAACATAACACATGTCAAAAGGCGTCGATGCTTTGGCAACAACTCTGCGATGCTTAAGTCAAACAGGAGAAGATGAAAAGTGGAATGTAGAAAGTAGCTAGTACAACAAAAGTGTAACTAGAGAGCTTTTTTTTTACCTCAACCGACCCTTATATAGGGACTCGACATCACCTCATTGTCATCCGCTAGTCGTGCCCTTTGGCGGGCTGTTAGAGGACAGTTGTTATCAGGAATCTCTACCGGACTTGTCATATATTCCGGGACTATCATTGAGAGAGGTGGTTAGGAGACCAGATGTGACAACTATTGAGAGGAATCTCTTTGGTGGTCCTCAGGTGCCTAGCTCCAACTCCTTCAACTCTGGACTCCCAACTCTCAGCTTCCATGTGACCGAGCTCCCAATTCCCGAGTGCTCAAGGCCTTGAGTACATAAGCTCCTTAGCATTTGAGCTCTCGCATCCTTGAGTCCCTCCTGAATTCCACAGGCCTCATTCATTTTTTCTACCATCCCTATTCTCTAAGTCTATAAATACCAAGCGAGGATCCATTTCCAGCCGTATCAATTAACATTAACAGAAATCAACGGGCCATCTACTGGCACAACCTATTTCCATCTCAAAAATAGATTTGAAAGTTGACATGGTAGATACGTGATTAAATATTCAAAAGAATAATAAGAGAATTAAGATTAAATCCCAAATAGAAACAATAAGATTAATTTTTGAGCGTGTGTAAATTATTCATTATATTTCGGATTTAATCAATATGTAAATCATGAAGCTTCAAAATTAATTGGACGAAATTTACACATCTAAATTACTAAAAAAATAAATTTATAAGAACAATACATGTGTATTTGTCAATTTTACAAGTGTGGATGTGGCTGGACTGCTATTGCTAGTCACGACCGACTGCCAATTGTTGATGGTTACGTAAGAGTTGCTATTGCGTATTAAATAAGAAATGTGAGGTAGAAGATACTTGACGTGAACTTCGGTCGTCTGTGTGACAATTGTTTATGAAGAATCTGCCGTCCATAACTGAATGAAGCTGACTCTTGTTGTTAAGTAGGTGTCAGCATTTTGGAAGATTTTCCATAACAGAATTGGTGAAAAAGAAAGATTTTCCCAGAATTATATGCACCAAATTATCCCTAATATACCGTGTCATCTCATCTCCTCGGGCCACTACCAATCTAATGTCCTACGTCAAGCAAATTCAACAGTCGATTGAGGCAATAAAGTAATGGGAGTTCTGAGCCAGACAAAAAGAAACAGGATTGCAATTTGAAAATGTTAATTGGGTCAGATTTTGATAATAAAACTAGCAACTTGTGTTTTCGGTAATCAGAATAAAACAATCGATACATATTTATATATAGCGAGATAGTGATTAGAAAGAGGAATCAGATGCATGAATATTAATAGCCCTTCACATACAAAACCAGCCCATGTTTCCAAATTGATCAATTTGAGCGTTTAAGCATTACACGGGCTTCAAAATGTAAAGATGCATCCGTTCAAGTGAAAAAAATTGCGAAAACTTTGAATCAACAGGACTTATTTTGCACAATTGTGATGCTTGAGATGAGTGCTCTTTCTACTTGTTGAGGAACAAGAACACAAATTTCTCTCTGGACAAAACTCTTCATCCTGACACTCTCTTCATGCCCCAATTAAAACAAGGTTAGGCACATAAGCTCTTATGACTTTCTCAGTCGATGGGAAATCATATGGCCAGACCATGGTATTAGGTGCAATATAATTAATCCCTTTGGGTGTGGAGGTGGATGGCAAAATGTCCAAGAGCTAGTGGATTGCACCTCATATCAATTACTTCCCTGCTGGTTCTGCTGGTGTTGCCTTCTTATTAAGCATTCTCCAAATCCAGTAATATGTTCTCAATTTCTTTAGAAATATGTAGCTGCCTCATGAGGAATTGTAGATGGCCTTGTACAGGTGTATTGATGCTATGCCAATTGCAAGCGTGCCAATGGCTGCGGCATAGATACAACTGTGCTGAAGGATACTGAGGTTAGCTTTCAATGCTAAAATTGTGCATTTTGGCTAAATATCACTGATTCTACTCAGATACTTAATTACCCTGCATAACTAGAGGGCTTTAATGGACCAACCCCTCTAGGAAGTCAGTTCCTTTGGCCGACCCCCTACCTACCAGAAGTCGGCTTCTCCAACTTACTCCTCATCTGACATCGATCGATCCCTGGGATGACTCGTTCAGAAACTCAAGCAAGCATTAGCACAAACACATGAATTAATTGAAGAAAAGGCAAGGTGTTCAGCATTGGAAAACATGGAAAGAAAGGAGGAAGAAAATGGCTGGGGGAGGGAGGTATATGGGATGTGGTAGGCAGTGGAGCTATTTGTCTTACAGGAATGAAAGAGGAAAATGTTGGATTTTTTTTTATTAGTGGATATATATGTTAATTAAATAACACATAAATTTATGATTCCGGTAAAATCTAATAAAGTGATCTAATTAATTAATTATGAATTAGTGTTAGTGAATGTGAATTATACATGTAGAAATAATTTATTCATATTATTGATGAGCTAATAACATAAATGAGCTTACAGTTATATATAGAGTATGATTTTTTTAGGATTAGATACTTTTTGAAATCTTTCTACTTTCCATTGATGAGGAGAGTATAACACCATCATCATAATTCCTACAAAAGATCCACCCATTGAGATTTTTCAAGATCTTTAGATTTTGTAAACGATGCTGACAAGATGACAATACTGTTGTATTCAAGTCAGATATATTTTGTCATCGTTATTTATTCATTTTATTTTGTGTTGTAAAATCTGATGATAACTAAATTTGAGCATGGATCTTTTTGGTATTTGGATTCATGATTGAGAAATTTGTCATCAAGTGGCATTAGAGCACAAGCTATTTCATTGGCTTTATAGCTTTAAGGTTAAGGTTTTTGATGATTTTAATGAATTTTACGCTAGATTTTGATTTATTATCATAAAATGATATTTGTTTGTCGAAAATAGATGTAGAAAATTAGGATTAGATATTGTTTTGAAGTTTCTCACATTTTTTTCTAAGAACACAAAGAACAGTGGTGGATTTTGGGTAACCACCGTTGTTTTCTGACAAAATTGTCATATTTGATATGAAAAAATCGAACTATGTGATCATCAGTTAATTGATGTAATTGGGCAGTCGACTATTGTGCATAAAATCATGCACATAATTCACTTGACTATGATACTCAACTGATTTGATTAGCCTAATACCATAATGAACTGTTGACCGTTGTGCCTAAATTTATGAATGGAATGTTTACAATTCGATCCGTTGAAATTTATTGAAGTTCAACACTGGCTGACAACCTAATACAACCCTCATTCTTTCTCATCTGGACTTGAGACCGACCACGACGGAGAGAGGAGAGCATCAGATATTCTTTGTAATCGTAAAGGACCTTCAAAACTTAAAGAACAATTTTACAAAATGACAATTATACATGTCATGTTATATGGAGTTGAATATTGAGTTATGACTCGAGCACATGAGTAGGAGATGAAAGTGACAAAGATGAAGATATTAAAATGGATGTATAGATATACAAGGATGGATAAAATAAGAAATGAGAACATAAGAGTGAAAGTTGGGATTGCGTCTACTGAGAAAAAATTTTAAGAGACATATTTAAGATGATATACACATGTACTTAGATAATCGATAAATGCTCTAGTTAGGCGATGTGAAATTATTATAAATATATAAATTAAAAAAAATAAATAAAGAAGACTTAGTTAGCAATGATAAAATAAAATAAAATTTATTTAAATATAGATGATATAATAGAGGAAAGAGCCCAATGATATAGGAGAATCCATATAGCCAACCCTACCTAGCTAGATAAAGCTAGGTTATTGTTGTTGTAATGCTTACTATTCGACTATGGCACTTGACTGATTTGATCAATTGATTGTCATAAAGACTAGTCGACTGTTGTGCATAAGTTCGCAAATAGAATCTTTACAGTTCAATTGTGACATTCTATTGATTTAATCAGTTGACTATTATACCTAAAATTGCTCATAGTAAGCTCGCAATTTGATTGGGGTACTCGACTATTCATCATAGTAAACTAAAGCACTCGACTACTATTTATAAGTTGGTAATAGTAAGTTTAGCAGTCGACTATTGAACTCGACTATTCTTACAAGGCAATGTACAATACATTGAGTAATTGACTGATGCTCAAGTATCAGTTGACTGCCAAGATATCAGTCAACTACTTATAAGGAATAGTCAACTATTGCATTTGGTCAACATACCTAAGGTTTCTTGTGAATTTGTTTACATATATATCTAAACTAATACGATCACAAAAGTAGGAATTGTTAAATAAATTTAGTATTTTTTGAATAGATAGATATATATTTATGCTAAAAATAATTGACGTAAAAGAAAATTATTTTTAGACCAAATATGTATTTAAGGAAGGCTTACATATAAGGAACATGTTTTGTTGATAATGCACATAATATATTGGCCCAAAGAAAGACATTATAAGGTTGATTAGGGATATAGTGTGTTGTAGATTAAGACATATGCATATAGCTCATATAAAAAATGATTGTACTAATTATGCTCCTAATATGTGGGTGTAAAGGAAAACATATTGTGTAGTAAACAAAGGTTATCATGATCTATAGTTTAAGAGCACTGCTAACAAGTTGCATTCTGTTAGGGCAATCTCTTGCCATGATAAGGTTTTGATGTGAGTGACAAAGGGTTTAAGTTAGGTTGATATGTTGGTTTGATATGTGCGTTGGAGTCTTGCAGGGCTTAGTAATTCGCACATGGAGCCGTGGCGAGTTTCACAACTCATGACTTGGTCCTTGAGTCGGTGAAGGATGGCTTTGCGGAAGCCGTGCGCTTGGAGCATCCGAGGGACCGCCGGACGAGGAGCTTGAAGTGAAGTCGGAGGAAGTAGACTTCGAGGCAAGAGACGCGAAGGAGCATTGCAGAGCCGTGCGCCTGATGCTGCCGAGAGACGTGGCCGCGAACGAAGAGAACTTCGAAGGGGAGGGACTCCGAGAGATGAGAGTGAGCGAATGTAACCCGGGAAGGGGTAGCTCTTAGGTGAAACTTGGCCATTTGATGAAATGGTAAGATATCGATCGGCGGCGAATGACTAGTCGAAAGGGTTCGCCATTGAGCACCGGCCGTAGCCGATCGGCCGATTACGGAGGCAGCGCCGATCGATGAGGTCCATCACGACTACCAAGTGTTCCGCTGACTACAAGGTGATCCGACTACCGGAGGCGTTGAGTGGTGGCGATGATCGCCAAGGGCAGAATGATCGATGGCGCCCTAACGGGAAGAAAAGCTTCCTCTCTATAAAAAGAGAGGGTGTGGAGCTTTGGGGGGCTAATGCTCTTACTCCAAACGACAATCCAAGTGCCCCACAAGCTCTAAACTCTTCTTACTTGTTTTTACTCCATTCTTATTGTAAGAAGAGTGATCTTGATTGTAAAGGTTACCTCCACCTAGCTTGGTGCAAAGGAGAGACCATTAGTGGATTGGTTTTGGCAGAGTGATTCACCGAGGACGAATCGGGAATCGTGGATTAGCGGCGTAGTCGTGAACCATGTTACACCATCTTGTTAGCGTTTGATTTCTTGTATTTCTATTTGCTTGTCTTGCTTCATTGTTTCCATTATGCTAATCTCTTTGTAGACGAGCAAATACCGACATCCAATGTTCGAGGGCTATTCACCCCCCTCTAGCCGGCCGTATCGATCCCCAACAAGTGGTATCAGAGCCAAGGAAAACTTGTCGAGGACTAACCGCCACAACAAGCAACATTCAAAATGGCCGGCTCAAACATCCACCCACCGAAGTTCGACGGCGAATTCGCTTGGTGGAAGAAGCGAATGGAGGTATTCTTCGAAACCGACTTTGAAATCCTTTTAATAATGGAAAACAATTTCGAGTTTCCCAGGAATGAAAATGGGGAGCCATTGGAGAAATCAAGGTGGAGCAAGAGGCAAAGAGAAGAATATTTGGCAAATTCAAAGGCCAAGCACCACCTATACAATGTCCTCCCTCAACAAGAAGTCAATAGGATAAAAGAGTGTGCTAGCGCCAAGGAAATGTGGGAGAAACTAATAGAAATCCATGAAGGCACATCTGAGGCAAAGCTAGCAAGGAGAGATGTTCTTCGCTCCCAATTGTCCAATATCAAACTTGAAAAGGGAGAGAAGGTAAAATCCCTACACTCTAGATTTAAGGAAATACTAACCGATTTAACAAGTGTAGGTGAAAAGCTCTCCAACCGGGATATGGTAATGAAGGCCATAGATGCCTTTCCCCGGTCCTCAAGATGGAGCTCTATGGTGGATTTGTTCTACATCTCCAAGAACTTGGAAGTAAGTACCTTGGAGGAGTTCTTCTCAACAATGGAGTTCCACGAAACGAGGCTTGAAGGAATACAAGAAGAGCCAAAAATCCAACCTTCAAGAAGAGTAGCATTCTTGGCAAACAAGGGGAAGAAGAAGATAGAGATCCCCTCCTCCTTCGATGATGATGAAGCATCCTCCTCCTCCTCCATGGATAGCACGGAAGAAGCGTATATGGTAAGGAGGGTAAGGCGTGCTTTAAAGGGTTTTCATTTTAATAAATCTAATGATAGGAATAGAAGACCAAGGGGGAAAATCATTTGCTACAATTGCCAAGGAGAGGGACACACAAGGGATAATTGTCCCCTCTTGAACAAAAGCAAGGAGGAGAAGAGAAAAAAAGAAGAAAAGAAGAAGAAAAAGGAGAGCAAGAAGAAAAAGGAAGAGGAGAAGAAGGCAAAGGAAAAGGGGAAGGCCAAGGCATTTAAAGCAAAGACATGGGATGACCCTTCCTCTTCCTCTTCATCATCATCGGAAGAGGAGAACACTTTCGTCACCAACCTTGCTCTAATGGCATTTGATGACTCGGATTGCTCCTTCACCGAAAATGAAGAATCAAGCTCAAGTGGAGGGAGCTCTAGTGAAGGGGGAGCCTCTACATCCTCCTCATCCGAAGAAGAAGAAGAGGACATGGAAACTATGGTAACTAATCTTTCACCTAGTAAAATAGTTTCTATGATTTCTAGCCTCACTAAGGACCTATTTAGAGCAAAGAAGAAAAATAAGAGCATGTTAGATCAAATTAAGGATTTAGAAAATAAGCTAGAAAAAGCATGCTTAAATGATAATATTTCTTCTAGCTTAAATGATGCATGCTCACATGAATATATGCCATTTAATGTTAGTGATGCATGCATAGATGAAAATAGGGCTTTAGGAGAGAAAGTAGATTATTTAACAAAAGCCCTAGAAAAGTTTACAATTGGCTCAAACACCTTGAACATGATTATAGGGAGCCAAAGAGCTAGCTTCAATAAGAAAGGCCTAGGATACAAAGAAAAGAAAAATGAAAAGGCCTATAAATGCCTAATTGCTAGGGGACAAGATAAGAAGAAGGTAATTGCTAGGAAATGGATCCCCAAGGAGTATCTAGTGAACCCCATAGGCACGAACTTATTTTGGGTTCCAAAATCCATCCTTAAGGGTTAGGATAACCCTAGGGTAGTCAACCATATACAATTGACCTATATCATATTTTGGTTGACTTAGGATGGCGGGACAATATTTTTAAATAGTGTTAGGTGATGATAACGTGCCTATAAATAGTTAATAATGCTTAAATCATGATAATCAATGTAATTGCTATGTATATGTGCAATCATGATTTATGATTTTGAAATTTGGTACATTATCATGAGAAATAGGGTTTAAATCATGCCTTAGGTGATATTTTGTTTATTATCATGATATAATACCTAATGCATGATTATTAATTGATGAATACTTGTATTTCATGATCATAATATAGAATTAATTGATATATGCCTTTATGATCATGAGGATTGTTAGGTTGATACTTAACCTTGATAGAATTGTATGAATATGATGGTTAAGTATATACAAATACCCCATAGGATGCATCTCACACTCACTATAGGCTACCATGATTGAAAACTTAGCATGAGTGAGATGTTAAGATGATACAAATGTCCACTAATGCCTATGGAATTTAGATGGTCATTTAAGGTATCAAAATAGCAATAACAGACCAATCATGGGGAAGGCTTATGTTTAATTTATAGACATATTGCCCACAGATCATGGTTGGATATTTCATATGTTTTCAAAACAATTTCTTACTTTACAATCTATGTATTCATGTTTTGAAACAATTGGATGTAAAACTAGGTGTTAAACTTGATACTAGAATGATCAAAAACCTAGTGGTTTTTAAAACTTTTGGATTTTTGTCAAATCTCTGGAAATATAATGCCTTTTCATGAAAAACTATTTTTCACTGATAAAGATTACAAGAAATATGTTCCCCAAATTTCATGATTTTTCGAATTTTCTGAAATTTTTAATGCATTTGAATTTACGAAAAATCGTAATTTCTAAAAGCGATTAGTGCGATCGGTAGTGTCGAACCGATCATTGGTGGCACGATCCATATTCAATGAAAGGCTGATTTTAGTTATTAAACCAATTTTTGGTATTTTCCTTCTATTAGACTTGATGCCATGTGTTTATAACTTAGTATTAATCTTTTTGATGGTGTCAAAGGAGGAGAAATATTATGTTTAAGTTAATTATGATAGGGGGAGAATTTGTAGAGAGAGTTTCATGGATTAAGGGGGAGTTGCATGTTGCTATATCATGTTTATGATTACATGCTTTCTTACCTTAGAATTTCTATCAAATGTTTTTACCTAACTTAAACGGATTGCCACACATCAAAAAGGGGGAGATTGTTAGGGCAATCTCTTGCCATGAGAAGGTTTTGATGTGAGTGGCAAAGGGTTTAAGTTAGGTTGATATGTTGGTTTGATATGTTCATTGGAGTCTTGCAGGGCTTAGTAATTCGCACATGGAGCTGTGGCGAGTTTCACAACTCATGACTCGGTCCTTGAGTTGGTGAAGCGCTTGGAGCATCCGAGGACCGCCGGACGAGGAGCTTGGAGTGAAGTGGAGGAAGTAGACTTGAGGTAAGAGACGCGAAGGAGCATTGCAGTCGTCCGATGTCGCCGAGGACGTGGCGCTGAGCGAAGAGAACTTCGAAGGCGAGGGACTCCGAGAGATGAGAGTGAGCGAATGTAACCCGGGAAGGGGTAACTCTTAGGTGAAACTTGGCCATTTGGCTAAGTGTCGGATGAGATTTCCCGACACCAGTCGACTCCAATGAAATGGCAGTCGACTGCTCCGAGTCGAACGTGGTTCGACTGGTATTCGACTGGCTATTTTGAGGCCAGCAGTCGATTGCCTTATGTGGGCGCCGAAAGACATCGGCCGATCGGCGCTGAGCCGATCGTCGAAAGGGTTTAGCCACGAGATCGCCAGAAGCCGATCGGGCGTCGACTACGAGGAGGCGAATGATCGATGAGGTCCATCGATCGCCAAGTGTTCTGCTGACTACAATGGTCTGGATCCGAAGTGTTCAGAGGCCGTTGGAGTGGCGGATCGCCAAGGGCGAATGATCGATGGCATCCAACGGGAAGAAAAGCCTCCTCTCTATAAAAAGAGAGGGTGTGGAGCTTTGGGGGGCTAATGCTCTTACTCCAAACGACAATCCAAGTGCCCCACAAGCTCTAAACTCTTCTTACTTATTTTTACTCCATTCTTATTGTAAGAAGAGTGATCTTGATTGTAAAGGTTACCTCCACCTAGCTTGGTGCAAAGGAGAGACCATTAGTGGATTGTTTTTGGCGGAGAAATTCACCAAGGACGAATCGGGGACCGTGGATTAGCGGCGTAGCCGTGAACCACATTACACCATCTTGTTAGCGTTTGATTTCTTGTATTTCTATTTGCTTGTCTTGCTTTATTGTTTCCGTTGCGCTAATCTCTTTGTAGACGAGCAAATACCGACATCCAACGTTCGAGGGTTATTCACCCCCTCTAGCCGGCCGTATCGATGCCCAACACATTCTAATCTACAAATTGAATGTAATATTGTATCTGAAATCTCATTAAGGGCCAATATATATGTTGATGTAGGAGTACCATATGATCAAATCTGTGTTTTGATGTTGACAAAGGCTTAAAGTTAAGTATTGTTGTGATATGATACTATGTATTAAGTGTGTAAGACTTAACAGGTGGAAGCCCTTGTAGGTTAGCTAGACTAGATACTAGGCAAGTGAGAGCCCTAGTAGGTTACTTGGACTTGATACTAGGCAATGGTGAAAGACTTAGCAGATCAAGGACACCATACATAGAAGTCTCGATTGGTTAGCAAGGATTTAACATCGGAGAGAGTTTTGGGGGTCAAATGATTGAATGCTGAGTAGAAAGCCCAAACATGTTTATGTTGGGGAGATTGTTGGTGCAATCGCCCTTAAGTCAAGATTGACCAAGATCGAGTGAGATTCGAGTAGAGTTTTGATGTTTGACAATAGATTTGACAATACGCATGACTAGATGACATGGGACATTTGTAGTCATATAGATTTGTTGATCGAGAAGTCAAGTAGATCAAGGTTGACTAGAGACATGATGGAAAAGTCTAACTATGGATATTTGGCAAAGGGAAAGTCCAAGTATGGATACTTGGCAATGGAGAAGTCCAAGAATGGATTCATGGTAAGGGAAGTCCAAGTTTAGAGACTTGGCAAGGAAAGTCCACACATGAATATTTGGCAAGGGAAATCCAAGTTTGGAGACTTAGCAATGAAAGTCCAAGTAAGAATACTTGGCAAGGGAAGTCCAAGTTATGGAGACTTGGCAAAGAGAAAGTCCAAGTATGGAGACTTGGAAATGGAAGTACCGGAGGCATGACCTCTTGTCAAAGGAAGACCCATTAGCATGATGAAGCTGAAAGAAACACTTAAAGGCACAATGGGTGAGGAGTCGTGGACTCAACCTGAGGGTGTGAGGCTGATGGAAGTTGCTTGAAGGCTTAGGTCTAGGATAAGCATACCCAGCAGGATGACAAAACTGAAGGAAGTACTTAAAGGCTAACACAAAGGATGACGAGTCGTGGAGGACTCGGTGCATCCTAAAGGCATGAGGCTGATGGAAGATACTTGAAGGAGTAGATCTAGGATATGGGTAAGTGTCAAGTATGAGACGATCATACTTGATGAGTTGAATCTCAGTTTTAAGATTTACTAGTCAACTGAGACTTGGTCCAGTCGATTGGTGTGTTAAAACAATCGCATAGATTTTTTGGCAGTCGACTAGTCGATTGGTTGAGTAGTTGACTCAGGTACTCGATAGACTTGATGCTCGTACAGTCGACTGATGTGGAGAAGCAATCAACTGGCCATGGATAGTCGAGATGCCACTGCTTTAATGGAGCAGTCGAATGCTGGGATGAGCATTCAATTGGCTTCAGTGGACGGGAGCATAGAATGTTTCTTAGTCGACTGATGGCTCAGGGTAGTCGACTAATGGCTCAGGCAGTTGACTGATGGCTATGAGCAATCAACTGATCAACTCAAATTCGACGTGAATAAAGCCATTGTGAGACAACGGTCTAGTGATCAGTCGACTGATCAGTGGAAAACTACCCAAGTTGAAGCTTATATAAGGAGACTTCATGAAGGGAAGTGCAAGCCGTTCTTGGTGACTTTGAAGGGGAATTGCTGTTATGTTATGGACCTTCCAAGTCTTTCCAAAGCAACCAAACTCAAAGATCAAGCAAGACATTTATGTAAAGTGTTGTTTGTTGTTTCATTCATTACATTTGTATATTGTTTGCTTGTTTCTTGTATAAGCTCCAGGTTGTTGTAAAAGGTTTCTCTGACTCTAGTGTGATTCCGAGAATGAGACAAATTTTAGTGGTGGTGCATCATTAGAGCTAGATCGTGGAGTAGGAACTAGGGTTCCGAACCACCTAAAATATTTGTGTTGTGATTGTGAGTGTTCTTGTTTTATTTATTTGTTTAGATTGTTTTGTTTCTAGTGCGTATAACATTTTGTAGAAAAGCACATAAACAATCACGAATGAAATCAAAGAGAGAGTTTGAATCGACACTATTCACCCCTTCTAGCTCACATCAAGGTCCCAATAATTGGTATCAGAGCAAGACCACTCTTCAACAGACTAATCGCCAAGGGAGCAATGCTAGAGATGAAAAAATCTATCTTTGAAAGTCATTTTTTCATTTCTAAAGTTAATTTGAGGCAGAATATTCCATCTCAAAAATCTGTTAGTGAAAGTTCCATAGCTAATTTTGAGACATAAATATTTCATCTCTAATTTCAGAAACGACTTAAAATATCATTTATAAATTTATTTTTAAATTGACTAAATGAAATTAATTTCAAATATAAATTTCTTCTCTAATTTCAAATAATATGTCAAATATAATTTTAATTTGTTTATAAATCTGTCTACATTTCTATTTATTAATAGTATATGATTTCATTTTTAAATATATTACAAAATTTTTACTATATTATATTTTTGCATTTCTCATCTGAATAATACTTTATAAAAAAAAAATCGCACATTCAAATAAATTAAAAATATTTAAAACAACTAATTTTTAATCTAAAGGTACTGTATAATTAAAAATAAAAATAAATAAATATTTACATCATCTAAATAAACTATAAATAACTGATAAATTTCTTCCTTCATCTTCTTGGTAGTAGCAAGCATATCTTCAATTATTTGTGATAATTCTTTATTCTTCTCTTTAGAACACATTTCATTTGAACTTCCATTGTATGATCTTGCAAAGTGTTAATGGCGTCCAAATTCATACACCCTCCTCTTACATGAGCCACTCACCATGTCACACCATAATTTGAGATTGAATGAAGAATGAATAGAGCGATCATCAATATTCTATCTGTCTCTAGGTATATTATTCCTGTCCATATTATAATGAATTAATTAGTCTAATAAATATAAAAATAAATATGTGAGATGTCAATACAATGTAAAAAAAATAATACACAATTACATATATTGACTTACACTAACTTGGGTTGATTTACTATCAACAAACTCTCCGGTACCTTGTTTTGGAATCCTAACAAGCAACATTACAGTCACCAGTTTTGGATTAAAAAGTATTGTAATTTCTCACCACTAAGCAAAACAAATAATAAACTAATAGATCAATTTCCTACTCACACATACATCCACAACACTCTCTCTATCCAACAGAGAGTCATACACAACTGACAGTCAATCATACTAGGATCTCAAGTCCGTAGCAATCCACTATCGACAACCCATACAACCATACACAGATCTATGATCCATAATAGACACACAATGTAAAGGGATATAACACGACAATCTACTCCACATTTTAGAACATCGCCCACCCCTAGGTGATTTATCCTGATGACACAAGTCAAGTCTACAACCATACTCGGCTACATACATATAATTAAGCATCTATAGATCCATATACCATAGCGTCGGTAGTTCATAACAATGATGAATGAAATATAACATCAACAACAGTGCATCTCCAGTGCAAAGGCTAAGTATCAAACACAGAATAACAGGAGAGGAGTCAAGGTAAGGAAGTCATTAATATAAAATCTCATGCACTAAGATTATCAACTACCTGACCAGGGTAGAAATATTACCCACCTGATATGTAGAACACCAATTGTCTTCACGTCTGAGAACTTTGCTCCAAATCAAAGTCCTGCAAGTAACCTTCAAATATAATGACTCTCCACCAGAGGACAACCTCTTCCAACACTATTTAATCAACCCATAAATGATTAAACTTCAATATACATAACACATCTAGATTTAGAGCTTACCTTGTCCAACTTCCACATTAAAGCTTTTGATCCAAAATTGTAATATCAAATCTACATCACTTAACCACAATCTGAGCAACCGATCTCAATTCCAATAGTTCCTATACCTAGCTTTGATTCAATCCTCCACAACTTCCTCATCTGCCACAATCTGAACACTTCACATCTAGCCATCGAAGGAGAAGGAAATTCATAGATCTAAGCCCTCACTTGAGCTGGAGCCAGAAAAAAACCCAGCTCTAATAGTCCCCTTCAATGGCAGCAGTGTTAAGGTTGAACCCAGATTGCTAGGTCGACGGTCATAGCGTGGAATAACATCGGTGGAGGGGGAAGCAACTGATTCCAGAGATGGCCACAAGCTAGCGATAGTGGCTACAATGGCAAAGGCAGATCGATAGGCAGAGGTCATCTGATGGGGAACACACAAATGCAGGACGATCTACACTCGATTGTTCCTAATGGCAGCTGATCAAAAATAGCGGACAACCAAGGCATCGCGTGATCTGGTTAGGTCGGTGGTAATGGGGCAGCGACCACAACCAGAAAAGAGGAAGGCACTGGAGGAATGAAGCAGCAACTCCGTCGTGGCTAAGCTTGAAGCGAGGCACAGTAGCAACCGCGAAAGGGCAGGAGGCACATTCGTTGCCCGTCGGGCGACGGAGCTGGAGAGAGGAAGAAGAAAAATGCGATCGGGAGACGGAATTATGACGATAGAACAAAATAGAGGAAGAGAAGGAATCAGGATCAGAGAGATCGATTGATCGAGAGAAGAACAACTACAGCGGATGAAGCTCACAGTGGCCGAAGGGGAAGAACGCTAGCGTGGCCAGCGATGGAGAACTCCAGCGGTGACACGTGGGAGCTCGGGGAAGAGAAGTTAGGCTCGCGATGAGAAAGGGAAAACAGAGAGTGACAGTGAGGAATAGGTATCAGGGAAAATGGAAATAGGAAAATAGGTTTAGTTTTTTTTTATATATATAAGATAATCTAATCTTAGGATTAGGTTAATTAATCCTTGATTAATTTGTTGGTGCAGTGGGCACCTAAGTCAAACCTGAGTTTTGATTATAGCAAATGATACAAAGTTAAGCTCATATCATTATCTCACGAGCTGAATCGAGTGTGCAGAAAAGTGCTAAAGCTGGAGCTGAAGGCTGGTGACACCCGGAGGAAGCCGCGGTGGTCGGGCAACACTCGAGTGACTTCGGAGGGAGCCAAAGGAATCGAGTGGAAGGCCGGAAGCAAGAGCTACAAAGTAAGTATCGAGGTAAGCTCGTGTGTGTGAGCGTAAGTGAGGTCGTATCCTCCTTATGGGGATGGTCTTAAGTGTAGATCCGACCAAAGACATCCCATGGATGGTCTAGGTCGAGATCGGATGGTCGGCGGGCGTCGAAATTATGTTTTTGTTAAGCTAACTTGTGATTTAAGCTAGCATCAGTCGACTGCCCACAAGGGCCATTCGATTGTCTTAAATCAGTTGACTGCTGAGTGTTGTGACTCGACTAGTGCTGCCATCAATCGACTGATGATGGCCATCAGTCGACTGATGGTCAAGGATCAGCTTCGAGGAGTCAAGCCTTATCACCTCATTCCAAGGAGCTTTGTGCCTAGTTTTGATTGGTTGAAGACCCATTCGATGAGGGGCTCAAAAGCTATAAAAGGAGGGCTTCTCTAAGGGTTTTTCATCAATTCTCTAAGCCTCCAAGTGCTTCCGATATGCTACGACTCTCCGACATCTCTATGACAAAGCGCTGCAGATACGACGACTAGAGATCAATCCTCTTCATCTATGAGTCATCGGTAAAAGTTTTGTTTAGTTTCAATCTATACTTAAGTTATACCTTATCATGCTTTTATCGTAACGAGAATAGGGGGAGTGTCCCTCTATCTCGATCCTTTCGTGTTTTTGTATTCGATTAACTCCTACCTCCAACGAGGAGTTCGTTAGTGATTTGCCCTCTGTGCGTGGTCTAGGACTAGGGCCTTAGAGTAGTAGTCGTAGGCTATGAACCAAGTAAAAACCCTCGTGTCTTCTTTACTTTTACATTGTTTTATTCTTTCTGCTGCGTAACTCAAGTATCGAAAACAAATGAAAGTTTTTATCGCTATTCACCCCCCCCTCTAGCGATCCGCTCGATCCAACAATTGGTATTAGAGTCGAGGGTGCTAAGATTTGGTGAAACCACCAATATAGCTTTTCTACAGTTTTTTTATTTATTTTTATTTCTGTTTATTGTGTTTTTTCCCCTTCATTCGTTGAGTTTTTCCCCCCCGCACTACTAATCCAAGACGCGAGTCTTGGTACATTTCGCTCGTTTGTGTCGTTGCTAGGTTTTCCTTTTTTTCTCTCTTCGTCTTCTTGCTCTTTTTGTGTAATGGCCCATCTAGAGGGTTTTATCACCGTCTGACCTCCATTTTACAATGGAGATGACTTCCGTTATTGGAAGGGTAGGATGGAGTGCTTCCTTAAGACCCAAATCGAGATGTGGATCATAATCCAAATGGGATTCACACTTCTGACTAACGAAGTGGGTGAATCTTTGGATTATGACCAATGGACCAATGCTCCAAAAAGACAAGTTGAAGCCGACTCCAAGGCGACTCAAATCCTCTAATGCAGCTTGTCCAAGGAGGAGCTTAATCGCGTCGGCCCATTCATCAGTGCCAAAGACTTATGGACAAAGTTAGTCAAACTACACGAAGGGACCGATGAAGCCAAGGTATGTAAGCGTGATCTCCTTTTCAATAGGTTGTATAATTTAAAAATGCAGGAACATGAGACGGTGACACAATTGCATGCTTGGGTTCAAGATATCGTCAACAACCTACACGCAATCGGACAAAAGGTCGAAAACCGCGACCTTATCAGGTACATACTAAACTCATTTCCTAGGACCACCTTGTGGGCATCCATGGTCGATGCCTACAAGGTTTCTAAGGATCTTTCTAAACTTAGATTAGATGAATTATTTTTGGATTTTGAACTCCATGAACAGTCTAACTCAGAACCCGAGAAGGGTATAGCACTTTTTGTAGGTTCGAAGAAGAAAACTGCTAGCAAGCCACCCCCGAAGGAGGAAGAAGAAGATGAGTCCGATTCGGAGGTCGACTCAGAAATGGAGGCCGAACTAGTCAACCTAGTTCAGAGGATGGTCAAGGGTCGAAAGCGAACCATCACTCGACCCAATGAAGGTAAGCCTAAAAGTTCTAATGTTAGGTGTTACGAATGCAACAGGTTTAGACACATCAAGTCTGAATGTCCGAAGCTCAAGAGAAAAGCACCGAAACTCAAAAAGGCACTCAACGCTTCTTGGGAAGAAGCGTCAGAGGAAGAAGACGATGATCACGTCTTCATGTCTAAACCGGCTGAATTGGAGACGGAGTCGGAACCGAAGCATGAGTCTGAACCCGAAGACGAATTGGACTACGAAGCTCTATTCAAGACAAGCCACGGATCCGCATCCGGTTCAAGAGATACACTTAAGGTAAGTCGATCCCTTATTAGTACTCTTTACAGTGTGATTAAATTCTTAACTAGGAAATTAGCTAAGTCCGAGTCCAAGGTTGAGACCTTGGTTGAGGAGGTTAAATTCCTCAAACACGAGGTCTCCCTAACCTCTTCGACTAGTCGAGTTCGAGAGGAGGACTCAACTCGGGTTGAAAAGCTCAATGTTGAGAACTCACTCTTGAAAAGTCAAGTCGAAGATCTTAGGAACATGTTGGAAAGGTTTACTTTGGGATCCAAGGGACTTGACCTCCTACTTGGATCACAAAGGGCCATGTACAACAAGGCCGGACTAGGGTTTAGCTCAAATACGACCAACAAGTCGTATATATCGATTGTAAGTCGACATAAAAAATGTGTCCAAGCATGGGTCCCTAAGACCGCTTTGATTTCAAACTTAGGATCCAATCAGTACTGGGTTCCCAAGGACCAAATCCACTATATGGAGAGACCGAACCAATTCAATGGTCCAGGGGGAGCCAGTACAAAACTTGTTTGTGCTTTAACTTAGAAATTGCATGCTTAGGTCCTTTATTTATTTTGATTTTTCTTTTTAGAATGGTTAGATAGGACTATAACTCGTCAATACTTGGTAACATAGTACCAAGACGTGGTGAGATGATAGTACGCTAGGAAAGCGAAGCCTCGTGTATTCGGGCTAGATAAGGCATATCTCGTTCGGTGCACTTGACCGAGTGGAACTAGCTGAAGCTACCTCGCCATATCCTAGACTAGTTAGACCAGGAAGTGGTATTAGGTGAGACAAGTCTCTATTTTCTTGAAAATAGCTTTGTCTAAGGAAGTGGTCATTTTTCTGATCAAAGAAGGCCTCTGTGCCTCGCCACGACCTGGAAGCCATGATCTTGAAAAGGTGACTTGATGAGCTTAAGGTCAAATTCAAATGTAACGCAAGGTTGACAAGTGTTCAAATCATTAAATTTAAATCAAGTAAAATTGGAAGTCATCTCACCAGAACATATAAGGTTAACATGCTTGATCATGTAGACATGGGTGAGATGATTTAGGTTTAATAATTTACAACCAACCTTTAATAATTCCAATATCCGATCCAACTACCTTGCGTGTAGGATCAATGGATGTTGGACATTGATTGCTCCCGACACATGACTGGGGGTCAACTCAAGTTTTCGAAGCTTCGATTCAAACAACAAGGATTGGTAGCCTTTGGAAACAACGACAAGCTCAAAATCATCGGGTCAGGTGATATTGAGCTCAACTCAAACTTTATTATTCAAAATGTCTTATTGGTAGAAAATTTCCAATATAATTTACTTAGTGTAAGCCAATTGTGTAATAATAACTATAAGGTCATATTTCTAGAAAATGAATGCGTAATTAATACAAATGAAACCGCTAAAACAATTCTTAAAGGAACCAGAAATAATAATATTTATACTATTAATTTAACTAACTCCTCAACCAAGTGTCTTATGACATGGCAAGAAGAATCTTGGTTGTAGCACCGACGACTTGGTCACTCGCACCCAAGACTCATCCATAAGATGAGTCAGAGTGACTTAGTCAGAGGTTTGCCTAACCTCAACAACTTGGATAATAAAATATGTAATGCTTGTCAACAAGGTAAACAATCTAGGACAGAACATCAACTAACTAATCAAGAACGAACCAAAAGTGTTCTTGAGCTCCTACACATGGATCTATTTGATTCACACAGAGCTAAGTCACTTAATGAGAGTCAATTCTGCTTAGTCATAATTGACGACTATTCTAGATTTACTTGGGTTAGGTTCATCAAACACAAAAGTGATACTCTAGATCAATTAATCAACCTATTTAAACTAATAGAAAATCAACAAAACCTTAAAATCAAAAGGCTTAGGAGTGATCATGGTGGTGAATTCGAGATCCACAAGTTTACAAAATTCTGTAACCTAAATGGATACCACCATGAGTTCTCATGCCCTAGAACCCCACCATAGAATAACCTAGTAGAGCGCAAAAATAGAACCCTATAAGAAGCCGCTAGGACAATGTTAAATGAGTATAACCTACCTGATAGGTTTTGAGCAGAAGCCGTTAGTACGGCTTGCTATGTCTAAAATAGAATCCTTATGGTAAAGAGGCACCTTAAGACCTCGTACGAGATTTATTACAATAAAATATCTAACATCAAGTACTTTAGGGTATTTGGATGTAAGGTACATATCCTAAACACTAAGGATTACCTAGGGAAATTCACATCCAAAACCTCGACCAAAATCTTTCTAGGATACTCGACTACGAGTAGAGCCTATAGGGTATATAACCATGACACCCTTAGAGTCGAAGATACTATTAACGTAGTGTTTAATGAAGGACATGAACCTACAAAACTCCTAGCAACCCTGATTCATACCAAACTCAACTCCGATCTTGAGATCGAGTCTAGTATTAATCCTAACCTAAGTCAACCGAGTCATCCTATCAACCAAATGATAGGTGACTCTAATCCAAGTCAAACTAGGACTCAAACAAATCATCCTATCGACCAAGTGATAGGTGATCCAAGCCTAGGAGTTCGAACAAGAGCTTCATACCGAAACCTTAGTCAAATCTCCTTGATTTCTAAAATTGAACCCAAAACCATTGACCAAGCTCTTCTTGATCCCGATTGGATTATTGCAATGCAAGAAGAGCTAGCTCAATTCACTAGGAATGAAGTATGAGAATTAGTACTACCACCAAAAGATAAAACAATCGTTGGAACAAGGTAGGTGTTTAGAAATAAATTTGATGATAAAGGTGAAGTAGTTAGAAATAAAGCTAGATTAGTCGCTAAAGGATTTAGTCAAGTTGAAGGTTTAGATTACGATGAGACCTATGCCCCAGTAGCTAGATTAGAGTCCATCCGAATGCTATTAGCATATGCTGCACATCGAGGATTTAAGTTATTTCAAATGGACGTAAAGTCAGTATTCTTGAATGATATATTAAGGAAGAGGTTTATGTTAGTCAAACCCCCAGTTTTGAAAGTCTAGATAAACTCGACCATGTCCTTAGATTAAAGAAAGCTCTCTATGGACTCAAACAAGCACCTCGAGCTTGGTACTAGAGGCTTTCGATTTATCTTAAGTCCAAAGGATTTAACCAAGGCCTAGTCAATCCAACCCTCTTCGTAAAAACCGTAGGTAAAGACATATTCATAGACCAAATCTACATAGATGATATCATCTTCGAAACCACCAACTCGATCCTACTAAACGAATTCATTTCACTTATGGAAAGTGAATTTGAAATGAATTTAGTAGGTGAGTTGAGTTTCTTCTTAGGTCTACAAATTAAACAAAAGATGGAATATACTTACACCAACGCAAATATACTAGGGAATTAATTAAATGCTTTGGAATGCAAGACGCTAAAATTATTAATACCCCAATGGAAACAAATGTAAATATAGGAGAAGATGTAATAGGAAATTCAATTGACTTAAAATACTATAGGAGCGTGATAGGGAGTCTCCTTTACTTAACTGCGAGCCGACTTGATATCTTATTTGTAGTAAGTATGTGCACAAGGTTCCAAACCTTTGCCAAGGAATCTCACCTAACTCTAGTTAAGAGTATCCTTAGATATCTAAAGGGTACACTTAATGTCGGTATTTGGTACCCTAGATCTACCGAGTTCGAACTAATCGACTACTCTGACTTAGACTATGTCGGTAGTAAGCTCGATAGAAAGAGTACGAGTGGTTGTTGTCAACTTCTCGGCTTGAGTCTAGTAAGTTGGTTCAGTAGGAAGAAACACTGTGTTGCCTTATCTACCACCGAAGCCGAATACATCGCGATGGGTGAGTGTGTCACTTAGCTTCTTTGGATGAAGCACACTCTCCGAGATTTTAAGTAAGACTTTACAAACACTAAAATTCACGTAGATAACATTAGCTCAATTAATCTAACTAAAAATCCAATATGTCACTCTAGGACCAAACATATAGAGGTCAAACACCATTTCATTCGAGAACATGTGGCCAACGGAGCCATACAACTCGAATACGTCGAATCGAAGTCCAACTTGGCAGATCTATTTACTAAACCCCTACCCGAAGTCGAATTCAGTCTATTAAGACGAAAATTGGGCATGTGCGTAGTAGAGTAGGAATTTACAAATTATATTTTCTTATTACTATCTTTTACTTTTCATGCTCATGGAACTAGCTTTGGATATATCTTAGATATCATGCACCTATAGATTTAAGGAGTCAATACATCTTACAGCACATAGGACTAATGTGTTTGTGTACTTAGCCACGTAGATGGGTGTGAGATGTTAGAACCTTACTCTTGGTTCCAGATGTAGAGCTAGTGCATCGCCATGAACGACGGAGTATAATCATATATATTAACCGACTCTGACCAGGACTTGTTGATCTTTCATATCAATCAAGTCAAATGAGAGTTGAATATTTTATAGATGAGCTTATTTTTAGTATATTATTTTCAAATAATATGCAACATGCTTGGACTTGGAACTTAAAACTTATATTTTTTTTCAAAACCCCCCACTCTTTCTGATATATGGCAAAATGGGGAGAAAAAGGCCAAAGTTAAGGGATCAATATTTTTTTTGATAACTTAACTTAGTACTCCATACTTATTCTCATGGCCAAAAGTTAAGTAAATGTTTACTTAATTTTATTTTTTTTGCATTTTACAAATTTACTTAACTTTAATTTTAGTTAGCAAAAGGGAGATAAAGGCCAAGTTAAGAAAATTCTTAACTTAAACTTATTTTTAATACTAAGGCCAAGTTAAGTAATTGTTAATTACTTAAACTCTTTCTAAATAGCAAACATCAAGGGGGAGGATTAAGATCTTGTTTCAAGAACATACCCTCGGTCAAGGGGGAGGTTTCCTCAAGGGGGAGTACTTGGAAGAAAGTCTCTACTACTCCTACTTAATCTTTCTTCATGCATATTATTATTCTTCATATTATTTCCTTAACTTTGTATAGGTTTGCCATAGATAAAAAAGGGGGAGATTGTTGGTGCAGTGGGCACCTAAGTTAAACCTGAGTTTTGATTATAGCAAATGATACAAAGTTAAGCTCATATCGTTATCTCACGAGATGAATCGAGTGTGTAGAAAAATGCTAAAGCTGGAGCTGAAGGCTGGCGACACCCGGAGGAAGCTGCGGTGGTCGGGCGATACTCGAGTGACTTCGGAGGGAGCCGAAGGAATCGAGTGGAAGGCCAAAAGCAAGAGCTGCAAAGTAAGTATCGAGGTAAGCTTGTGTGTGTGAGCATAAGTGAGGTTGTATCCTTTTTACCGGGATGATCTTAAGCGTAGATCCGACCAAAGACATCCCATGGATGGTCTAGGTTGAGATCGGACGGTTGACGAGCATCGAAATTATGTTTTTGTTAAGCTAACTTGTGATTTAAGCTAGCATCAGTCTACTTCCCACAAGAGCCACTCGACTGCCTTAAATCAGTCGACTGCTGAGTGTTGCAAATCGACTAGCGCTGCCATCAATCGACTGATGGTCAAGGATCAGCTTTGAGGAGTCAAGCCTTATCACCTCATTCCAAGGAGCTTTGTGCCTAGTTTTGATTGGTTGAAGACCCATTCGATGAGGGACTCAAAATCTATAAAAGGAGGGCTTCTCTAAGGGTTTTCATCAATTTTCTAAGCCTTCAAGTGCTTCCGATATGCTACGACTCTCCGACATCTCTACGACAAAGCACTACAAACACGACGACTAGAGCTCAATCCTCTTCATCTATGAGTCGTCGATAAATGTTTTGTTTAGTTTCAATCTGTACTTAAGTTCTTTTTATCGTGCTTTTATTGTAACGAGAAGAGGGGGAGTGTCCCTCTATCTTGATCCTTTCATGTTTTTGTATTCGATTAACTCCTACCTCCAACGAGGAGGAGTTCATTAGTGATTTGCCCTCCATGCATGGTCAAGGACCACTAGGGCCTTGGAGTAGTAGTCGTTGCTACGAACCAAGTAAAAAACCCTTGTGTCTTCTTTACTTTTATATTGTTTTATTCTTTCCTCTGCATAACTCAAGTATCGAAAACGAACGAAAGTTTTTATCGCTATTCACCCCCCTCTAGCGATCTGCTCGATCCAACATAATTAAGCAAATTACTCCTTAACGAAATAGGATTCATCAAAGCCTATTAATTCTATCCTCTTTGAAATGCCATAAGAATTCTGTTTAAATCCAGAGAAATTTTTAAAAACCCCTGAAAAACTCCATAAGATAATTTCTTGATTAATAAGGGATATTTATTATTATTTTATTTCTCGATATCTCATATTATCCCCCACTAATAAAAATTTGGTCCCCAAATTTCCAACTCGAGTACGGGTAAGTATTGTCACACTGCTCAACTCAAGTATTTGAAGAAAAATCACACACCTCAAGTGACTAAGTGGAGTACTGAGCTTGAATATTATTTTCAGCTCTTACATAGCCTCTAACATCTATCACACATGCTTCTAACAACCCCTCTAAAGTATGAACAGTACCCCCATATCGACCATCTATCAAAAGGTAAATAATCGTACCAGAGTGGAGCTCTATATCCGTGACCTGTTAAAAACTTTGTCAAAATCATAAGGTAAATCTCGAATCACTATCATATACGATACTCAAAGATACTCCATGAAATTGGAAATCTCCTCACAGTATAAATCTATCAAGAGATTCAACAAATTCATCTTATGGCTCGATAGAAAATGAGTGGACTTGGTTAATCGACCACCAATTACCCAAACCACATCAAATCCTTTCCGAATTTTAGATAATCCCCCAACATAGTCCATCGTACCAGGCTACCACTTCCATCTCGGTACGCAACCTTACTGATCACTAGTATTCCACTTTTACTAGTTGACACTGTCACGCCCCGAGAGTATACCATGTCGAAAATCAAACGGACGACATCTCCTCTGTACGTGGCAACATTTCGGATTAATACAAGGCCCGTAGGCCCACAACAACAACATAATATAACATAATAACAGCAGCAGAAATAAAAACCCCATACCCACAACATACATACCAAAAATATACAGGTGTACACCACCTGACAAGTCCATAATCATAAAACCGTAAATAAAACAACGACTACACAAATAGAGTCCACGACATCACGACAAAATCCATAATAACAACAAGTCCATACATATCAAAGTCCAAGACATAACCAAAAATGAACTCCTCGGGAGACTCGGAAAACGGAGATGAGATGGATCGATCGGCGTAGCTCCAAGTCATCACAAAGGCGTCTACCTGTTACCTGGGCGACAGAAAAACCCAGGGTCGGTGGTGGTGAGTAAAATTCAACAGGTAATAAGAGAAAATATGTAAATATATGTATCAATATTACATGTCATTCAACAGTTTAAATCTATTCGAACAACAGGTATACATCAGCATAACAGGTATATATGCATGCATACACTAAAAAAACTGAACAACAACGATGCTGACATACGACGATAACTACTCTATCTGATCCAACTTTGGGCATATAACCACATCATAGGGTATAAAAGAATAGTACTAACTCACACAATATCCTGAATATGATCCAAGGGTATCACCGTGAATAACCAACAGGTATACAAGTACTAGCCTACTACCATACAGGAAATGCAGTAGCATGTATGAATATGTACAAACAAATGCAACAAGCATAGCACATACAAATGGATCATCAAAGTGAGTATACATATAGACTGTATCTGTATGTATACTAATCACCATCATCCATGTATATATATATATATACAAGCAGGTATGTATATATATATATAACCATATGCAAGCAGTATGATATGACAATGCGATGCATGGTCATGCACGCTCACCCTACTCACTACCACGACCCCAGTGTGGCCTAGGTGGCACGACATGACAAATGTCCCAACTCACACCAACCACTACTATAGAGTGGCGTGGGCGTATGATCAAGTAGCATATGAGCGTAAAGAACTCGCTACATAGCGGGGTCCATCTTTGCTACTCGTGACACTACAAATGAGTGGTCGAGTGCCACGCACCCAGGACATCTGCACGCAACTCCAACTACCATCGTCTATAATGGTAGAGTGTGGCACAACAAATGCTATGCCCTCACACCAGTTACTCCTCTGGGAGTAACACAGGAGGCGAGATAGACGACTCTCTCTCAACCCCAAGGGAGGCGATGTCGTCGGTATGCATGCAATGACATGAGTCTTGTCTCACACTGAGACATCTACCATATACTATACATTCAACAGAGAGTCACACCCAATTGATCAGTACACTCTCTATCCTATAGAGAGTCATACTCATCTGATCATGACAAGCTAGGACCATCGGTCCGTAGCGACACACTGTCCACGACTCACCTGACCATTTACACAACTCGTGGTTGGTAAATAAATGTGCAACATACAGGTATGGAATGAGTCCTACATTTAGGGCCTTACTTATCCACGGAAGACCTTTTTGCCAAATTTACAATTTAGGTCATCCTCCGTACTCTAAGATCTACACCCTATTAAACAGTTAGACCTACTTACATCACATCTGTAACTCCTAAATCATGATAGGGAATATGTGATATCAACAATTGAGCATATATATATCAACGATAAGTTCAAGCATACGATAAACAGAGCAGGGTCAAGATAATATGAACACCTAACATGCTCATATCTATGTCTAAATCTGAAAGTCATTATATCTACCCGATCGGGAGGAAATTACCCACCTGTTATCAATGCTCGTAGTAATAGAGTCCTCACGTCCGCGGACCAATCTCGTATCCACGTCCTGCAAATATCATCAATTATCATTCAGTGAAAGCATACAACAACAATACGAATTAGCTACTACGTTATCCACATATCTGTATCTCTTATCGAATGCAATTTAGAAATCCCAATTTGCTAGACTTGACCATTTAATACCATAATTAACCGAGTTCACAAATCCACTCGCAACGTAAATAGGGCTTCTCCCCAACGCACTATACAAATATAAAATCTGACAACCCTACTATAATTAATTCTATAATTAACTCCATCATTCCCGGTTAACAAGTTTGCTAACCTATAACCATTTACAGCCATTTCAACCAACCTTCACATAGACCCTCAACTGGTACGGTTAACATCATAATTAAAACAACCCAATATTGAATAAGATCAAGAACAACCCCATTTATCTAAAAGGATCGCAGAACACACAAAATTTACCACTTTAGAATACTAAGGTTAGATAGTATATCCAAAGTTGCATCTAACACCGGCACCTCCCTTCTAAATCAACCGTAGCCAATGACCCCTATCAACTATTGAATCGAAATTGAATTCACAACACACTAGAGGGAAACTGATTTTTTTGCTTACCAACTCTTTGGAAGCTCCACCGGCAAAACACCCCTTCCCAGTCCTCAATCTGCCGATAGAAGGCCCCTGCTCCAATTTCGTAATGGCGTCAGCCAAGGAAAAGAACATCACAGTAACCTAAGGAGAATCTAGGCTTACCGATAGTTGGAATTTCCATCGGCTGAGCAATACCCCAAATCAACAGTTTAATAGCCTCGACGTCGCTGCCCTATCATTGCCGAGTTAGGGCTACACAGAGGAAGGAGATCAATTGATGAAGAACCACATCAACTAATTGATATCCAAGGTAGGGAGCAATACAACCAGTGCTCACCTTTTCCCGACTCCAAACGGTAGTGGACTGCTCGATTCGCCGAAAAATTGAAGAACGTCGCCGCTGCCCTACTTCACAAACCCATGCTCAACAACAAGAACGCACCGTAACTATAGAATTCGGCCATGGTATGGAGGGAGAAATCCTTATCTATTACCGACTGCAAGCGACCTTGACTCCCCTCCCTCAACCGGCATTTCTGTTCGCTTCCACCGCCCAAATCCGCGCTTCCACCCGTTCCTATCCTCCCGGTTCTAGCCCGTCCGTAGAGATTGTTGAGAGCGTCGGTCGCCGTTTGCAGAGGAAGAAGAGGAAATGAGGGCTTGGGAAGGGGCAGCGCCGGGCGGCGGAGTTGACGGTGATTCATTCTACTGCGCGAAACACTCGCGCGAGGAGACGGTGTCGGCGAAAAATGGAAGAAGGAAACGGCGGTCGTTTAATGGGTTAACGGGTTGGCGATTTTAAATGGGTTGGGCTTTAAACCCAATAAACCATTAACCCTAGATTTAATTAAATCTAGGTTAATTGAACTAATAAAATTTCTTAAGTTAGGTTAAATGTAATTAACTCCTAATCATACTATATTTTTTTCCCGTGGTATTTTATATTCTCCCCTACTTATTAAAATTTGGTCCCCAAATTTCGTACTTAAATGCAAAAATTAATTCAAGCATATTCTGAAATAACTACATACCTCAGGTAAACAGATGAGGGTATCGAGCTCGGATAGTATCCTCCAGCTCCCATGTAGCCTCCTCATCCGTATGATGCTGCCATCCCACCTTTACGAGTCGGATGATTTTGTTCCGCAACCGTCGCTCCTTGCGACCAAGAATCCTCACCGGAATTTTCTCATAAGTCGCATTCTCTTGGAGTGGTATCGGAACCTCTTTCAGAAAATGGTCAGATTGCGACACGTATTTCCTCAGCATAGATACATGGAATACGTTGTGAACACTCGCAAGTGTAGGAGGTAAAGCCAACCGATAAGCTACACCTCCAATCTACTCTAATATCTCAAATGGACCAATGAAACGTGGAGCTAATTTTCCTTTTAGCCCAAATCTCTTGACTCCTTTGGTGGGTGACACTCGTAGGAATACATGGTCCCCGACTGAGAATTCCAGAGGCCGTCACCTCCGGTCCGCATAACTCTTCTGCCGATCCTGTGCCTCAGATAACCATCGTCTGATCACTCATACCAACTCTGCATCATGCTGGATACTCTGAGGCCCCAATATCTGTCGTTCCCCAACTTCCTCCCATAACACAGGAGATCTGCAGGGTCTGCCGTATAATGCCTCGAAAGGAGCCATCTGGATAGAAGAGTGGTAGCTGTTGTTGTAGGCAAACTCCACTAAAGGAATGTGATCCTCCCAACTGCCACCGAAATCCATGACGCAAGATCTCAATAGATCCTCCAGAGTCTGAATGGTACGTTCGGACTGTCCGTCTGTCTGCGGATGAAAGGCTGTACTGAGTCGAAGCTCTGTGCCCATGGCCTGCTGCAGACTCTGCCAGAATCGCGAAGTAAATCGCGGATCTCTATCAGATATGATACTCAATGGTACTCCATGCAATCTGATGATCTCTCGGCAGTACAATTCCGCTAGACGATCCAATGAGTCCGTCTCACGAATCGGAAGGAAGTGAGCTGATTTGGTTAATCGATCCACGATCACCCAAATCGCAGTATGTCCTTTACGGGTTCTGGGTAATCCCGTAACGAAATCCATCGTGATATTTTCCCACTTCCATTCCGGGATCGGAATTTCCTGAAGTAAGCCAGCAGGTTTCTGATGTTCAGCCTTCACTTGCTGGCATACTAGACATCGTGCGACAAAGTCCGCAATATCTCATTTCATACCGTTCCACCAGTAGAAACGCTTCAAATATCGATACATCCGAGTACCACCAGGATGTATAGCAAATCTCGACTGATGTGCTTCCTGTAGCAATTCTTCCTTAACTGGGTGTGTGTCCGGAACACATAGTCGTCCTCGGAAACGAAGTACACCATTCTCGTCACTCGAGAAATCCGTCTGACATTCTGAGTCTATCGTGCTGCTCAAGAACTGCAGATGCTGATCACTGACTTGTGCTTCCTTGATCCTCTCAGCAATAGCGGACTGGGCAACCATAGAAACTAATATCCCCAAGATGTTTGACCGTGTTCCGACAATCCCAACTTTGAGAACTGTCGAACTAGATCGGTAACCGCTGTCAGATGACTGGCTAGAACTCCACGAGACTTTCTGCTCAGCGCATCTGCTACCACATTAGCTTTTCCCGGATGATACTGGATGGTGCAGTCATAATCCTTCAGATATTCCATCCACCGTCTCTGTCTCAGATTCAGCTCTTTCTGTGTGAACAGATACTTCAGACTTTTATGGTCTGTGTAGATCTCAAAGGTAATCCCATACAAGTAGTGCCTCCATATCTTCAATGCGAAAATAATTGCGGCTAACTCCAGATCGTGCACTGGGTAATTTCTCTCATGATCTTTTAGTTGACGGGAGACATAAGATACCACACGGTTGGACTGCATCAGAACTGCTCCCAACCCTTGGATAGAAGCATCCGTATAGAGAACCATCCCATCAACACCAGAAGGAATCACTAAGATTGGTGCAGAAACTAGCCGTCGCTTAAGCTCCTGGAAGCTAGTTTCACAGGCCTCTGACCAGGTGAACTTGACCCCTTTCCGAGTCAGGCGAGTGAGTGGCATGGAGATACTCGAGAATCCCTCCACAAATCTCCGATAATACTCGGCCAGACGAAGGAAACTACGAACCTCTTGCACTAATTTTGGCTGCTCCCAACTGGTAATCGCCTCAATCTTCTGGGGATCTTCAGAAATACCTCTGTTGGACACTACATGTCCAAGAAAACCCACTGAGGATAACCAGAACGCACACTTAATAAATTTGGCATACAACTACTGCTGTCGTAACGTCTCTAATACTATCCGTAGATGTTGTTCATGCTCTTGCTCTGATCGAGAATAAATCAATATGTCATCGATGAACACTATCACGAACTGATCTATATACCTCAGGAATACCCGGTTCATTAAGTCCATAAATGTAGCTGGGGCATTTGTGAGACCGAAAGGCATCACTAGAAACTCGTAATGCCCATAACGAGAGCGGAAAGCTATTTTCTGAACATCCTCATCTCTTATCCGAAGTTGATGATATCCTGAGCGCAGATCAATTTTAGAATGCACACATGTATCCTTAAGTTGATCGAACAAATCTTCTATCCTCGGCAGTGGATATTTGTTCTTAACTGCGACTGCATTCAGTTGCCGATAGTCAATACATAGCCGCAATGATCCATCCTTCTTTTTGACAAAGAGTACCGGTGCTCCCCATGGTGAAACACTAGGGCGTATGAATCCATTATCCAGAAACTCCTGCAGTTGAACTTTAAGTTCATTCAGCTCCTTTGGCACCATCCGATAAGGAGGCTTCGATATAGGTGCAGTTCCTGGAATCACCTCTATCGCAAATTCCACTTGCCTAGGAGGTGGCAAGCCTGGAAGTTCATATGGAAATACATCTGGATACTCCCGGACTACTCGAACATCAGAGAGAGGTGGTAGTCCTTCGTTCTCAACTTTGACTAGAGATAATAAATAACCCTGACAACCCTGGGCCAATAGCTTCTGAGCCTGTAAAGCCGATATAATAGATAATCCATCATCTCTAGTACCAACAAATTCCCAAGCTGGTTGATCTGGTGGTCGGAAAGTCACCACTCTTGCTCTACAATCCACTGTAGCGTGATAAGCGGCCAACCAGTCCATACCGAGAATAATATCGAACTCTATCATTTCCAACACCTGGAGGTCCACTGTAAGGATATGCCCATCAAAATCTAATGGGCAACCCTTGATTTCTTGGTGGCTAGTTAGCACCTCTCCTGATGGCAAGGATACTGCTAACCCACAAGAACGAACCATTGGAATTCTTCCAACTCTACCCAAAAATACTCTAGATACGAATGAATGAGAACTACCGGTATCAATCAACGTATCAGCATATATAGAATAAACTGAAACCATACCGCGTATGACTGATCCCTCAGCCCGCTGTGCCTCATCTCTAGTGATGGCAAAAACTCGTCCAGTCTCGATATTCGTCGGCTGCATCCCTGACGAAGTAGTAGTGTGCCTCCACTCATTTGGATCGACTCACGTAGTCTTGGAGGCCGAGTCCGGTGCGACATAAGATATCCACGAGAGTTCTTTGGTAAGAAGCTGGCGCGTGCGGATACTCTGGATAGTAGATCAGGAGATCGAGGATCTTGGATCGCTATCGGCATCATTGTATGGGCACCCCCTGCATCTGGTACAACCGAGCCGGTGGTGGAAGTCTTGGCGACCTCTGTCCATATGTCCGAGTCCGTGGTCTTTGTCCTCTCTTCTTCTTCTTGGGTAGACTTCTTCCCCTTGTTAGAGCTGTCAGGAAACTCCAACTATGCTTTCAGTGTACAATCACGACTAGTATGACCCGGTTGTTTGCAATAATAGCAAATCGGCTGCTCCAAAGGACACTCTGATACTCTGTGGCTTTCAGATCCACATTTATAGCATCCATTCTTACTTCGGCCCTTACGGCTACTCTGAGACCCTCCAGAATACTCGATCTTTGGGCCGACGCTTCCCTTCTGCGATCTAGCCGACACTTCGCAAAGACCTCGCGTAGTTCCTTTTGCTCCCTATCTCGAGTCCCTTGAGCTGAACCCTGGTTCTGCTGCTTGCCCTTAGTCATCTGCTTCTCGATATCTTTCTCCCGGGAAATTTGCTGGGAAGTCATCTCGATGAAGAGGGCGCGGTCCAATGCCTCCCTGTATGAGATAATGATAAATCCTGACATCCAGCTCAGTATATAGGTAGCAAGACCTTGTGTGAACTGGTACATCCGATCTGCATCCTGTGCTACCAGGTGAGAATAGAACTCTGATAGTCTGGTAAACTCTGCGTTGTACTCCATGACAGAACGATCACCTTGCTTCAGGCTCAGAAATTCCTGACGACGTGCTGTAGAAAACGCCGAAGGAAAGTACTGTCTCCAGAAAGCGTCTCGAAAGATGGCCCAAGTAATCCCACGCTCCCCGAGTAGAGTCTTCTGCAATTTCCACCAAGTGATAGCCTGATCTCTGAGATGATATGCAGCAAGGCCCACCTTCTCCACATCTGTACAGTTCATATACTCGAAGGTGTCTTCCATATTTTCCAGCCAAGATCGGGCAATCCATGGGTCGGACTCCCCTCGGAACAAGGTGAACTTTTCCTTGGCCGATCGTGCTAACACGAGTATCCGTGCCTTATCATTGAGCCAACCGGACTCTGTAGGCTCTGGCATAGTCGGTGGTACATCCGGATTCTGAGGCTCTGAATCACCAATAGGGAAAAGCTGAGGCTGTTCCCGAATAATGGGCTCAATAGTAGCAGCCTCCTGTCCCTCAGCTCTGATAGATCGCCTTGATGGACGACCTCTACTATGAGTTTGCATAGGTGTCATAATCTTTGAGGATATACACTTGTTGAACAAATTTAGATAAGTAACTATCTGAAATATGAGTTATCAGAAATACTCACTTCGTGCTGCCTGGAGCTTATGCCGCTGTCAATCCCATCTCACAAAAACCAAATCCAAAAAATATACCGACTCCTGAGAATCCAAGACTCAAAACAAAAAAATCATTATATGGCATCACAGAACCTTCGGCTCTGATACCAATAAAGTTGTCACGCCCTGAGAGTATACCGTGTCGAAAATCAAACGGACGACATCTCCCCTGTACGTGGCAACATTTCGGATTAATACAAGGCCCGTAGGCCCACAACAACAACATAATATAACATAATAACAGCAGCGGAAATAAAAACCCCATACCAACAACATACATACCAAAAACATACAGGTGTACACCACCTGACAAGTCCACAATCATAAAATCGTAAATAAAACAACGACTATACAAATAGAGTCCACGACATCACGACAAAATCCATAATAACAACAAGTCCATACATATCAAAGTCCAAGACATAACCAAAAATGAACTCCTCGGGAGACTCGAAAAACGGAGATGGGATGCATCAGTCGGCATAGCTCCAAGTCGTCACAAAGGCATCTACCTGTTACCTGGGCGACAGAAAAACCCAGGGTTGGTGGTGGTGAGTAAAACTCAGCAGGTAATAAGAGAAAACATGTAAATATATGTATCAATATTACATGTCATTCAACAGTTTAAATCTATTCGAACAACAGGTATACATCAGCATAACAGGTATATATGCATGCATACACTAAAAAAACTGAACAACAACGATCGACATACCGATACTATACTCTATCCTGATCCAACCTGGGCATATAACCACATCATAGGGTATAAAAGAATAGTACTAACTCACACAATATCCTGAATATGATCCAAGGGTATCACCGTGAATAACCAACAGGTATACAAGTACTAGCCTACTACCATACAGGAAATGCAGTAGCATGTATGAATATGTACAAACAAATGCAACAAGCATAGCACATACAAATGGATCATCAAAGTGAGTATACATATAGACATGTATACTAATCACCATCATCCATGTATATATATATATACAAGCAGGTATGTATATATATATAACCATATGCAAAGCACCGTATGATACGACAATGCAGCATGCATGGTCATGCCTGCTCACCCCTACTCGCTACCACGACCCCAGTGTGGCCTAGGTGGCACGACATGACAACTGTCCCAACTCACACCAACCACTACTATAGAGTGGCCGAGTGGGCAGTATGATCAAGTAGCATATGAGCGTAAAGAGCTCTCATAGCGGGGTCCATCTTTGCTGGCTACTCGTGACACTACTGAATGAGTGGTCGAGTGCCACGCACCTGTGACATCTGCACGCAACTCCAACTACCATCGCCTATAATGGTAGAGTGCGCAACAAATGCTATGCCCTCATACATTCTCCTCGGGAGTAACTCGAAGCGAGGATGACGACTCTCTCTCTCAACCCCAAGGGAAGACGATGTCGTCAGTATGCATGCAATGACATGAGGGTACTGTCTCACATACAAACATCTACCGTAGACTCTCTGTTCAACAGAGAGTCACACCCAATTGATCAGTACACTCTCTATCCTGTAGGGAGTCATACTCATCTGATCATGACAAGCTAGGACCATCAGCCCGTAGCGACACACTGTCCACGACTCACCTGACCATTTACACAACCCGTGGTTGGTAAATAAATGTGCAACATACAGGTATGGAATGAGTCCTACATTTAGGGCCTTACTTATCCACGGAAGACCTTTTTGCCAAATTTACAATTTAGGTCATCCTCCGTACTCTAACATCTACACCCTACTAAACAGTTAGACCTACTTACATCACATCTGTAACTCCTGATAGGGAATATGTGATATCAACAATTGAGCACATATATATCAACGATAAGTTCAAGCATATGATAAATAGAGTAGGGTCAAGATAATATGAACACCTAACATGCTCATATCTATTTCTAAATCTGAAAGTCATTACATCTACCCGACCGGTAGGAAATTACCCACCTGCTGTCAATGCTCGTAGTAATAGAGTCCTCACGTCCACGGACCAATCTCGTATCCATGTCCTGCAAATATCATCAATTATCATTCAGTGAAAGCATACAACAACAATATGAATTAGCTACTACGTTATCCACATATCCGTATCTCTTATCGAATGCGATTTAGAAATCCCAATTAGCCAGACTTGACCATTTAATACCATAATTAACTGAGTTCACAAATCCATTCGCAACGTAAATAGGGCTTCACCCCAACGCACTATACAAATATAAAATCTGACAACCCTACTATAATTAATTCTATAATTAACTCCATCATTCCCAGTTAACAAGTATGCTAACCTATAACCATTTACAACCATTTCAACCAACCTTCACATAGACCCTCAACTGGTACGGTTAACATCATAATTAAAACAACCCAATATTGAATAGTATCAAGAACAACCCCATTTATCTAAAAGCATCACAGAACACACAAAATTTACCACTTTAGAATACTAAGGTTAGATAGTATAGCCAAAGTTGCATCTAACACCGACACCTCCCTTCTAAATCAACCGCAGCCAATGACCCCTATCAACTATTGAATCAAAATTGAATTCACAACACACTAGAGGGAAACTGATTTTTTTGCTTACCAACTCTTTAGAAGCTCCACCGGCAAAACACCCCTTCCCAGTCCTCAATCTGCCGATAGAAGGCCCCTGCTCCAATTTCGTAATGGCATCAACCAAGACAAAGAACATCACAGTAACCTAAGGAGAATCTAGGCTTACCGATAGTTGGAATTTCCACCGGCCGAGCAATACCCCAAATCAACAGTTTAATAGCCTCGACGTCGCTGCCCTATCACTGCCGAGTTAGGGCTACACAGAGGAAGGAGATCAATTGATGAAGAACTACATCAACTAATTGATATCCAAGGTAGGGAGCAATACAACCAGTGCTCACCTTTTCCCGACTCCAAACGGCAGTGGACTGCTCGGTTCACAAGAAAATTCAAGAACGTCGCCGCTGCCCTACTTCACAAACCCATACTCAACAACAAGAATGCACCGTAACTCCAGAATTCGGCCAAGGTAGGGAGGGAGAAATCCTTACCTATTACCGACTGCAAGCAACCTTGACTCCCCTCCCTCGACCGGTAGCTCTGTTCGCTTCCATCGCCCAAATCTGTGCTTCCACCTGTTCCTATCCTCCTGGTTCCAGCCCGTCTGTAGAGATTGTTGAGGGCGTCGGTCGTTGTTTGCAGAGGAAGAAGAGGAAATGAGGGCTTGGGAAGGGGCAGCGCCGGGCGGCGGAGTCGGCGGCGATTTATTCTGCTGCGCAAAACGCTCGCGCGAGGAGACGGTGTCGACGAAAAATGGAAGAAGAAAGCAGCGATCGTTTAATGGGTTAACGGGTCGGGGGTTTTAAATGGGTTGGGCTTTAAACCCAATAAACCATTAACCCTAAATTTAATTAAATCTGGGTTAATTGAACTAATAAAATTTCTTAAGTTAATTAACTCCTAATCATACTATTTTTTTTTCGTGGTATTTTACAGACACACTGAACACCAGACTACGAAATCAACTATGTCCTGCATATCGTTCCACCACGAAGAACGTTTCAACACTCACTATTTTAGGATCCACTCCGAATAAATCATTGATCTCGAATGACGAGTCTCATGAAGTAACTCTTCCTAATTCGAATGCAACTCTGTAACCCACTATTCTCCTCGGAGACGGAGAATTATTTTCTCACAAGAGAAATCTACTATCCAAAATCCACTCTATCACACAGAAATGGAAGTGACTGGGAGACTATAGTGACCAATCTCCCATGTTGCAACTGTCCATGTTCCAGCAACTCTATAGTAGCTAGCCAAAACCCAATGAGCATTCCTGCTCCATACATCTACAAATCAAGATAATAACTACTAAGTCCATGTCATACGTATGACCACTTATCTCATAATTCCTTAACTGGCATAAGCTTATGATACGTCTCATTCAACTGTATCAGAACTGCTCCAATCCCTACAATGATGCATCCTTGTACAGTACCCTTTCATCCACACCGAAAGGATTGGTTAACACTGGTGTAAAATGTTGATGCAGTGAGCATCACTCCTTGGTTTTGATGTATGAACCGTAGTTAAAGTTAGGAATTACTTATGTTCTAATATCAGTGTTAAGTGTGCAGACTTAACAGAAAGTCCTAGTGGGTCGTATTGACTGGATACTAGGTGATGCGCACGATCGCAACCTTAAATCCCACGATGGAGACCGTCGAAGACTCAAAGTACGCGCTCGCGCTCAACGCCTGCAAGTGCACAGATGTCGTCAAGTAATAAATAGATTATCAATCCCAGAGGGTCTGGGATTCGAGTACCAATCCACTAAGTGGTTGTGGTTGTTCGGACGAAATCTCAGTGAGAGTCGGTTGGTGAGGACTATCGGAGGACCCTACTCAGTGCAGTGTCACACGGAGGAGGAAAAGAGGGTGCCGAGGTCTTAAAAAGGCGATTCTAGGACTTCGGTTTCACTTGTGTACCACAGAACAACGTTGTCAATTGGTGTCATCTAAACTTCTACTTACGACTTTGGGGAAGAGACATCATACACTCTCCCGCAGAGCCGCCGCATTTACTGGGAGCTATCCTCGCCCAAAAGGACGGGATAGAGGGTACGAGGATGCCAAATCAATCCTTGTGGTGGACCGTTTCCGATTCCACCGCTCCCTTCTCCCTGCAGTTATGGGAGGTCAGGTTTACCCCTAGGTTCCTTGATCAAACCTCCTAAATCTAGATTGCGAGGGCTATCACCACCTCGTATCGCCTAAGCACAGCGGAAAGAAAGCCAACTACATATAGGTATAATAAAGAGCAACATCCAATAGTCAAATCAAACTTTTGGTCAGAATTTAATATGAACCAACTTTGTCTATGAACACAAGCTACTCCCTAATCCTAGAATCAAAAGTTCTACTCCATAAACGCGAAGGAAGAATCACAACACATGTTTAAGTTCAATTACAATGGAAAGAGAGTGCAGAAATAGAGATTACAATGCGTTGTGACCTTCTCTCCGGCATTGTATTTGCAAGTGGTGGACCTCTGGCGGCGTTCCTCCTCCCCGCTGTGAGTTACCGAAGCTTTTTAGGGCTTTAGCCTGCCATCCTAGCCGTCATACCTCCTCCCTAGGGTTTGGGTGGAGCCATCCTTATATAGATGTTGTTGGGTTTCCGGCACCGCGGCGTGTGTGTGTTCGATCACGTTTCGTAAACATGAACACAGCGGAAGCAATAAAAATAATAAATCTACATTTATTACAACACACACAACACACGCATGCATATTACAACAAGTGTAGACATAACCGTAAATTTAAATTTGTAATAAAAGGAAAATTATCTACGTTATACCTTTCGTATGACGTGTAGCGGGAACGACATCAACTGGAACGATCCTCGCTAGAATCGTCTCTATCCGTATCCACGCCGAGTTCCTCGGGATGACTTCGCTAAGCCACGAGCTTCGTCTTCGTATGGGTTACTAGCCTCGTGTTGAAGACGACGTGATCGAGAGATGATCACGATCCGAATCCAAATTCGGATCCTAATACGAGTTCTCAAAACTCGCTTCTCCGGAGAGGTATTCGTCAACCAATTGACGAATCCTTCGTCCTCCACCTCAGAGGATTATCGGAGATCGAATCCCTGGTAAGTTAGCCGCTGTCGGAGCTCTAACCGTCGTCCAAACGACGCTCCGACGAGAGGAGAACAAGCTGTCCAGAAAACTGGACAGCTTTGGTGGAGGTGATAGGCGCCGGCCAACCAAGGGAGATAGAGCTCACCTTGATGCCAAACTTGAAGGAGATCCGGCAGCCGACACGGCGAGGGGGAAGGAAGCAGCCTTCTGGACGCCGGTTGGAGCCTCAAGGTGGGCGGCGGCAAGGAGGAGGAGAGTTAGCTCCGAATTTCTCCAAGGAGAGGTGGGCGGCAACTTAGGGTTGTGGATTAGGGCTTAAACCATCCCTTAAGCCCTCTTTTATAGAGAACTAATTCTCTTAATGGTTATTGGATCATAACCATTAGGCCCGTTAACCCGCTCCATTAAGATAAGTTAAAATAAACCAAACCATGATGGTTTATTTTAAGTTAAAACGAACCGAACCAACTTTTGGTTCATTCATTTAAAATAAACCAAACCCTTTGGTTTATTCTCCTCCATTGGATTAGAACCAAACCATTTTGGTTCATCCATTACGTCTTCATAAGACTCGGCCCATCCACGCTTCCATTGCGACTGAAACGATTTCATGCTCGCTTTATGTTTGGTCCAACCAAACCTAGTTTCTCTCGGTCTGAGAATCTCATTCTCAAGCTCGTTTTAAATCCTTGATTACGCTCGTTGCGTGTGACCAAATAGGTTCTCGGTTTATGTTGGCCGTCTATAATTAACCATTAATTATAGAACGATCATGAGTGGCACCTAGTAGTACATCATGATCCCCAATTAACCGAAAAGATCAACGGTTGATCCAGAACTATTTCTGAAACCCTTCAGTAGCTCGAATGATTCGTGCCCCATTCCCTTCACTCATCTTATACCCACTTGGTTCAGGACATGGTCTATTGTGTCAGTCCCCACTAGGCTGACTACGTCACACCTAGACCAAGTATTATTTCCTCGTCCTACGGATTCTAGTTACTCCACATGTATCGAAGAGTACCTTACTCTAAACATGTAATGCTTGTTGGGAGATTGTTGGTGCAATCGTCCCAGGTTGACTCGAGTTTGACTCGAGCAGTACTCTGATAGTATTTTGATGATAGACAAAACTCATGACATGGGATTGTCATGGGAAAGTCCAACATGGGGTTGGCATGGGAAGTCCAAAGCATTGCGAAGCCGTGCGCTTGGTGCTTGGCATGGGAAATCCAAAGCATTGCGAAGCCGTGCGCTTGGTGCTTGGTGAGAAATGCATTGCGAAGCCGTGCGCTTGGTGCATTTGGGAAGTCTTGAGAACTTGGCAAGTTCACTAGGCTCGGGTCCTTGAGTCGGTGAAGGATGACATTGCGAAGCCGTGCGCTTGGTGCATCCGAGGGACCGCCGGACGGGGAGCGAATGGAGTGAGCCCAAAGGGAAGCATACTTCTAGGGCATGAGACGCGAAGGATGGCGTTGCGAAGCCGTGCGCTTGGCGCATCCGAGGGACGTAGGCCGAGGGAAGAGAGCTTCGGTGGGGAACTCCATGAGGGATAAGGTGGACTTGGCCAAGTGGCTAAGACTGAGTGTCGGAGGCTCAAACATCGTTATGTTTGAGGTGCGATCGGCCGACATCTAGGTCGTTGGGTTCGACCAGTGTTCGACTGAACCAAGATTGGTTGGATCACCGACGCCATGGGAGGCGATCCGATCGATGGAGCATCGATCGCGCCAATGGGTGGATCGGATCGATGACACTGCACGGCAGACGCAGAATGGAGTCGACTCGACCGACACTCGGTCGATGAATGATCACCGATCGATGGGGGGCATCAGTCGACTGATGTGTGATCCGTTGGAACTTAACCAACGTGGATCCGGCCGTTGTGAGACAACGGCTACGATACCAGTCGACTGATGGTCACGATCAGTCGACTGATGGGCGCGAAAACAGCTTGATGCAGGTTATAAAAGGAGCACGAGTTGGAGGATTTCGCCAAGACTTTAAGGGAGCTATTGGAGGGGAATTGCTGTTGCATTCCAGTCCTTCAAGAGCCAACCAAAGCAAGCAACAAACAAGTGATCAAAAGCAATCGGTGAAAAGAGTTTCTTTTGTATTGTATTTGTATTCTTGTTTGTATTTCTATATTACTTTGTAATTGCTTGTGAGAGGTTTCTCCACCTCCGACGTGTTGTCGAGAAGGAGTTTGAGTTAGTGCCGTGAGCATAACTAGAGCTCGAGGAGCTCGCCCGTGGAGTAGGAACCATTCGGTTCCGAACCACGTATATCGTGTGTATTGCATGTGCTTGTGTTGTTGTTAGTATTATTATTGTTTCTATTATTTCCGCTGCGCTAACAACAATCGTAGACAAGCAACGCAACGAAAACGAGCAAAGTCCGACATCCAACGAACGAGGGCTATTCACCCCCCTCTAGCCGGCCATTCGTATCGATCCGATCCAACAAGTGGTATCAGAGCCGAGGTCGCTCTTCAAGGACTAACCGCCGCGAGAGCACTACAAGATGGCCGGCTTCATCCATCCACTAAAATTCGATGGAGATTTTTCTTGGTGGAGGAAACGGATGGAGGTATATCTCGAAACCAATTTTGATTATATGATTATTGAAGAAAATGGTTTTGAGATGCCTAGGGATAAAAACAACAAGAAAATTGAGAAGTCAAGGTGGACCCAAGACCAAATTAAGGACTTCAAGACAAATCTTGAGGTAATAAAGTTACTTAGTGATTTATTACCTAACACTATTTGGTCTAGATTGGGTAATTTTAGGGATGCCAAGGAATTATGGGAGAAGATAATTAAATTTCAAGAAAACTCCCAATTGGCACAAGTAGAGGAAGATGTCGAAGAAGAATCACCATCCATTTTTGAAAATGTGGATGATTTGGTGGAGACCTCCACCTCTAGCATTGAGGGGGAGGAAAGAGCTTCTACTCCGGAGAAAGATCAAGATGAAGCTTCTACCTCCGGAAGAAGTGAAGAGGTCTCCACCACCTCCCTAGGTAACTCAAGTGTTATTATTTTAAATAAAAATCACATAATATGCTTTGAGTGTAGGGAGAAAGGGCATTATAAGAGCAAATGCCCTAAATTGGCTAAGAAGAAGGCATCGACACCAAAAGTCAACCCAAAGTCAATTGATGTCGGTGTTCCCAAAATCAAGAGCAAAGAGCACATTGTGTGCTTCAAATGCAATAAAAAGGGACACTACCGAAGCCAATGCCCTAGGGGGAGGAAGAAAGGGCAAGAAGGTGCAATTCATGTAGGTGGAGCTCCTAAAGCTAACCCTAAGGTAAATTTACTTAATGCACCTTTAATTCCTAAAGTCAAAAAGCATGCTAAAAATTATTTTAGTTCTCTTGCTATTATCAATGAAAAGCATGCTAAGAGAAATAATAAGGTGTATTGTCTAGGTGCTAAACATGTTAGTTTCTCTAAGGACAAACCTAGGACTCAAAACACTAGATCTATCCTACCTAGGGAGTCAATTAGGAGAATTGAAGAAAATTTGGGTGTTAATCCCAAGAAATCTAGGCATATGCCTAAAAAGAAAAACATTTTCCAAAAGATAAATGAAAATTCAAAATTGGAAAAATTAGAGTTAGAAAACCAAGCCTTGAGGTCAAGGCTAGAAAAATTGGAGAAGACCCTAGCAATAATATCAAACTCGGTTAAGGGGTCTAATGCACAAAAGTCAAGACCTAGGAAACAAGAAACATCTAAGGGCAAGAAGGGTTTGGGTCACAAACCTATGTCCTACCATAATGTTCCATTTAATTATGGAACCACATCTAGGTCTAGTAAAACCAAGGCTAATAGGGAAGTCATCCCTAAGTCTAGCCATGGTATGTGTTTAGTGGCTAACACCTCAAAGAAATCAAATGTAGCCACTAAGAAGGTCAATGGAGGAGTCACCTCTAGAGTTGACCTAGGAAAGACCCAAAAGACTATGGCTTCAAAGCCTAAAAGGGTCATTAGGAAGGTATCTAGGGAAGTTATCCCTAGAGAATACCTTGTTAACCCAAGGAGCTCCAATAGATATTGGGTTCCTAAAAGCGTGATCGATTCACGCTAAATGGGTTAGGGTGTGTCAACCCTAAGTGGATGGGTGGTTAACCTAGCCATTGTGAGTTGACACATTAGGGTGTGCCAATATGGTTTGAGAAGTTTAAAATGATTTAAATTGGCACAATTAGGTCTTAGAGGTATTGGTGTGCCATTTTGGGTTTTTGGCACACTAGGAAAATAATGACATTAAGGCAAAATGAATTTAATCCCTAGAAATGACAAATTGATTTTAACACTTAGGTATTTTATACCTTAGTATATTTTTCTTGCCATGCTTTATTTGCCTTGCCATGTCATGACATCATTTTCATTTTCATCTATAAAAATGTCATGATTATGTTTAGATTTATGTTTGTATGTCATGTATGCTTAATTTTCATTCACATGTCATGACATCATGATTTTGGCATATGTTTTTATCTATATCATATCTATGCCATAATCATATCATGCATGAATTAAAATGGAGTTAAGGACTATGGCATAATTTGAAAGGAATCAAATAATATTGCCTTAGAAATATGCATGAGAACATAAAGACAACAAAACCCACATCTCACTAAAAACTTGACTTGGATATGTTTTACACATCTAGATATTGGTGAGATGTTTAGGAAAAGAAATTAAAGGTTTGAAAAACATTTTGAAAACATTTTGAAAAACCTTGGTGAAGCCTATCTTTTGATAGCTATCACCATTGAATGGGATGATACAAAGATGGCTCCTTATTGAAGCTTTTCTTAAATTTTGAACTTTGTATCAATCTCCTAATTTAATGGGTAAAATAAATTTCCAACATTTTTCACCCATAGTGTTTAGGATAAGTAATATGCATATGAAATTTCACGATTTTTAAACTTATGTATATTTTCTTATGGATTAAAAGTCGCTTGTAATGGCGGTCGATTGATGGTAAGTCCAATGAGTATCGACCAGTCATAGCCTGACAGCCGATTTCGTGTAAACTTGATAGTTAGGCCCATGTTTAGCCATGTTTTGGTCCCCTAACCACTCCTAACCCTAGGATATGCTTGGGAGAGCATTAAAGAGGGTGGAAATCCATTGGATATGGATTAGGAGTTGGGTTGAGGGTGAGTATCAATTTAAGGTGGAAGAGAGTTCATTGTTGAACTTTGCCTTAATTTTGATTTGGTTAATGTTCCTATTGGCTTAGAGACTCTCCAAGGACATTGTTGGTGCAATGGTAAAGGGGGAGCAAGCCTCTAGGGGGAGGTATCCATCATGGGAAGATGGATGTGTATTTCCTCATGGGAGGAAAATTGGGTTGCCTCTCTTTAAGTGATATGGGATCACTAGAAAGATGGTAGGCATGTGTTCCTCCAAGGGAGAGATTGTAAGATCTCATTGGGATATGAGACATTCATACCCTTGGGGAGGACCTTTTTGATGTAATGTCAAAAAGGGGGAGAAGTTACCAAGTTACCAATTAGGGTTTGTTGGAATTCTCATTGGGATATGAGAATTGCCAATTTGGGAGAATTGGTAGACTTGAGATGGTAGTTTTGTCAATCATCAAAAAGGGGGAGATTGTTGGGAGATTGTTGGTGCAATCGTCTGGGTTGACTCGAGTTTGACTCGAGCGATCTGATAGTATTTTGATGATAGACAAAACTCATGACATGGGATTGTCATGGAAAAGTCCAACATGGGGTTGGCATGGGAAGTCCAAAGCATTGCGAAGTCGTGCGCTTGGTGCTTGGTGAGAAATGCATTGCGAAGCCATGCGCTTGGTGCATTTGGGAAGTCTTGAGGACTTGGTAAGTTCACTAGGCTTGGGGTCCTTGAGTCGGTGAAGGATGGCATTGCGAAGCCGTGCGCTTGGTGCATCTGAGAGACCGCCGAACGAGGAGCGAATGGAGTGAGCCCAAAGGGAAGCATACTTCTAGGGCATGAGACGCGAAGGATGGCGTTGCAAAGACGTGCGCTTGGCGCATCCGAGGGACGTAGGCCAAGGGAAGAGAGCTTCGGTGGGGAACTCCATGAGGGATAAGGTGGACTTGGCCATGTGGCTAAGACTGAGTGTCGGAGGCTCAAACATCATTATGTTTAAGGTTTTAATAGGTGCCACCGATCGCTTCTAGGTCGCTGTTCGACCAGGTTCGATCAACCAAGATTGGTTGGATCGGCCGATCGCTGCCGGGAGGCGCGCGATCATTGGTGGCCGATCGCTAATGGGTGGCGATCGATGACACCGCGGTACGGACCTGAGAATGGAGTCGACTCACCGGACACTGATCGATGAATGATCACGATCGATGGGGCCATCAGGCCGATCGATGCGATCCGTTGGAACTTAACCAACGTGGATCCGGCCGTTGTGAGACAACGGCTACGATACCAGTCGACTGATGGTCACGATCAGTCGACTGATGGGCGCGAAAACAGCTTGATGCAGGTTATAAAAGGAGCACGAGTTGGAGGATTTCGCTAAGACTTTAAGGGAGCTATTGGAGGGGAATTGTCACATTCCACCTTTCAAGAGCCAAAAGCAAGCAACAAACAAGTGATCAAAAGCAATCGGTGAAAAGAGTTTCTTTTGTATTGTATTTGTATTCTTGTTTGTATTTCTATATTACTTTGTAATTGCTTGTGAGAGGTTTCTCCACCTCCGACGTGTTGTCGAGAAGGAGTTTGAGTTAGTGCCGTGAGCATAACTAGAGCTCGAGGAGCTCGCCCGTGGAGTAGGAACCATTCGGTTCCGAACCACGTATATCGTGTGTATTGCATGTGCTTGTGTTGTTGTTAGTATTATTATTGTTTCTATTATTTCCGCTGCGCTAACAACAATCGTAGACAAGCAACGCAACGAAAATGAGCAAAGTCCGACATCCAACGAACGAGGGCTATTCACCCCCCTCTAGCCGGCCATTCGTATCGATCCGATCCAACAATGCTTTGGCCAAAGACTTTAGTAACAATCCGACGAGAGGCCATGGGTATACATCTCCTCGCAAGGAGTGGTGAATCCTTTATAGGCTATTCAAATACCTTCGATCACTTCGACTTATACCCAATCATCCCGGGTCCACATCTCCTTAGAGATGTTTGCTTAAGATGTCAAAGCATAAGTCTCCATGATCAAGATGACTTGAATACCGCAAGTCAAAGGAACATCGCACTTAAGCCACAAGAAGAACTTCATTGACATATCTATATATGCAGAGAACCATATGAAGTCTTACGGCTGGTCACTCCAATGAACTAGTTACCATAACTAGCATCCACGATTAACTCCGGACATCACTATGTCTCCAGCTAGTGAGAATCAGCTGCTTGGATACACCAAGGAGTATACCTTGTGCTAGTCTCGACAGAATTGATGGTGTCCAAATTCATCAATTCATCGACTAGGGATAATTCCGATACATCACAATTACACATGTAGAGATACTCACTAGTTGTGATCCAATCACAAATTCTCTCATGTTGTGAATCGTATCGTGGACATTCAGTAAATGAGTTTAAGATCCAATCAAATACATAAAACATGTATACTCAAATAGTGAATCTTCACATATCATATAAATGGTTCATACATAAGGCGATTGCCTTAGGACATCTCTCATATATTACTAACAGACTCCCACTTGGCCTAATGCCAATCGCTACGGTATCCAATACCATAAGCTCAACATGACCCTCAAACTTACTTTGAGGTAATGCCTTAGTCAAAGGATCCGCTAAGTTCCTTTCAGGGAATTTTCTCGATTTGTATTTCGTTCCTCTCGATGATCTCTCGATAAGATGATAGCGGCGAAGCACATGTTTGGATCATTGATGAGACCACATCAAGTTCAGAGATGAACTTCTTGATCCAAACCGCTCACGCCTAAAGCTGCAATGTATTCTGCCTTAGTGGCAGAATCCGCTATAGTGTCAAGCTTGGAACCTTTCCAGCTTATTGCGCCTCCATTCCAGGTGAATACACACCCACACAAAGACATGGAATCATCCTTGTCTGTCTGGAGCTGGAATCCGTATACCCACGTATCACCATGTACCCTTCTCCATATATTAGGAACACATCCTTAGTTCTTCTCAAGTACTTAAGGATCGTCTTAACAACCACCCAATAATCCATTCCTGGATCGGACTGGTATCTGCTCGTGACACTCAGAGCATACGATACATCGGGCCTCGTACATAACATAACATACATGATAGATTCTATTGCGGATGCATAGGGAATCTTACTCATGCAAATCCTCTCGTCTTCTGTGCGCGGACACATAGACTTCGAAAGGTGTACCCCATGCCTGATGGGTAGGAAACCTTTCTTGGATTCCGACATGCTAAACCTCTTTAGCACTCGGTCTATATATGTAGACTGCGAAAGACCAAGCAACCGTTTCGATCTATCTCTATAGATCTTAATCCCGAGGATGTAGGTTGCTTCTCCCAGGTCTTTCATGGAGAATGTCTTGGATAACCAAACCTTCACTGACTGTAAGATTGAAACATCGTTTCCTATAAGTAGTATGTCATCGACATACAATACTAGGAATACGACTACACTCCCACTAACCTTCTTGTACACACAAGGTTCGTCTGGATTTTGTGAGAAATCAAACCTTTTGATTGTCTCATCAAAACGGATATTCCAGCTCCTGGATGCTTGCTTCAATCCATAAATGGATCGTCGCAATTTGCATACCTTGGTTTTATCAACCGATGTGAAACCCTCAGGCTGTATCATATACACGTCCTCGAGCAGGTTTCCATTAAGGAAAGCTGTTTTCATATACATCTGCCATATCTCATAATCATAATGAGCCGCTATGGCCAGGAGCATCCGAATGGATTTAAGCATAGCTACAGGCGAATAGGTTTCGTCATAATCAACACCTTGTTTTTGACGATATCCTTTCGCCACCAATCTAGCCTTATAGGTAATCACATTACCATCCATGTCGGTTTTCTTCTTGAAAACCCACTTGCACCCTATAGGCTTTATCCTTCAGGTGGGTCAACCAAGTTCCAAACTTGGTTTTCATACATGGAATCCATTTCCGACTTCATGGCACCAAGCCACTTATCCTTTCTCGAGCTTGTCAAGACTTCTTCATAACTGTAGGCTCTCATCATCAATGAGTAACACGTCGTTCGATTCACTTACGAGAATCCATATCTCTCAAGAATATTCGTGTTCTACCAGATCTATGAAGATGTGGTGTTACAATAGGTCCAGATTGCTCATCACTATGAGTTGTCATTTGTCACAGTGCTTCACCTGTATCTCATCAATGTCTATTTGAGTCTCTCGAGCCTCCTCAAGCTCGACGACACTCCCACTGCTTTCTTGCAAGAGAAACTTTTTCTCTAGAAACACAAGATGCCTCAAACAAACACCTTTTGTTCCAGGATGATAGAATTGGTAACCCCTTATTTCTTTAGGGTATCCAATAAATAGACATTTATCGACTTAGCATCCAATTTGTTTGATATAATCCCGCTTCACATAAGCAGACAACCCCATATCTTCAAGTAAGATACATGAGGTTTCTTACTATTCCATATCTCATATGGAGTAGTTGAGACTACCTGTAGGCATTCTCGCTTAACAAGTAAATAGTATCAAGTGCATAGCCCCAAAAGGACTTGGGAAGAGTCGCATGATTCATCATTGACCTGACCATGTCCAACAAGGTCCGGTTTCGCCTCTCAGATACACCATTATGCTGTGGTGTATATGGCGGAGTCCATTGAGACAATATGCCATTGTCTCTTAGATAATCAAGAAACTCTTGACTTAAGTATTCACCACCTCGATTCGATCGAAGTATTTTAATACTCTTGTCATGTTGTTTCTCTACTTCATTTCTGAATTCTTTGAATCTTTCAAAGGCTTCAGACTTGTGTTTCATCAAGAACACATACCCAAACCGTGAGTGATCATCGGTGAAGGTAATGAAGTAGCTATAGCCTCCTAAAGCTTGAGTTGACATAGGTCCACATACATCAGTATGTATTAGACCTAGTAACTCTCCCACTCGTTCACCCTTTCCAGTGAAAGGTAACTTAGTCATCTTGCCTTTTAAGCATGATTCGCATGTATCGTATGAATCCAATTCAAACGATTCCAGAATTCCACATCGGTGTAATTCGGACATGCGTTTCTTGCTTATATGGCCAAGACGACAATGCCACATATAGGAGTCTATTTGATTATCTTTTCGAGCACGTGTGTTGCTCGCTTCGATATTGAAGATGTCACTGGATACGTCCAACGTATAAACACCATTGCTTAAAGTTCCAATTCCATAAAGAACTCCATTCAAAGTTATGTAACAACAATTGTTATTAAAAGTCAAATGGTACCCATTTCTATTTAAACAAGAAATAGAAATGATGTTCTTTATCAACGAAGGAACATAAAAGCAATTGTCCAGTTCTAAGACAAGTTCTGTAGGGAGTTTCAACAAATGTGTTCCAATGGCGACTGCAGCAACCTTTGCTCCATTCCCAACACGCAAACTTGACTCTCCCTTGACGAGTCTTCTTCTATTCCTTAGCTCATGTATGTCATTACATATATGTGAGCCACACCCAGTATCCAATACCCAAGTATTTGAGGAAATAGAATGACAATCAATAACGAAGATATCTGAAGAAGATGGGGCATCCGATGCCTTATTCTTCTTCACGGACTCAAGATAAATCTTTCACTTTCTTTGCAAATGGCTCTCCTTGCCATAATGATGGCAAGTTTCCTTTTGTGCTAGTTCTACCTTCTTAGCCTTTCTCTCCTTTCCCTTCTGCTATTCCTTTGACTTCCTCTTAGAACCTTTCTTCGAGGAATCAACTAATAGCACCGTCCTCTGCTCATGCTTCTCAGAAGACTCCACAATCTTCAGCATATTGAGCAGTACCACAGATGAACCTTCTAGCATCTCAGAGGTGAAGAGGAGCTTTGAGACTTCGAACCTATCGAATCTCACTTGCTCATCAACCAACTCACAAAGATGAAGGACTACGATATGAGCATCCATATGCTCATGCTGCTTTCGTAGCTTGGGTTCCATCGCAGCTAGCATGATGCAACTTGTCAGTTCAGAATCAGTCACATGTTTCTGATAGACCAACAATTGGTCCGGAGTTGCATCGTCACTAGGATGGGCAGGAAGAGGCGCTTCGAGGACATACGCAAGCTTTTCACCTTGAGAATAATTCTCAGGTTTCTAAGCTAGTCCAGGAAGTTAGGCCCAGTCAATTTATTCGAATCCAAAATGGAACGCAAATTCAAAGACATCATGATCAATCTTAGAAATACAAAACGAGCATATATGAGAAAATGATTTTTAAAAATGCATCAATATACATTTATAAATCCCATTCATTTTTTTTTTCGAATTTCAAAAACCCCAAAATCACTTCGGGAGATCGTAGGTCCATCTCCGAATGGGCTGATATCCATCATAGTTATGAACAACCTTGGAGAGAGTCCAACAAGTCATTCATAACTACGACGGTAGGTATCAACTATACCGATTGCATATCACGTATATGCAACTATCACAATGTGCTATCAACTTATTGAATGTTCACACATACATCGGGTTGTTAACACATTAACAAGTATGCATCATATGCATAGCACCCAACTTCACCTCCCTTTACATCGAATTCGAGAGAGTCCAACAAGCCGATGCTCCAGGTTAAAGCCAACCCATTAATCAAGACATAGTTTTAATATGGTTAGAGCGCATTCAACCAATTAGCCCAGCTTGGAGAGAGTCCAACAACCAAAGCTAACGATTGACCTCTGACTCTTACCATATTAGTATTAAACTATTCCATGGTTTGAATATGTTCGGGTTCGAGCCGGGCTTGGAGAGAGTCCAACAACCCAAACAAGAAACGGAACTCTGGTTCTAACCATATTAATGGAAGGTGTAGGCTTTAATATTGTTTAAGGGTTTTTATGTCTCATCCTCTTTGCATGCAAATAACTATTATCTACATGGCATGGCATACATGACATACATCTACATGTCACGACACTCATGGCATAATGTTATGCATCTAATACAATTACATGGCATACAATTATGTCATGTATATATTTCCTTATATGTCATAACTATTTATGGAAATAAAATATGTTTAAGATTTGATTCTCCAAATCAAATCATAATTAAATTAGGAAACAAATTTCCAAATCTAATCACATATTTTATTCATGGAATTATTTGATTAAGGAAAATCTATTTAGGAAACCAATTTCCTAAATCATTAAAACTACTTATGGAAATAAAATATTTTAAGATTTGATTTCCCAAATCAAATCATGATTAAATTAGGAAACAAATTTCCAAATCTAATCAAATATTTTATTTATGGAAAATATCGATTTCCATAAATAATTCCAACTTTCCAAAAGTGGAAGATTTCCATAAATACTTCTAGACTTTCCAAAATTGAAAAATTTCCATAAATACTTCTAAATTTCCAAAATTAGAAAATTTCCAGAAATACATTATGACTATCGCAAAACCATTTTTACGATTATGTCGAAACACAACCTGGGCTCTGATACCACTGTTGGGTTTCCGGCACCGCGGCGTGTGTGTGTTCGATCACGTTTCGTAAACATGAACACAGCGGAAGCAATAAAAATAATAAATCTACATTTATTACAACACACACAACACACGCATGCATATTACAACAAGTGTAGACATAACCGTAAATTTAAATTTGTAATAAAAGGAAATTTATCTACGTTATACCTTTCGTATGACGTGTAGCGGGAACGGCATCAACCGGAACGATCCTCGCTAGAATCGTCTCTATCCGTATCCACGCCGAGTTCCTCGGGATGACTTCGCTAAGCCACGAGCTTCGTCTTCGTACGGGTTACTAGCCTCGTGTAGAAGACGACGTGATCGAGAGATGATCACGATCCGAATCCAAAGTCGGATCCTAATACGAGTTCTCAAAACTCGCTTCTCCGGAGAGGTATTCGTCAACCAATTGACGAATCCTTCGTCCTCCACCTCAGAGGATTACCGGAGATCGAATCCCCGGTAAGTTAGCCGCTGTCGGAGCTCTAACCGTCGTCCAAACGACACTCCGACGAGAGGAGAACAAGCTGTCCAGAAAACTGGACAGCTTTGGTGGAGGTGATAGGCGCCGGCCAACCAAGGGAGATAGAGCTCACCTTGATGCCAAACTTGAAGGAGATCACCGGAGCACTAACCGCAGGGGGAAGGAAGCAGCCTTCGGATGCCGCTGGAGCCTCAAGGTGGGCGGCGGCAAGGAGGAGGAGAGTTAGCTCAATTTCTCCAAGGAGAGGTGGGCGGCAACTTAGGGTTGTGGATTAGGCTTAAACCATCCCTTAAGCCCTCTTTATAGAGAACTAATTCTCTTAATGGTTATTGGATCATAACCATTAGGCCCGTTAACCCGCCTCCATTAAGATAAGTTAAAATAAACCAAACCATGATGGTTTATTTTAAGTTAAAACGAACCAACCAACTTTGGTTCATTCGCTTAAAATAAACCAAACCCTTTGGTTTATTCTCCTCCATTGGATTAGAACCAAACCATTTTGGTTCATCCATTACGCCTTCATAAGACTCCATCCATGCTTCCATTGTGATCAAACGATTTCATGCTCGCTTATGTTCGTCCAACCAAACATAGTTTCTCTACCGAGAATCCCATTCTCAAGCTCGCTTTAAATCCTTCGATTACGTTGTGCGGTGACCAAATAGGTTCTCGGTTTATGTTGGCCGCTATAATTAACCATTAATTATAGAACGATCATGAGTGGCACCTAGTAGTACATCATGATCCCCAATTAACCGAAAAGATCAATTGATCTAGAAACTATTTCTCAAACCCTTCAAGCTCGAATGATTCGTGCCCCATTCCCTTCACTCATCTTATACCCACTTGGTTCAGACATGGTCTATTGTGTCACCTCACTAGGTCGACTACGCCACACCTAGCCCAAGTATCATTTCCTCGCCCTACGGATTCTAGTTACTCCACATGTATCAAGAGTACCTTACTCTAAACATGTAATGCTTTGGCCAAAGACTTTAGTAATAATCCGACGAGAGGCTATGGGTATCATCTCCTGCAAGAGTGGTGAATCCTTTATAGGCTATTCAAACACCTTCGATCACTTCGACTTATACCCAATCATCCCGGGTCCACATCTCCTTAGAGATGTTTGCTTAAGATGTCAAAGCATAAGTCTCCATGATCAAGATGACTTGAATACCGCAAGTCGAAGGAACATCGCACTTAAGCCACGATGAGAACTTCATTGACATATCTATATATGCAAAGAACCATATGAAGTCTTACTACGGTGGTCACTCCAATGAACTAGTTACCATAACTAGCATCCACGATTAACTCCGGACATCACTATGTCTCCAGCCAGTGAGAATCAGCTGCTTGGATACACCAAGGAGTATACCTCGTGCTAGTCTCGACAGAATTGATGGTGTCCAAATCCATCAATTCATCTACTAGGGATAATTCCGATACATCACAATTACACATGTAGAGATACTCACTAGTTGTGATTCAATCACAAATTCTCTCATCTTGTGAATAATCGTATCGTGGGCATTGATAAATGAGTTTAAGATCCAATCAAATACATAAAACATGTATACTCAAATAGTGAATCTTCATTTATCATATAAATGGTTCATACATAAGGCGATTGCCTTAGGACATCTCTCATATATTACTAACAGACGTCGCCTCGGACCACTGCAAAATCAGGAAAATACCCTAGTTGTGCAACTCCATCGGGCCGCCACATGGCCATGTGCAGCCTTGGTGTGCTGATCTTCGCCCATCGGATATGACCGTGTGAATCCACATACCTTGGCCGTGTCCCACTCTGCATCTAGCATGAAATGTCCTTCTTTCGCTCCGAAAACGCGTCTTTTCCGCCCGAAAATCCAACTTGCATTCAAAAGAACAACGAGCAGACCTCCGAACTATAAAATAGGAAATGCATGCAAAAACAGAGTAATATATGCATGAAACTGACGCAAAATGTAACAAGATGTGAGCAAAAACTACTCCTAAAACCCTATATGTTTTGCTCACATCACTTCCCCCAGACTTAAATCTTTGCTTGTCCTCAAGCAAACCTCAGTGCCATAATTTTTTTATTAAAAAGAGATTGTTCCATAATGAGCATGCTAACTAAATTTATTAGGTGGTATTTGCAATCAAAGCAAAACAGATATGTTCTAAAAATTCACTAAGTTAGCTCCTCGTGCTCGTGCTAGGCGAATCATTCTTAGGGGATGTCCGTTCCATGGTGAGTTAAGTCGTTACCCCATAGCTTTCCTAAGGTTTCTGGCTCTTAGGCACTTACTTGCCCAAAGCGAGGGGCGTTCCCTAGATCTAGCATAAAGTCTCAAAGGCGTGCTTGGTATTGAGAGAAATTGGGAGGTGTTTCCCCAGTAACCTAACTCGGTCTCAAAGGGGCACCTAGCCATTTCTACCCACGACAACTATTTTTTTTATCCCTCATAATCTCCTTTTTTTTCTTTTTTTTTCTCTCTCTCTCTTTTTTTTCTTTCTTTTTTTTCTTTTTTTTTCAGCTCACAAGGATTTTGATTTTTCTGAATGGGCTTACACAATCCGAGCATCTCCAGTAACTAAAATGCTAAACCTAGAGTCACCTATGGATTCCAAAGTACTAGTCTATTGAAGTGAATCATAACTAGGTATGTACTAGATCCTCCCTTTCAAAATGTTCGACATGTGTGAGTGCAAAAACAGAGCTAATCAGTGCAAGTCTAGAACATTCAATAGAGCATATAGAATAAAATACCACAAGATAAATGGAGTTAAGCTACTTATGGGAACACTTCATGCAAGTAACTTTCAAAAATACTACTGAGGTAGCTTTTAAGACACCAAAAATTAAGTACTGAAAGGAACTAAACAACTCATGCATGCATGAACAAATGCAAATACCAGAATAGAAACTACCACTAGGAAAACAAAACAAAATAGATTTCGAGGTCCCCCTAGACTTAAACAAAAGTATACCTCTAATATGGTGGACGAGGTGGAAAGTCTGGGAGCTTGGGTATCTCTGGGTCCTGGGAGAACCTGCTGCAGAGCCACTGATGCCACATATACATGTGGTCAATCTGAGAGCTAGTGGATGCAGCGGCTGCTCAGTGCTCCTCCTCCCTAGCCCACTGTGCCTGTTAGGCATGCATATGTTGTCGCATCTCCCTGCGGTAAGCTGCCTCATCCTGGCGACGAGTAGCCTCCTCCTGGAAGTATATACGGGCCTCATCGTAGAACTCCTCTGCCTGCTGGAAATGCTCCCGGAATCCCTAGAACTCCACCTGCTGGTAGGTGCTCTGCTCCTCCCATCGCTGCCTCTGCGTCTGCTGCTCAGTGTAGATGTCATCGAGGCATGATCGAAACTCCGAGAAATCATATGCCGATGTACCTGCATCCTGTGTATGTGTGGCAAAAGATGGTGGCACGAGTGTAGGCTCATGTCGGCGTGGACTAGGTGGGATCCTATGTATGTGTGGATTGGAGGGAGAGTGGTACAAAGGTGGAGAGACGGGCATTGATGTGGATGGTCCCTCATATGGAGGGGACTCCGCTATCAGGTCTAAGCGCCAATTGGCGCGTATAGCGATGGTGGTATGATTCGGGTCGGGGAGCCTGAGGGCCGTAAGATTTTTCCTTACAAAGCATAAGGAGTCTTCTTCTCTTACAATCATCTTCATGGCCATGCAGACTCCTAGGTCGATCCTAGGGCTCCCCTCTATACTCTCCAATGCTGTGTAGTCGTACCCCATCCTATAACAAATGTGGGCAAGTAGGCCTCCCACATGGATCTCTCCGCGTGCTGCTTTGCCCATCTTCACTAAGTGTCTGATGAAGTGGGACCCTACATCGATGCTACTCCTTTCTTGTAGCATGTCCCATAGGCAAAGCAACTCACTGGCTCTCACTACACCGTCACTCTCCCCACGACCAAATATAGTATTGGCCATGACACGGTGAAGGTATCGAAAGACGGGGGGTTTTGGAGGTGCGACGCTTTGGCCTTAGAAGGGTCATAAACGTGCTCCCCTGTCAACTCAGTACAAATCAAACGAGAGTTGTACCCATTAGGGGTTCTTCTCTCTCCCCCACTTGGCAAGCCAAAGCATGAGTTCCAATAGTGAAGGGTCTACTCATGCTCAATATTAAAAAGTCTAAAAGTTATCCTACCCTCCTCCCTCTCTCTACCCGTTAAAACTTCTACCTCTAAAGAACTCAAAAATTCCAAAACTATCCTAGGGTAGATTAGGTGCCTTATTCCCATAATCTCATCCCACCCCATTTTTGCAAATAGAATTTGCATGCCACCCAACAAACCTAAAGATCCTAGAAAATCCTCATCTAAGTACCTAGTAGTAGTAAGTTTACGAGTAGAGAGCATATTGAACCTATCTTTTTGCTCATTATTGTGAAAAAGTAGAGGGGGTAGGGTGTTACCCTCTTCCGGAGCTTGAGGAGCGTCGGATCTTCTTGTTTGTCGCTCCGAGGCACCGGATCGGGATGCTACAGTCTTGGTCCTCCTCATCCTTGCTCCTTTTGGCTTTTAAAGAGGTTGAAAATGCTCCAAGAGGAAGGGGAAAACGAATTCACACAGCTAGGGCAAGAACTTTTGAAGCACCCGGCGCAAATGAGGTGAAAACACACGGCTTGTCCCTTTTAACCTCGCACGCCACGGCCGTGTGAAAACACACGGCCAGGCCGTGTGCGCCTCTGGTCAAGCAGGCATGACCGTGGGAAAACACACGGCCAGGCCGTGTGCCCCCATTTTTCGCCCCTTTCATACACCATGGCCCAAATTTGTTCATACACTTCGCCGTGTAGACTAACATGGGTTTCATTTTTGCCTAGCAAAGTTCTTTTCTACTCCTAACTCTATATGTGATGGAAATCAAAACTAAAATCTAACACATGTATGCAATGCAATAGAAAGAAGAAAAATCTACAACTAAACTTGGGTTGCCTCCCAAGAAGCGCTTTGTTTAAGGTCGTTTAGCTCGAATGCACTCTTCTATCAACTTGGCTCTGGTGGTTCAGTGAACCTCCATTCATCCATCTCGGGATCCGCATGCGGAGGTTACGGCTGTCTGCTAATCGTGAAGCCATCAAAGTAGGAAGCTCTTTATTAGAAAGGCGAAAGAATGATCTCCCCGTCTACCTCCAGGGAGATCCGGTGTGCCTTCACATCAATGCACGCCCTCGCGGTTGCTAGAAAAGGCCTTCCCAGAATAATAGGATTCTGAGGATTTGGTCCTGTGTCCAGTATGATGAAGTCCGTGGGTATCACGAAATCTTCAATCATCACGAGGCGTGTGATAGCGAGCCAGCGGGCTCCTTCACTTCGTCATCCCCATCACGAATACCAAGATTTGCGGGTTGGAGCCCTCAGTCCCATCTTCAAAAAATATCGTAGGGCATCACACTGATGACCCCAGTCGCATAGCGCTTCATGAAACTCTCCCATAAATCAGCGAGGGAATAATGAATTCACCAGGGTCCTCAAGTTGTACTGGGATTTTCTCTTCAAACTCAGCTTGGTCAGGTAGGGTGGAAATCATGGATGCACATCCCTTGGCGAATTGGCTGCTTTGCCCTACTCCTTCCTCTTTTCCTTGGCTTGGCGGAGAGTTCTTCACGAGTTGCTTGGGCTATTTGGGCCACTGTATCTCAACATCTGGTATGACTTGCAAGGTCGTCAGCGGTGGCCTTCAAGTGTCTCGGTCTTCTTGGACTTTTGATCTTCATTAGCCTTAGTTTGGGTAGCGATGAAGTCCTCCATCATCTTAAAGCCTAGAGCCAATCATGTGATGATGTTGTATGGACTTTATTGTATCATATTCCTATTTATAAAGGCATGGTTATTATATTTACTTGTATTGGTGCCAAATAACTAAATATAATAATGTCCTTGAGTAGTAGGTTCTTATCTATATCAATCGATTGGTTGAATCGATAATGAGATGATATAGAGAACACTACTCTTAATCATTCCTAGTCAGTATTAACATTCGGGGACAATGTTAATAGAGACTAACATGTAGGTCAACAAGATGACTTGATCTCACAAGTCATGGATATGAGATATCAAGTTGACACATGGGTATGCATTGGAGAATGTATCTTGAATGACCCATCATGAGAAAGTATCATGGATCGTTATATGAGTGTCATATACTTTCTCATGTGGCTATTAGTATGACTATTAGTCCTTAGACACAAGTCACCATGGTTCCCTACATAGGAGTTGCATACTTTGGCTTGCCGTCAGCGTCACAGTAAATGGGTGGACTATAAAAGCGATTCTTGGGTATGTAACAAATTATGCGGAGGGATGTGAGTGATGTAGATGGGATCTATCCCTCCTATATGGCCAGGGGTGACATCGATATTCTTGATAGAGTGAGACCACGAAGTGCATGGCCATGCCCAAATGAGTCAATATGAGATATTGAGCTCATTTGATTAGAGTGAGTCTACTTGGAGTTCAAGATTTAGATTGTACGAGGATGACCACGGTCTATGCCTCGATTGGTCAATCTAGATGTCAAGGATAGAGGACATTGTCACATATTGTGAGAGTCACAATTAGTAGTCACAAAGGTGATGTTGGAGCTCAACATTCTTGTAACTTAGGTAGCAATGATGTGTTGCTAGATCACTCATTGCTTATGTTCCTAAATGTCTTTAGGGACATTGCCAACGTTACAAGAACCTATAGTCACACACATAAGAGCAATTAGATGGAGATTAGGTTCATATGATGAACCATGAGGATTAGGTTCATGGGATGAACCAAATTGGATTAAGAGTAATCCAAATTAGACTAATTGAGTTAGACTCAAGTTGATTCAAGTGTTGAATGAGTCTAATTGAGATTTGATTCATCAAATCAATTTAAATTAATGAATAGAGATTCATTATATTAAATTGACTTGAGTCAAATGGTTAGATTTGATCAACCATGGGAGATTAGAGGTCAAGTTTGACTTGACTTGAGAGGGAAGTTGAAAGGTCAAGTTTGACTTGACCAAATGCCATGTCATGATGATGACTAGGCATGGCGGGCCAATGATGATGCTCCACATCATCATTGACTTGGTCAATTAGTGCCACATCATGAGGGAGACCAAGGGTCATGGGAGTTACATGCATGCATGTAACCCCCTTCCATGAAGTGGCCACCACCATTTGGGGGTTATGTGAGTGAAAATTCATTTGGTGAGTAATCACTCATTACTTCATCTTCTTCCTTGGGAATTTTCCTCTCAAGCTCTCCCTCTCCTTCCTCTCTTTGGCCGAACCAACCAAGGAGTGCTAGCACACTCAAGGTTGAGTTTTCTTCCACCTATTGCTTGTGTGGATACCATAGAGGAGTGTGCACTTGACACTCTCGAGTTCCGGCGGACTTTGGACGAGCGGGATTTGCGAAGGGCATCGCATCAAGGGTAACATCCTTATCTCTTAGTTCTAAGGTAGATCTAGAGGATTTTGTAAGCACATACATGTAATTAGTTTTAATACTTCTTCGCACGGATCCGTGGCCGGGACTTCCGGGGTTTCCGCAACGCAAAAAGCGGTTTTTGCGGTCCGGAAAAGCCCAACACCCATTGCCCTGCTGCTGCCCGTATCCTCCGGATGGTTGGGGGTTTCTCGAGTTATTTTTGTAGGAGAAATTTGGGTGACTCCTCCATCCGGGATTGTAGGTATTAGAGTACGGGTTGTAGGACCTTTGATCATAGTCCCCAATCGTGTCACAATGCTCGATCTGCTCATCTGAGGTCCCCTACCCTACAAAGTGGTCCTCACGATACGCTGTCGCCCCCTCTCCAAAGTCAATGACTGTGCATGCAGATGAAGGATTCAAATATTCAAACCATCTTCTTAGCGCGTCCATCCTCACTGAAGGGTGGTCCATGGAGTTGATAGTGAATCGTCCTACCGTAGGAGTGGGTTGACCACATTCGGAGGCCCATTGATGGTGGTTTTGTGCCACCTCTTCAATAAGATCCTCTGCCTCCTCGATGGTCTTGTTCATTAAGGCTCCTCCTGCGGAAGAATCTAAGGACATCTTTGTGGCGTAGGCGATCCCATTATAGAAAATGTGGATCACTAGCCACCTCTCTAGTCCGTGGTGTGGGCATTGATAAAGTAGCCCCTTGTAGCGATCCCATGCTTCGAATAAGGACTCCCCCTCCTTCTGGTGAAAGCTAGTGATTAGGTGGCGCATGTGAGCAGTTTTACTTGGTTGGAAGTATTTATTCAGAAACTGCTGCTCACACTGCTCCCACGTGGTAATGCTGCCAGAGGGTAAGGAGTGAAGCCATGCCTTAGCCTTATCCCGCAGTGAAAATGGGAACAGGCTTAGGCGAATCGTGTTAGAAGGGACTCCGTTCAGTTTCATGATTGAGCAGATTTCTAGAAAAACCTCAAGATGCCGGTTTGGGTCTTCAGTCGCAGCTCCCCCGAATTGGCTCTGTTGGACCATATGTATGAGTGTCAGCTTAAGATCAAAGTTATTCGCCGATATGAACGGTCCAACTATGCTCGACCTGAATCCTCTAGCGCTAGGAGTTGCATAGTCCCGCAGAGGTCGGCTGCCTAAATTCACCTCGGATGCAGCTTGATCTTCCATCTTTCGTTGCGCTACTCTCCGTTGGTGAAAGGTTCGCTCTATCTCTAAATCGATCGGAATTAGGCCTTCCGATCCTAGTCTTCTAAGCATATGACGAACCAACACTCAAAAGTAAGAGTGCTAACCTAATGCTAAAAGCAAGAAATAACTAAATCTAGTAAATAAAACCCCAAGATGCAATAAGTAAACAGGAAACTACTACTGGAAATAAAAACTGAATCTAAATATGGAAAATAAAACTAAAGCAAATAAAGTAAACTAATAAGAAAATAAAGTAAGAAAATAATCTAATCCTAAGTCCGATCCAATCTACCACCGTTCGATTGATATCGAATCGATAATCCCCGACAAAAGCGCCAAAAACATGATGCGCACGGTCACAACCTTAAATCCCGCGACAGAGATCGTCGAAGACTCAAAGTACACGCTCGCGCTCAATGCCCGCAAGTGCACGGATGTCGTCAAGTAATAAATAGATTATCGATCCCACAGGGACTGGAATTCGAGTACTAATCCACTAAGTGGTTGCGGATGTTTGAACGAAATCTTAGTGAGAGTCGGTTGGTGAGGACTATCGGAAGACCCTACTTAGTGCGGTGTCACACGGAGGAGGAAAAGAGGGTGCCGAGGTCTTAAAAAGGCGATTCTAGGACTTCGGTTTCACTTGTGTACCACAGAACAACGTTGTCAATTGGCGTCGTCTAAACTTCTACTTACGGTTTTAGGGAAGGGACATCATACACTCTCTCGCAGAGCCGCCGCATTCACCGGGAGCTATCCTCGCCCAAAAGGATGGGATAGAGGGTACGAGGATGCCAAATCAATCCTTGCGGTGGACCGTTTCCGATTCCACCGCTCCCTTCTCCCCATAGTTACGAGAGGTCAGGTTTACCCCTAGGTTCCTTGATCAAACTTCCTAAATCTAGATTGAGGGTCACCCCTCGTATCGTCTAAGCACAGCAGAAAGAAAGCCAACTACCTGTAGGTATAATAAAGACCAACATGCATTCATCAAATGAAACTTTTTTCCTTCATTTAATATGAACAGACTTTGTCTATGAACACAAGCTACTCCCTAATCCTAGAATCAAAAGTTCTACTCCATAAACGCCAAGGAAGAATCACAACACATGTTTAAGTTCAATTACAATGGCAAGAGAGTGCAAAAATAGAGATTACAATGCGTTGTGACCTTCTCTCCGGCGTTGTATTTGTAAGTGGTGGACCTCATGCGTTCCTCCTACTCGTGAGTTATGAAACTTTTAGGGCTTCGACGTGCCATCCTAGCCGCCGTGGTTCCTCCCTAGGGTTTGGATGGAGCCATCCTTATATAGACGCTCACCGCTAGAAATCAGAAAACCCTAGTCATGCAACTCCATCGGGGCGCCACATGCCCAGGCCGTGTGCAGCCCTGGTGTGTTGATCTTCGCCCCTCGAACACAGCCATGTGAATTCACATGCCCTAGCCGTGTCCCACTGTGTCTAGCATGAAATGTCCTTCTTTCACTTCAAAATGCATCTTTCCGCCTCAAAGCCAACCGCATTCAAAAGAACAACGAGAAGACTCTCCGAACTAGAAAATAAGAAATGCATGCAAAAACAGAGTAACATATGCATGAAACTATAATGTAAATAAGATGTGGAGCAAAACTACTCCTAAAACCTCTATATTTTGGTTTCATCACACTGATCACATGAAATTAGGAAAGCAATAATTTAAAGACATTTCAAAACCGGCTACAGAGCAATACGTAAACTGAACGAAAGACCGATTGGATCAGAAGACCAGATAATTGACAAAAAGTTACGCTAAGTCAGGCAGACCGAACAGCTGGTGGAAGCCTTGGTGGGTCAGATCGGATGTCAAGAGTGGTAAGTTCGGCAGGTAACCGACAGGTAAGCCTCGAGTGAAGAGGTGAGACAGAGTCCTCTATAGGGGAACAAAGCTAGGCGTCGATCCGACGAAAAGTCCGCGTGAGACTTAGTAGTCGAGATCGAGCAGTATTACTACTTCTATCACATTTGATTTTATGTATTTTTGCTAATCTCATTTTGTAGGTATCAGTCGACTGAATGTACTCCAGTCGACTCTGTTTGGTTAAGTCGACTGGATACACACATGATAGGATTAGCTGGTGATCGATCGAAGATCTGACACTGTAGTTGAAAAGTGTTTCAGTCGACTGGGGAGTTTCAGTCGACTAAAGTGCGAAACTTCCCGATGCAGAGCTGGTTGACCTGGAGTCGACTGGAAGATCAGAAGTTCCATATCGACGAGCTGATGTGGAGTAGACTGGAAGGCATTTCAGTCGACTGGAAAAGGTTTATAAAATAAGTGCTCGACCAGATCTGAAAAAAAAACTACTACTATGCCGAAGTGTCATTAAAATTTACTCTCGCCACAAAAGCTAATCTTCAACAAGGCGCTTTTCCGACACTTCGCGCCTACATCCAATCCTTCATTTGTGCGTGATAAAGTAGAGTATAAGCTTTTTATTTATTCACTTGTGTACTTAACTTCAAGAGAGGGTAGTGTGTTACCCTTCTCTTATCTTTGTAAAAAGTGAACCCTCAAGTCGAGAGTTCTCGAATCGAGGGTATTATAGTGATTGCTCATCGAGGTAGCTCTGAAGAGCTACTGTGCCTTGGAGTAGCAACCCAATTAGGGTTGTGAACCAAGTAAACTAACTGTGTTTGAATTGTATTTAATTTCACGTGCTTAATAAGTTTTAAATTAAAGAAAATTATTAAACTCCGAGATTCACCCCCCTCTCTCGGATTACTGTGATCCTACAATTGGTATCAGAGCGGAGGCGCTCCGAATTTGGTGCAACCACCATCGAGAACATTAGGATAGTTTTCTTTACTTTTCTTGCTTAGAATAATTTTAATTAATTTTTTCTTGCTTAGAATAATTTTTAATTAATTTTTCTTACTTAGAATAATTTTTATTTAATTTTTTCTTGCTTAGAATAATATTAAATTAATTTTCTACATATTTTGTTAATTAAATTAATTTTTTGTACATTTAGTTAATTAAATTAATTTTATGCACATTTAGTTAATTAAATTAATTTTCTACATATTTTGTTAATTAAATTAATTTTCTACATATTTAGTTAATTAAATTAATTTTCTGCACATTTAGTTAAATAAATTAATTTTTTGCATATATATTTAGTAAATTAAATTAATTTTCTGCATTAGATTAATTGTTAATTAATTTCTGCACTTAGTTTAATTTTATTCTAGAATAATTTTTTCTTAGAATAAATTATTCATTAATTTGTGCACTTAGTGTAGATTTAATTCTTGTAAAATATTATTTAAACAACTCTAGGAATAATCCTCAACTTTAATTAATTTAAATAAAAATCTATTGTTATAATATTTATTTATTTAGGAATGTCACACTTAGAAGGGTATAACACCGTTTGCCCTCCTCTCTTCAACGGAGAGGACTTTTCCTACTAGAAAAGGCGAATGGAGTGTTACTTGAAAACCGACATAGAAGTTTGGTTTTCTATTAGGAAAGGGTTCGTAGTTCTGTGAGATGACTTGTGAGTTGTTAGAACCGTAAAAATAGACTCGGACATTAGAAAAAGGGCTCAAATCAATTACAAGGCGCTTAATACCTTACAATGCGGACTTACCAAAGAAGAGCTCAATAGGGTGGGTCCATTCGAAAACTCTAAGGAATTATGGGATAAACTAATTGAATTGCATGAAGGGGCAAGTGACACTTGGATAGCTAAACGAGACATGTTACTAAATAAATTATTTAATTGTAAGATGAACGAAAATGAAAATGCTAGTCAACTTCATACAAAAATAAAAGACATTTTAAATGGATTACACTTAATATGACACCAAATAGAGAATAGGGACATAATTAGGTATACACTTAAGGCATTCCCGAGAAATACCTTATGGACATCGATTGTTGATGCCTATAAAGTTTCTAGAGATCTTTCCACAATTAGACTAGACGAATTGTTTTGTGAACTTGAACTACACGAACAAGCTAACTTGGGTCAAACCGAGAATGATATTGCTTTAGTGGCAGGTTTGACGAAAAAGGAAAGAAAAGCAAAAAGTGAATCCGAAGATGAGTCGTAGTCAAGTCAAACGAGAAGAAGAAATAGTAAATATGGTCCGGAAGATATTCAACTGGAGAAAGAAGTTTACAAAGAAAGACGCTAAGAAAGTTATTGATAATAAGTCGAGACCCCGATCTGAAGTGACTTGCTATGAGTGCAGTGGAAAGGGACACTACAAATCAAGTGCTCAAACCTAAAAAAGGAAGAAAAACCAAAAAAGGAAAAGAAGAAGAAAGAACTTAAGGAAACTTGGGATGAGTCATCATCGGAAGAGCCAGACGCAGAAGAAATGAAGAGAAGTTTCGTGGCATTCATGGTCGAATCGAGCTCCGGAGCCGAGTCAAGTTTCGATTATGAGTCCGATTTCGAGTCCGAGAGAAGCCACAGATTTGCATCCGTTTCTGAAGGACTAGATGAGGTAACTTCTCCATTAGAAGATAAGTTGTACAATATAATTGCATGCCGAGGTAGGAAGTTAGCTAAGTTCGAGAATCGAGTTGACTCACTACTTAAGGAAGTTCAGTACTTAAGGAGCAAGTCAACTCGAAGACTTTGACTTGCCAAATTAAGGATAGAGACTCAACTCAAGTGTAGGAGATCGTTGGAATGCTAGAGGGGGGGAGGGGTGAATAGCATCGTGCTATGCATCGATGGAATACGTTCGCGTGTTTGCCTACAATTTTCAAGTAGCGCTGTGAATAATAATAATAAAGCAATAACGAATATACAAACACGCAAACACACAAGTATTTAACGTGGTTCATAATCGAACGGTTCCTACTGCATGGATCGAGCTCTAAAGAGCTCTAGCGATGCCAATCACACACCACTATGCAATAACTCCTTCTTGACACAAGTCGGAGGTGGAGAAACCTCGTATAATTGATTACAACAGTAATACAAAAAACAAACAAGCAAATACAATGCAAATACGAAAACAAGTAAAGAGAACTTTACAACACTTTGCTTTTGATTGCTTGAATGCTAGGTTGATCGAGTAGCACTTGGAGACCCTGAATTGCAGCAGCAACTCGCCACAAATCGCCTCAAAAAACCATGACTTTTTCCTCCTTCACGAGCTCCATTTAAAGCTTCAACCAGTGCTGGAAAATGCCGATCAGTCGACTGCTCGGGACCATCAGTCGACTGATGCCACTGTTGTCGTGAGATAACGGCTAGATCCACGCTGGAAAAATCCAACGGATCCATGATCAGTCGACTGATTATGACCATCAGTCGACTGTTCGAGCCTCCACTCGACTTCTAACCCCAAAGAAGCCGAGTCGACTCCATTCTCAGGCCTCAAAACCGAGCACATAATGTGATCACGATCGCCTCCAAAGCAATGATCACGACACTTCCCGTAGTCAAACCCTAGTTGACTCTCACCAGTCGACTAGCACCCCTCAAACATGAGGTTTTAGCCCAAGTATGGTTCCTCCATACTTGCTAGACCACCCTTAGCCTAGACCTAAGCCTTCTAGCCACCTCCATCAGCCTCACGCCTCTCGGATCCCTCCAAGTCATCCATGACTTGTTCATCCATCGCGCTAGCCTTCAGGTGCTTCCATCGGCTATGTTATGCTAACGGTGTCTACACCGCCAAGGCACATTGGACTTACGCCGCCAAGACTCCGCTTGGACTTTACGCCGCCAACCATTGGACTTATGCTGCCAAGACTCATGCTTGGACTTTACGCCGCCAATATCAAACCCCTTGGACTTCTCAAATACCAAGACTCAAGCTTGGACTTTCCCTTGCCAACCCATGTTTGACTTTCCATGTCAAGACCCATGCTTGGACTTTTCCTTGCCAAGACCCATGCTTGGACTTTTCCTTGCCAAGACCCATGCTTGGACTTTACTTTCCAAGTATTCAAAACATGGACTTTCCATGACATGGTCAACTCCAATCAACCATCAAAGTCTCCCTCAAGTCAAACTCGAGTCCGGTTAAACCTAACCTGGGTTGATTGTATAAACAATCTCCTAAAATGACATTATGTACATTAATGTCAAACATCAATGTCAACTCACTTTGTCAAACATCAAAACATCACTCAAGTCAAACTCGAGTCCGGTCAATCGTGACCTGGGCCGATTGCACCAACAATCTCCCCCTTTTTGATGTTTGACAAAAACAACCTTGAGTTAGGCCCCTAACTCAAATCTCCTTTCCAATTATCCAAATTGGTAATTTTATGTTCTCCCCCTTTTTGACATACATCAAAAAGGTTTACTCTCCAAGGAGGTCAATGTCTCATGTCCCAATGAGATCTTACAATCTCCCCCTTAGTCCAAAGATACCTAGGATGCCTACCATCTTCCTAGTGATAAGTCCCATATCACTCAAGAGAGGCAATCCTATGCACTCTCCCAATTTCCAGATTGGGTATCTCAAATCCCATTTTCCCTCTCATGAGGAAAAGTACTGTCCATCATCCCATGATGGATACCTCCCCTAAAGGCTTGCTCCCCCTTGACAATTGCACCAACAATGTCCTTGGGAAGTCGCTAAGCCAATAGGAACTCTAAACCATCAAGAATAAGGTTCAAAGTTCAAACATGAACTTTACTATACCTTAAATTTGATATATTATCCTAACACCTCTCCTAATCCATATCCAATAGATTTTCACCCTTTATAATGCTTCCCAAAGTATATCCTAGGGTTAGAAGTGGTTAGGGACCTTAACCGTAGCTGAACACGGGCTAAACAAACCTTGTTTTCTCGAAATCAACATTGGCAATCGACTCTCTCAGCTACCAGTCGATTGACACCCTCATCAGTCGACTGATAACTAAAATATCAGAATTTCAGTTATTAGAAATGAAATTCAGAAAATCATAAGTAATTCTACGTATATCGAAAAATCGTGAAAATTCATACGTATATTATTTATAGTCAATATAATGGGTGAAAAATATTTGAAAATTATTTTACTCATAAAATATCAAAATTGATACAAAATCCAAAAGTGAATATAAACTTCAAAGTTTTAGCTCACTTTGTATCAATCTCATCAATGGTGATTGCTAGCAAAAGATAGACTTCACCACAGTTTTTCAAAAGGATTTTAAATTGTTTTCAAAACCTTATTTTGGATCATATTCCTTGGGCTCAATGTACATGACTTGTACACAAGCTTTCCCAATGATCCACCACATGATTTTAGATGAGTTTGAGTTCATCTAGATGGAAAAACTATGCACCTTGAACTTAACTCATATCCTAGCATCTCACATGTATCTAGGGTGTATAAATACACATACATGCCAATTTAATGTGAGATTTGGGTTTTGTTCTCCCTAATCTAGGGTTTCATGCATCTTTCTAAGACAACTCTACTTGATTCCCGTTCTTAACTCAATTTTAATCAAATGCATGAATTATTATGGCATTAATGATGATATAAATAAGTATATGCTCATAATCATGATGTCATGGCATAAGATGAAATCTAAGCATACATGACATAAAAACTAACCTAAGCATAATCATGACATATTAAGTGATAAAATGAAATATGATGTCATGACATGTCATATGGCAAACAAAGCATGACATATAAAATGTATAGGTATAAGAATACCTAAAATTTAATATTAATTGTAATTTGATATAATTAAGTATATTTTGCCATAATGTCAACTTATCTCCCAAAGTGTGTCAAAAACCCAAAATGACACACTATGACCTCTAATCCTAAATTGTGCCAATTTAATTGATTTTTCATAATTCTAAAAATGTATTGGCACATCCTAAAGTCTTTTAGGATCATGATATCAAATCTATTTCCAAGGTATCCATAACCTTGAAAATTACTTAGAGTGCCACCTTTATCATGGTTAGGTTAACTACCCATCCAATCGAGGTTGACACACCCTAAACTCATCTAGCGTGAATCAATCACGCTCTTAGGAACCCAAAATCTATTTGAGCTCCTAGGGTTAATTAGGTATTCCTTAGGGATAACCTCCCTAGATACCTTCCTAATGACCCTTCTAGGCTTGTTAGCCTTGGTCATTTTGGTCTTACCTAGGTTGACTCTAGGGGTAACTCTCCTTGCAACCTTCTTAGTGGCCACCCTAGGTTTCCTTGAAACCCTAGCCACTAGGCACACACCATGGTCAACTCTAGGGATGACTTCCCTATTGACCTTGGTCTTCCTAGACCTAGTTTGTGTTCCATAATCAAATGGAACACTATGATAAGCCACCTTAGGCTTAGGTGACCCAAACCTTGCTTGCCCTTGGTTGACTTTTGTCTCTTAGGTCCTAGGGTTGACTTTGACTTTTGGACCTAGATTTTTGATCATTTGACCCTTTAAATTGATTTTTGTATATTCCTAAGGGTCTTTTCTAGTTTCTCAAGTCTTGACCTCAAGACTTGATTTTCCATCTCCAATTGCCCAATTTTCGATTTTGATTAAGTTTTTGGGCATTACCATTTCTCTAGGCATTTGCCTAGTCCATTTAGGATTAAGACCTAGGTGTTCTGCGATTTTCTTTATAGACTCCCTAGGTAAAATATTTTTAGGGACATTAGTCCCAAATTTTTCCTTATTACCAAAATGGACACTTTTAGCACCTAAACACAAATAATTATCTCCAGCATGCTTTTCATGATGAATTGCAAGAGAATTAAAATTCCTAGCATGCTTTTGACTTTAAATTTTGAAGGTGCATTATTAAAATATACCTTAGGTTAGCCTTAGCTCCCTACTTGTGATGCTCCTCTTGACTCTCTTGCTCCCTAGGGCATTGATTCCTAAATGCCCCAGTTGATGGCACTTGAAACATACTAAAGCTCCTTGCCCTTCCTAATTGAGGCACCACATCCTTTGAATTTGTGTTGACTTTTGGTCGTGAGGAGTCTTCTTGACTTTCTTTGGACATTTGCTCTTGTAATACCCACTTTCCCTACACTCAAAGCAAATTATATGATTTTTATTTAAACCTAAATTGCTTGAGTGGTGGGTGATTGGAGTGGTTCTCATCCCTCCGAGGTTGAGGCTTCTTCTTGATTTTGCTCTGCCTGTGAGGATGGTCTCTCCTCCCCCTCAATTCTTGAAGTGGAGGATTCTTCCACCGATCCGGAAATTGATTCCCTATCAACTTCCGAATCCTCAAGCTCTTTAGATGACGATGTACTTGCTTGAGCTTGAGAGGGTGAGCACTCGTCTTCTTCTTCTTCTTCTTGGATTGATGATGAATTTTCATGAAGCTTTGCCAAATCACTCCATATCTCCTTGGCATCCATTCACTCACCTAGGCTACACAAGAAGTCATTAGGAATTAAATCAAAAATGAAATTGATTACCTTCTTGTTTCTCTCAAATCTTTGGAGTTGATCTTCACTCCATTTCTTCTTCTTGAGGAAGCCACCCTTTGGTCCTTTTGGATATTCAAATCCTTCCATCAAAACGGACCACTCCTCAAGGTCTCTCATCATCAAAAAGTTTTCAATTCTCGCCTTCCAAGAATTGAAACCTTCTCGTCCATAGAAGGCATAGGGAATTGTGGTGTTGATATCCCATCCCAATTGTTCTTCTAACTCCATCTTCACCCTCTAGCGTGCTCCCTCAGTTGTTAAACTTTGAAGAGCGGCCTCACTCTGATACCACTTGTAGGAGATCGTTGGAATGCTAGAGGGGGAGGTGAATAGCGTTGTGTTATGCGTTGATGGAATACGTTCGCATGTTCGTCTATAATTTTCGTTAGCGCACAGCGGAATAATAATAATAAAGCAATAACGAATATACAAACATGCAAAAACACAAGTATTTAACGTGGTTCGGAACCGAATGGTTCCTACTCCATGGATCGAGCTCTAAAGAGCTCTAACGATGCCAATCACGCACCACTATGCAATAACTCCTTCTCGACACAAGTCGGTGGTGGAGAAACCTCGTACAATTGATTACAATAGTAATACGAAAAACAAACAAGCAAATACAATGCAAATATGAAAACAAGTAAAGAGAACTTTACAACACTTTGCTTTTGATTGCTTGAATGCTAGGTTGATCGAGTAGCACTTGGAGACCCTGAATTGCAGCAGCAACTCGTCCCAAATCGCCTCAAAGAACCATGGCTTTTTCCTCCACATGAGCTCTATTTAAAGCTTCAACTGGCCGAAAATGCCGATCATCGACTCGACCATCCGTCGATCGATGCCACCGCTTGTCGCGGAGACAACGGCTAGATCCACGCCGAAAAATCCAACGATCCATGATCACCGATCGATTATGTCCATCACCGATCGCTCGAGCCTCCACTTGAGTTCTAACCCAGCAATGAGCCGACTCCATTCGTTTCTCGAAAAACCGAGCACCTGGGATCGATCATATGATTAGTCGATCGCTGGTCCAACCACCGATCGCCCACACCTGCAATGATCGGCGATACTTCCCATAGTCAAACCCTAGTTGACTCTCACCAGTCGACTGCCATATGACACCAGTCGACTGGCACACCTCAAACATGAGGTTTTAGCCCATGTATGGTTCCTCCATACTTGCTAGACCACCCTTAGCCTAGACCTAAGCCTTCTAGCCACCTCCATCAGCCTCACGCCTCTCGGATCCCTCCAAGTCATCCATGACTTGTTCATCCATCGCGCTAGCTTTCAGGTGCTTCCATCGGCTATGTCATACTAATGATGTCTACACCGCCAAGGCACATTGGACTTACGCCGCCAAGACTCCGCTTGGACTTTACACTGCCAACCATTGGACTTATGCTGCCAAGACTCCCGCTTGGACTTTACGCCGCCAATATCAAACCCCTTGGACTTTTCAAATGCCAAGACTCAAGCTTGGACTTTCCCTTGCCAACCCATGTTGGACTTTCCATGCCAAGACCCATGCTTGGACTTTTCCTTGCCAAGACCCATGCTTGGACTTTACATGCCAAGTACTCAAGACTTGGACTTTTCATGACATGGTCAGCTCCAGTTAACCATCAAAGTCTCCCTCGAGTCAAACTCGAGTCCGATTAAACCTAACCCGGGTTGATTGTATAAACAATCTCCCTAAAACATCAACAGACATTAATGTTAATCATCAATGTCAACTCACTTTGTCAAACATCAAAACATCACTCGAGTAAAACTCGAGTCCGGTCAATCGTGACCTGGTTCGATTGCACCAACATCAAGTTACAAAGCTTGAGGAAGAGAACTCAGTCCTAAAAAGGCAAGTATAAGATCTAATCAGATCGTTGGAAAGGTTCACTTCGGGCTCTAAGTATCTCAACATGATTATTGGATCTCAACGAGCCGTGTACAATAAGTCCGGACTCGGATACAAAGCTAAATCCTCCTATAAATCATATATGTCATTACTTAACCGAAATGCTAAGAATCGAGTCCATGCAAGGGTTCCTAAGTCTAGCTTAGTCAACCAAGTTGGACCAAATCAATTTTGGGTTCCTAAAAGTCAAGTTCACTTAGTGAACAAAAGTCAAACTAGCTACCACTTAGGGGGAACTAAAACCTTGCTTGTTTCCTTGTTTAGTTGAACTCTTGCATGCTTTAGTTTACTTTACTTGCTTAATTTAGAACGGACTAGATAGGAAACAAAGTAGTTTAAACTTGAACAACCTAGTACTAAGACAAAGTGAACTGATAGTAAGTTAGGGAAACTCTTCGAAGTGCATGTCTAGGAAGTGGTCGTTGCTCCGATATCCAAGAAAGCTATGTGCCTCACCACAACCTGGTGCACTAAGTCGAGTGGAATTGACCGAAGCTAACTCACTAAGTCATTGACTAGTTAGACCAAGACTTAGTCCAAAGTGAATTAAGTACTTGATTCCTTCATTGACTTTGTCTAGGAAGTGGTTGTTGCTCCGATAACCAAGAAGGCCATGTGCCTCGCCACGACCTGGAAGCCAATGCTGGAAAAACCTACTTGACTAGCTCAAACTAAGCTTGAATCTAACACAAGTTTTAAAACTTTGAAATTGCTCATTAAATTTAATTAAGATTAAAAGAAATTCTCATCTCACAAAACCTATAGGAATAAGTGTATTGAAAACCTAACCTGGGTGAGATGATTTAGAATTTAATCAAGTTTAATTAGTTTAACACAATTCAGCTAACTTAACAAATTACTTAATAACTTTACTTAAACTTAATTAAACTAAACCTAATTTAACTAAATTAAAACAAACTGAATTGACCCACTAAACTAAATTTAATTAACCTACTAAAATAAACTTAATCATCTAATCAATTCAACCCAACTAACTTAATCAACTCAAAAAAATTAAGTAAATCAACGAAATTAACCTAATAAAATCAATTAAATCGAATTAAACATAAAAATCAACCAAAATTTAAAAAATATCCGAATTCAATCGACTGAAGTGTTTTGAGTCGATTCGAAAAGAGTTGATTGAATCAACTTCAATTTCCTTCGAGTATTGGGAAGGTAAAATACGACTTCAGTCGACTGAAATGGATTCGATTGACTGAAATAAAATGGTAGATAAAGTTCAGGCGATGAAGTAAATGGTAAAATTAATTACAGTCGACTGAAAAAGGTTCAGTCGACTCTAATTCAGTATATTGTAAAATTAGTATATTGTAAGCATTAGGGGTTAGAAAAATTAGTATATTGTAAAAACTCTATTAACATAGACTTATGTGCAGAGTTTTTCAATAATTTTCGTAAAATTGATGATCTCGCATATTCGACTAGAGTATAGGGTAAGGATTTTGTTTTTACCCCCTCTATGTTGAGAGAGCATCTAGGACTCTGTATTCGTCATGTCCGATTGCATGCTTTCCATCCACGGAGTTACCGTACGGTGACCCCTACTCACATATTACATTAGATAGGATACACATGCATCTATTTGGTGAGGAAAGAACTCCGTCTATGAGTATCTTTAGTTCCACTAGACTCAGAGTGCAGGACTATGCCCTGTACCGAGTCATAGTGAACTGCATTCTGCCACTCACCACTAGGGACATCACTATGATGCACCCTTATCACTCATTTTTACTTTATGTACTTAGTCATAGATTAGGTCTAGAGATTATCTTACAGATGTTCCATTTCATCATTCATCATTCTAGGTCAGTTACTAGCAGGAAAGCACATTTGCCTTACTGCCATGTCATCACATCTCTCTTAGTTGCATTAGGGTTTGATGTTACCACAGGTAACATCAAATAGCTTACTGAGTATAACATGATAGGGTCTAGGCAGTTTGGTTTAGAGAAAATAGGTTTAGATGAAAATAATTTCCTTGCATGGAAGAGAGATGGTCCTCATCCCCAACCCCAGCCTAAGCCGGAGCATGAGCATGAGCCAGAGATTGACCTCGACCACCACTCCGAGTCCGAGCATCCGGAAGCCCCAGAATTTGATAGTCTATCACAATTTCATGGGATTCTAGCACCTCCTACCATAGTAGAGAGATTATCCAAGTTGGAGGATGCGATGCAGCGCCAGGAGTAGCAGCATCTTGAGATGATGCAGATATTGCAGGCACAGAGAGAGGATCATCGAGAGATGATGGAGCTTCTTAGATCTTGAGGCATGGGTCCTCCTCCTCCACCTTCTTCTACTGACTAGGAGTGTTATGTCACTTATTACTATTTGAACTTAATAAATTTAATTTTTAAATCTTATGTGTGAATTGTTTTATGCTTGGTAGATTAGGATGTTTTCATAGTCATTACTCAAATTTATTTTAAAAAATAATATTATATTAATTTTTAAAGAAAAGTTAAAAATCAATCTAGGACAATTTAGATTTCATGAGCCTATAGATTTAAGTAAGCCTTCGCATCTCACAAACACTTAGGATTATCTGTTTGTGTATTGAGCTACGAAGATGGGCATGAGATGTTAGGACTGCACCCTTGATTTGAGATGTAGATCAAGTGCATCGACATGAACCAAAACAGGGTTTACAAGAGAAAATCAATCACTTTGATGACTAACTCTAATTCAAAGCTTGATGGTTAGTTCTAAATCATTTGAGCTAGTAAAGAGTTGGACATTTGCTTTAAGAATAATTTTTAGATGTGTATTTATATATATATATAAATAATATCTGGAAATTTATGCTTGGACATATTCTCTATCATATTTGCATCATCATGTACATTTTAAAAATTTTGAAATTTTTTAAAATATGTTATTATTCAGGGGGAGTTAGAAGATTTTGAAAGATTTTGAAATGTTGAAAATATGTTATTATTTAGGGGGGAGTTAGAAAATTTTGAAAGTTTTTGAAAATTTTGAAATTTTTGAAAATATGTTATTATTCTGGGGGAGTTAGAAGATTTTGAAAGTTTTTGAAAATTTTGAAATGTTGAAAATATGTTATTATTCAGGAGGAGTTAGAAAATTTTAAAATTTTTAAAAATATGTTATTATTCAAGGGGAGTTAGAAAATTTTTGAAATTTTTTAAAATTTTTAAAAAATATTATTATTTAGGGGGAGTTAGTAAATTTTGAAAATTTTTGAAAAGTTGAAAATATGTTGGAATTTATAAGTATGTTTAGGGGTTGTTAAAATTTTGATAATTAAAAATTTGGAAAATACTTTTAAAACTTTTTATAAAGGGAGGGATCCTATTTCTAAATAAAGAAAACCCTATAGAGGATGATTGATTTCAAAACTTAAGTATTTTTTAGCTTAATATTCAATTTTCATGTTTAAAACACTTTAACTCTCAGCTTTAAAGTTGTGGCATCTTAGACTTGATTTTTGATTTTGATGTATGCCAAAGGGGGAGAGAGGAAATATAAAGTTAGAGTGAAGAGAATTATTGAAAGGGAGATGTAAATATATATATGCATCTCATGCATATGCATTTCTTATATATGTCAAAATTTGAATATTGCTATCTTATTCTCCTAACTTTAACTGATGTGTTGTCATACATCAAAAAAGGGAAGATTGTTGATTCAGTGAACATCACTCCTTGGTTTTGATGTATGAACCATAGTTAAAGTTAGGAATTACTTGTGTTCTGATATCAGTGTAAAGTGTGTAGACTTAACAGAAAGTCTTAGTAGGTCATGTTGACCGGATACTAGGTAGTTGACTTGACAGATCAGAAGGACCGGACACCAAACATTAAGTCCAGATGGGTTGCGTGGACCAGACATTTGGCATGAAGACCGGTTGGGTCAGGAGACCAGACAATCGGCAAAAAGTCCAGCTGGGTCAGGCAGACCGGACAGCTGGTGGAAGCCCTGGTGGGTCAGATCGGATGTCAAGAGTGGTAAGTCCGACATGTAGCCGGCAGGTAAGCCTCGAGTGAAGAGGTGAGGCCGAGTCCTCTGTAAGGAGACAAAGCTAGGCGTCGATCCGATGGAAAGTCCACGTGGGACTTAGTAGTCGAGATCGAGCAGTATTACTACTGCTATCACATTTGATTTTATGTATTTGTGCAAATCTCATTTTGCAGGTATCAGTCGACTGAATGTACTCCAGTCGACTGAATTCCAGTTGACTCTATTTGGTTCAGTCGACTTGATACACACATGGTAGGATTAGCTAGTGATCAGTCAAAGATCTAGCACTGTAGTTGGAAAGTGTTTCAGTCAACTAGGGAGTTTCAGTCAACTGAAGTGGGAAACTTCTCGATGCGGAGATGGGTGACCTGGAGTCGACTGGAAGACCAGAAGTTCCATATCGACGGACTGATGTGGAGTCGACTGGAAGGTATTTCAGTCAACTGAAAAAGGTTTATAAAATAAGTGCTCGACCAGATCCGAAAAAAAAACTACTACTACACCAAAGTGTTGACAAAATTTACTCTCACTCACAAAAGCTTCGAATCTTCAACAAGGCGCTTTTCTGACACCTCGTGCCTACATCTAATCCTTCATTTGTGTCGGTATAAAGTAGAGTATAAGCTTCTTTATTTATTCTTTTGTTTACTTAACTTAAAGAGAGCGTAGTGTGTTACCCTTCTCTTATCTTTGTAAAAAGTGAACCCCTCCGAAGTCGAGAGTTCTCGAATTGGAGGGTACTATAGTGATTGCCAATCGAGGTAGCTCTCGGAAGAGCTACGGGACTCGGAGTAGCAACCCAGTTAGGGTTGTGAACCAAGTAAACTGACTATGTTTGAATTGTATTTAATTTCCTCTACGTACTTAATAAGTTTTAAATTAAAGAAAATTATTAAAATTTGAGATTCACCCCCCTCTCTCGGATTAGTCCGATCCTACACAAAAGTCAATCATCATCTAGGCCCTAAAACCTAGTTTAACAAGCTTCTAACCAAGTGATTTCCATCACCTTCTTGGTCAAATAAGTTAGCGGTATAGTAACTCTAGTAACATTCTATCCACATCTACGGTGACAACCAAATCAATCCAGGGAAACCAACAACTTCCTTTAAGATTGTGAATATATATCCAACACAATATCGTCTAAAACGACAACCACCAGCTGATCCAATCGCTTCCAAAATACTTGATTCCTCAAGTCCTTTAACGACTAAGTCGTTAAATAAATCTAACAATATTATCAAAAGCTCATAAAATTCATACCAAGTGTGACATATCATCTTCTACACACCCGCATCCCTTTTACTCTAAGCTGATGATATCTCAATCATCACACCGACAATGATAACTGTATGACGCTAAGTCACTACAATATGAATACTCAAATCATAAATCAACCCGAGAGTATACTCAAGTTTCCTTTAATTGATCTAAATAGATCATCTATCCACAATGAAGGATATTCATTCTCAATAACTACTACATACCATCATCGATAATCGATGCATAACCTCAAAGGATCGTCTCTCTTTCGACAAGAGTTCTGGATCTTCTCAAGAAGAAATACTGGGACAAATAAATATCCCATCCAATACCTCCTATAATTGCAACTTACGTTCTTCCAATTTTAATAGTGTTTAGTAACATTGATACCAATAAAATTATCTCCCTGAATGAGGTCTTCAATATCAAAGCTATTCCTGAAATCACTCTACTTGCCTATGCAGTGACAAGCCTGGGAGTTCATCTGAAACTCCATCTGAATACTCTCGGATTATACTCACATCCAAGAGGCATATTATACCATCATTTCAACAATTTAACTATCCGTAAGGATATGTCTATAGTAAAGGTATGTCTATCAAAGTCTAAGGGCATCCCTTGACTTCTTGGTTCTTGGTCAACATCTCACATGACGGTAGAGAAACAACTAATCCACATGATCTAAAAATAGAAACCCTTCTAATCCTATCTAAGAATGTTCTAGACATAGATACTTGTAAACTATCAATATCTCTCAATATATCAACAAATAGGGTAACCTAAAGTAATACGCCAAATGATCAATCCTTCAACCCTCTACATCTCCTCTCGAGTAATCATGTATACTCATCCAACTTCTGCTCTTGGCGACTGAGCTCATGTAGGTGCAAAAGACTACCATGGAGAAACTAAAGTCAACTGCCAAAATGGGGATGCAAATCGAAACGACTGCAATGGAGGTGGTAAACACTATTGTACTGGTAAAGAGTACACCACCGACTGTAAAATAATAAATAACTGCCAACATCGTAGCACGCTTCAACTCCGCAAATGGTATAGTTGCAACTGGAGAATACAAAATAGATACGACCATCATCGTATATTCCCTCCTCTGTACAAAGTATATCCATGCTTAGGGAGGTAACAGTTGTTGTTGTCTGCATGAGTCTACTAAGATGTCTTCTGCTGATACTGTTGAGTAAATCACTTCTCCTAGATGGAAGTATCAAGGAACTCCAACTATGTCTGAGGTAGTAAATCATCACAAAAGTGCGATAACCCAATCTTCGTGATGATCCCTATCATCAAGATTGTGCATCATCCTCCCAAACAACATCGATAGTCTTCAACCGAAGTCTTCAAAGAACACCTTCTCATATGTACTGGTTGCTTATAATAGCAACAGATGAACTGATCCAACAGATAATCTGACTTTGCGTATCCTCATGATCCACACTGCACGCACATAATCCCTTCGGAATCATTCTTCTGATTCTAATATTTGACTTGCAATGTCTGCTTATCGATTTCCAACTCGTAAAACACTTACTACGGAGTCATTTCCATACACATGACTCGGTCTAATGCCTTTCGGTAGGATCTGATAGAAGATTCAAACATCCTAATCCGAATGTAAGTCAATAAACTGTGGGTGGTTTAAGACATCCATTTACATTCTTGAGCTATTAGGTGGTCGTAAACTCTGCAAGTCTAATGACTTTGCATGGTATTCTCGTTACTGAATGATCACCCTACTTGAAGCTCAAGAATTTCCTGACAACGAGTCAAAGAAAATGACACGGGAAAATACTCTCTCACAACATCACTACACCATGACCAAGTGATGTATTATTTCTTGAAGGTTATTTCCTACATCTTCCACCAAGTACCGGCTTGATCCCGATAATGATATGCAACTAACTCTACTTTCTATGTATAACACAAGTACTCAAAAGTACCATCAAAATTATACAATCCCGCACAACCACCTCAAGGATCAAAATCCCTATAAAACACCATATACTAACCCTCCATTATCTGCATCAGCAATAGTATACTTGCTTGTCCATTACCCCACAGGTAATGATCTGACTAGCATAATTAGTGAAAATCCCTAAAACTGTAATGTTTGATCTCCATAAGAAATGTGACTACCTGACCCCTACTTTCCGACTCAGTATCAGTCGACTCTCAAAGGTACTTCACCTTTTCAAAAATAGGTACATATCAAATAAACTCAACATGTCGTTTCTGTGGTAAACTCAATCCATGGTTATGAATAATGACCAACAAACTACATGTCACTCCCTATTATAAACAACTAAATGCATAGCCAACAAAAAAGATATATGATAACAACTATCATACCTTAAACCTTGTAGCTCGGAGATGTCCCACTACTGCCAGATCCCAAAACCAAAATCGAATAAAACAAAACTCAATATCCAACTGAAATAAAATCCGAAAGTGGTCCTCGCAACCTAGGCTCTAATACCAATAAAATTATCATGACCCGAGAGTATATTTGTCCATCAATCGGACGATACCCTCTTGTGACAATATAAGATATAATATCGATACATGACCCAAATAGCTGCTAATACACACAAGCTATAAAACACAGCAGAATACACCAACAAATAATAAAGATACAAAGACTCAAATATGTGTGTACCGGTACGTCTTTGATGCAACAAGAAAACATAGTTGAAACCAACATCTAAATCAAATCCAAAGTAGGGCCAAATACATATAACACAACTATACACTTCAAATGCAGAGACAACATAGGATAAAATCCCAAAACAAAACATCCAAAATATACAACAGTATGGAATACAATCCGTACACTCAGTGCGAGATGGGATCAGCTGGCGGAGCTTCGAGCACCCAAGGAATCTTCTACCTGTTGCTTGGGCAACAAGAAAACCCAGGGTTTGTAGTGGTGAGTATAAAACTCAGCGGTAATATAAAAGATAGTGCATGAACAACATATATCATATGGAGATCTATAGGTATACATATGGAAGTCAATAGATATATAGTCTTAAAGGTAATAGCCAATAACCAGTAGTATAACTATAATCAATGCATACACCTACTGATCAACTGAACATAACATAAGGTACTGACATACCTGAAGATCTGCAATGATACAATCCATACAACCTGAACACATATACCACAATATAACACATACAACATAGAAGAACAATATTACACCTGTAATCAACACACTATCATACGAAACAACCTATAAACAGATACATCAACGAATCTGGTCCATCCTATACAGCAACATGATGCTGATCAAATGCATACAACAGTCTGACCCAACTCATACACTGTACTCCACACACAATAGTATAGAATATATGAATAGTATGCAAAATGATGAACAAATAAATGCAGCAAGCATAGCTCAAAAAAATACAACATCACAATAAGCATATATAGACTATGTCTATATATATACTGATCACACACACACACACACACACACACACACACACACATAGATGCCATCATACATGGCAATGTAAATGCATGGTCATGCCTGCACACCCCGCTCGCTACCACGACCCCAGTGTGGCCTAGGTGGCACAACATGATAACTATCCCAACTCAATAACTACCACTACTCTCGAGTGGACGAGTGGTCAGTATGAATAAGTAGCTATAAGCTATACAACGGGGGCCCCTACTGCTGGCCACTCCGACTGTCACTACCCATGAGTGGTCGAGTGTCACACACCTAGGACAAACTGCACGCAACTCCAACTACCACCATCAATAGTGGTCGAGTGCGGCTGTGGTCTGCTTGCCCTCACACACTATTACAATGAGTAACTATGGAGGCGGGATGGTAGCGACCCTCTCAACCATAAGGGAGACCAAGTCGCCAACATGCATGTAAAATGTGATGAATGCACAACTACTCACACATACATCCACAACACACTCTCTATCCAACAGAGAGTCATACACAACTGATACTCAACCAGGCTAGGATCTCAATTCCGTAGCAACCCACTATCGATAACCCACACAACCATACACAGATCCATGATCCATAATAGACACACAACGTAAAGGGATATAACACGACAATCCACTCCACATTTTAGAACATCACCCACCCCCAGGTGATTTATCCTGATGACACAAGTCAAGTCTACAACCATACTCAGCAACGTACATATAGTTAAGCATCTATAGGTCCACATACCATAGTGTCGGTAGTTCATAACAACGATGAATGAAATATAACATCAACAACAGTGCATCTCAAGTGCAAAGGCTAAGTATCAAGCATAGAATAACAGGAGTGGAGTCAAGGTAAGGAAGTCATCAATATAAAATTTCATGCACTAAGATTATCAACTACCTGACCAGGGTAGAAATATTGCCCACCTGATATGTAGAACACCAATTGTCTTCACATCCGAGAACTCTGCCCCAAATCAAAGTCCTGTAAGTAACCTTTAAATATAATGGCTCTCCACCAGAGGACAACCTCTTCCAACATTATTTAATCAACCCACAAATGATTAAACTACAATATGCATAACACATCCAGATTTAGAGCTTACCTTGTCCATCTTCCACATTAAAACTTTTGATCCAAAATTGTAATATTAAATCTGTTGGGTTTTTCCGAGCCGCAAAAACCGCTTTTTGCGTTGCGGAAACCTCGGAAGCCCCCGGCCACGGATCCGTGCGAAGAAGTATTAAAACAAAACATGTATGTGCTTGTATAAAAACCCTAGATCTACCTTAGATCTAAGAGATAAGAGCGTTACCCTCGATGCGATGCCCTTCGCAAATCCCGCTCGTCCAAAAGTCCGCCGGAACTCGAGAGTGTCAAGTGCACACTCCTCTATGGTATCCACACAAGCAATAGGTGGAAGAAAAACACACTTGAGTGTGCTAGCACTCCTAGGGTGTCTCGGCAAGATGAGGAAGGAGAGGGAGAGAGCTTGAGGGAAGAGTTCCCAGGTTGACGATGAAGTCAATTAGCCACCAAAATTCACTACACCATCTAATGGAGTGGCCGGCCCCTTCATGGAGGGGGGGGTTCCCTGCATGCATGTAACTCCCATGACCCTTGATCTCCCTCATGATGTGGCATCAATTGACAAAGTCAATGATGATGTGGAGCATCATCATTGGCCGCCCATGCCAAGTCATCACCATGACATGGCATTTGGTCAAGTCAAACTTGACCTTTCATCTTCCCTCTCAAGTCAAGTCAAACTTGACCTCTAATCTCCCATGGTTGATCAAATCTAACCACTTGACTCAAGTCAATTTAATTTAATGAATCTTTATTCATTAATTTAAATTGATTTGATGAATCAAATCTCAATTAGACTCATTCAACACTTGAATCAACTTGAGTCTAACTCAATTAGTCTAATTTGGATTACTCTTAATCCAATTTGGTTCATCCCATGAACCTAATCCTCATGGTTCATCATATGAACCTAATCTCCATCTAATTGCTCTTATGTGTGTGACCCTATAGGTTCTTGTAACGTTGGCAATGTCCCTAACCCGATTTAGGAACATAAGCAATGAGCGGTATCTAGCAACACATCATTGCTACCCAAGTTACAAGAATGTTGAGCTCCAACATCACCTTTGTGACTACTAATTGTGACTCTCACAATATGTGACAATGTCCCTCTATCCTTGACATCTAGATTGACCAATCGAGGCATAGACCGTGTCATCCTCGGTACAATCTAAATCTTGAACTCCAAGTAGACTCACTCTAAACAAATGAGCTCAATATCTCATATTGACTCATTTGGGCATGGCCATGCACTTCGTGGTCTCACTCTATCAAGAATATCGATGTCACCCCCGTCATATAGGAGGGATAGATCCCATCTACATCACTCACATCCCTCCGCATAATTCGTTACATACCCAGTAATCGCCTTTATAGTCCACCCATTTACGGGTGACGTTTGACGAAGCCAAAGTATGCAATTCATTATGTAGGGAACCATGGTGACTTCAGGTCTAAGGACTAATAGTCATACTAATAGCCACATGAGAAAGTATATGACACTCATATAACGATCCATGATACTTTCTCATGGCGGGTCATTCAGTATACATTCTCCAATGCATACCCATGTGTCAACTTGATATCTCATATCCATGACTTGTGAGATCAAGTCATCTTGTTGACCTACATGCTAGTCTCTACGCATTAACATTGTCCCTGAATGTTAATACTCGACTAGGAATGATTAAGAGTAGTGTTCTCTATATCATCTCATTATCGATTCAACCAATCGATTGATATAGATAAGAACCTACTACTCAAGGACATTATTATATTTAGTTATTTGGCACCAATACAAGTAAATATAATAACCATGCCTTAATAAATAGGAATATGATACAATAAAGTCCATACAACAATCATCATATGATTGGCTCTAGGGCTTTCACTAACAATCTCCCACTAGCACTAGTGCCAATCACCGTAGTATCTAATACCCAATGACCTAGTGTGACCATCATGCTTTTTCTGTGTCAAAGCCTTGGTCAAGGGATCTGCGATGTTAGCCTCTGTGGGTACTCTGCAAATCTTCACATCTCCTCTATCGATGATCTCTCGAATGAGATGGAAGCGCCGTAGTATGTGTTTGGTCCGCTGGTGTGAGCGAGGTTCCTTAGCCTGTGCAATCGCTCCATTGTTGTCACAATAGAGCTCTATAGGATCTGCAATGCTAGGAACCACCCCAAGCTCAGTAATGAACTTGCGGATCCAAACTGCCTCCTTTGCTGCCTCAGATGCAGTGATATACTCGGCTTCTGTTGTAGAATCGCGCTGTGTCACCTTGAACTCTTCGACTCACAGCGCCACCATTCAAGCAAAACACGAACCCTAACTGCGATCTGTAATCATCCTGGTCAGTTTGGAAGCTGGCATCGCTGTAACCCTTTACAGCTAGCTCCTCATCGCCTCCAAATATCAAGAAATATTCTTTAGTCCTTCTCAAGTACTTAAGAATATTCTTGACTGCTATCCAGTGACGCTCACCTGGATCTGACTGGTATCTACTCGTCATGCTCAAAGCATACGAGACATCAGGACGAGTACACAACATGGCGTACATGATAGATCCTATAGCAGATGCGTAAGGGATCTTATCCATGCGGTCTCTCTCCTCTCTAGAAGAGGGACTTTGAGTCTTCGAAAGACTCACACCATGTGACATCGGCAGAAGTCCTTTCTTGGAATTCTGCATGGCAAACCGAAGTAATATCGTGTCAATGTATGTACTCTGACTTAGGCCAAGCAATCTCTTAGATCTATCTCTATAGATCTTGATGCCTAGAATCTTTGCTTCACCTAAGTCCTTCATTGAGAAGCACGTCCCGACCAAGTCTTCACGGTATGTAGCGAAGGGATGTCATTCCCAATGAGCAGTATGTCATCCACATACAATACAAGGAAAACAGCTGTGTTCCCATTAACCCTCTTGTAGACACAGGGTTCATCTTCATTCTTGATGAAACCAAACTGTTTGATCGCATCATCGAATCGAAGATTCCAGCTCGAAGCTTGCTTTAGCCCATAAATGGACCTTTGCGGACTTGCATACCTTCCCGTATCTTTGTGGATCTACAAAACCCTCGGGTTGTGTCATGTACACATCCTCGAGTAAGTTTCCATTCGTAAAGCGCGGTTTTGACATCCATCTGCCGGATCTCATAATCGTGGTATCTTTGCGATAGCAAGCAAGATCGAATGGACTTAAACATCGCCCTTTGGAGAAAAGGTTTCATCATAGTCAATACCATGAATTTGCTTGAAACCTTTAGCCACCAATCGGCCCTTATAGGTATCGTAAGTCCATCCATGTCAGTCTTTCTCCTAAAGACCCACTTACACCCAATGGGTTTGACCCCTTGGTGGATCAACCAAAGTCCATACTTGGTTAGTGTACATGGATTCCATCTCGGATCTCATGGCGTCTAGCCATTTCTCGAGAATCTGGGCTCATCACGGCTTCACGATAGGAGGTAGGCTCATTCTCAATGAGCATAACGTCATCATGGTCGACAAGAGAAATGAGTATCTCTCGGTCGGCGTACCCTATCGGACTGCGAAGAGGTAGGTCTACTTGATGTGGTTGTTCCACAACTCTTTGTGCAACAACCTCATCACCCACAACACTTTGTGGTTCTGTTCAACCTCCATCAAGGCCTCTCAGTGCTATGGTCCTTATCTTGAATTTCTTCAAGATCGAAGGTACTCCCACTAGTTTTCTAGAAACAAAATCCCTTTCTAGAAAAACCCCAGTCTTTGCCACAAACACTTTGTCTTGTTGATGTAAGGAATGTAGAAGTAATATCCCTTTGTATCCTTGGGATATCCAACAAAATAGCACCTATCGGTTGGGTCCCGGTTTATGCGAGACTTGGCGTCGAGCGTAAGCCTCACAACCCCAAATCCTCATAAAAGACATCTTGGGATTTTTCCTGTCCATATCGTATATGGTGTCTTTACCACTGACCTTGGATGGTACAGTTAAGGGTAAAGGCTCGTGTCTGAGCATATCCCCAAAAGGATATAGGAAGATCTGTGACTCATCATAGATCGTACCATATCCAATAAGTGCGATTCCTCCTTTCGGATACACCATTCCACTGTGGTGTTCCAGGAGGAGTGAGTTGGGATAGAATCCCACACTCAGCTAGATAGTCACGAAACTCATGGCTAAGGTATTCACCACCTCGATCTGATCGAAGTATCTTAATACTCTTGCCAAGCTAGTTTTGTACTTCATTCTTGAATTCTTTGACCTTTTCAAAGGATTCAGATTTATGTGTCATAAGATACACATAACCATATCTACTGAAGTCATCAGTAAATGTAATGAAGTACCTGTAACCACCTCTAGCAGCAACATTGAAAGGACCACATACATCACTATGTATAAGTCATAACAAATCTGTTGCTCTTTCGATATGTCCACTAAAGGGAGTCTTGGTCATCTTGCCTAAAAGGCAAGACTCGCATGTCTCATATGATTCAAAATCAAATGAGTCTAGCAGCCCATCCTTATGGAGCTTAGATAAGCGACTCTCATTTATGTGACCTAAGCGACAATGCCAGAGATAGGTTTGGTTCAACTCATTTGACTTGAACCTCTTGGTACTTATGTTATAGATAGGGCTCTCTAAGTCTAGAAAGTAGAGTCCGTTCATTAGAGGTGCACTACAAGAGAACATATCATTTAAATAAACTGAACAACATTTGTTCTTTATTATAAATGAAAAACCTTTCTTGTCCAAACAAGAAACTGAAATGATGTTCTTAGTTAAAGCAGGCACATAACAACATTCTCTAATTCTAGTACAAGCCCGGAGGCGAGAGATAGATCATAAGTTCCTCTGACTGGCTGACAACCCTTGCTCCATTGCCTACTCGTAGGTCCACCTGCCCTTTGTCAATGCCTTGCTATTTCTCATTTGCACATTGGTACAAATGTGAGATGCACATCCATTATCTAATACCCATGATGAAGAAATAGATAGATTGACTTCTATAACATTTATACCAGTAGAAGTCTCACTTCTCTTCTTCTTAAGATCTTCGGGTATGCCTTGCGATTCGCTTCCGATTATCCTTGCTTCCTTGCGAAGAAGCAAGCCCTTCCTTGGCTACCCCTCCTTTGGGTTTAAGTTCTTTGCCTTTGCCCTTGGCTTTGGGACTTTCCCTTACCTTTAGGCTTGCCCTTGCCTTTCTTTTCGCACCATCAAAATGGTGTCGATTTACCCTTCTTAAGGTTAAGCTCAGCAGTTCTCAACATGCTGAGCATTTCAAGCAATGACTTATCAATTTCATTCATGTTATAATTCATGACAAATTGATTGAAGGCTTGTGGCAAAGATTGCAAGATTAGGTCAGTGGCCAACTCATGGCCAAGTGGGAATCCCAGCCTTTGTAGGTTTTCTACGTACCCAATCATCTTGAGTACATATGTACCTCTGAGTCCTTCTTGCATTTTGGACCCAAATAATGCCTTAGAGACTTCATATCTCTCATGCCTAGCTTGTCCTTGATATAGTTGGCCGAAGATGTCCAACCATATCATAAGCATTCATGAACTTCGTGTTGCTACAGCTCGAGTTCATGGTCGCAGCATTAGACATGACACATCTAATGCATCATCTTGATGCTTCTTGTAAGCATCTTTGTCTCGTAAGGCATTGGCGGGGAGGTGCCTCCGGAATGGGCTGCTCGGGACGTCTGACTTCCTTTCTTGGGTGAGAACAATTCTCGGGTTCTGTACGATCCGGAAATTTGCTCCATTGAGCTTGTCCTTCTCAGACGGATCGCGAGAGAGAGTGTTCGTGTTTGTTGACATAGTAATCTACAACATACAATGCAGAGGATTAATATCATATTCCTTTTATCATTTAATTAGGCCTTTAATCAAATGATGCTCCCACTAAATTATAGGAATTTTGTAGAATCGAGTTATGGATGTGGTCAAACCACTTTTACTAGATTCATACAAACTAGCTATAATTCTTGCGGGACAAGATCCACATCATACTAAGCCTTGAGTTAGCTTTGGCTAAATAATCGCCCAAGACTTAAAATGCGATCGGTGGTAACACATTACCGATTACATCTCTATGCAACTCTTGTTTATAGGATTAAGACCCACATTTACAAAAGACCTTGAGTTAGCTTTGGCTAAATCGCCCAAGATTTAGTGTAAATGCGATCTTAACCTATCTTTCCAACGATTGGAATATGCCTATAGTTCTACTCGATCCAATTGAGTTAACTAGTTTTGCTCAATCTAATTGAGCTTACTCTAACCCGAGTCGTGATAGGCGGGACCAAGATTGTCCCTCCGCACCCTACCAAGATAATATGCGTTGCTCTGCTTTGGCAGATTCAACAACAACAAATGATCGAGGTAGTGATGGGTATCAAGGCTCGATAGGCATTTTGAGTTGATTATGATCTAATCTAATCGTAATGTGTATCTTATACGCATTTTAGGCCTTTATTATCCTATATTAGCATGCATCATATACATACATTAATTATTCTAGCATGCATCATATACATACAAGAAAATTAACCTAGCATGCATCATATACATACAAACATGTTTCTACTAGCATGCATCACATACATACAAGCAAAATCAATTAAATATACATATATATATATCAACATATATATATATCATTAAATGTGATATAGTCATGGCCCTACTACGATCTTCTCAAGCCAATGAGAAGATCGGACTGATCAACTAAGGCTAGCGGCTTCTCCAAGCGCTTCCTTTGACCGCCATGTGTCGTCGTCACCCTTCTCGTAAGCTCGTCTTCGAGTGGACTTTCCACCGCTCCATTTTGTACATTACAAATATGAAACTCGAGTTACATTCGAGTCTAAAACTATTTACAACTAGAATATTAAAGAATAGGTGCGGCGCGCGTCGCAAACACTTTACAACACGCCAACCACAAAGCGCATGCAGTAGTATTATGAATTACAACACACATAATCCAATCAATTGGGTTATTGGGCCATGACAATCACAGAATTATACATAATTCTAAATTATGTATTTTACAGAAATTTCTATAATTTTTCCTAATTTATTTCGAATTTATGAGTCAACTCTCCTCACGGTCCGCTAAGCGGTTTCAGGCGCGATCGCGGGACAAGTCCACTTTCGGGGATAGGGGCAGCGGCCCTACTCGCAAAATAAACTTTGCGAGTGTCCCTACAATGATCTTACAGCGACTTAAGTCGCTGTCCCAAAAACCTAAAGCGAGAACTCGCCGATTCGGAGAGTTTTTCTCGACGGTTGAAGCCTACGAGTGTCCCAACACTCGTTGCTTCGACTCTACGAGAAAAATACCCAAAAATTCTATAAAATAAGAAAATTTACAGAAACATATAAATCTGTAATTTTTATATCTAATATAAAAACTACAAAAACGAAACACATACATGCTTCGCACGTGGCTCTGATACCACTGTTGGGTTTTTCCGAGCCGCAAAAACCGCTTTTTGCGTTGCGGAAACCTCGGAAGCCCCCGGCCACGGATCCGTGCGAAGAAGTATTAAAACAAAACATGTATGTGCTTGTATAAAAAAAACCCTAGATCTACCTTAGATCTAAGAGATAAGAGCGTTACCCTCGATGCGATGCCCTTCGCAAATCCCGCTCGTCCAAAAGTCCGCCGGAACTCGAGAGTGTCAAGTGCACACTCCTCTATGGTATCCACACAAGCAATAGGTGGAAGAAAAACACACTTGAGTGTGCTAGCACTCCTAGGGTGTCTCGGCAAGATGAGGAAGGAGAGGGAGAGAGCTTGAGGGAAGAGTTCCAAGGTTGAAGATGAAGTCAATTAGCCACCAAAAATCAATACACCATCTAATGGAGTGGCCGGCCACTTCATGGAGGGGGGTTACATGCATGCATGTAACTCCCATGACCCTTGATCTCCCTCATGATGTGGCATCAATTGACAAAGTCAATGATGATGTGGAGCATCATCATTGGCCGCCCATGCCAAGTCATCACCATGACATGGCATTTGGTCAAGTCAAACTTGACCTTTCATCTTCCCTCTCAAGTCAAGTCAAACTTGACCTCTAATCTCCCATGGTTGATCAAATCTAACCACTTGAATCAAGTCAATTTAATTTAATGAATCTTTATTCATTAATTTAAATTGATTTGATGAATCAAATCTCAATTAGACTCATTCAACACTTGAATCAACTTGAGTCTAACTCAATTAGTCTAATTTGGATTACTCTTAATCCAATTTGGTTCATCCCATGAACCTAATCCTCATGGTTCATCATATGAACCTAATCTCCATCTAATTGCTCTTATGTGTGTGACCCTATAGGTTCTTGTAACGTTGGCAATGTCCCTAACCCGATTTAGGAACATAAGCAATGAGCGGTATCTAGCAACACATCATTGCTACCCAAGTTACAAGAATGTTGAGCTCCAACATCACCTTTGTGACTACTAATTGTGACTCTCACAATATGTGACAATGTCCCTCTATCCTTGACATCTAGATTGACCAATCGAGGCATAGACCGTGTCATCCTCGGTACAATCTAAATCTTGAACTCCAAGTAGACTCACTCTAAACAAATGAGCTCAATATCTCATATTGACTCATTTGGGCATGGCCATGCACTTCGTGGTCTCACTCTATCAAGAATATCGATGTCACCCCCGTCATATAGGTGGGATAGATCCCATCTACATCACTCACATCCCTCCGCATAATTCGTTACATACCCAGTAATCGCCTTTATAGTCCACCCATTTACGGATGACGTTTGACGAAGCCAAAGTATGCAATTCATTATGTAGGGAACCATGGTGACTTCAGGTCTAAGGACTAATAGTCATACTAATAGCCACATGAGAAAGTATATGACACTCATATAACGATCCATGATACTTTCTCATGGCGGGTCATTCAGTATACATTCTCCAATGCATACCCATGTGTCAACTTGATATCTCATATCCATGACTTGTGAGATCAAGTCATCTTGTTGACCTACATGCTAGTCTCTACGCATTAACATTGTCCCTGAATGTTAATACTCGACTAGGAATGATTAAGAGTAGTGTTCTCTATATCATCTCATTATCGATTCAACCAATCGATTGATATAGATAAGAACCTACTACTCAAGGACATTATTATATTTAGTTATTTGGCACCAATACAAGTAAATATAATAACCATGCCTTAATAAATAGGAATATGATACAATAAAGTCCATACAACAATCATCATATGATTGGCTCTAGGGCTTTCACTAACAAAATCTACACCACTTAACCACAATCTGGGCAACCGATCTCAATTCCAATAGTTCCTATACCTAGCTTTGATTCAATCCTCCACAGCTTCCTCATCTACCACAATCTAAACACTTCACATCTATTGGTGCAATCAGCCCAGGTCACGGTTGACCAGACTTGAGTTGGGCTCGAGTAGTTTTTTGATGTTTGACATTGATGTTTGACAAAGGAGTTGACTATTGTTTGACAATGGGTTGACTAGGGGTTGACCATATGATGGAGAAGTCCAAGTGGGACACTTGGCAATGGTAAAGTCCAAGTCTTGTGTACTTGACATGGAAAGTCCAAGCATGAGTCTTGGCAAGGGAAAGTCCAAGCTTGAGTCTTGGCAATTGAAAAGTCCAACATGGGTTGTCAAGGAAAGTCCAAGTCATTTGTACTTGGCAATTGGGAAGTCCAAGGGTTGATATTGGCGGCATAATATCTAAACGGGAGTCTTGGCAGCATAAGTCCAATGGTTGGCAACGTAAAGTCCAAGCGTGTGTCTTGGCAGCGTAAGCCCAAATGTGCCTTTGAAGTGTAGACAAGCCTAGCATGACAATAGCCGATGGAAGCACCTAAAGGCTAGCGTATGGATGAATAAGTCATGGATGACTTGGAGGGATCCATTAGGTGTGAGGCTGATGGAGGTAGTTATAAGGCTTAGGTCTAGGCTAAGGGTGGTCTAGCAAGTATGAGGGCATCATACTTGGGATAAATATCATGGGTGAGGTGGAGCAGTCGACTGGGGTCATTGACCAGTCGACTGGTCAAGTGTTTTAACACTTGGTACCCGAGTTAACTTGTAGTCGTCGACTGGGATTATGAACAATCGACTACCGTAAGTCGACTGGCAATCGATTACGGTCGGGCTATTATCTCAAATGCAAGGCGCCTCGACTGGTGCCTTGAATGGTGTCCCAGTTGAGGTGGCACCTCGACTGGCTTCGGCTGCGATGGACATAGATGCAAGGTGCCTTGACCGACACCTCGATTGGTTGATCAGTCGACTGCCAATGAACGGCAGTCGATTGATGGGTTGGTCATGAGAGCAGAACTCTCAGTAGTCGACTGGTCAATCGATTACGAGCTTGGCAATCGACTGATGGATAATGGCAGTCGACTGCCAGTGTATCCATTAGCTTGAATGCCGATGTGGATCAAGTCTGTAGAGACAATGACATGGCAATGATCGGGCCTTGTGGCGTGACTCACCACCGTGAAATCAGCTCGATGCAGGTTATAAAAGTAGCTCGAAAGGTAGGGTTTTGCAATGATTTTCTTGAGCAATTTGTAGGAGAATAGTTGGTGCTTTCTAGTCCTTCAAGGCTAGTCCAAGGTGATTAACAAGCAAGCATCCAAAGCAATAGTTGTAAAGTTTTCTTTACATTATTTTGTGTATTTCATTTGTATTTGCTTGTTTTATCTTGTATTACTTTTGTAATCTATTGTAAGAGGTTTCTCCGCCTCTGACTTATTGTCGAGAAGGAGTGTATTGGTTTAGTGGTGGTGTTTGCATCACTAGGGCTCATTTGAGCCCTATTCATGGAGTAGGAACCCTAAGGTTCCGAATCACGTTATATTGCTTATTTTTTTGTGCTTGTATTTTGTTATTGCTTTATTATTTGTATTTCTGCTGCGCATAATAAGTTTTGTAGCAAGCACGAACAAATTTCGTCAAGCGATGAACGAATGCGCCATTCACCCCCTCTAGCGCTCATGGGCGTTCATACAATTGGTATCAGAGCAAGTCCGCTCTTCATTTGGACTAACCGCCAATGAGCAAACGCGCTAGAGAAGGAGATGGTAGGCAATGACATAGCAATTTCACCCGCCTTCGACTGCGAGGATTTTGCGTATTGAAAAGGTAGGATGGAATATTTCCTAATGTCCAATATAGAAAATTGGTTTGCCATGATTATAGGATTTGATGCTCCTAAGGGAAAGAATGGAGAAATCCTCAAGATGAAGAGGTGGACCGAGGAGCAACGAAAAATATTCGAGACAACCATTAAGGTAACAAAAATATTTATAAATTCGATACCTAACAATATTTTGTCTAGATTAGGAAGTTATAGGGATGCTAAGGAGTTGTGGAACAAGTTGGTCAAGTTCCACGAAAATCCCAAACCGGTCCAAAAAGATAAGGAAGAGGAGGAGACCGAAGAGACATGTTCATCCTCTCAAGCTCAAGAAGAAGAGAGCACATCATCTTCATAAAAAGACTTGAGGAATTGGAGGTTGAAGGGTCATCAACATCCGAGGAAGAGGAAGAATTGGAGGAAGCCTCCACCTCTAGGATTGAGGGGGAGGAGATTAGGCCATCCTTAATGACGGAGCAACAAGAGGAAGCCTCTACCTCCAAGAGCCATGAAGAATCCGATCAAAATTCCCCTACCGTGGAAGGTAACTCAAATACATGCATTAGTAATAAGATTCATATAATATGTTTTGAGTGTAGGGAAGCCGGACACTACAAGAGCAAGTGTCAGAAGAAGGTCAAGAAGGCTCAACCAACACCAAAGGTCAAGGATGTCAGTGCCTCAATTATGAAGAGCAAGGAGCACGTGGTGTGCTTCTAGTGCCAACAACCAGGGTACTATAGAAGCCAATGCCCTAGGGGGAGGAAGAAGACCCAAGAAGGAGCATCACAAGTAGGGGGGAGCTTTAAAAGCAAACCCTAAGGTAAACTTCAATAATGCACCTTCAAATCTTTATGTTAAAAAGCACGCTTTCAATACTCTTGCAATTGTACATAATCATAAGGAGCAAGCTAGAAATAATAGGTTTTATTGCTTAGGTGCCAAATCATGTGATTTTAGAAATAAGGAGAAATTTGGGACTAATATCCCTAAAATAATCCTACCTAGGGAAACTATTAGGAAAATAGATGACAATTTAGGCATTACCTCTAAGAAGGGTAGACATATGCCTAGAAGAAATGGTAATGCCAAAGACTAAATGAAAACTCAAAAATTGAGCAATTAGAATTGGAAAAACAAGTTTTGAGGTCAAAACTTGAGAAACTTGAAAAGGCCCTTAGAAATATGCAAAATCAAATTCAAAGGTCTAGGAGTCAAAGTCAAGGGTGTAAGAGGCAAGAACCATCTAGGAGGTAGGGTTTGGGTCACAAGCCTATGTCCAAGAAGGTAGTGCTTACTTATCACAATGTTCCATTTGATTATGAAACTCAACCTAGGTCTAGGAGAGCCAAGGTTACTAGGAAAGTTATCCCTAAGGCTAACCATGGTGTGTGCCTAGTGGCTAAGGTTTCGAAGAAACCTAGGGAAGCCACTAAGAAGGTTACAAGGGGAGTCACCCCTAGAGTTAACCTAGGCAAGACCATAATGACCAAGGCTTCTAAGCCTAGGAAGATCATTAGGAGGGTATCTAGGGAAGTTATCCCTAGTGAATACCTAATTAACCCAAGGAGCTCAAATAGATTTTGAGTTCCTAAGAGCATAATCGATTCACGCTAAATGGGTTAGGTTGTATCGACTTTGATTCAATGGGTAGTTAACTCAACCATAGCAAAGTTTACACTTTAGGGCATTTCCAAGGTTATGGGTACCTTGGAAATAAGTTTGAATCTTAAATCCTAAAAGATTTTAGGATGTGCCAATATATTTTGAGAACTATGAAAAATTGATCAAATTGACACAAACTAGATTTAGAGGTCATGGTGTGACATTTTGGGTTTTGGCACACTTGGGAGATAAGTTGGTAATATGGAAAAATGAACTTAATCCTAACAAATGACAACTAATATTAAAATTTAGATATTCTTATGCCTTATATTCTATTTGTCATGCCTTGATTGTCATATAACATGTCATGACATTATATTTCTTTTTAATCATATAAAATGTTATGATTATGCCTAGGACTATTTTTTTGTCATGTGTTATTTAGGTTGTCTTCATATGCCATGACATCATGATTATTGTCACATGTTTATTTATGTTATCATTTATGTCATAATCATCATTCATGCATTTAGGTTTAATGAAAATTTATTTAAGGACTATGACATGACTTGAAGTCCCATGTATAAGGGAATCAAGTAGTGTTGCCTTAGAAAAATACATGAGACCCTAGATTAGGATGAACAAAACCCACATCTCACATCACATTGACATGTGTGTGTATTGATACACCCTATACACATGTGAGATGCTAGGAAATGAGTTAAGTTCAAGGTGCATAGTTTTTTCATCTAGATGAACTCAAACTCATCTTATACCATTAATGAATCATGAGGAAAGCTTATGTACAAGTTATGTGCATTAAGCTCATAGACCATGGTTCAATATAAGGTTTTAAAAATATTTCAAAATCATTTTGAAAAACCTTGGTGAAGTCTATCTTGTGATAGCAATCACTATTGATAGAGTTGATACAAAGTAGGGCTAAAACATTGAACTTTTCAATGGTTTTGAACATTGTGTCAAACTCACTAGTTTATGGGCATATTTTTTTTTTCAAATATTTTTCCCTTATAGTATTTGGCATAAGTAATGTGTGGTTGAAATTTCATAATTTTTTGAATTTTCTAGAATTACTTATGCATTTATGAAGATGTTCTGAAATTGCAATTTCGATAAAATCAAAAACCAGTCGAGGCAGCGCCTCGACTGGAGTTGCTTTCACTCGACTGAAAGCTCTCTTAGTCGACTGATGCATAGGGAAGTCGACTGTTAACTGAACCAGTCGACTGCCAATGCTGATTTCAGATAAACAAAGGTTGTTTAGCCTGATTTCAGCTATGTTAGATTACCCTAACTGCTCCTAACCCTAGGATATGCTTTGGAAAACATTTGAAAGGGTGAAAATCAATTGGATATGGATTAAGAGAGTTGTTTAGGGTATGTATCAATTTTAAGGTGTGTGAAAGTTTAAGTTTGAACTTTTGACCTTAATTTTGATGGTTTAGTATTCTTATAGGCTTAGGGACTCTCCAAGGATATTGTTGGTGCAATGGTCATGGGGGAGTAAGTCTTTAGGGGGAGGTTATCCATCATGGGATGATGGATGGATTCTTCCTCACGAGGGGGAGAATTTTGGAGAATTAGAAAATGGGAGAATGTGAGATGCCCAATTTGGAAAATTGAGAGAGTTTGAAGGATTGCCTCTCTTTAGTGATATGAGACTTATCACTAGGAAGAGTAAAGGCATCCTAGATGTTTTTTTTGGACCAAGGGGGAGATTGTAAGATCTCATTGGGATATGAGACATTGACACCCTTGGGGAGAGATTTTTTGATGCATGTCAAAAAGGAGGAGAATTTGAGATTCCCAATTTGAAAATTGAGAGGATTGGATTGAGTTAGTGTTCTAACTCAAAGGTGTTTGATTTTTGTCAAACATCAAAAAGAAGGAGATTGTTGGTGCAATCGACCTAGGTCACGGTTGACCATACTCGAGTTGGACTCGAGTAGTATTTTGATGTTTGACAAAGGAGTTGACCATTGTTTGATAATGGGTTGACTTGGGGTTGACCATATGATGGAGAAATCCAAGTGAGATACTTGTGGGACGTAGGTGGCCGGCTAGAGGGGGTGAATAGCCCTAAGTCGTCGTAGAATGGAATTCGATCATTCGTTTGTCTACACGTTAGGGTTAGCATAGCGGAAATAAAAACTAAATAACAATAAAGATAAACAAGATAAAAATAATGCTAACAAAGAGATATAACGTGGTTCACGATCCTATGCCACTAATCCACAGTCCGATTTATCTCCGGTGAATCACTCCGAAACCAATCCAATATGGTCTCTCCCTTTAGCCAAAGCAAGGTGGAGGTAAACCTTCTTATAACACAAAAAACACTCTTTCTTACAATGGATTTGAAATAAGAGCAAGAGAAAGAGTTTAAAGCTTGTGGGGCACTTGGATGATCAATTGGAGCATGAGCATTAGGCACCCCAAGTGTCCAAGGGCTCCTTCTTATAGAGAAGAGCTCATTCTTCCCGTTAACACAACGACAGTCGACTGATGCCCTGATCTGTCGACTGACCCTGTAGCCGTTGCCCTATAACGACTTCTTCCACGTTGGATTCCAACTAACAGCTCCTACATCAGTCGACTGATCATCCCATTAGTCGACTGATGGAGCCAATAAATGAATGCTAGAAGCGAGCACTCAGCGATAACCATTCTCGGAAACCCTTGCGATCGATCAATGCCATGATCGATGGTTTCGGTAGTCGACTGCCAACCCTTGGCAATCGACTGCTGTGACATAAATCTGACTCAAACACCAGTCGAGGCTAAGTCGACTTGGAGCAGTCGACTGCCAATTCACAGCAGTCGATTGATGCCTAGTAAACCTCAAACTTCACATCCGTTTGAGCATCCGACGGTCGGGTAAAACCTCAACCCTCACAGTTGAGCATCCGACACTCCACTTCATCGGGTAAAACCTCAACCCTTCGGTTGAGCATCTGACTTGTCGGGTAAAAACCCCAACCAAGTTGGTTGAGCATCCGACTTAACTAAACATGTTGGGTATAACCTCAACCAACTCGGTCGAGCCTCCGACATTTAGCCATTTCAGCCAAGTTTACCTAATGAGCTACTTACATTTCACTCATTCTCTCATCTCACTTGAAGTCCCTCGCCGAAGCTCTCTTCGTTCGCGACCACGTCCCTCGGCAACACCAAGCGCACGACTTCGCAATGCTCCTTCGCGTCTCTTGCCCTCGAAGTTTGCTTCCTTGGCTTCGGTTCAAGTCATCTCGTCCAGCGGTTCCTCAGATACATCAATAACGTGATTGATAACTTAGAATGCGTGAGATGGAAATTAGGGAAAAAATTTGTTAACCCTTTAAATTCTAAATATTAGTTAAATCCAAACCAAATGTGTTGTGTAGGAACATAAAGATTTGCACTAATGGATGTTAGACAGTGGGTGCTCTAGACACATGATCGGAGACTGACAAAAGTTTACGAGATTACAACTTAAGAACCTATGATTGGTAGCATATGAAAATAATGATAAAATTAAGATGATCAGAATAGGTGATATTGAATTAAAGTCCAAATTTATTATACGTAAAGTTTTATTAGTTAAAAACTTTAAGTTTAATCTTCTTAGTATTAGCCAATTATGTGATACTAGTTATATAGAACATTTTCACCTTCTGAATGTTTAATTAAAAATATTGATTGTTAAGAGTTAACACTTAGGAGATTTAAGAATATTTATAATTAATTTACCAAGTTCCTCATTTAATTGTCGAAGAAATGTGGTTGTGACACAGGAGACTAGATAACACCCACCTAAGACTCATTACAAAAATGAGTCAAAATGGTTTAGTTAGAGACCTACCTAAATTAAAAAATTTAATAGATAGAATTTGTAATGCTTGCCAACAAGGAAAACAAACTAAGTCATCGCACAAACTAACTAACCTAGATCAAACTAATTCAGTACCTGAACTTCTACACTTAGACCTATTTGATTCACATGGAGCTAAGTCAGTAAGTGGAAACAATATTGTTTAGTAATAATCGATGACAACTCAAGGTTTACATCAGTAAAATTCTTAAAACATAAAGATTAAATATTTGATCAATTTAGTAACTTGTGTAAATTGTTAGAAAATGAAAAAAATGTAAGAATTAAAAGAATTAGAAGTAACCATGGAGGAGAATTTGAAAACTATAGGTTCACTAAATTTTATATAGAAAATGGATACCACCATGAATTTTCATATCCTAGAACTCCCCAACAAAATGGACTAGTTGAAAAGAAAAATAGGACACAAGTAGAAGCAGATAGTACTATGTTAAATGAATACAACCTACCTAATAGATTTTGAGTCAAGCCATAAATACAGTATGTTATATTCAAAATTGAATAATAATTAATAAACACTATAATAAAACCCCTTATGAAATATACTACGATAAAATACCTAATTTAAAATACTTTAGGGTATTTGGATGTAAAGTACACATTCTAAACACAAAAGATTATTTAGAAAAATTACTTTAAAATAAACAAGTGGTATTTTTTTTAAGATACTCAACATTTAGTAGAGCTTATAGAGTATAAAATAAAAGTACCTTAAAAGTTGAAGAAACAACAAACAATGTATACGATGAAGAAAATGAATTTAATAATCTAGTAAACCTGAGCCCAATATTGAACCAACTAGTGAGAATTTTGATGATTATAAGCTAGAATTGAATTTAACTCAAATGAACAAGAACCATATGCTAATCCTAACATAAGAACACCTAGAGTAAGATTCGATCATTAAGTGAACCAAATTTTGGGTGACCCAAATATAAGAGTTTGAACTCGATCATCTTATAAAAACCTAAGCTAAATTGCTCTAATATATAAGATGTTGGTGCAATCAGCTCAGGTCACGATTAACCAGACTCGAGTAGGGTTTTGATGTTAGACAATGAATTTGTCAATTGGTTTAACCAAATTTTAGGTGACCCAAATCTAAGAGTTTGAACTTGACTGTCTTATAGAAACCTAAGCCAAATTACTCTAATATATAAGATGTTGGTGCAATCGGCCCAACTCACGATTAACCAGACTCGAGTAGGACTCAAGTAGGATTTTGATGTTTGACAATGAGTTTGTCAATTGGTTTGACAATATGGGTTTGACCATATGTTGACCATATGACTAGTAGATGATTAGGATATCCAAGTTCATATGGGGGAGATTGTGAGGAGGAGATTGTTGGAGTAATCAACCTTAGGTCAAGGTTGACCAAGCTCGAGTGAGACTCGAGTGGAAATCCAAGATTAGAGTCTTGGCAATGTAGAAGTCTAAGTTTGGATACTTAGCAAAGGAAAAGTCCAAGGGTGTAGTCCTATCCATGAAAGTCCAAGTGTGTAGTCTTGGCATCGAAAGTCCAAATATGGAAAATTAGAAAAGAAAATGTCCAAGGGTGTAGTCTTGGCTATGTAAGTCTAAGTGTGTAGTATTGGTGGTGAAAGTTCAAGCATTGAGGCTTGGCAATGGAGAAATCCCAGAGGCACAACCTCTTACCAAAGGTACCCGATGGCATGACGAAACTGATGGAAGTACCTGAAGGCTAGTGTGAAGGGTGAAAGAGTTGTGGAGGACTCTGATGGACTATGAGGGCATGAGGCCGATGGAGGTGGTTAGAAGGATTAGGTATAGGCCTAAGATGAATATCAAGTATGAGAGGATCATACTTGGGTTAAACCTCATGTTTAAGGTTTACTAGTCAATTGGTGGTATTGACTAGTCGAATGGTCGAGTGCATGACACTCAAGAGGCCTAGTTGACTTGAGCAACCGATTGGGATCTGACCCAATCGACTAGTAAATAGTCGATTGTGGCTTGACTGTTGAATGTGGCTCTAGCAGTCGACTAGTGGGTTAGACCAGTTGACTAACCACTGGCAGTCGACTGCCATGGATGGACATTATACTGGCATTAGTGGACACCAACACAGAAGGTCTCGTAGTCCACTGGGCAGTCAATTGAAGGCTTGAAAGTCGATTGATGGTAATGGCAGTTGACTGCTCAAGTGTCCATTGGGTAAAATCCTATATGGATTAGTCCATTGACAATGAATAGGTAGGCAGTCGACTGGGACTTTTTGCAGTCAACTGCTAGGCGAAAAATCAATCTAAGCCAAACCCTTAAATGAAGGTTGTGGGAGAAGGAATGGCAGTTGATTTTTGGTGATCTTGAAGAGGAATTGCTGCTTCATTCCAGATCTTCCAAGCTCGTCCAAGCAACCAACAAGCAAGCAATCAAGTGTTCAAGCATTCTATTGTAATGTGTATTTCATTTTTATTTTTTACACTTGTTATATTTTTGTATAAACCTTTGCTTTTAAGAAGTTTCTCTACCTTCGGATTGTTTCTGAGAATGAGAAGATTTAGTGGTGGTGTTCATCACTAGAGCTCGACTATGGAGTAAGAACTAGGGTTCCAAACCACATAAAATACTTGTGTAATGATTGTGATTCTTGTTGTGTATTTTGTTTGTGTTATTTTTATATATCTGATTGTAAACGAATTGTAGACAAGCATGACATGATTGAAGCATAAATCGATCGATGCTATTCACCCCCCTCTAACGCATCCAAAGGTCCCCAATGTTGGTGATCTTTGGAAGGTTAGAGGGGGGGTGAATAGACTCTTTTCGTTTCAATAAGCAAGGTTAGCAGAAGCAAAACAAAAGCTAAAACGAAATTATGAAACTAACAAGACAATCGCTAACAAGGAAGAATTTATGTGGTTCGGAGATTAAACTCCTACTCCACGGTGATCCTTAAGGTAGATCAATCCAAGCAATTCTCCACTAAAAAGCTTCCTTTACAAACACTCTCCTCTTCTTACAATTGATGAAAATGAAGTTTAGAGAAGAGGAGGATTTAAAACTCTTAGAAAGCTTAGAAATTCGTGGGGAGCTTGAGAGTAAGGTTGGAAGATAAGCACTAGCCTCATCAAGCACCCCATGGCCTTTTTTTTATAGAGAAGAGGCTGATTTTCACGTTGAGCCTCGATCAGTTGACTGATGATGTAGCCGATGCAATCCAACGGCTTCTGACAAGACGGATCTACAATGGTCACTGTCCAACGGAAAGATGATCAGTCGACTGATTAGGTGACCAGTCGAGTGTTCCAAGCGATCACTCGACTGATGACCTTTCTATGCTGAAGTCGACTTATGGAAGTCGACTACTAGGTATAGCAGTCGATTGATGGGTGGATCAGTCGACTGCCAAACCCTATCACCGATCGTTCTACCCCGACCACCGCCTTCGCCGAAAGGATCGATCGGTCGATTGAGACAAGTCTCTAGTCGACTGATACTTTGAGTATGATGAAAATCATATTTGAAACTAACTCCCTAGACCTAGACTCAACCTTCTAGCTCTTCCTTTAGCCTTACGCCCAGATCCCTCCGAGTCCGCGACTGCTAATTCTTGCGCTTGATTCCAAGAGCTTCTTCTCTCAGCCATTATGTCTTGGGTTTCTTTTTGCCAAAGTATCGGCTTGGACTTTATGCTGCCAAGACTACATGCTTGGACTTACACTGCCAAGACTTGCCTTTGGACTTCCATTGCCAAGGTCCGATTGACTTTATGCCGCCAAGACTACATCCTTGGACTTACACTGACAAGACATTTCCTTGGACGTCTCTTGCCAAGATCACACTTGGACTTTTCCTTTACCAAGTCTTCATACTTGGATTTTCCTGTCACTTAAACATATTCACAATTAGATTACAAATATTGCCTAACTTAGATGATTATCCAAACATCAAAACATATAAATACTTGGGACATTGTTGCACCAACAACCTCCCCCTTTTTGATGTTTGGTAATCATTTAAGTTAAGTCTTCAAATATTCTTAGAAATCATATATCACCAAATATCAATGTGAATTCTAACTTAAATCTTCCATCTCCCCCTTTGACATTCATCAAAAAGAGAAGTACCTAAGAAGAATAAGTTCATAAAATTTATCATGCCTTGAACTAAGGTATAAAATAGAATGAGGGCTCCCCCTTAATCCAAGACATAGGTTATAATGCATAAAACTCATGTTGAGCAAATTTTAGGGTCGATATGTTGGCCGGCTAGAGGGGGGTGAATAGCCCTCAATCGTCATATAGTGGAATTTGTTCGTTCTTCTTGCGTCGCTTGTCTACGCACGTTAACGCAAACAATAATAATACTAACAACAATACAAGCATACGTAAACACACATGATATATGTGGTTCAGAACCGAATGGTTCCTACTCCACGGGCGAGTTCTCTGAGCTCTAATTATGCACATGACACTAACTAAACCACTCCTTCTCGACTACACGTCAGAGGTAGAGAAACCCCGTACAAGCTATTACAACAGTAATATTACAAGAAATACAAAGACACTAAGAAATACAAGTAAAGAACGCTTTACAACTCTTTGCTTTGAATGCTTTCTTGTTGCTTGCTTTGGTTGGCTCTTGAAGGACTAGAATGCAGCAGCAATTCCCCTCCAATAGCTCCCTTAAAGTCTTGGCGAAATCCCCCACCTTGAGCTCCTTTTATAACCTGCATCAAGTTGATTTCGTGCGGATTAGTCGACTGATCGTGACCATCAGTCGACTGGTCCTGTAGTCGTTGTCTCACAATATCCAGATCCATGTTGGTTAAGTTCCAACGGATCACATCGATCGATGACACACATCACCGATTAGTACCCATCGGTCAGTCTTTGGCGAGCTCGACTAGCTTTTGTGCCCGTGCACAGTGCGATCAATCGACTGCTTCCTTTAAGCAGTCGACTGATGTTGTCAACAGTCGACTGACCCCCCATGGCAGTCGACTGATCAGCAAGACTCTATTCAGTCGAACCCTTGTTGAATCCATACGACCTAGAGCAGTCGACTGGCACATATGCCAGTCGACTGATGTCGGGTAAAACCTCAAACATCAAGCTATTTGAGCATTTGACAACCAGTCTTAGCCACTTGGCCAAGTCCACATCATCCCTCATGGAGTTCCCCACCGAAGATCTCTTCCCTCGGCCTACGTCCCTCGGATGCGCCAAGCGCACGACTTTGCAATGCCATCCTTCGCATCTCTTGCCCTCGAAGTATACTTCCCTTGGGCCTCACTCCATTCGCTCTCCATCCGGTGGTCCCTTGGATGCACCAAGCGCACGGCTTCGTAATGCCATCCTTCACCGACTCAAGTACCCCGAGCCTAGTGAACTTGCCAAGTCCTCAAGACTTCCCACATGCACCAAGCGCATGACTTCACAATGCATTTCTCACCAAGAACCAAGCGCACGGCTTTGCAATGCTTTGAACTTTTCCACACCAAGCTCCATGCTTGGATTTTCCATGCCAACTCCATGTTGGACTTTCCCACACCAAGCTCCATGCTTAGATTTTCCATGCTAACTCCATGTTGGACTTTCCCACACCAAGCTCCATGCTTGGATTTTCCATTCCAACTTCATGTTGGACTTTCCCATGACAATCCCATGTCATGAGTTTTGTCTATCATCAAAATACCAGACGAGTCAAACTCGAGTCAACCTGGGGCGATTGCACCAACAATCTCCTCCTTTTTGATGATTGACAAAATTACCATCTCAAGTCTACCAATTCTCCCATATTGGCAATTCTCACATCCCAAATGAGAATTCCAAACCTAATTGGTAACTTGGTAACTTCTCCCCCTTTTTGACATTACATCAAAAAGGTCCTCAAGGGTTTCAATGTCTCATATCCCAATGAGATCTTACAATCTTTCCCTTGGCATGCCCTCAATTTTTCCAGTGATCCCATATCACTTAAGAGAGGCAACCCAATTTTCCTCCCATGAGAAAATACACATCCATCTTCCCATGATGGATACCTCCCCCTAGAGGCTTGCTCCCCCTTGACCATTGCACCAACAATGTCCTTGGAGAGTCCCTAAGCCAATAGGAACATCAAAACTATCAAAATTAAGACAAAGTTCAACAATGAACTTCCATCCACCTTAAAATTGATACTCTTCCTAAACACTTCTTCTAATCTATGTCCAATGGATTTTCACCCTTTCTTATGCTCTCCCAAGCATGTCCTAGAGTTAGGAGTGGTTAGGGGACCAAAACACAGTTGAACATGGGCCTAACCACCAAGGTTTATCCGAAATCAGCCTGTGCCAGTTGACTCTGTCAGCTACCAGTCGACTGGACTTGTCATCAGTCGACTGGTCCTCATTCCAGTCGACTGATAACTGTATTTGCAGTTTGCAACATTTTCAGAAATGAATTTATGAAATCCATAAGTAAATATACATAGTTTTAAAAATCTTGAAAATTCATATGTATAATACTTATCATAAACACTATGGGTGAAAAATATTTGAAAATTATTTTACCCACTAAATTTGGAGATTGATAAAAAGTCCAAAAGTTAAGAAAAGCTTCAATATTGAGCCCTCTTTGTATCATCCTATTCAATGGTGATTTCTATCAAAAGATAGACTTCACCAAGGTTTTCTAAAATATTTTTGAAATGTTTTCAAAACCTTTAATTCCTTTTTCCTAAACATCTCACTTGTATCTAGATGTGTAAAAACACATACAAGTCAAATTTTTGATGAGGTGTGGGTTTTTGTTCTTTAATGGTCTCATACATATTCTAAGATAATATTCTTTGATTCCCATCAAATTATGCCATAGTCCTTAATTTCATTTTAGTTTATGCATGATATGATTATGCCATATATATGATATAACTTAAGCATGTGCCAAAATCATGATGTCATGGCATGTGAAAGAAATCTAAGCATACATGACATCTAAAAATACTTCTAAACATGATCATGACATTTTTATAGATAAAATGAAAATGATGTCATGACATGGCAAGGAAAATAAATCATGGCAAGTAAAATATACTAAGGTATAAAATACCTAAGTGTTAAATCCAAATTGCCATTTCTAGGAATTTATTCTATTTTGCCTTAATACCATTATCTCCCAAGTGTTCCATAAACCCAAAATGGCACACCAATACCTCTAAGACCTATTTGTGCCAATTTAATCATTTTTCAACTTCTCAAAGCATATTGGCACATCCTAATGTGTCAACTCACCATGGCTAGGTTAACTACTCATCCATTTAGGGTTGACACACCCTAACCCATCTAGCGTGAATCGATCACGCTTCTAGGAACCCAATACCTATTGGAGCTCCTTGGGTTAACAAGGTATTCACTAGGGATAACTTCCCTAGATACCTTCCTAATGACCCTTTTAGGCTTTGAAGCCTTAGTCTTTTGGGTCTTACTTAGGTCAACTCTAGAGGTAACTTCCCCAATGACCTTCTTAGTGGCCTTCTTGGTTTTCCTTAAGTCCTTGGCCACTAAACACATACCATGGCTAGACTTAGGGATGACTTCCCTATTAGCCTTAGTTTTTCTAGACCTAGATGTTGTTCCATAATTAAATGGAACATTGTGATAGGACATAGGTTTGTGACCCAAACCTTTTTTGCCCTTAGACATTTCTTGTTTCTTAGGCCTTGACTTTTGGGCATTTGACCCTTGAATTGAACTTTCAATAATCCTAAGGGTTTTCTCCATTCTCTCAAGCCTTGACCTCAAGACTTGGTTTTCTAGCTCTAATTTTTCCAATTTTGAATTTTCATTAATCTTTTGGGAGGAACTCTTTCTAGGCATATGCCTAGACTTTTTGGGATTAATACCCAAGTTTTCTTCTATTCTTCTAATTGACTCCCTAGGCAAGATTGTTCTAGGGTTATTGGTCCTAGGTTTATCCTTAGATAAATTAGCATGCCTTGCACCTAAACAATAAACTTTATTATTTCTACTAGCATGCTTTCATTTATAATTGCAAGAGAACTAAAATAATTTTTAGCATTCTTTTTAACTTTAGAAATTGAAGGTGCATTATTTAAATATACCTTAGGGTTAGTTTTGGAAGCTCCCCCTACATGAGATACACCTTCTTACCCTTTCTTTCTCCCCCCTAGGGCATTGGCTTCGGTAGTGCCCCTTTTGATTGCATTTAAAGCACACAACGTGCTCTTTGCTTCTAGTTGTGGGGACTCCGGCATCCTTTGACTTTGGGTTGACTTTTGGTGTCGGTGTTTTCTTCTTAGCCAATTTTGGGCATTTACTCTTATAATGCCCTTTCTCCCTACACTCAAAACATATTATGTGATCTTTATTTAAAATCATTATGCTTGAGTTACCTAGGGTGGTGGAGGAAGCCTCTTCTTGATCTTCACTTCTCCCGAATGTGGATATTTCTTGTTCTTGCTCCGGGATGGAAGATTGCCTCTCCTCCCCCTCAATGCTAGAGGTGGAGGTTTCCACCAAATCATCCACATCTTCGAATGTGGATACCAATTCTTCCACGACATTCTCCTCTATTTGCGCCGGTTGAGAATTTTCTTAGAATTTCATTATCTTATTCCATAATTCCTTTGCATCCCTATAGTCACCCAATCTAGACCAAATAGTGTTAGGAATCAAATCACTAAGTAATTTTATTACCTTGAGATTTGTCTTAAAGTCCTTAATTTGGTCTTGGGTCCACCTTGACTTCTCAATTGGCTTGTTGTCTTTGTCCCTAGGCATCTCAAAACCATTTTCTACAATAATCATAAAATCAAAATCGGTTTCGATATATACCTTCATCCGTTTCTTCCACCAAGCAAAATCTCCATCGAATTTCGGTGGATGGATGTTGTAGCCGGCCATCTTGTAGTGCTTGTGTCGGTGATTAGTCCTTGACAAGTTCCTTGGCTCTGATACCACTTATAGGGTCAATATGTTGGCCGGCTATAGGGAGGTGAATAGCCCTCAATCATCGTATAGTGGAATTCGTTCGTTCTACTTGCGTCGCTTGTCTACGATTGTCGTTAACGCAGCGGAAACAATAGAAACAATAATAATACTAACAACAATACAAGCATACGGAATCACACACGATATACGTGGTTCGGAACTGAATGGTTCCTACTCCATAGGCGAGTTCTCCGAGCTCTAGTTATGCGCACGACACTAACTAAACCACTCCTTCTCGACTACACGTCGGAGGTGGAGAAACCCCGTACAAGCTATTACAACTGTAATACTACAAGAAATACAAAGACACTAAGAAATACAAGTAAAGAACACTTTATAACTCTTTGCTTTGAATGCTTTCTTGTTGCTTGATTTGGTTGGCTCTTGAAGGACTGGAATGCAACAACAATTCCCCTCCAATAGCTCGCTTAAAGTCTTGGTGAAATCCCCCACCTTGAGCTCCTTTTATAACCTGCATTAAGTTGATTTTGCGCGCATCAGTCGACTGATCGTGACCATCAATTGACTGGTCCTATAGCCATTGTCTCACAACGGCCAGATCCACGTCGGTTAAGTTCCAACGGATCACATATCAGTCAACTGGTACCCATCACATCGAAAGTCTTGGCTCACTATCAACTATTCGCGTGTGCGCATCAATCATCGCTTCCTTTAGCGATGATCGATGTTGTCAATAGTCGATTGACCCCCCATGGCAGTCGACTAATTAGCCAGACTATGTTCAGTCAAACACTGGTTGAACCCATGCGACCTAGAGCAGTCGACTGGTACCTATGCCAGTCGACTGATGTCATGTAAAACCTCAAACATCAAGCTGTTTGAGCATCTGATAACCAGTCTTAGCCACTTGGCCAAGTCCACATCATCCCTCATGGAGTTCCCCACCGAAGCTCTCTTCCCTCGGCCTACGTCCCTCAGATGCGCCAAGCGCACGGCTTCACAATGCCATCCTTCGCGTCTCTTGCCCTCAAAGTATACTTCCCTTGGGCCTCACTCCATTTGCTCCCCGTCCGGTGGTCCCTCGGATGCACCAAGCGCACAGCTTCGCAATGTAATCCTTCACCGACTCAAGGACCCCGAGCCTAGTGAACTTGCCAAGTCCTCAAGACTTCCCACATGCACCAAGTGCACGACTTCACAATGCATTTCTCACCAAGCACCAAGCACATAGCTTCGCAATGCTTTGGACTTTTCCACACCAAGCTCCATGCTTGGATTTTCCATGCCAACTCCATGTTGGACTTTCCCATACCAAGCTCCATGCTTGGATTTTCCATGCCAACTCCATGTTGGACTTTCCCACACCAAGCTCCATACTTGGATTTTCCATGCCAACTTCATGTTGGACTTCCCATGACAATCCAATGTCATGAGTTTTGTCTATCATCAAAATACTGCTCGAGTCAAACTCGAGTCAACCTGGGCCGATTGCACCAACACAAAACACAAAAGAAGAAATATGAACTATCTCCTAACTTTTGCACCAACAATTATTTTGGGGATGAAAAGTTTATATTATGAAGCTCCCCCTAAAACATTGCATAATTCAGTCCTATACCCTTTTAATTACTTGAATTATCATACCATATGGTTAGGACACTTTAAGATTATACTTAAGTCAAGAAACAAGGCTAATTTGCAGAAAAATCAGAGTGGCAGTCGGTGATATACGAATCGATCATTGCCAAGCACAACGCATTCACCTTTTCATAACTTCATAAATCAAAATTCTAGAAACATCGAAAAATCACAAAATTTTGTACACACATTTTTGAAACCATTCTTTATCAAGGAAAAATAATTTGAAAAATATATGTTTTCCAGATTTCAAAAATGATACAAATGTGAAAACTAGCAAAAGCTTTAAGTATTTGGTAAACTTTGTATCAGTTTTGCCTAGTATTTGAAAACTGTTTTTCAAAATAGGATAAACATAGTTTAAAATATATTTTATTTGACATTTTCAATCATGTTCTTAGAACTATATACACATCAATTGTATATAAGCCTTCCCAGTGATTGGTCCAATTAAGGATTAATGTCTCTTGATGATATTTTGGTTCATAGTAATGCATCATAACAAGCATGATGAACCAAATGCATCTTCCTAACATCTCACATGCTATCTAAGTGGCTCAATACAAAAATCATGGTTTCTTAGGTATTTTGTGAGATGCTTAGAGGTATAGTCCTAGATTTTCTATGGGATCATGCAAACCTAGACCTCTATTCTACTAAGCACATTCTAAGTTCTCTCTAAAGTGATGAATATTCCACTTCGGGGAGAGCCTTGGTGAATATGTCGGCTAGGTTGGACTTGGATTCTATGTAATTAAGTTCAATGTCCCCCTTAGCCATATGATCTCTAATGAAGTGATGCTTCACTTCAATGTGCTTAGTCCTAGAGTGATGTACCGGATTTTTGGTCAAATTTATGGTACTCACATTATCACAATAAACCTTGACATTGGAGTAGTGTAGTTCATAATCCTCTAGAGTGTGTCTCATCTAAAGTAATTGAGCCACACAACCACCAATAGCCACATATTCGGCCTCGGTGGTTGACAAAGCAACACAAGGTTGCTTTCTACTACTCCAACTAACTAGGGAGGATCCAAGAAATTGGCATCCACCGCTAGTACTCTTCTGAACCAACTTGTAACCCACATAGTTGGAATCGATGTACCCAACCAAATCAAAAGACTTAGTCCTAGGGTACCAAAGTCCTACATTTAGTGTGCCTTTGATATATCTTAGAATTCTCTTAACGACCACTAAATGGGACTCTTTGGCACAAGATTGGTATCTTGCACACATACCTACCACAAATAAAATGTTGGGTCTACTAGCGGTTAAGTATAAAAGACTACCAATCATGCTCCTATAAAGCTTTGTAAGGGATCGATATGGCCGGCTAGAGGGGGGTGAATAGCCCTCGTACGTTGGACGTCGTAAATTGCTCGTCTACAAATCGTTAGCGCAAGCGGAATATACAACTATAAGTAAAGACAAGCAAAATATAAACAAGCAATACAAACACCGAGATATAACGTGGTTCACGGCTACGCCGCTAATCCACGGTCCGATTCGTCCACGGTGAATCACTCCGCCAAAACCAATCACTATCGGTCTCTCCTTTGCACAAAGCTAGGTGGAGGTAACCTTTACAACCAAGATCACTCTTCTTACAATAGGATTGAAGTAAAGACAAGTAAGAAGAGTTTAGAGCTTGTGGGGCACTAGGAAGATCGTTTGGAGTATGAGCATTAGCCTCTCAAAGGCTTACACCCTCTCTTTTTATAGAGAGGGCTAACTTCTTCCCGCTTGCCGCCATCACGATCACGCCGCCTCTTGGCTGATCGTCATTACTACAACGGCCTCCGAACACGCCGATCCCGACCGCTGTAGTCCAACGGAATCTTGGCAATCGATGGACCTCATCACGATCGGCCTCCGTAGTCGACCGCCTACGGCTACGAACGGTTCTGCGTGGTCGAACCCTTATCTATCACCGATCGGCCGCAGCAATGATCGATGGTCTTGGCAATGATCGCCGCCACGATGGCGCCGATCACGACAATCCAATACCGTGATACCGCCGAACTCACTGATTGAGCCCGACCGCTATGACATGGCAATGACCGTGTCTGAAACCTATCCGACACTTGGCCAAATGGGCCAAGTTTCACCTAAGAGCTACCTTCCCGGGTTACAATCGCCACTCATTTCTGAGTCCTCGCCGGTTCTCTTCGCTCGCCACGCCCCTGCAAAGATCAGCGACGGCTCGCAATGCTCCTTCGCCTCTTGCCTCAAGTCTACTTCCTCCGGCTTCACTCCAAGCTTCTCGTCCGGCTGGTCCTCGGATGCTCCAAGCGCACGGCTTCCGCAAAGCTATCCTTCACCGACTCAAGGCACGAGTCATGAGATGTGAAACTCGCCACGGCTCCATGTGCGAATTACTAAGTCCTGCACGACTTCAACGCACATATCATATCAACATATCAAACTAACTTAAACCCTTTGCCACACCATCAAAACCATATCACGGCAAGAGATTGCCCTAACAATCTCCCCTTTGATGTGTGGCAATCCGCTTGCTTAGGTAAAACATTTGATATAAATTCTAAGGTAAGAAAGCATGTAAAGATAAACATGATATAGCAACATGCAACTCCCTTAATCCATGAAACTCTCCATGCAAATTTTCTCCTATCATATATTTCTCCCTACAATATATTTCTCCCTAAAGTGATTAACTTAAACATACTTATTTCTCCCCTTTGACACCATCAAAAAGATTAACACTAAGTTATAAGCTCATGGCATCAAGTATAATGGAGGGAAAATATGTCAAGTTGATTTAAAATTGGGTACCATTTGTTGATGGCATCAAGTATATTTCTACCACTTGTAGGAGGTTTATAAACTGAATCTCGCCTTCAATTTCTGATTTACCACCAAATTGCTATCAAGATGGCAATGATCGGCACAAAGGAATCTAAATTTCTGATTTTCTGGACGAAATTCAGAAATGCATTATAAATTCCAGAAAATTCTAAAAATCATGAAATTTGGGTAACATATTTCTTTTAAGTATATCTATCAAGGAAAAATAGTTTTTCATGAAAACTCATTATATTTTCTTGTTTTTGCCAAAAATCCAAACACTTGAAAAACCACTAGTTTTTGAGCATGTTAGTATCCATTTTAGCACCTAGTCTTGCTTTGAATTGTTCCAAAACATGAATACATAGATTTTAGATTAAGAAATTGTTTTGAAAACATATGAAATATCCAACCATGATCTTTGGGCAATATGTCTATTTATTAAACATAAGCCTTCCCCATGATTGGTCTATTATTGCTATTTTGATACTTTAAATGACCATCTAAATGCCATAGGCATTAGTGGACATTTGTATCATCCTAATATCTCACCCATGCTAAGTTTGCAATCAAGTTAGCCTATTGTGAGTGTGAGATGTATCCTAGGGGGTATTTGTATATACTTAACCCATATATTCATGCAATTCTATCATGGTTAAGTATCAACCTTACATTCTACATGATCATAATGACATATATCAATTAATTCTACATTATGATCACATGAAACATGTATCCATCAAATAATAGTCATGCATTAGGTATTATACGATGATAATAAACAAATTATCACCTAAAGCATGATTTAACCCTATTTCTCATGATAACATGCCAAATATCAAAATCATAAATCATGATTTAAAACATACATAGGAATTACATCAATCATCATGATTTAAACATTATTACCAGCAATACGTAACGTTATCATCACCCAACACTATCAAAAAAAATGTTGTCCCGTCATCCTAAGTCAACCAAATTATGATATAGGTCAAGTTCATATGGTTGACTACCCTAGGGTTATTCTAACCCTTAAGGATGGATTTTGGAACCCAAAATAAATTCTTTCCTATTGGGTTCACTAAATATTCCTTGGGGATCCATTTTCTAGCTATTGCTTTCTTTTTATCTTGTCCCCTAGCTATTAGGCATTTATAGGCCTTCTCATTTTTCTTTTCCTTGTAGCCTAGACCTTTCTTGTTGAAACTAGCTCTTTGGCTCCCTAAGATCATGTTCAATGTGTTGGAGCCAATTGTGAATTTCTCTAGGGCTTTTGTTAAATAATCTACCTTTTCCCTTAAAGCCCTATTTTCATTTATACATGCATCACTAACATCCAAAGACATATAAAGGTCATGTGAGCATGCATCATCTAAGCTAGAAGAAATATTATCATTTAAGCATGCATTTTCTAGTTTATTTTCTAGGTCCTTAATTTGATCTAGCATGCTTTTGTTTTTCTTCTTAGCTCTAAATAAATCTCTAGTTAAGCTAGAAACCATGGAAACTATTTTCTTAGGGGTTAGATTTGTTACCATAGTTTCCATGTCCTCTTCTTCTTCGGATGATGAGGATGTGGAAGCTCCCCCTTCATTTGAGCTCTCCCCATTTGAGCTTGATTCTTCATTTTCGGATGAAGAGCAATCCAAGTCATCAAAGGCCATCAAGGCCAAATTGGTGACAAAAGCATTCTCCTCATCTGATGATGATGAGGAGGATGAGGATGGGTCATCCCAAGTCCTTGCCTTGAGAGCCTTAGCCTTTCCCTTCTCCTTTGTCTTCTTCTCCTCTTCCTTCTTTTTCTTGCTCCCCTTTTTCTTCTTCTTTTCTTCTTTCTTTTTCCTTTCTTCCTTGCTCTTGTTTAGGAGAGGACAATTGTCCCTTATGTGCCCTTCTCCTTGGCAATTATAGCATATGACCTTCCCCCTTGGTCTTCTCATCCTATCATTAGATTTATCAAATCTAAAATTCTTAAATGCACGTCTTACCCTCCTTACCATGTAGGCTTCTTCGGTGCTATCCATGGAGGAGGAGGAAGATGCTTCGTCATCGGAGGAGGAGGGGATTTCCATCTTCTTCTTCCCCTTACTTGCCAATAATGCTACTCCTCTTGAGGGTTGAATTTTAGGCTCTTCTTTCATTCCCTCAAGCCTAGTTTCGTGGAGTTCCATTGTTGAGAAGAACTCCTCCAAGGTGCTCACTTCTAAATTCTTTGAGATATAGAATGAGTCCACCATGGAGCTCCACTTTGAGGACCGGGGAAAGGCATCTATGGCCTTCATTACCATATCCCGGTTTGATAGCTTCTCACCTACACTTGTTAGTCCATTTAAAATTTCTTTGAATCTAGAATGCAAAGAAATTACCTTTTCTCCCTTTTCTAATTTGATGTTGGATAGTTGGGAGCGGAGGAGATCTCTCCTTGCTAGCTTTGCCTCGGATGTGCCTTCATGAAGCTCAATTAGCTTCTCCCACATCTCCTTGGCGCTTAGGCATTCTCCTATTCGGTTGATCTCTTGTTGAGGGAGCACATTGAAAAGATGATGTTTTGCCTTTGAGTTCGCAAGGTGCTCCTCTCTTTGCTTCTTAGTCCATCGTGATTTTTCTATTGGCTTCCCCTCTTCATCCCTAGGCAAAACGAAACCGGATTCCATTGTAATCATTATATCAAAATCCGTTTCGAAAAATACCTCCATTCGCTTCTTCCACCAAGCGAATTCTCCTTCAAACTTCGGAGGATGGATGTTGGAGCCGGCCATTTTTGATGTAGGGCTTGTTGCGGCGGTTAGTCCGGTGACAAGCAACCTGGCTCTGATACCACTTGTAAGGGATCGATATGGCCGGCTAGAGGGGGGTGAATAGCCCTCGTACGTTGGACGTCGTAAATTGCTCGTCTACAAATCGTTAGCGCAAGCGGAATATACAACTATAAGTAAAGACAAGCAAAATATAAACAAGCAATACAAACACCGAGATATAACGTGGTTCACGGCTATGCCGCTAATCCACGGTCCGATTCGTCCACGGTGAATCACTCCGCCAAAACCAATCACTATCGGTCTCTCCTTTGCACAAAGCTAGGTGGAGGTAACCTTTACAACCAAGATCACTCTTCTTACAATAGGTTTGAAGTAAAGACAAGTAAGAAGAGTTTAGAGCTTGTGGGGCACTAGGAAGATCGTTTGGAGTATGAGCATTAGCCTCTCAAAGGCTTACACCCTCTCTTTTTATAGAGAGGGCTAACTTCTTCCCGTTTGCCGCCATCAGTCGACTGCCGCCCTTGGCAGTCGACTGCCGTCACTACAACGGCCTCCGAACACGTCGGATCCCGACCGTTGTAGTCAAACGTAACTCTTGGCTGATCGATGGACCTCATCACCGATCGGCTGCTCCGTAGTCGATCGCCATCGGCTACGAACGGTTCTGCGGGGCGAACCCTTATCTATCCGATCATCGCTTGTGACCGATGGTCTTGGCAATGATCGGCCGCCACGATAGCCGATCACGCCACAATCCGAATCGATACGCCGAACTCACTGACTGAGCGATCGCCATGACATGGCAATGACCGGGTGTCGAAAACCCATCCGACACTTGGCCAAATGGCCAAGTTTCACCTAAGAGCTACCCTTCCCGGGTTACAATCGCCACTCTCATTTCTGAGTCCTTCGCCGGTTCTCTTCGTTCTCGGCCACGCCCCTCGGCAAAGATCAACGACTGCAATGCTCCTTCGCGTCTCTTGCCTCAAGTCTACTTCCTCCGGCCACTCCAAGCTTCTCGTCCGGGTCCCTCGGATGCTCCAAGCGCACGGCTTCCGCAAAGCTATCCTTCACCGACTCAAGGCACGAGTCATGAGATGTGAAACTCGCCACGGCTCCATGTGCGAATTACTAAGTCCTGCACGACTTCAACGCACATATCATATCAACATATCAAACTAACTTAAACCCTTTGCCACACCATCAAAACCATATCACGGCAAGAGATTGCCCTAACAAGCTTAAGGTCAATTGATTTTCCTTCATGATCATTATCTATTTTTGTATTGGTTGCCATAGGATTTGAAACTACCTTAGCATTTTACAAATCAAATTTCTTGATCATTTCTTTGGCATATTTGGTTTGGTATACATAGGTTCCTTCATTAGTTTGTTTGACTTGTAATCCTAAGAAGAATTTTAATTCTCCAACTAGACTCATTTCAAATTCATTCTCCATATTTTTGATGAAATCTTGAAGGAGTTCATCATTGGTTGACCCAAAAATTATGTCAGCTACATATACTTGGGCCACAAAGATGTCCTTAGACTTTGATTTAATGAAGAGAGTTTGGTCTACTTGACCCCTTCTAAACCCCTTAGAGACCAAGAAAGATGACAATCTTTCATACTAAGCCCGAGGAGCTTCTTTCAAACCGTATAAAGCTTTTCTAATCTTGAATACATGGTTTGGATAGTTTATGTTCTCACCCAGGAGATTGTTCTACATACACCTCTTATTTAATGAACCCATTTAGGAATGCTGACTTTACATCCATTTGATGGAGTTTAAAGCCCATGTAAGAGGCATATCCCAGTAGGATTCTAATCAACTCTAACCTAGCAACCAGGGCATAAGTCTCATCATAGTCAAGCCCCTCAACTTGATTAAACCCTCTTGCAACTAACCTAGCTTTATTCCTTGTTATTGTTCCTTGATCATCTAATTTGTTCCTAACATCTTGTAGTGACAATGGTGCTATCATTGGGTCTAGGAACTAGCTCCAAAACTTGACTCCTCTCAAATTGAGCCAATTCATCTTGCATTGTTAAGACCCAATCCGGATCAAGCAATGCATCATTGATTGACTTGGGCTCAAATTGTGAGATAAGAGCTATTTGACTAGAGGGAGCTCTATGAAATGACCTAGTTCTAACAACTTGAGACAATTCCCCTACTACTTGATCTAAAGGATGATTTTGATGAACTCTTATTGTTCTAGGAGGTGTATCACATTGGTTTTGATCATGATTATCCTCAACCCTCCTTTCATCATCAGAATCACTTCTTACTCCCCCTTGATCCAATCCTCCCCCTTGATCATTACCCCCTAAAGTCATGTTTTGAAATTTTTAGGTAATTTCTTGATTTTTGTCATTGGTATCATTATCAATGGGGGATTTCCTAGGGTAAGTGGTAGAGGTTTCATCAAATTGAACATTTGAAGACTCCTCAACTATTTGAGTCCTTTTATTGTAGACTCTATACCCTCTACTAGTGGATGAGTATCCAACTAGGATTTCCTCATCCACTTTGGACTCAAACTTCCCTAAATTGTCTTTGGTGTTTAAGATATAAGCTTTTCATCCAAAGACTTTAAAGTAATGAATTGTTGGAATTGAGCCATTCCATAATTCAAATGGAGTTTTTCCTAAAAACTTATGGATTTGGACTCTATTTTGGATATAACAAGCGGTATTAACTGCTTTTGCCCACAAGTAGCTAGGTAATGAGTATGCATTAAGCATAGTCCTAGCGGCTTCTTGTAGGGCACAATTTTTTCTTTCCACCATTTCATTTTGTTGAGATGTTCTAGGACAAGAAAATTCATGCTTGTACCCTTATTCTAAGAAAAATTTGGAGAAATTAGAATTCTCAAATTCTCCACCGTGATCACTACGGATCCAGTTGATTTTGAGATTTCTTTCATTCTCTACTCTTTTGCTAAAACCTATAATTATTTCTAGAGTATTGTCCTTATGTTTCATGAAATACACTCAAGTATATCTAGAAAAATCATCTACTATAACTAAACAATATTTACTACCATTCAATGAAGGAGTACTATGACAATCAAATAAATCTAAATGAATAAACTCTAATGGTAAAGAAGTACTAATTAAATTTTTACCCTTGTGTGATGACCTTGATTGTTTCCCTTCTTGGCATGCATCACACATCTTATCCTTCAAGTACTTCACTTTTGGCAATCCCTTCACTAGCTTCAATTTAGATACTTTGGCTATGTTCTTCATGTTGATATGCCCTAATATCCTATGCCATAGCCAACTCTCTTCTTCTTTTGCCATAAGACACTTAGGGGAAATGTTAGAAGCATAGGACAAATCAACATAATAAATATTTGATTTCCTATATCCTACTAACATACAATCATTTAATTTGTTATGTCTTATCAAGCATTTTGAAGAGTTAAATTGCACATCAAAATTTGCATCACATAATTGACTTACACTAAGCAAGTTAAACTTCATGTTTTCAACCAATAATACTTTATGAATGGCAAGATTTGGAGATACCTCAATTGTGCCTTTTCCTAGAATTTTAAGCTTTCCACTATTTCAAAAAGACACTTTTCCCTTGCTAATGTGGTTGATTGTGGAAAATTTGCTCTTATCACCGGTCATATGTCTTGAGCATCCACTATCAACAATCCACATCCCCGGTCCTCCTACCTATACAACATGAAAAATACAAGACTTAGGCACCCAAATTTTAGGTCCGGTAGCATCAACTAAAAATTTCTTAGGAACCCAAGCCTTTGTAACATTGCTCCGAAGTGTTGTTTTTCTACTTATTAGGGAGGCAAAAGTTACTTCCTTTTCCTTAGGTTTGTATCATATTCCGGCCTTGTTGTAAATGACCCTTTGATCCCTAAGTATCATGTCTAGGTATTTTGAGCCATTTGTAAATTTCTCTAAGCATGCTCTTAATTTACCTATTTCCTTTTTAAGCTCACCATTCTCTTCCTTAAGTGAACATGCATCATTACAAGAAGGTTCTACATCTCTAATTTTCCTAATTTCTACTTTTAAGTCCTTAATCCTAGATTTTGATCTATTTAAAGCATTTTGAAGACATGCAATAGTTTTATAAAGTAATTCTATCCTAGGGGAGTCTTTTACCTCATCGTTACTAGAGGACGATTCATCACTTGAGGATGATGATGATAACTCACTTGAGCTTTCGGCTTCATCCTCCATGGCCATGAGTGCAAAATTACGGGTGACATGGCAAAGCTCCTCCTCATCCGATGAGTCTTCTAGGCTTTGCGTATTCGATGTTTGTGCCACCATGACCTCCTTCTTTTTCTTCTCCTTCTTCTTCTTTTCTTTTTCCTCCTTTTTCATTAGCTCCAGGCAATTTGGCTTAATGTGCCCCTTTTTATTGCAACCATAACAAGTAACATTAGGAGTAGAAATTGAAATACTAGAGGTTTTACCTTTGGAGGATTAGAACATCTTCCTCACATCCTTCTTGGTGAGTTTTCTTGACCTCCCACCAAATCTCTTTACGCAGTGAGTCACCTCACTAGCCGATAGCTCCTCATCGCTACTTGAAGATTCCTCCTCCGATTCGGATGAAGAAGAAACCTCCTTCTTCTCCTTCTTCTTCTTGTCCTTCTTATCGACAACAAGAGCTATACCTTTTTCTTTCGAAGAAGTGTTAGCATGCTCATGTAGCTCAAATTTACAAAAAAGTTCATCTATCTTAACTAAAGAAAGATCCCTAGAGACCTTATAAGCATCTACCATTGATGCCCATAAAGTTGTTCTAGGGAAAGCTTGAAGGACATACTTTACAAGGTCTCGGTTATCGACCTTCTCACCTATAACATGTAGTCTGTTGACTACCTTCTTGAAGCGACCGTGCATTTGGCGCACAGTCTCATTGGTCTTCATGTTGAAATTTTGGAGTTGACCTATCAAGAGATCCCTCTTTGCTCTTCTTGTCTCCTTTGACCCTTCATTTAGTTTGATGAGCTTCTCCCAAAGCTCCTTTGCGGATTCGAAGAGTCCTACTATGGATAGTTGCTCCTTTGATAGATCACATTGGAGTGTGGTCGTTGCTTTTGCATTTGCTTGCGCCTTCTTTGACATTTCTCTTGTCCAGTCCTTGGTTGGTAGTGGCGCTCCAAACTCGTCGACTAGCTTCTTGAACCCATCTACAACACTAAACCAATTGTCAATATCATTCATAAGGTAGTATTCCATCCTACCTTTCCAATATCCGAAATCGTTGTCGTCGAAGAATGGAGGCCTCGCCGTGCTATACCCCTCTTGAAATGCCATCATGCTCCAGTTGATTGTTAGATCTTCCGACGTGATCCGGGATCTGATACTACTTGTTGGTGATCTTTGGAAGGCTAGAGGGGGTGAATAGCCTTTTTTCATTTCTACAAGCAAGGTTAGCGGAAGCAAAACAAAAGTTAAAACGAAATTAAGAAACTAACAAGACAATCGCTAACAAGGAAGAATTTACGTGGTTCGGAGATTAAGCTCCTACTCCATGGTGATCCTTAAGGTGGATCAATCCAAGCAATGCTCCACTAAAAAGCTTCCTTTACAAACACTCTCCTCTTCTTACAATTGATGAAAATGAAGTTTAGAGAAGAGGAGGATTTAAAACTCTTAGAAAGCTTAGAAATTCGTTGGGAGCTTGAGAGTAAGGTTGGAAGATAAGCACTAGCCTCATCAAGCACCCCATGGCCTCTTTTTATAGAGAAGAGGATGATTTTCCCGTTGAGCCTCGATCAGTCGACTGATGGTCTCCATCAGTTGACTGATGTTGTAGCCGATGCAATCCAACGACTTCTGACAAGATGGATCCGTGATCGTCACTGTCCAACAGGAAGATGATCAGTCGACTGATCATACCATCAGTCGACTGATTAGGTAACCAGTCGAGTGTTCCAAGCGATTACTTGACTGATGACCTTTCTGTGCTGAAGTCGATTTATGACAGTCGACTGTTAGGTATAGCAGTCGACTGATGGGTGGATTAATCGATTGCCAAATCCTAGCAGTCGACTGTTCTACCCTAGAATCAGCCGTCTTCAGTTGAGTGACTGATCAGTCGACTGAGACAAGTCTCCAGTCGACTGATACTTCAAGTATGATGAAAATCATACTTGAAACTAACTCCATAGACCTAGACTCAGCCTTCTAGCTCTTCCTTTAGCCTTGCGCCTCCAGGATCCCTTCGAGTCCGTGACTTGTTCATCCTTTGCGCTTGCTTTCAAAAGCTTCCTTCGGTTTCGTCATGTCTTGGGTTTCTCTTTGCCAAAGTATGCTTGGACTTTACGCTGCCAAGATTACATGTTTGGACTTACGCTACCAAGACTTGCTTTTGAACTTCCTTTGCCAAGGTCCGCTTGGACTTTACGCTGCCAAGACTACATGCTTGGACTTACGCCGCCTAGACCTTTCCTTGGACTTCTCTTGCCAAGATCACACTTGGACTTTTCCTTTACCAAGTCTTTATACTTGGATTTTCCTGTCACTTAATAATGTTCACAATTAGATCACAAATATTACCTAACTTAGATGATTATCCAAACATCAAAACATATAAATGCTTGGGGCATTGTTGCACCAACACCAAACATGTGGTAACAATGCAATAACACTCTTCAAGGACTCATCGCCACGAGAGTACAAATGCTAGAGAAGTAGAAGAATGGAGCCAAGTGATGGATTCATCTACGACACCTGGATTCCTCCACCATTCGACTGAGAAGATTTTTTGGCATGGAATGCGAGGATGGAGACGTTCCTTATGATGGACATCGAACAATGGTTCATTCTAATGGATAGGTTCGAAGCTCCAAGGGGCAAGAAGGGAGGAATCTTTAAGATTAAGAAATGGATTGAAGAACAAATCAAAGCCTTTGAGATAAATGAAAGGGTAACGAAAATCCTACCCAATCTAATCCCTAATGAGGTTTTGTGTCAATTAGGTGATTATAAGGATGCCAAGGAGCTATGGAGCAAATTGGTAACATTTCATGAAAACCCCTTATCGGTCCAATTCCAAATTAAAGTAAAGAAGATGACAAGCTCGAAGAAGAATCAAGTTCATTATCTTAAGAGCTTGAGAAGTTGGATGTTGAAATATGTTAACATCCGAGTCGGAAGAAGAAATTGAAGAGGCTTCCACCTCTAGGATTGAAGGGGAGGTTAGGCCTTCAATGCTGGAGCAAGAGGAGGAACCCTCTACATCTAGACAAAGTGAAGAATGAGCTTAAGATTCTACTACCACCCCTATAGTTAACTCAAGTGAATTAATTAAAAATAAAAATCATATAATATGCTTTGAGTGTAGGGAAAAAAGGCACTACAAAAAAATGCCTAAAATTGCTCAAGAAGAAAGCTCCCGTAGTGCCAAAGGGGAAGGAGAAGGTCAAGGAAGCCAGAGTCACAATACACAAAAGAAAGGAGTAGATAGTGTGCTTCAAATACCAACAAAAGGGACATTATTGAAGTCAATGTTGGTGCAATCAGCCTAGGACATGATTGATTAGACTCGAGTGGGACTCGAGTAGGATTTTGATGTTTGACAATGGGATTGTCAATGTGTTTATCAATATAGTTTGACTATATATTGACCATATGATAAGTGGATGATTGGAATATTTAAGGTCATATAAGGGAGATTGTGAGGAGGTGATTGTTGGAGCAATCGACCTTAGGTCAAGGTTGACCTAGCTCGAGTGAGACTTGAATGGAATTCCAAGTTTTGAGACTTGGCAAGGAAAGTTCAAGATTGGATTCTTGGTAATGAAGAAGTCCAAGTATAGATACTTGGCAAGAAAAAGTCCAAGATTGTAGTCTTGGCGGTGAAAGTCCAAGTATGAATACTTGGCAAGGAAGTCCAAGAGTGAGGTTTTGGCAGCATAAAGTCCAAGTATATAGTCTTGGCGGCATAAGTCCAAATGAACCTTGGCAAAGAAGACCCAGTTAACATAACATAGTCGATGAAAGCACCTGAAGGCTAATGCAAAGGGTGAAGGAGTCGTGGAGGACTCGAATGGACCATGAGGGTGTGAGGCTAATGGAGATGGCTATAAGGCTTAGGTCTAGGCTAAGGGTGGTTGATCAAGTATGAGGGATCATGATTGAGTTAAATCTCATGTTTGAGATTTATCAGTCGACTGGGGTTATGGACCAATTGACTGGCCAAGTTCATGACACTTGGAAGCCTAGTTTGACTTGAGCAGTCGATTGGGGTTATGATGTAGTTGACTAGTGGGTTGTCGACTGAGGTTTGATTGCTTATTGTGCCTTGGAAGTCAACTGGTGGCTTTCACTATTTGACTGATATATGGCAGTTGACTGGTGGTAGTGGACACGAGCACAGAAGTTCTGGTAGTCGACTAGACAGTTGACTGAGGCCTTGACAATTGACTGATGGTAATGATAGTTGACTGCTTAGGTGTCCGTTGGGTGAAAGCCAACATAGATTAGTCTGTTGTGAGACAATGGACAAGAGGACAGTCGACTGTCAGGCGAAAATCCAACCCTAGTAGGTTATAAAGAGGAGGCTTCGTGGAGGATCTCAAGCTGCCGATTCTTGGGAGTTTGAAAGGGAAACGCTGCTGTGATTCCAGACCTTCAAGGCATTATAAAGCTACCAAATCAATAAGCAATCAAAAGTGTACTTGTAAAGTATTTTGTTTTATAATCTTTCATTTGCTTTGTATTTGGTTTGCTTTTTCTTCTTGTAAGATTATTGTAAGAGGTTTCTCCACCTTCAGATTGTTTCCGAGAAGGAGAAGTTTATAGTTGTGGTGTGCATCACTAGAGCTCGACTAGAGCTCGGCTGTGGAGTAGGAACTAGGGTTCTGAACCACGTTAAATAGTGTGTGTTTGTGATTATGTTTTTGTCTATCTTGGTGATATTTATTTTTGTATATTCCACTGGGCACTAACGTGTTTTGTAGATGAGCACGATCGAGCGAATGAAACCGAGAATTCACTATTCACCCCCCTCTAGCACATCAAATCAATCCCAATAATCGGAATCAGAGTTTTGCTCACTTAGAAGACCTACAAGGATTGATAAAGTGAGGCCACTCTCCAAGGTCTAACAACCAAGAGAGCACGCGCAAGAGGATACATCCGGAGAATCTAGAAGAAAATAGAGTTTCAAGATAAATTGGGTGATGACATCATGGTTCCACCTACCTTTGAATGTGAAAATTTCGCATATTGGAAAGACAGATGATGTATTTTCTTATGTGTGATTTTGATAATTGGATTACCATTGAAGTAGGGTTCGAATCTCTAACGTACAAGAAGGAGAGAATACTCAAGAAAAAGAAGAAGTGGACCGAGGAGAAAATTAAAAAATTTGAAATAAATAATAAGGTCACAAAAATGTTGGTTAATTTGTTACCTAATGATATTTTGGCAAAATTAGGAGAGCTTAGGGATACGAAGGAGCTATAGAGTAAGTTAGCTAAACTCGATGAGAATTCCTCATCGGCTTAAGTAGAGGAGGAATCCAAAAAATCAAGCTCATCATCTCAAGAGCTTGAGGATTCGGAGGTTGAGAGGTGCTCAACATCCGAGGAGATAAAAGAGTTGGAAGTATCCACCTCTGGGATTGATGGGGAGACTAGGTCTTTAACACTGGAGTAAGAGCAAGAGGAACCATTTACATCCGGGAGAAATGAAGAAGAAATCCAAAATTCTCCTACCATTCAAGAAGGTAACTCAAGCATATCTATTAAAATTAAAAATCATATTATATGCTTTGAGTGTAGGGAAGTAGGACACTACAATAGCAAGTGTCCAAGTAAGGTTAAGAAGAAGGCTCCCGTAGTGTCTAAGATGAAATAAAAGTCAAAGGAGGTTGGAGCCCACATACGCAAAGGCAAGGAGCACATGGTGTACTTCAAATGCTAACAAAAAGGACATTATCGAAGTCAATGTTCGAGGGTGAGTCACCCTAAGAAGGACAAGGGAGAGAGCTCAAATGTAAGGGGAGCTCCTAAGGCTAAGGTAACAATTAATAATGCTCTTTCTTTGTGTAAGGATAAAAAGCATGCAAGGAATAATTTTAATGCACTTGCAATTGTTCATAAGAAGTATGCTAGTAGTAAGACTAAGGATCAATCTAGAAACAAATATTTTTGTTTATGTTCTAAACATTGATCTTAGGGTTAAGGACAAGACCCCACCTAAGGATAACAACAATCTAGGCAATAACCCCAACAAATCTAGACATATGCCTAGAAGAAAGGGGAATGCCCAAAGAAAGAATGAAAATTCAAAAATTGGGCAATTGGAATTAGAAAATCAAGCTTTGAGGTCAAAGCTAGAGAAAATGGAAAAGACCCTTAGGAAAATGGAAAACATGATTAATGGGTCTAATGGGCAAACTTTAGGGTTTGGGAGGCAAGAACTATCCAACGACAAGAAAGGTTTGTGTCACAAACTTAAGTCCAAGGAAGTTATGCCAACTTACCATAATGTTCCATATAACTATGAAACAAAACCTAGGTCTAGAAATACCAAGGTCACAAGGGAGGTCATCCCTAGAGTTGATCATGGTAAGTGTCTAGTGGACAAGGTTTCCAAGAAATCTAGGATAGTCACTAAGAAGGTCACAAGGGAAGTCATCCCTAGAGTTGACATATAAAAGACCAAAATGACCAAGGATTCTAAGCCTAGGAGGGTCATTAGGCTAGGAGGGTCATTAGGAAGGTACTAAGGGAGGTTATCCCTAGTGAGTACTTTGTAAACCCAATGAGCTCCAATAGGTATTGAGTTCCTAGGAGCGTGATTCCATCACGCTAAATGGGCTTAGGTTGTGTCAACCTTAAATGAAAGGGTAGTTAACCTAACCATGATAAAGTTGAGATTTTAGGACATTTTCAAAGGTTATGTGATACCTTAGAAATAAGTTTAGAAATTAATCCTAAAGGAATTTAGGATGTGCCAATAGAAATTATAAAGATTGAAAAATTGATCAAAATTGGCACAAAAAGATTAGAGTCAAAAGTGTGACATTTTGGATTTTGGCACACTTGAGGGAAATTGGGCATTATAGCAAAATTGGTATAAATTTAGAAAATGACAATTTGGTTTAAGAGTTAGGTATTCTATACCTTTGTATTTAATATACTTGTCATTCTTTATTTGTCATAATATATGTCATGACATCATACTTCATATGTTTATTTAAAATGTCATGATAATGATTAGGATTGTTTAATGTCATGCTTATACTTAGGTAAATTTTATATTATGTCATGACATCATGAATCATGAGCAAATACGCTTAAATTATGCAAATCATTTAATTGAATTTAAGAACAATGACATTATTTGATGTGCTAGATAAAGGAATCAAATTGGAATGCCTAGATAAAATGCATGAACCCTTAGATTAGGGAAGAACAAAACCAACATCTCACAAGGGGTTTCATCACCCTGGGCTATCGACTGCCCCCCTCCTTTTTACTTGCTACCTGGGATCCTATTTTACCTCCTCCATCGTAAGGGTAGCGGAGGGCCGTTAATGTAGCGGTACCATATTTTTTATAAGGATGAATTGTATGCGTATTGATACACCCTAGACACATGTGAAATGTTAGAATAATGAGTTAAGTTCAAGGTACTTAAATGGTACATCAAAATGTACTTAGAACTCATTGAATGATAATGAAAAATCATGAGGAAAGCTAATGTATAAGTCATATATATCTAGCCCATAGACCATGATTGAAATTAAGGTTTTGAAAATATTTTTAAATCATTTTGAAAATCTTTGGTGAAATCTATCTTTTGATAGCAATCACCATTGAAAAGACTGACACAAAATTAGACAAAACATTGAAGGTTTCAATGATTTTAAACTTTGAATCATTCTGTGAATTTAATGGGTATTTTAACTTAAAATTTATTTCACCCATACTATTTGACATGAGTATTATAGTATGTAATTTCAGAATTTTTAGAAAAATATATAATTACTTATGAATTTTCAAATCTCAATTTTGAACACTGATTTTTGCAAATACAGATACCAATCAACTGACGCATGGAGCAGTCGACTGGTTGTGGTTCAATCAATTTATATATGATTTTAGTCAACTTTCATATCTGATATTGGCTTAACAAAATTTGTTTGGCTAGTTATCAGCACCCCTAGGTACCCTAATGTCTCTTAACCCTAGGATATGCTTTGGAAAGCATTAGAAGGGACAAATAATCATTGAAAATGATCAGAAGAGTTATTTAGGGTGGAGTATTGAATTTTAAGGGAGGTTAAAGTTCAAGTTTGAACTTTTACCCTTATTTTCGATTGGTTTAGATTTCCTATAGGCTTAGGAATTTTCCAAGGACATTGTTGATGCAATGATCAAGGAGGAATAAGCCTTTAGGGGGAGGTCATCCATCTTGGGATAATGAATAAATTTTGATTACAAAGGAGGAGAAGTGAAGGTTAGGTAAACCTTTATTGTGGATTGTCTCTCATTTAGTGATAAGGGTTATATTACTAAGAAGAGTGAAAGCATCCAAGATGATTTTAGACCAAGGGGGAGAATGAGGGATCTCATTGGGAGATAAGACATTGGAAACCCTTGGTGGGCTTTTTGATGTATGACAAAGGCGGAGAAGTGAGGGTTTAAGTTAGATAAACCTTCATTATGCTTTGGCATAAGAAGAGTTAAGTTGGGTTATAGGATAACCTAACTTAAAGGTATTGTCAAATATCAAAAAGGGGAAGATTGTTGATGCAATTGACCCAGATCACGATTGACAAGACTCGAGTGAGACTCGAGTAGTGTTTTGATGTTTGATAATGGGATTGTCAATGTGTTTATCAGTATGGTTTGACCATATGTTGACCATATGACAAGTGGATGATTGGGATATTCAAGATCATATGGGGGAGATTATGGGAAGGTGATTGTTAGAGCAATCGGCCTTAGGTCAAGGTTGACTTAGCTCGAGTGAGACTTGAGTGGAAGTCTAAGTTTGGAAACTTGGCAAGGAAAGTCCAAGATTGGATTCTTGGCAATGCAGAAGCCCAAGTATGGATCTTGGCAAAGGAAAGTCCAAGATTTTAGTTTTGGCAGTGAAAGTCCAAGTATGGATACTTGGCAAGGAAGTCCAAGGGTGAGATTTTGGCAGCATAAAATCCAAGCATGCAGTCTTGGGGGCATAAGTCCAAATGAACCATGGTAAAGGAGACCTGGTTAGCATGACATAGCCGATGGAAGCACCTGAAGTCTAACGTGAAGGGTGAAGGAGTTGTGGAGGACTCGGACACACCTTGAGGGTGTTAGGCTGATGGAGGTGGCTAAAAGGCTTAGGTCTAGGATAAGGGTGATCAATCAAGTATGAGGGGATCATATTTGGGATAAATCTCATGTTTGAGATTTATCAGTCAACTGAGTTATGGACCAGTCGACTTGTCAAGTGCACAACACTTGGAAGCCTAGTTTGACTCAAGTAGTCGACTAGGGTTATGACCTAGTCAACTGGTGGATAGTTGACTGAGGCTTGAATGCTTGCTATGCCTTGGCATTCGACTAGTGGCTTGCACCAGTTGACTGGTCCATGACAGTATACTGCCAATGATGGGCAGTTTATTGGTAGTAGTGGACACGAACACAGAAGCTCTGGTAGTCGACTGAGGCCTTGACAGTCGACTGATAGTAATGGCAATCGATTGTCCAGGTGCCCGTTAAGCTAAAGCCAATGTGGATTAGTTCATTATGAGACAATGGACAAGTGGGCAGTCGGCTGGTGCCTTTTGACAGTCGACTGCCAAGTGAAAATTCAGCCCGAGCAGGTTATAAAGAGGAGGCTTTCTGGAGGATCTCAAGTTGCCAGTTCTGGGGAGTTTGAAGGGGAAACACTGTTGTGATTCCAAACCTTCAAGGCACTCCAAAGCTACCAAATGAACAATCAATCAAAATCACACTTGTAAATTGTTTTGTTTTATAATATTTCATTTTCTTTGTATTTGGTTTGTTTATTCTTCTTGTAAGATTATTGTAAGAGATTTCTCTGCCTCCGGATTGTTTTCGAGAAGGAGAAGTTCATAGTGGTGGTATGCATCACTAGAACTCGACTAGAGCTTGGTCGTGGACTAGATACTAGGGTTCTGAACAACATTAAATCATGTGTGTTTGTGATTGTGTTTTTGTCTATGTTTGTGCTATTTATTTTTGTATATTCCGCTGCACACTAGTGAGTTTTGTAGACGAGCACGATCGAGCGAACGAAATTGAGAAATCGCTATTCACCCTCCTTTAGCGCATCAAATTGGTCCCAACAGTCAATGTCCGAAGAGGAGTCACCCTATGAAGGACATGATAGGAGCCTCATATGTAGGGGGAGCCTCTAAGGTAAAATTCAAGGTAACATTTAATAATGCTCTTCCTTTAGGTAATGATAACAATGTATGCTAGGAATGGTTTTAATACACATGAAATTGTTCTTGATCAAAAGCATGTTAGAAATAAATATTTTTATTTAGGTGCAAAATATTGTAATATTAGGCCTAAGAATAACACTAAGACTATCCTACCTAAGGACAATGATAGATTTATTTCACATAAGGATAGAATGGTAGATAACAATCTAGGCATTAACCCTAAGAAGGGTAGACATATGCCTAGAAAGAAAGGAAATGCCCAAAAGAAGAATGAAAATTCAAAAATTGAGAAATTAGAAATGGAAAATCAAGCTTTGAGTTTAAAGCTTGAGAAATTAGAGAAGACCCTTAAAAGAATAGAAAACATGATTCTAGGGTCAAATGGGCAAGGTATAGTTTTTAGGAGGCAAGACCTACCTAAGGACAAGAAAGGTTTGAGTCACAAACCTAAGTTCAAGGAAGTCATGCCAACCTACCACAATGTTCCATTTAATTATGGACCTAACTATAGGTCTAGGAAAGTCAATGTCACGAGGGAAATTATCCTTAGTGAGTACTTGGTAGACCGAAAGAGCTCCAATAGGTGTTGGGTGCATTTTCCTCTTTCTCTTCATCGATCGGCAGCGCTCCCCTCATTTCCATCGCTCGATGGACATCGTCGCCCCCTGAGCTCTTCATCATCTCCATTCGTGATCTCACTGTCGCCGTCGCACATTGCTGCCACCGCGGGTTGGATATACTGCTGCCGCCACTTTTTCTTCCTCTCCCGACGCACAACCCTTTTCTTCCCGCTCGTTGATCACCGCGATGTTGGTGCAGTAGGCACCCGAATAGAGCCTAAGTTTTTATTATAGCAAAGACACAAAGTTAAGTTCATTTTGTTATCTCATGAGATGAATAATGTGTGCAGGAATACTAAGCTAAGCTAAAGGTTGGCGACACCCAGAGGTTCTCGTGCTAAGAAACCGTGGTGGTCGGGCAATATCGGGAGGACTTCAGAGGGAGCCGAAGAAATCAGGTGGAGACAAAAAGAGAAGCTACAAAGGTAAGCCCGAGGTAAGCTCGTGTGAGTGAGTGATTTAAGGTCGAGTCCTCCGTACGGGGACGTCCTTAGGCGACGATCCAACCATGACTTCCCATGGAAGGTTTATGTCAAGATCGGATGGTTAGTGGCCGTCGAAAACACTTATTTGAGTATCATTTTCGAGCTAACTCTTGATGCAGTTGAAAATCCTAGCCAACAGTCGACTGATGGTTGTTAGCAGTCGACTGATCTTTCATCAATCAACTGATGAGGGTGAACAGTTGACTGCCATTTGAATTTCCAACTTCGAGGAGAGTCAAACTTCATCTCCTTATCTTAGGGTGAGGTGGCCTTTGGTGATAAACTTGAGCTCAATGTTTAGGGTTCTCAAATGCTATAAAAGAAGGAGTGCTCTTCACCATTTTCATCAATTCTAAGCCTCCAAAAAAGCTTCCCAAGTGTTTCTGCAAAGCTGCGACTCTCCAACGATCCTATGACGATGAAGCGCTACCGAAATGACGACAACCCGAGCTCAAACTCCAACCTTCAAGTTGTTGGTATTAGCTAAGTTTAAGCTTCATTTCTAAAGCATTGTATTTGTCTTCCTTTTTAAGTTTTTATTGTAACGAGGAGAGAGGGATTGTCTCTCTACCTCATGTTTTCTCGAGCTTTTGTAATCGCAAACTCCTACCTCCATCGAGGAGGAGTATTTTTAGTGAATTTCCCTTCCGTACATTGTCACAGACCACTAGGGCCTTAGATTAGCAGTCGGAAGGCTGTGAACCAAGTAAAAAAAAGCGTTGTCTCTATTTACTTTTCGCTGCATTTCAACTCTACTATTGTTTGTTATCGAATTGAAAAGAAAGAATTGTTTTGCGCTATTCACCCCCCCCCTCCTCTAGCGCTTTCTCCGATCCAACAATTGGTATTAGAGCAGGGGTGCTACGATTTGGTGTAACCACCAATCTAGCATCTTTTTAAAGTTTTCTTTTCGTTTTTGGCTTTAAGACCTTTTTTGTTTAATTTCATTCTCTCGCACTACTAATCCAAGATGAAAGTCTTGGTACATTTGTTTGTTTTTGTCTTTGCAAGGTATTTTCTTCTTTCTAAATGGCCCATCTCGAAGGGTTTATCACTGTCTGACCTCCATTTTACAATGGAGATGACTTCTGTTACTGGAAGGGTCAGATGGAATGCTTTCTAAAAACTCAAATCGAGATGTAGATCATAATCCAAATCGGGTTCACACTTCCTACTAATGAAGTTGGCGAATCGTTGGATTACGATCAATGGACAAATGCCATGAAGTGCCAAGTGGAAGATGACGCAAAGGATACACAAATTCTACAGTGTGGGTTGTCCAAAGAGGAGCTCAACCGTGTCGGCCCCTTCATCAATGCAAAGGACCTATGGAATAAGCTCGTAGAGCTACACGAAGGAACCGACGATGAAAAGGTATGTAAAAGAGACCTCTTGTTCAATAAATTATATAACCTTAAGATGCAGGAACATGAGACGACAACCCAACTACATGCCCGCATACAAGACATCGTCAATAGCCTGCACTCCATCGGACATAAGGTCAAAAACTAGGAACTTATAAAGTATGCTCTCAACGCTTTTCCTAGGACTACCCTGTGGGCATCCATGGTCGATGCCTACAAGGTTTATAAGGACCTTTCCAAGATTAGATTAGATGAGTTATTTTCTGAATTCGAGTTACATGAATAGTCTAATTCGTCTCCCGAGAAAGGTATTGCCTTATTTGTAGCACTAAAGAAGAATCCCATAAGTAAACTACCCTCGAAAGAAGATGACGAGTATGAGTCGGAGGTAGATGCCGAGATGGAAACTGAACTAGTAAATCTAGTTCAGAAGATGATCAAAAGCCGAAGATGACCCATCAACCAATCCAAAGAAGGTAAGGATAAAGTGAATTCTAATTTTAGATGCTATGAATGTAACATGTCCAAACACATCAAGTCGGAACGTCCGAAACTCAAGAACAAATCACCTAAGTTCAAGAAAGCACTCAACGCCACATGGGAAGAATCATCAGAGGAGGAAGACGACAACCTCATCTTCATGGCCAAACTGATCGAACCCGAGCAAGAGTCCGAACCCGAGGAAGAGTCCGATTCTAGATCCGATGACGAATCACTATTCAAGACAAGCCACGGATCTGCATCAGGTTCAAAAGGTTCACTTAATTAGTACGTTGTATAATGCAATCAAATTCTTAACTATAAATTTAGCTAAGTCCGAGTCCAAGGTTTAGACTTTAGTTGATGAAGTCAAACTCTTTAAACACGAAGTCTCTCTAACCTCTTCGACTAGTCAAGTTCAAGAGGAGGACTCAACTCGAGTTGAAAAGCTCGAAGTTGAGAATTCACTTTTGAAAGGACAAGTCGAAGATCTAAGGCATACGTTGGAAAGGTTTACTTTGAGATCCAAGGGACTTGACCTTTTACTTGGATCGCAAAGGGCCATGTACAACAAGGCCGGACTTGGATTTAGACCAAATACGACTAAAAAGTCGTATATGTCTATTGTAAATCGTAATAAAAAACAAATCCAAGCATGGGTCCCTAAGACTACTTTGATTTCTCAACTAGGATCTAATAAATACTGGGTACCCAAGGACCAAATCCACTACGTGGAAAGACAGAATCGATTCAAAAGTCTAGGGGGAGCTGGTATTAAATTTGTTTGTGCTATTACTTGAAATTAGACTTTGCATGCTTAGGTCTTTTTCATTTTATTTTTAGAACGGTTAAATAGGATCTATAACTTGTCAACACTTGACAACATAGTATTAGGACACGGTGAGATGATAGTACTCTAGGGAAGCGAAGTCCTGTGTGTTCGAGTTAGATAAGACGTATCTAACTTGGTGCACTCGACTAAGTGGAACTAGCTGAAGCTACCTCGCCATATCCTAAACTAGTTAGACTAGGAAGTAATCTTAGGTGAATCAAATTATCATTTTCTCGAACTTGGCTTTGTCTAAGGAAGTGGTTGTTTTTCCGATCAAAGAAGGCCCCTGTGCCTCGCCACAACTTGGAAGCCAATTTCTTGAAAAGGTGACTTGACGAGCATAGGATTAAATCCGAATCTAAACCAAGGTTGACTAGTTTCAATTCATTAAATTTAATCAAGTAAAATTGAAGTCATCTCACAAGAACACATAAGGATAACATGTTTGATCATGTAGTAAAGGGTAAGATGATTCTAGGACTAATAATCTTCAACCAACTCTTAAATTCCAATATTCGATCCAACTACTATATGTGTAGGATCAATGGATGTTGGACAGTGAGTGCTCCCGACATATGACCGGAGACCAACTTAAATTTTCAAAGCTTAGATTCAAACGGTAAGGATCAGTAGCTTTCGGAAACAACGACAAGCTCAAAATCATCGGATCAGGTGATATTGAGCTAAACTCTAATTTTACAATCCAGAATGTGTTATTAGTCGAAGATTTTGAATATAATTTACTTAGTGTAATCCAATTGTGTGATAATAACTATAAGGTTATATTTATAGAAAATGGATGCTTAATTAAAACTAATGAAACCTCTAAAACAATACTTAAAGGAACTAGGAATAACAACATCTACACAATTAACTTACCCAATTTCTCAACCAAGTGTCTTATGACACAGCAAGAGGAATCTTGGTTGTGACACCGACGACTCGGTCACTCGCATCCAAGACTCGTTCACAAGATGAGTCAGGGTGGCTTAGTCAGAGGATTGCCTAACCTTAATAACTTGGACAATAAAATCTGTAATGCTTGTCAACAAGGTAAACAACCTAGGGCACAACATCAACTAACTAACCAAGAATGAACCAAAAGTGTGCTTGAGCTCCTACATTTGGATCTATTAGATTCTCATGGATCCAAGTCACTAAATGGTAGTCAATTTTTCTTAGTCATAATTGACGACTATTCTAGGTTTACCTGGGTTAGGTTCTTTAAACACAAAAGTGATACCTTAGACCAACTCACTAACTTGTGTAAGCTAATCGAAAACCAAAAGAACCTTAAGATTAAAAGACTTAGAAGTGATCATGATGGTGAATTAGAAAATCATAGGTTCACCAACTTCTGTAACCTAAACGGATATCACCATGAATTCTCCTGTCCTAGAACCCCACAACAAAATGGTCTAGTCGAGTAAAAAAATAGAACCCTATAAGAAGCCGATAGAACCATGTTGAATGAGTACAAACTACCTGATAGATTTTGGGTAGAAGCCGTTAGTACGGGTTGTTATGTCCAAAATAGAATCCTATTGGTCAAGAGGCACCTTAAGATTTCATACGAAACCTACCATGGCAAAGTGTCTAACATTAAATACTTTAGGGTATTTGAATGTAAGGTACATATTCTAAACACTAAGGATTACCTAGGAAAGTTCACCTCCAAAACAACCACCGGAATCTTCCTAGGATACTCAACCACGAGTAGAGCCTATAGAGTCTACAACAATGAAACCCTTAAAATTGAGGAAACCATTAATGTAGTATTCGATGAAGGACATGCACCCACAAAACCCATAGTAAAACCAACTGACGAACCGATTCATACCAGACTCGACTCTGACCATGAAATCGAGTCTCGTATTAATCATAACCCGAGTCAGTCTAGGATTCAATCAAATCATCCTATCGATCAAGTGATAGGTGATCCTAACCTAGGGGTTCGAACTAGAGCGTCATATCGAAACCTTAGTTAAATCTCATTGATTTCGAAAATCGAACCCAAGGCAATTGAACAAGCTCTTCTTGATCCCGATTGGATTATTGCAATGCAAGAAGAGCTATTTCG